>OZ024688.1:7289898-8503070 GCA_964016905.1 Perithous albicinctus
AGCGGATATGACTTCCTCCGCCCGATCTATGTCTCCCTAAAAATGAACAATTATACTGACGGTTTGGCTAAAGATTCGGTGTAATTCCATCTAACACTCTATATTAATGGCCAGTGAACTGTTTCTCTTTTTTTTTTCCTTCTATGCATTTCGTTAAAATATCATAGACAGAGAAGAAAGATAATTGAGCAACCGAAGAGATATCATACCATTCGTCGCACAAAATATAAAAGCTAACAGGCTAGAAATTCGTGCAGTGCATAGTATAGTGCTGCTTAGCATAAAAGCTTAGCATTATTTATAAAGTATGTATATATATTTATATATATTAAGCATACCCATGCTTAATGCGAATTAAATCCCTATTTTCGTACGACTACCATGATTATTTAGGAAACAGGGCCAAAGTATAGTTTACTTAAGTTAAAAAAAATGATTCAAAGATTTATTATTAAATTTTGGAGCTACTAAAACGCAAAACAGTATATCGAGTCTAGTACCGTATTAAAATGCAAAATTTCTATACAAATAGAGATTTAAATCGTTACAATTATATGAGCAACCGCAGAATATTTATTCTCATTATATTATTCGCTTATTTTCTTCAAAAACAATAAAATACTTTTTTTTTTTGTTTTGCGCAATTACTAAAGATATCGATATTATAGTAACAATATGTCGACAAATTTTACTGCTATCACATAATAAATATAGTAATATTTTAATTAATTTGTTGGTGATATCGCTGCTTACCAAGACCCAAATCCACATGGTATGCAACAAATAGGACTATCGACAAAAAGTGGAAAGCGGTGCAAAGTAACATTTGTGCATGATGTGCATTGTGTATGTTACTGCTCGCAAATATATATTTATATTTATATGTGGCATTCTCCGTGAGTTCAGCAAGTTTTTTTCCTATACCACTTCCATATTTCTCATGACTAATTAGATATTACTACTATCTGAGATTTTTTTTCTTCAGATTTTACTTTTCTTTAAAATACAGGAGTTACATCTTTTTTTATGTTTATACCTCGGTCATGAAAAATCGCACATGAAAATATGGGAATGAACTATTGATTGTAAATTTAATTTCGCATTTTGACTAAAGAAATAATTTTTTTTTTTTGCGAAATTGCAAGATATCATTTTAGTCAATCTTTTTACTGCTTAAAAACTCCAAAAAATCAGTAGTATACTGCTAATTATTTGGCGGATTCTTGACGCATTTTTGAAAATTCTGTAAAATTTGAAATAAAATTTGCAATCAAAAATTCATAAAAATATATAAGTGCCTTGCATTTTTCACATGCGATTATTTCCCTTTAGAAACTCTAAAAAAAATGTAAGTCCTACATTTTTAAGAATAAAAAATTCACAGGACGAACTTTGAAGTTTAGAGAATGCCTCATATATGAGTATCGAAACCAGATTCCATTGACATCGCTAATCGTTTCACGAAAACAGTTATTCGTGTTTACTGCAGTGCCAAGTAAATTCCAAGAAACACTTCTTGTCAAAAAGTCGCGGTTATCAAAAGGAATCTGATAAACTGGTTTTGATTCTGCTTCTTTGTGCTGTTGTTCGTTTTGCGTTCATTCTAAAATGCACTCTTTCTAATTATAGTCGCAATATCGGTATTTAATTGTATCTTAAATTCATAAAATATTCTTCTCAATATTACACCTTTACCAAACGTTTTACTAAATTCAAGTTTTGCATTTATCGCGAAAATCGTTTTCTCTTATAATATTCAAAGATACGCAAGAGCGTAATTTTTTCCAGAAACACAGTCTAAATTCGATTGTGCACAACTGATTTTTATTGCTGTAGCCATGTTCATAAAAGCTGTTATACCTCTTTTTTTAAAGTTAATTTTTTAATTTGTGACTTTCGAATTTTTTATTCCCGAAGCAAAGTAAAGAAAGGAATCTCAATTAAGTCAACAAAGTCAGTGCAGAACTAATACTTATATTTTTTTCGCGACATTTGTCAAATTTATTATTCCTCTTTCAGGCAAGTTATAATCTTTTTTTTTAGTTCCTTGACATTCAAATCCATATTTGCAAAGAAAATTAAAGAAACGAGTCGTATAAAGTCAACAAAAGAGAAAAAAAACAGCGTTACATCGTCGAATTCAGACAGTGTACTCGGAGAAACCATGATTGATGTGCTTGTTAGCGAGTGTGTCGTGTGTATTTGCGTGAAATCTTTAACAAAAGGTTGATTTTTACGTACTCTGCATATTCTTTGGAAAGTCGACGTGTCCCGCAACAACTGATCCACTCGAACCTGCGTCTCTCCGACTTCCGTCATTTCGTCCACAGTTTTGAGATGCTGATCCAAACTCGCTTGTAATTCCCGGAAGTCTTGCTCGAACTGTCGAAGGGCGAGGCAATGTCTCAATCGCGAACTGTGATGAGACCAGAACAGGTCGAATGTGCGCTCGGTTTCCTCGAGTTGCACTAACAGTCTGAGGCAAAAAAAATACAATGTAAAGAAACGATTCTTATTACACAACTCGTTGAGAATGCAACGTAAGATCTCACGAAATCTTCACTCACCTTTCAACAGCGGCAACATTTCCTAGCCGATCGGCAGTTCCTTTGCCGGTTAATTGGCGAACACTGTCGAGCAACGCCTCACCGTGTCTCGCCGCACTCAGAATCTCCTCTTTCAATTCATTGTATTCGGCCTGCTGCTGGCTTAGCAGCGTTGTCGTCGCAATAGCGCTATTGGGAAATTCTACCTCTGCCAGACGTCGAGTAAAAGAATCCAATGCAAGCGATACGTCCTGTGTCATGGAGGAGAATTTCTCTAAACTCTGAAAAAAAAACAAAAATTATCATGTCGAATGAGTGTTTTCCGATTAAAATTCTGGCAATAGGAAATCGAGTTTTACAATAACTTTTTTTTAATTGATCTACTTATTATAATATTCCTAATATGAAGAAAATCGAAATTTGATTACATAATTTTTATTCACAAAAAAAAAATTGAATACGTTGGATAAGAAAGCTGTAAATCTTACAATTCGATTTTGTATCCAGGTGGAATGACAATACGGTAAATCCCCGCCGAGCTGTTCTGTAAGTTGATCCTTATCTATAAAATCGTAGAGTTCAGTGACGTTCGCCAATACTATTACGCGAAATTTGAAGTCCTCGCGAAACAATTTGTTCGACACTTCGGAAATGGCTTTTTGCAAAAATCCGGCTGGACGTAACACGTAGGCAACGTGTACTAATCCAGGAAAAAATGCCTGCAACATAATCGTAACCAGTTTAGAATTTTCCATTTTCTTAAAAAAAAATCGATTTGTACAAAATACACGCAATAAAACTTACGGATATCTTGAGAAGAACTGTCTTAACTGAGTTCCATTTGTCAGTTCTACGGTCTATTATTAAATGGAATCCCAAATCAGCTTCTTGCAAACTGCAAATATTTTTTTTTATGTAATAATGTTATAAAAATTATTCCATATTTTTTGTGTTGTCTTTTTTGAAGATGCTACTCACGTTGGCACAGAGGTGAGATATAACATAAGACGCTGATAGTCCAAATCAGTCACATTGTGAAAATTTCCATTGTCGGGAAACGTGATTATCGGACAGCCTTCCCGCGTTTTGCCACCTGCAATCATACAAAACTTTATTAAATATTCTGGTTGTCTTCATAACCAGTTTTTGAGAAGAAGAGTTGTCATGGAAAATTTGCATCGATAAACGAGGCCTTTACTTATGTCACGTATAAAAAAAAACGCGCAAGCATCCTCGATGAAAACAGACGTTTCGTTTAACGAACGAGAGTGAAAATATTTACGAGTCGTGCGGAATGAGAAAAAGGCCATAAACATAGAGAGCTTCGACGAGGCCCGAGTCGAGTAAAGTGCTAAGAATTTAAAGATATTTAAAACCATTGCTAATTAGCTAAATCATTAGTCAATTATGTCTCATAAAATTTTCAAACTATGTATATTAGTTAAAAATTCGTTCGAAAAAATTACTTATTACAGAAAACACGAGTTAACATATTGCAGATTGAAAATATGATTAAATTTTCTTACAAGTTTAACAGGGATCCTATAACAACAAAAAAAGGCATTTGCAACGTAAAATTTATCGGAGGATGAAAAAGGCGGTATATGTCAGATAAAATGTGATAGGGTCACGAAAAAAACGCGACACCCATTTACTCCGGGAGCCATGAAAGGGTCAATAGAATTCATCCGGAGTAGTACAGTCAATACAAGCTCAATAATCGTTTCAGAGTAAAAAAAAACTGCAATACATCATAAATCCACGCGAAACCTGATTTTTCAGTGACGGCCAAACGTCAAAAGAGAGTGAATGCCTCTTAACGGATACGAATGAATCCAAAAATAATTGGGCCATGTATAGCGGACGGATAATTTTCGGAATTCCTTTTCGGTGGGGACAGAACCGGTTTTAACGGATTCTTTTTTTTTTCATTTCTTAAATTCTGACCATTTGACTCAGCTTTAAGTATTATGACGGGCCTGTCGTATTCCTTTCCTCTCTTTAAGCGATTGACAACACCACGGTAATCGGAAGAAAGGAAAATACTCCGTTTACAAGAAGCTAGTTATGTGATTAGATTGTCTTACCAGTGATGATTGCATACTGTGGCTGGAGAAGGTCCGCAACGTCTCGAACTGCTAGATCTCCATTCTCTATCTCACCAGTCATACTCTCAACATCCTCTGCAATTAATTAAATATGAAAAAGGACATTAGTCTCCATATTAACATTTAGAAAATATATATTTTTTTAACTACAAAGAATATTTTCCATTCTTATATCCTCAGGCATATATTTATTCGTCAAATTCCATTTGAATGTAAATTAATAAAGAACCTGATTTGTTTAGTTAATTAAAATATCATTATTTATTTATTAAAATGTTAAACATCCTGTTTAAATAATAACACAATTACCACGAATATAATAAAACTTTGCGCGCACAAAACGAAATTTTTCACTGCACTAGGTAATCCAGTAAAATTGCTCCAATTTCGGTTTCAATTTAATCGAGAGTAACGACCACCGAGTTGATCAATTTAGCCACTTGAAAAATTAGATATTTATAAAACTTGTGGGGGTGTAAGAGCTGTTTGAAATGAAAGTCAGTGGCTCTCTGCTGCGCGTTATATGTTTACTGAATACACGACTTGAACTCTCAACGAGGACTGGATGTAAGGGTCTGGCTTGAGGTTGCACTCAAGTGACCTTGCTGATTCCTTCCAACTGCAATAGTTTTCTTCCTTACCCACAATATCGCTGATGTAACTGTAAATCGGAGAGGCTCTCAAACATCAAGATAGAACGAGGAGAGAAGGAACGCCGGGTATCTCGATGACCCCTTGTGAAACGGAATTTTAACTCACGGCTTTATAAATTAATGAAGTTTACCAACGTAAAATTAAAAAAAAAAATTCTTCGATCCTCAATAAGGACGAAGTCGATAAAACCACAGAATGGAAGTTACTGAACGATTCTTCCTGGTTTAAGTACAGCACAATTTTCAGACAATAAAACCAACGCCAATTATAATTTATGAGGCTTTTAACTTCGCAATTACTTTATATAGACACTACTTGTTATCTCTGTAACCAGACAGTAAAAATGCATATATTAGGTGTAATTTTTAATATCCAAATTATGTGCTAAATATTTATTGTGTTTTGATTATTTAACAGATATAATTGATAATTAGAGTTTGATTATGTTAAAACATTGTAATAAAGAGCCCTCGTTATGTTTAACTAAATCCATGTATCCTGACAATTTCTGCTCATACGTTTGAGAGTCACTGGACTGCTAATTTAGCTCCCCGAGTTGCATGTCTGGTATCCGGCAAATATGAGAAATGCTTCAACTCCTCCGCAGAGCCGAGTGAGGCCCCTGACCTTTTCTCGCTAAGTGTAAAAAAAAAAAAAGAGCATGTATATGTTTAATTGCACACCGCTTGGATTACTAGTGTGAAACAATAGTGTTTAATGTAAAACGGTGGCACCGCGTTTTATTACGGGATTTAATTACCCGGAGGGACATATAAGGAAGAAGCTGGGAATAAAATTTCTGAGCCAGAGTGCAATAAACTTGAGCTTCTGTTTATTTTCACGTTAAACTTGTGTATCACAAAAATTCTACAATCTTGCACTCAGCGTTTTATCGTTTATTCGAAAACATCGAATTTCGCTTGCAAATAAAAAATGGTTCGTGTAGATTTCTATAAATCATTAATCCACATTTTCCTTTTTTACTTTTGCTTTTTCTTTTGTACTTTCTACAATACTTTCCGAAACAATATTGTAATTTTTCATTAAATCAGTAGTATTCAAAACTCCTTCGAAATATAACTGTAGGTAAAACTAATATTTGCTAAATTTAAAGGTACACCAGTTTATTTTTTAAACTAAAAAAAAACTGCTTAGGCAAAAGATAATACAATCACCTCATGAGTTTCGAAATTTATTCAGCGATCCCAAAAATATATGTACGTACGGTAACTATTTCGATCATTTTAATTTGGCTTAACTCGTGGGAAACGTACTTTCACATAATTACGAAATCCTTTATGTTCGATGATGAATTTCCACGATACTTTGAGTCTCTTTCTTGTACTGTTTCATGACTTTTTTTCTGGTAGAAAGTAAATAATTTTTAAGCTATTCCGCCATTGTATCCCACAATAAACGTCCCTTTCAATTTAATGTAAACAACAACAGATGTTCACGGCTGTTCTATATTCTTTTGGTATATCTCCACTAGGGTGACTCAAAATAACTGAATGATTTTTCTTGCTTCTCCTCAAAATTGAATTCACATAGACCTAAAATAGCGATTCTGAAATTAAAAAAAAAATGTTTGGAGGTCAAAGCTATCGAATTTTTGGATTTCGGTAAAAATCGGAATGTTTAAAATCGATATATCGTTATTCCGTCAATTATGTTTGAAAATTTCGAGATCAATTTGAAGATCAGGCATCAAATATCACATCTTTTGTGTCTTTTTCCTTAACATTTTTTTTCTTAGTCAGAATTCTGTTACCTTGGTATAAAAAGAATGTTTGTGCAAAGACAAATCTTCATAACTTGATGTTTGAAGGTTGCTCAAGAGCAGTACTTTGAAATTTAAAAAATCGAAATTTTTCTATTTCAGAAGCTGTCGACTCAAAATTTCAGATCTTTTGAATGACCCCTAAATATTAATGTATCGATCTAATTTTGTGAACCTGATCTTTGTTTCAATAAACATTGCAAATAAAAGCGACAGAATAATGATTTACCGATATAAACAATTTCGAGCTTTATCGAATTCGAAAGTTTCAATCGTTCTGAGGAACCTCTAAATTTTCTATTTATAACTTCAGGATCGTTATGTAATATGAAGGCCTATATGAACTCAACTGCTAAGGGAGAGCGAGAAACAAAATCATTGAGTTCTTTTGGGCCATTAATCCCCACAGCCTTGTTTCTGAAATACTAACGAAGCGAGAGAGATCACAAAAACTAATTAAACAAATGGTAATTTAGTTTTTAATAAAAGTAACACGTAAATCTAGATAGAACTAATATTCGCTAAGGTTAAGGGTACACCAGTCCTGTTGACTAGAATACCGCTCTCGGTCAACTGATAGCTCAGACCCTCTTGAAACTTTTCAACTGGCGTCAAGAAATAAGTATTGTTCTGTTGTCCCTCGTTGCTCGTAATAACGAGTGGCAAAAGATCGCCGTTTTCGGTAACGAACTGAGCAGTTTCGTTTAGTCTATCATTATCCCTTCGATCGCTGTCAGCTTTGCCGACATTCTGCTGCTGCGTTCTCACGACAAATTCTAATTTCGCAAACTTCACTTGTGGAAATTGTACTTTCATGAATCTTCGAAAAGTCGAATAACCCATTATCTTTATATTTGGCGATAATTCCTTGCAGTATTCCGTGTACATATCGTGAACGGTTTTTCTCGTTATTTCCGGCGGAAGATGCAAAGGCGCATTTTTAATTGCTTTTGTCTTTTGCCGTAATTCCTGTTGCTGAACGAAATTTTTCAAGAATTCCGTCGCTATCTGATAAATATCGAGGGAAAATGTATTGTGAGGAACTTTTCCGTGATTTCCGTGAACACGCGGCGTTACGCCGTGCGTCACTAGGTGCTTCCTGATTCTTTTGATTTGATAATGAGTGCAATTTTCGAGATAGAGAAACGCGTCGAGACACACTCTGCGACCCTGATAAACGTACTGAGCCCGTAATCTCCGTCGTTCTGTGTGCCTCGCCGTTTGGTGAGGATCCGTCAGACACGCCATCGTCACACCCATCAAGTACATATCGTGCTCTGCCTTTGTTAACTCTGCTATGTTTAGCCTGTGACGGTAGACCGTTTCGGGATTCAAACCCTTGAAGCACTGGTCGTCCTGACACTCGCAACCGTGCTTAAAACGCTGCAACACTTGAACGGGACTGTCTTCCAATTTCGTTGGATCGTAACGAGGCTCGCCGAATACCTTGTTCTTCTTTTGCTTGATTTTCTTCACCAGCGACTTTTTCGTCATGAGCTTTGCATCATTTTCACACTTCTCGGCCTCAGGCTGAAAAATAACATAACAGATCTATTAATGCACGATAATTCAATGTATGGACGAATTTATTTGAATTTTAAAATCTTGTTGTCTTAGGATATGTAAAAAAAAGTATTATTATGGGTGTTGGTTTAACATCCTGGAAATCTTACACTTGGAATCATTTTTTTTTTTTAATTTCAAAATTTGGTTTACATTTGATTAAAATTGCATGTTCTTATTGAAGGGTAAAATAATATCTAAAATAATAATGTCAATAAAACAAGAACTTTTTGAATATCCTTACATATTTTTCCTACTGTTGTTTTAAATTGTTCTACTAAATCATCAAATAATAAACCTGAAACTTGGAGTTATTGATGTTGATTATATAAAATCACAAATATATATTAATTTGCAATCCTAGTTTTGAAATTCATAAGACTACAAATGAAAAAAGACTATTTTTCGATAGATAACCACTAAGGAAATACTGTTCTGATAAAATAGAAGGAGCTTATGTTTCTAAAATAATAATGTCAACATACAAAAGTTTTTTGAAGATTTTAACAAATATTTTCTAGTGCTGTTTTAAATAGTTTCAATCCTCAAAGATAAAGTATAAAATCACAAAAATCTATTAAGTCGCAATCCAGGTTTATAAACTTGTAAATATATAAGTCTAAAAATAAGAAATTAATATTTTCTTATCAATAGATAGCTTTCAAGGAAATATTGTTGTGATAAAAGTGTGTCGGTAGATTTTCCAGAACAGTTAATATTAATATAGAAATGTTGTTTCAACATTTACTCACAGTTATTTTTGTGCTTTTTGAAAAAGGTCTAAGTCCTTCAACAAAAAATCCAAAAAAAAATTAAGCAACTAGAAGTAGCAGTTGCCAAAATAAACTTACAACTTAAAATATCTAATATCAACTATATAAAATCACAAATATATATTATTCTGCATTCCTGATTTGTAAATTCTTTAATTTGTAAGAAAAATATGAAAGGAACATCTTTTTAGCCGTAGACTCAACATTCGGTGAATCTAAACCTGAAATAATTATTTTTTCTAATTTCAAAATTTATCTTACATTTTGCATTAAAATGGATTTTCTTATAAATAAATAACAACCACAGAGATGCTGTTTTGACAAAATAATAGTGGTTTATTTTTCTAAGACAATAATGACAATCTACAAAACTTTTAAAAGTATCATCTTTTCCAGTATTTTCAACAAGATCTTAAAGTCCAAAACTATAAATCAAGAGTTTCTAATACTAATAATATAAGATCACAAAAGGTTATATTACCCCGCATTCCTGATTTACAAGTTCACTGTCGTTGACGTCCAGGTCATCGATTTTGCCCTCACTGATGATCTTTTGCTCTTGCATGGCCAGATTCTCGATTATCACAATATTCATCACAATTTTTCTATTGTTATGAGATTTCAAACAATGTCTCTAATTCATTATAAATTTTTTGTTTAATAACTTTTATCGTGTCCTGAAATGTAAAAAAAAAAAATTAATCCTAATAAGAAACAATGTTCAGTGGTTTGAATAATAAAAAAAAGTGCAAATGATTTGTAAACAAATCAAACATACAACTAGAGCAGCGCAGAGTGTTTGGACAAAAGGTCGAAATTCGCTGATACGGGCTTCGGACCAACAACTCTCGCCTTTACAGCAGGCACGATTGATCGTGTTTCACTTACCGTTTTTTCTCTCCAATCCCAATTTTTTCACAATCCTTCAATCACACTGTGTCAAAGGAATACCGAGCCGATGAATTTTTGTATTTTTGCGCACAGAACGATACATTTTTTTCGATAAATTCGTTGGAAATTCTCGAGCGGAACGAACGACGTTATGGCGCACGAGACCCGTGCAACTTGAGTCGCGGTGGGGGATATTTCATCAGGGCCGTAACTACCCAATTCCAATTTGTCCTCACAGCCTCAAATTTTTCCAAAATAAAAAGTTATCAACCTTAAAAAAATAAAGATAATTTTCAGAAATTAAAAAAAAAAATCCATTTGCTAAATTATTCTTATAATTCAAATTTAATTACTTCATTTTTAGAGTTAGATGCATGAAACATATTTATAACTTTTACAAAATTAAGTTTGAAGCTTTTATTTATATTTTCTTTATCATTTTATATTATTATGTTATTTTTATTTGTATGTTATTTTTTAACTCCCTCAACTTCCATTGTGTTGGAAGCTTTAGATGCAAAATTTCCGTTCCACAAATGAAAAAAAAAAAGATAATTTTCGTTTAATGAAACTATTATTTTTATTGTTCAAATTTGATTGTACTTAATTTTTTAATTTTATTTATTTTTTATCGTTTTGCCTGGAAAAGGTAAAGTCAACAGAAGCAAAATTTTCGTCCTTATAAAAGACAAAAGATAATTTTCATTTAATAAAACGATCATTTTCCACTGATAAATTATTTTTGTCATTGAAATCTAATTACACAAGTTCAGTAGTAGATATATAAAATAGTATATTAACAACATTTACAAAATTTATTCTTAAGCTTTTTTTTTATCTTTTATTCATCGTTTGGCATGAAGATGGTAAAGCCAATAGATGGAAAAAAACGTGAGCTGGATTTCGCGTTTTGATCTCCAACACATTTTCCATTGTGTCAGAAGCTTTAGAGCCAAAGGAAATAACATTTGTTACCACTTTGTGAGCTCAACAATACAAAAGCTAAAAGCGACGAAGGGAGAGGGAGTTATCGACTTTGAACCCTTTTTGTTTCGCACTAGAGTGCACAACTGTACATGAACGTAAGTAGAGTGTACATAGTTCGTACTTCAGTTTTATTGATTTATAGGAAAGTCCGTTACGGCCCTGAAGACACCGAGGGGGGGCGCCAAGCTGGCACAAGAGCGAGATACCCTAGGACCACATGTACTACACAAAAGTAAACACGCGCTGCCAATTGAATGACTTCAAATCTTTTTTGTTTTTCTCTTTTTGTCTTTTTTTTTTTTTTTGTAGCCTTCTCTATTCATACGATGATGGCCCGTGTCTGGTCGCTTCATTACAGTAAATTACATATGTACGAGCTTCGTGAACTCGAGCCAATTTACAGTCTGCAGTGTTAGTAATTCATATACATGTATAAATTAGGGCGGCATATTTTTATTTTGTCCTTTGTATCACATTTAGCGGCTTTTATTATTAAACGAGGATCTACAAAGGAACAAAAAAATATTTAGACGTTCGAAGCCATTGAAATTTTTGATTTTGTAGTTGAAAATGATAATACAATTTTTGTTTGAATGAATATTTCACTCCTATCCAATTTTTATATATTGAATGCATATGAAAAGATACTGTAAAGCCTTAACAAATATTTCGGCTTAGACAAATATTTAGAGTTGAGGAATTTTTATGTAGTGGTTAAAAAAAACGATATTAAAAAAAAGACTTATCTTTGTTGGTTACTTTTAATTAAATGTATCTTGACGATAACTATATTATTTAGTTTTTTGGCCACTAAAACCAATTTTCTGAGCTTTTGAATATGCTCGAAATATTTTTACAGCTAGCTGCACCTGTTTTCACTAGCGGGCAAGACATGAAAAGTAAGAATAGAAATGGAAGTTTAATATGAGAGAGAAAGTTGTAATTTTGAATGAATTAATATATCAGTTAATGACTTTAATTTAGTTTGACAAAAACAAATTTGGGGCTTGTTTAAAACTTTCGAAATTGTTTATTTTACTCAAAAATACATTTTTTAAAAATCAAGCCTATGCTTCTTCTATAACTTTTTATCCTGTGATATCTAATATTTTTATAACTAGTCTTTGTGTACTTGTTTCCATTTCCAGTTTAATGCAAAAAAAAAATTGGTGCTAGTTTTTAAATCCATTGGAAGTGTTTATTTTGCTCAAAATTACATTTTTTTCTTAATAATCAAACCTACACTTCTATAACTTTTTATCCCTTAATTTCAAATAAAAATAAGTGCTAATAAAAAAATCAATTTCAGGTGATAAATTATTTTTATAATTCAAAGGTCTCATTGAAATACCTTGGCTGCTAATAAAAACATGAGCAAAAGCTAAGCCTGTAAAAATATTTAGAACTCAGAAAATTGGTTTTAATGATAAAAGTAATTTTTAAAACATTTTCCCATCTCTCTTGCGAACTGGTAATTAAATACACCCTGATAATAAGTATATCGCGCATCAAGATATTTAAGCATAAACAAAAAAAAAGCTTTCTTTGTTTTTTGACAACTAAGCCAGTGCTCTTAAACGTGTTCTAAATCCGTTTACAAGCTAGTTTCTTTGCACCTATTTTCCTCAGTACTCAAGGTCTAAAAACAAACAACAAAAGTGAAGGTTTATTGTCAAAAAAATTGATTTTGAAAAAAAAAAGTTAAACACTTTAATGGCTACGAACTCCCAATATTTTCTGTTTGACCAGGTACTCAGCAAAAATACTAAAGACAATAAATTCTTAAAACAATAGAAGTTAAAAGTGTGCCCTATTTTTGCGCCAGAAACTAGAAACACACACACACACACAAATGAATAATAATTTATCCTACTGTCAGGAACTGTGAAGCATGTGTACAAGCACAGTGACTGCTGAGTACGCTTTCGATTCTAAAACAAGAGGTCCATCAAGCCCGTGGCCAATGAAAAGCGTCAGAAACAGATATCGCAAATCAATATAACGTCCTTATCGCACTCGACGGTAAAGCCATCATTGAAAATGTCTATACATGCAATGCGTGCATATTCACGGCCGGTATTGTGTGTGACTCGCGTAACCGCGATAATTTCTCTTATCGCAGCTATAAAACACACACAACCGGCTTTCAAGTTCGACAATGCTATACATTAAAGAGCTCTCTAAAACGATGAAAACGTACTCAAACCTGTGCATCTGGTAGAGCAATGCTGATGACAGGGACAATTGCAGCTGTGCTCGGATTTTCTTCGTAGAATCATGGCTGAATTTCTCACCACTTTATATTTATTTAATAATTATTAACTCAAATGTCACTCGCGTTTATTCACTTTATACGCGAAAATTTCGCAACGGCCTTAAATCCGAAGCCCCCCCGCTCGTGTCTTACTTTACTTTTGTTTCTTATGTTCGCGAATTCATTTCGGCGCGAACGAATGAGAAACGGTGTTTGGACGTAGTAGCTTGGCAAGTGTCCATTTGATCGATAAAAAACGGTGCACCAAGTCGCCGGCTGAACGTAAAGCTTCCTCTTTTGCTGCTTCTCAGCTGCATATCGCGTCACCTGCGAGTTTTTTGCCTGACTTGTGCGAATCGCTTGACAATGCGGCTCGTTGTACTACGGCCTCTACCGTAATGCCGGAGAGATAGAGCCGCATAGTGAGATATAGTAGTGTCAGCGTTGCAGGGGCAAGGAACGAGTGAGATAGCGCAATGAGGAAGTGAGAGAGCGAGCTTTGGAGCCAATAGCAGGAGAGACGAAATACTCCATAGTGGGGCGGTCAGCACGTGACTATACGAGACAAGCCGCATGTTTTCATCAAAACGAACGATTATATTAAGACGTTCCAGCTTGGATATCGCACTTTTTGTGATTCTTAACAATTATGTAAGATTATACGAGATGTGATTTATTGGTGGAACTCGGTGTCATTCCAGTGAGACAACAATGGGAGTAAACGGCCGCGATCGATTTTACTATACACTATTCCTATTGTTACGAAAGTCTATAGGTATATTTAAATCACTGTAAAATGCACATATTTAATATTATCATCTATAAATGACACTAAAGTTGTGTTTTACGGAATTTCGCGTAGACTCGTGAATTATGAGTCATTTGTAATTAACTGAAATTATTTACTTTAAAAGTCATTGGAATTGTTTGTGAAAATTAATGTACAAGTATGACGCAGAATAAACGTGTTAGAAAGTTTGAATTGAACATTATATTTCATATTTCATATTTCGCTGGAAATTCGTATGTAAATTAATTTTCCTAAGTTCCTCTTCGAAGGAAGACTTTAGGTTTGAATGATTGTTTAAAAAATAATTTTCAAATTAATTATAGCTTTACCAATTTTTTTACAAAAAAATAAGGAGCTACACTCATGCTATAAGGGTTCATCTTAAGGTTAACTGAATATTATTTGGGAATATTTTTCTTTAAAACGTGTGCTGAGTGTAAAAACGACAAAAAACTGTTTTATGTGACTGACATTACCCACGTGCTTCTGTCACCTGGCAAAAAATTCTTTGATTTTTGTTTTAAATACTAGCGGCCACGTAAATGATATATTAATCTTTACATATTCATAAATTTCAGCTGACTACAAAATGCACAATATTTAATACGTTCTATAAATGATTCATAGTATAGGTTTTAAGTAGACTAGAGGCAGAGATGCAACCATCCATTAATTTCGAATTTACTTAAATTGCTTATTTGTCCTACAAATAATTTTATATCAATATTTTTGGTAGAAAATCCTAGTGTATTAGTAAGAAAATGTATAAAGATTTTATTAAAAATAAAAAAGCACAGCTTGTATACGCAGGTTCATTGAAAAAGGTCATGAAAAAAAGTAATCGTCCATTTCTTTGATTTTCATGTCATTGTTAAATGATTTTTTTTTTTTTATGGGGAAAACTATTTTTATTTTTATTCTAACTAAATGTTTATATATATTTTTTTTACAAATATGGTAGAATATTGTAAAAGAAATATTAATAAACGAATATGAATGATAAATTATTGTAATTAACTGGAGTTACTATTTTTGAAGGCTAACAAATACTGTTTGAAAATTAATACACTTTTATTTAAAAAAAAACGTTTTCATGTAAAACGCGCAAATGTGTTCAAAAGACGTAACTGATATACAAGAGCTTTAATTGTATATTTAATATATAGGTTTCAGCACAGAATCTTCTAAAAATAAAGCTGCAAAAAGGAATTTTGAACAGTGCTTTCGCATAATTTTTTAATATTCACAAAATGAGCTCTAGGAAGTGGAATGTTGTCTCACAAAGGAAGCCTACTGAAAGGCGGAAAATGATAAGGAATCAATTTAGAATAATTTCTTGTATAAGCAAAAATCAATGAGGTGTTTCACCTCACTGTGAGCAAAGGCTAAAGACAGTGATAATAATAGACGGTGCAAGCGAGAGCGACATCATCAATATTCACTGCTTCAGAAGAGATTATGGAGACTTATAAGAAATGCATCCTTTTAAATATTTTTTTAAACCATTCCTCAAAATATTCCCGACTTATCTGAAAAATTCATGCTTTATGAAAATCGTTTTTCATTCTTTTTTCTTAATCTAGAGTTTTTTTTTTACCAACTGCAAGAAACATATTTTTTATTTATGTTTATACTACACCGAAAAAATCTTAAAACATAATTTAAAAAAAAAGAATTTTTTTTCTACCATGACAAACATAATACAGATATTATCAAAGAATAATTTCTTTAGTTTTCCTTAATATTCGACAGAATATTATCAAATTAGATTAGGTTTACTATAATCAATATTGGTACCATGGAAGCCCTTCAAATGCTTCCCTCTTATACAAGAAAATTCTTATACGAAAACGTCCATTAAAAAAAAAACAGCCATTAAATATTACAATAAATGAGAAACTTGAAAACGAACAAAAAAATTCCAGATTTTTTCATTTTTATTGACAAGTCTATAATTAGACTTACAAACGTGTGGAGTGTCCTTTCATTAACTTGAAAATAATTATCGAAAGAGCCTCGTATCTTGCTGTTTTTTAATAACTTCCATACAATACCGGTGAAAGAAAGAAAAGAGGTCATGCACAATGCAACAAGATGCAGAGTATTCAATGCGCCCCTGGGGATGAGGTGCGCAAGAGAACTCGAGAGTGGCTCCTAAGCGTCAACGTCTTGAACCCTCCCTACATCTATATACATCAACAGTCGCGATAGCAACTCGACGCAAAGTATAAAAAGAAATTAATTTTCAATGAAAACGTCCGTTTACACGAGCTCTGATTAGTATAACACTAAACTCTAGTCGTGTCCGAATAACTGCTGAGTGCCTTCATTGGGCAGACGCTGCACGCCATTTTTGTATGCGAATTTCATATATTTCATTGGCAAAACTCAGACGCTGACGAAGTTTACAACGATTGGAAAATATCTTTTAACGTAAAAACGGGTCATACGAGATGCTGGGCGTGAAAAGGCTTCTCGTGTAAACGTACGCTGAACTTGGTCAAGCTATCGACTTGCTTTACAGGCTCACCCCTCGCTGTTAACCCGTCGACACCCAACACCAAAAACAATAATCGTTCCTGCACTTGCGTGCTGAGCTCTCTAACAGTCCATTACTTCTAAATTTATTTGTTTGTCGGTTTCACTAGTAATTAGACATTAATTAATTTTTTTGCAATTTAACCAGTTTTTTTATATTAATAAAAAAATAGATAAACATTTAGAAATTAAAATACATTAATTAAAATGAAAATACAAATATTTTTCCTGTAAAAAATTATCAATAGAGCTGCGAAGTTCGACCTTGCAGCTTTATTTGTTGCAACCGTAACCGATACGTTATAATTATAAGGCTAGAACTACTCTATTGATTATAGCTACATGCTGTATTCAAACTTTTTTTAATACAAATTTTTATTTCACGAGCTTAATATTTTTGAAAAATGAAAAAGTGGCAAATTGAAAAATTGAAAATCACCTTAAATTTTAACTACTGCAATAATTCAAATGAATTTCTGTACCTAATGTCACTGAATAGTATTTTGCTTGCTGGCTCAAGTTTTGCGAAAATCAGTGCAATAACGTCAATAAAAAAAAAAACAGAACAAAAGAAAACCCGATAAAATTTGAACCTCTTTACTAATTTCGGCGAAATTCAATACTAAACAATCTCGATCGTATCTGCACTTATGAAAAATCATATGGCACAATAGCCAAAATTTTACAAAAGTTACAGAGACCACGCCCCTTTTTTTGAAAAATTCATACAGATATTAAATATCTCCATATATTTTGACAAAAAATATATGGAGATTCTCTTATATCAATTATCCATTACATTTATGTTACCTTTCTCCAACGAACTTGCATAGAAGTATTTTTTTCAGTTTTCAATTAAAAGTTTATACATTGTTTTTACTATTATGGTAGGATATTGTAAAAAAATTATTGTCATCACATTATTTGTTTTATAAATAAGCAAACAGAATAAATTCGAAAGTAATAAATGGTTGCAAATTTGCTTGCGCGCATTCGAAATTTTAGCGATGTTAAATACAGTTTTGGAGATTTTTTTATTTGCAAGAAAATCGTACAATTGACAATAATAAATAGCATTCCATTTTTGAATATTTGAATGTGTGATACAAAACAAAAACATATACCAAATTTTAATTTACTTCAAAACCTGTACATAAAAAAAATTGTTGAAAAAATCCCCGATTGGATAATTGTTAATCTACTAAAATAGCCCCATTGGGTATGTTATGATTATTAATTGCGTGTGGCATGTATAAGACGTCTTTAAAAACAGAAGAACAAATGAAAAGTCGTGAAACTAGAATTGGGGTAAAAAAAAATACAAAAGAATGTTGAAGATTGGGAATTTACTCAAATTTCATATTACACGGCGTTTTTCTTTGCCAAAAGCTGTATTCGACCTTAATACGAATTAAAACTAAAGGAGGATAAGAAATATTTGATTTATTCGGAAAAATTGTTGGATCAAATCAATTGAAATGAAAATTTTTGGCGCCTCCAAACTTCCCGAATATATAAGATATTTATTATTGTCCAATTGACAATAATAAATATATCTATTACATTTAATTAAATCATAATTAAAACTGTAGGAGGCTAAAAATGTATCGAATAGATATTTACGATTGTCAACTGAACAATTGTCGTGCCAAAAACCTTCTGAATACAGTTTTAGAGATTTCTGTACGAAAAATGTTCAATTGATAATAATAAATATTTTATCTAAACGGACAATTTGTCGGATCAAATAAACGGTAATTGAAATAAAAATTGTAGGAGTCTAAAAATCTTCCGAATAAATATTTATTATTGTCATTTCGACTATTTTTGTGCAAAAAAAAAACATAAAAACTCAATATATATTGATTATTGTATTCAAAGTTGAAGTGAAACACGTACAAGTATTAAAAACGAAATCATTTACGGCAACCATAAAATAAATGCGTTAAAAAAGAAATAGAACACGTTTAATATCGCTTCAGTTTTATGCTGTGTTAACGAGTATCTTCACGACCTTTTCAGCGTGCCCTTTCCATTCTAATTCCACGAAGAAGGCTTCAAAAAACCATCCATTTCCTCTTTAAACGACAAGATACATTTGAAGTCAAACCCTCCAACAACTCTCGATCCCTTAAAAAAAAAACAGCTGTTAATTTATCACCACTTAAGTACACAAAATTTGTCCTCTCAATCCATTCGTAATTAAAAAAAAAAAATAAAAACAAATCCATTTGTCAGTCCTGCGAAAAAAATTCAAGCGTAGTATTTAAAGAGGATGAGATAACACAGGATGTAAAAAAAAAAAATGCACGCCGGATCTGTTCCAATTATAATTGCGCTGCAAAAGCTAACGAAGGGTTGTCACGCTTCGCCGTCTAAACGTGTTACCATCACTCTCCTGTCAACTTATAGCATAGCATTGTAAATACCTTAAAACAATCCGAGGATGTTACACGAGAAATTTTAGTAACTTACCGGCCTCCAAGACCTCGAGGTCGAGGTTGCCACTACGGCTGCGACTAATGCTGCTGCTGGCATTGTAACTCGACCTGTGTGTGTCCTCCATCGCTCGTGAGGCACTTCTCTTGAATTGTTCCAAAAAGCTGTCGATCTGATTCTCAATACTAGTAGGTGAGCTTGCCATTGTTTATCTCTTTTGTTTGGGTTTTTTTTTTTCTTTTTTAATATTACGTTCCTTTCCACGCCGGCGAGTTTTTCAGATTATCACACAGACACTAAAAGAAATTAGTCCCCGTGCAAGAAACCGCCTTTCTTTTTTTCTCAGGCTATTTTCTAATGCTTTCGATAACGCCGGGGTAACGTCGTTGGCCACCACGACGGGCCAGTGTGTATAACAAACTACATTTTATGATACATTCGGCTCGGACTCGCGAATGTAACGGATCCCGATAGGATTATAGTAGTTGTGATGGTCTTCACGATTGCCATCGAACCTCGTCCCGCTACGATGCATGTTTATTGTGACGGAACGTCCGGGAACTGGATCGACGGACGACCGTCGACGAAGACGACGACGACGACGATGGAACGTCGCGACGTCCTTGCGGCAGGTGTCGCGCAATAACGCGATAAGCTACCAGTGCGCATGCTACGATCTCTTTCTCTCTCTCTCTCTCTCTCTCTCTAGACTTCGCACTACGCCAAGACCAATTGGCGCAGAAGCGCAACCAACTGCACGCTGGTCTCTCTTTTTTGTTCTCTCGCTCTCTTTTACTCTGGGACGTCGCTGACTGACCAAGCTCAATTGATTCGATTTACCCGCGGTTACCGCACGTTTCGAGAGGCTCATGATAATAAAATCTCTATGAATCATAAGTTGCTACTCGATCTACGATAACCGCGAGCTTTTCGAGCTTACGAAACTAACGAAAATCAATAAGACTGGTGTTACAGTCATTCGGATAGAGAGGAGCTTATTTCTTTCAAAATTCATTCTGTTGACATTTCAATAAAAATAAATAAAAATGAAAATAAACGTTTTTTTCAGGTGCTTTTTTTTATTTATTTTGCTTCCTCATAAAGGAAGCTTTAGTTTCTTGAAAAAATAAAATTTCGAAATTTTCTTGTCGGTATACGCAAAATGGTCTGAAACATGTGTTGTGCTATATAACTCGGAAACGATGGTGTATCAAATGTTTCTTTGATACACCATTTTTTTTATTATTTATTTATTTTTTATTATTTATTCATTGGCAACACGATGTGAACTAATTAATTTTTTTTATTGAATATATATTTTTTATTCACAAAGCTTTCTCTATGAGGGAGCCAGAATTGACCGACATACTTCCTCATAGAGGGGACTTTGTGCAAGGTAAAAAATAATTAGGAAGCTATGTGCTTCTACTTTGCAGCATTTTTTAAATTTTATTAGGGTGACTATACGCTATGTTATGGGATATGCGAAATAGTTTTTTTAAGCAATTAAATCATGGATCACGTTGGAGATGATTTAGAAATACCTAATATTTATTTTTAAACAAAATATATGATACTCATTACTTATGCATGTTGACTATTTTTTTGGAAAATATTTAGGCACTCAAAAAAAAAAGTGAATGGAATTATAACGAAATAGTATTGAGAATTCTAGAGGGAGGTTTTAATCTCAAAATAGAAGTCTGAAAATTTCAAAGTATTAAAAAAAAATATATATTCCGAGACAATTTGGACAAAAACTCGCCAGGGCCCGAAATAAAAACAATATATATATTTGTTTAATACTTTGAAATTTTCAGACTTCTATTCTATATACTTCTATATATATATATAGTCAAGTTGTTTTTATTATACTTGTACGAGTTTATTACTATATATATATATATAATGCTGGTATATATAGCATTATTTCACGTCGATAACGTTGCAAAAAAAAAAAATTTCCACATGCCTAGATAAAAGGACAAAAAATGCGGGTAGAGTATCCCCGTTGCGTTATGAATCGACAAAATCCGCATATTCTCACATGAAACGCCCCGTATCGACATTGACAATGTTAAATAATTGTCCCTCGAAAACTGAACCCAAGATATAAAATTGCCAAATTTTATTAACAAACCAGCTCTTCTACGACATCACGCTTACGTCTAATAAAAAACCATGACAGAAACAAAGATAGATGATGGATTTTGTACTGCGAAGTTGGCGCCGCGATGCGACGATGTCGTCGACGTCGTCGGCCACAACGATGTTATGTGACCATCGGTAATGCAGGATGAGAAGAGGCGCGCGTGTGCTTTCGGACTTTTGGCGTCGAACGTCGAACGCGACTTGTACACGAAGAAGTGTGGAAGACAAGAAGAGTGAAGAGCAAAGTGCTTGACGGTGGGGGGCGCTTCGGTGGTAGCTGCGGCAGCCGGCTAGTCACTCGTGTCGCGGTACTGACAGAGTTAGCACGTCTGTCAGTTACTCCTTAACGTAACTCCAGAGAGCATTCTAACATACTGCCTAAAAAAAATACTGTGATTGTGTGTTCAATTCATTGAATAAAAAAAAAAAAAAAAAAAACAAAGAACTGTACGAGATAACATAGGCACGTCAGTCATGGCTGGTAAGTCTAATTTTTTCTTTTTTTTTTTTTTTTTCTATTACATTTTTTTAACGATCGATCGTGAACTTGTCAGTGAATTTGTTCACTTAAACATTTTTTTTCCATATGAGAACGAGGAATTTCGCAAGTTGCGTGTCCTCGATTATCGAAGTGCGTGCGCTTCGTTCGCCGGCAACCGGTCTTCACACAAATGACCTTCAAACGTAAACGATTTATGGGGCGAGACGTAATCACACATTGGGCACTTTTCGTATAAGCATTTTATATCAAGTACACTACTTTAAATTCGAGTGAAGCGGTGTTCGTACAGTCGAGCTTTTCTTTTTTTTTCTTTTTCAGTTTGGGTGGGCTTCACATTCGCCGGCATCAAACCATCTTTTATCACTTTCGGTATATGCATATTTATTCGCGGAGAGTCGAGTCTCGTATAAAACGACTTAACGTGTGGCGCTCTCGCGTTTTACAATGCTTTAACGTCTTCCTGTATAGTAACTGCCCGAATTTTTGCCCCACCTCGATTCCCGCTCAGCATGGCCTTCGACTTAGGGCGCGTGCGCTATATTGTAATGCTATACTGTAGTGCTATATTGTTATAATACATTGTATATCTATATTCGTTTTTTCGCGAATTAGCATATAGTTGTGGAGAAAACGGTTGATTCGCACGATGCAACCGGAAAAAAAAAAAAGGGTCGCTATAGTCGACTAGACTTTCGAAACGTTCTTAACGTAAATTCTTGCGGTACAGTCAAGTCAATCGGGTGCTAAAATTAAAAAAAAAATTTATACACACCTTAAAGGAGAAATTTTTATAAACTAGGGGGAATCCGGATCAAAAAATTCGTACTTAATGTAAGAAATATACAACAATAGAGGAAAAATAAAAAAAAAAAAAGATAAATGAAAAAAAATTGCAATGCAGATCTTTGCACGTTGCTTCCTCGTTAATTTCGATCTTTCACAAACCTACATGTATGAGGAAGCTTATTTATCAATTTTGGCTTCCTCATAAAGAAAGCTTTGTGTAAAATCTGTGAGTTGTAACAAAATGTTAATTTTTTTGAAAAATTCAATCTCACGTAAAATTCGAACTGCTTTACCGATCATCACCAAAATTGGCACGCAGCAGCGCTTAATTTTATTTTTCGTCTGTAAAACAATTTCGCTTCATTTGGTGAGACTTCAACGTGCGGTAGAGCTAAATGAAATTTTTTTCGAAAAATGTAAGATTTCACAAAAATCGAACCTATTTGTCAATTCATTCGAAATTCAATACCGATCTTCCTTTAACATAACTTTATCTGTAAAAAAATATTTAGCTCGAAAACTACAAATTTTCGAAAGCTAGAGAACATACAGACTTTTGTTTAAAAATTCTAAATTGAATAAAAAAAAAATCTTATGTTTGAATTTTTTTTTAAATGATAACAAACAAAGCTGTCCACCTGACCAACGTGTCTGCCAAATTTCAGCTCGTTTGATAAACCCGTTCTTTAGTAGCAATTAAAAGGAGAATAATCCGATTGAAACCTTTTGAAACCGATTATTTTTCAATCGGAATTTTGTCAATTTCATCGGTTTCTATCAATATTAATAGAAAATTCTAAGCAGGCCACACACATACAAAGACATTTTTTCTAAACCACTTTTCTGGACGCTTCGGACCATTCTGAGTGTCCGGATATGAAAATCTCGAAAAAAAAAAAAAATTTCATGAAAACAAAGCTTCCTCGATGAGGAAGCAAAAATTAATGAATTACATAAGAATAAAAAAAAATTGACTCAATTTACGCTAAAAAAAACCACGGACATGTTTTTAACGCAGTCTTTGCATTAAAGAAAAACTTATTCTCATCGAGAAGTAAAACGATGCAAATTACTCGGTGATTTCGAGAAACATGTTTAAAAAAAACGAAATGAGTTTTCTCCTCGTCAAAATCGAGCGGTAATTACTAATTTGTCTTCACAAGAACTGAGTCAAAATATATTTAATCCAGATATATGTTAGTGCACACTAGTTTTTTTTTTTCTTTTTCTTTAAAATGTGTACTACGAATTTTTTTATCTTAGTACTTGATCGACTTGACTGTACGGCAAAGATTATTTTAAGGAGGAAATACAGTTGTTGGACCTCTTGTCGAGGCAATTTTTGACGATTTTTTGGACCGTAAAAACATTCCTTCTTGAAAATCTGTTTTGAGGGTTTTATTATGCAACTCTTAAAGTGTATAAAAACATTTTGCTACACGATTTTTTCCCTCTCAAAACGGCGTACATATAAGATTGCGAAAAAAAAAAAAAAACGACTGCATCTGGAGCAAAAAAAACGAAGTAGAATATTAAATTAGAGTACAAAAGCAATCAAGATACGTAGACGTTTCAAAAAATATTGATTTGCAAAAAAACGACGCATGTTTAAAAAAAAAAATCATTTTTGGGGATCAAATATTGCACGGTATTGTTAATAACTAATAAACGGTTTTTCGATAAACAATATATCTGAAAAGATCTCCAAATGAATCGATCGAAAAATCACGGAGAAATGTGGTACACTCTTTTTGAAAACGTGGTTTCGAGAAAAACGCGTTCAAAGGTTTAAAAAAACCTTTAAACGCATTTAAAGGTTTTAAAACGCTTTTTATGCAGAGTCTATAATTATTTACAGGGGCAATTCAGCTGTGAAACTATATGTTATTTCTACGATGATAAATTAGTAATTAAGCAAATACGAAATCGATTTTCTGAAACCCCTTAATTTTCTTCCTCTCTTAACTGATTCGAATTTTTGATTATTCGTTCTGCTGAATCGATTGGGTGAAATTATTTTTGTATTATCTGTCGGGTAATGCTAAAGGGCGGTCATGAGTAAAATGATAATTGATATATAAATTTGTATACACTCTATTCGTGTCAATTAAAAAAAAAAAAATTATTTATGTGCATGTCTCATTTTTTATTGTTTTCAAATTTTGTTACTAGTACTTTTATTATTATTTTCCACAGACGTGCTTTTTCATAAATATTTACTGTATATTTAAGATACTTACTTTTCCGTAAAGAAATTACTTATTGATTTATGGTACAGAAATATATCAACCGGTTTGATTCGAAAGCTTCGACAAGTGAGAGGATATTGCATTTCATCTCACAGCATATCCTGATGCAATAGGTAATTATATAAAATAGGAAACGTATTGTGTGTTATAACAGTGCATGAGGACTAAATGCCAGTTTATTATAATCAATATAGTTTCGAAAAAAAAAATGTTTTAAATTTTAGAAATTTAGAAATATCAGGAATAATTAGAAATAAATTATTTTTTCTTGCATTACACAAATGTGTAATATACATAAAAATATTACGCAAATAGTAATAAATAGTAAATCGTGTGCCTCGAATTTTCTTCCAAAATTGTTGAGCTTTCGATCGAATCGGTATCATTCTAAGCTTCGGAAAAAATTAGACTCTATGAGGAAGCAAAATAAATTCGAC
Source organism: Perithous albicinctus (assembly GCA_964016905.1). NCBI lineage: Eukaryota > Metazoa > Arthropoda > Insecta > Hymenoptera > Ichneumonidae > Perithous > Perithous albicinctus. Next base: position 7,315,347 of record OZ024688.1, read on the forward strand.
GCCATGAAACTTTAGCTAGAACCTACCTGAAGAAAAATCATCTGCTGATTAAAAATAAAAATTTAATCTTAAAAAACTAATGGAATCAATGTTGAAAAGTGAAAAATATTTTTTAAATTTAATTTCTTCACAAACCTTTTTTTTTCTACTAAGCTATAATTATGTCGGCACCGTCTTTCGTGGGCTTGATTTGCCGATAAAAAATCTCTACAGGCCGAAGCCCTTAAAAAAGGCAGTATCTTTTTTTTTTTTTTTTTTTTAAAGACCCACTTGAATTCTTCGAGATATTTTTATACTATCTAGTAACAGGACTCCCCGAAGTCCCCAGAATGTACGTGCAATAAGATCAAGTCCTCGTCGAGGTGGCGAGTTGCCTCGAACCAGCAGTACCACAGTCTCCAGAGGGTTATTCTTGGCTATTTCAGCAGCAGACACTGAGTTTCTGTCTGCTTAGCTTTTCTTATTACGCCTCTTTTACATGCCCTAAAACAATTTTCGGTACGAATAGTTACTATTTTAATCCGGATGAATGATAGTTTATCACAAAAATAAAGGATCTATTAGGAATTTGAAAAGAGTTACTCAATTTATTGTTGGAAAACAGCATATAAAGACTCATGTAGCTATAAAATTATTGTTATGTTTCGTATACTAAATTCTTGGTGCAAATTTATGCATTATAAATTAATAACGCTTTTTTTAGACGCTCTAAAACAATTTTCAGTACGAATAACTTTAATCAGGGTGAATAATATTTTATCACAGAAATAAATATTCAATTTGAAATTTAAAAAGAGCTTCTTGTTTTATTGTTGGAAAATAGAATATGATTTGTGTAGCTATAAAATTATTGCTATTTTCCAAATTAAATTCATTTTGCAAATACATGCATTATAAATTAATTACACCTTTTTTATGTGCTTTAAATTGGTTTTCAGGACAAATAGTTTTTATCATTTTAGTCAGGATGATAAATGGCTTATCACAGAAATAAAGGCTGAATTGGGAGTTTTGAAAATAATGAGTTATTTTATTGTTGGAAAATAGGATATAAAAGTTTACGTATCTAAAAAATTATAATTATTCTCTATCAACTGAGTCACATTTTTTCTATTTATAATTTTTTTTTTTTCAACACTTTTTATTTTCCTCCTGGTTTAATATAAATTGGAAGAGTAACCAAAACATATTTGGAATGGTTGAAAAATTTTTTTTTAAATCTCACCCCATATGTATCGTACTGATTTCCTGATTCAAAGTCATGGATTGTAGTTTAATGACAAAGGGGAAAGTGATACGAGAAAATTTTCAGGTGACTCCAGACGTGTGTTCGCGCGCGCATTTTTAGACGCTTAGACGTTAATTTTAGAAACCCTCGGTGCAACCATTTGAAGCTAGCGCCGGGTGTACTCTAGTCGTCACAGATATATCCAACCAACACAGATCGCAGACTCAACGCTTTACGCGAATTAACATTGGAATCTCTGTGTCTGGATATCAACTATTTTTAAATATATTTCGCACGCTTCAAACACCGGAAGCGCAATTTGCCAAAAGTATTAAAACAGAGTAATATTTTATACACGCGCATTATTTTATTATAATCTATTTATTTTGTTTACCAACTATTACTAAATATGAAAAAAAACAGATCTATTTACAAACTCAAAAAATAAAGGAGGATAGAAAGCATTGGAAGCAATGGTTTTATTTATGAAATTGAAGTATTGAATCGCTAATTTATTTATCAAAATAAAATTATCGTTAATTTTATACAATATTTTCACGAATCTCTTGCAAGATTTTCTCAAACTCGAATTTAGAATTAGTAAACAAAAATGTACTATTAATTTCTTATTCGCTTCATTCGTCTAATTTAAAAAAATACACCGGATTATTTTAATTTAAATAATTACTTCAATGCAACATAATTTTTGTGAGACAAATTGAATCATTGCGATCAATTTATTATTCCATGACGTTTATTGCTTTCAACAAAATAGAAATTAAATAAGCACAAAATTTGTTATTTCAATAAAATATTTACGAACCGGGAATACATATTTTTTATCAAACACAGAGATTGAAAAAAATAAGAAAAACAAATTCCACTATTTTAGTTTAAAAGACACATTATTATATCAATAATACGATTTCATAATTTACCTTCATTCAATAGAGCTTATTTTTTTTTTTTTTTGCTTGACAAGAATCAATCAACAAATTATTTACGAGTACCAATAAAATATTTTATGGCAACTATTTTATAAAAAAAAAAAACGATTTTTTAAAAAATACAATATTTGGTAGATTCTAGTAATTTTTTTTCTCAGCTATTTTAAATGGCTCCAAATATTTTTCATGTAGCGCAAAAAATCCGGCGCAAAAATATCCCATCGTCCTTGTTTGTCTCATGTACGATAAGCCTCCTCGCCGCATAGAAGGTCTTAAGTTGATAATGAGTCGGATCTTGGGACACGTGTCGATAACAGCACTATGTCAAATTCCAGGGGCTAATGTATACCGTGTATTACACACCAGATTATCGAAACAAAATAATAATTACGATGACCTGAAATACGAATACATTAAAATGGGGGCTTTGAATTTCCAAATGCATTCATTTGAAAATTAATATAACAGCATTTTTCTATTTCAGAACAAAAAATTGTGTACCCATTTCAGGCTGAAAGTATTATTTATTTTCCTTAGGCAAAAAAATTCTATTCACAATTTAATGCTCCTTATTTTTTTCATCGACTTTCTTCGAGTATTAAAAAAATTGTAGAAAGTGATTCATTTTTTTTAAATATACATTTTTCGTAACTTTTCCAAGTTAAACAGAAAAATCAATCTTCTTCTACAATTTCTTTAATTTAAACCTGGAGATTATTTTACATGATCAAAATACCTTTACGAACAGCCAAGTACATCACATTTTTATACTATTTTTTATGAATAAAATAAAATATTTTTCCTAGAACAAGCTGTAATATTTTGTCAATTTTGGTTGCGAATGGCTCATTCCATTTATTAAAATATCATCTACGAATTGACCGTACAGATACTAATTTCAGAAATTTAATAATCATGGCTATTTTTTTTTTTAATCAGTCACATTTTCGCTGATTACACAAGAAGCTGTTTTTTTGTTAACAATCAGCACTATTAAATATTGTCACGGCAAGTTTGTAGGGCACCGATCGAAAAACAGAATGAGCCATCCCGTATTAAAATCGGTAAAAAAATTATGGATTATGCTTGAAAAAAAAATCTCTTTGAAATTTAAACTTAATCGTTAATATATTCGCAAAACCATCACTATTTTTTTTTCTTTGGGTCTGTACCGTAAAAATTTTCAGAAACAACTACAAAATTCTAGCACTGATTTAAATAATGATAAGACGTTTGAACTTGACAAATCGAAGGTGTGAAACAGCCTGTGATCATTTTGTGACGTCAAGTCATTTTAATCCTTAAACGCTTCGTGGGATGAGTGCCAAATGATTGTTTATTTTATCCAAGATTAAAATACCAGTTTTCCACATTCGAAGCGTTATAAGACGCTCGTAGTTGACAAATCTAAGGCGTAACAGGCTGTCGTCACTTTGTCACGTCAAGTCATTATTAATCCCTTTATGTTCTATGGGAAGGATGCCAAATTTTTAATTTAATACAATTTTCAAGGCAATTCAGAATTTTCTTTTTTCTTTTTACCACATTTTTGTTTGGATCAACAAACGTTAACATTGTATTTTTAATTCATTTTCGTTCACAATTATATTGCTGTTGAAGGCGAAAAAACATATAAATTTTAATGCCTCAGATAATTCGAGTCAGAATTTCTTAGCAGACGAAAAAGGGCGAACGTCTTGGTCATTTTTAATTTTTAATACTTGGCGACGCGTCGCTACCGCGATTCTTGATTACATCTTAACAGTTTCAAGATTTTCTGTTTCTTTGTCACGTTTTAGTTTGAATCAATATTTGTTAATATTCTGTTTTAAATTAATTTTATTTCACGATTATGGATTATTAAAGGCAAATAAATCTATAGAATTTACCAACGCAATTATTTTACATGAGAACAATTTATAGGGTATTTCACGTAAAATGGGATAGAATTTCACCCAAGTAAAAATATCCGAAAAATCTATGTTTAAATCTATATATATCTTAGGTTTTGATCGAGCAAAATCTAACCAATCCCCTCTATAAATAATTCCTTTTTTTTTCAGTAGTAAAGAAAATAATTACCGTCAAAGCATTAATCCCTGAAAAGAATTTAATTTTTTTTTAAAAGTATTATTTCAACAATGATTTTAAACAGTAGCAATTGTATGCATCGCAGCCAGTGCTTGACCTAAGGCAAGGTGCGTGGACGGAGTTCGCACAAATGTGTTTGCGACGCTGTGGTCTCTATCATCTATCTCGCTATTATGAGACGAACCGGTGTGTATAAATATAAACCCGGGTATGCGTTGGTACAACGAGGGACGTACGGTACCCGGCACTCTGGCCTCTCGGGTTTCGGTGTCTCCGTATCATAATATACGCACTCCTTTGCTCTATCTCCGGGTCTCTCAAACCGAATGCTTTAACGGAATAGAGGGGATAGTCTTATGACTGCATTACATAGAAAACAGCACCATACAAAAAAATGTATGCACGCAAACGCATGTAAAATTACAAAGTAATATTACAGAAATGATTTTGCATAAAAATATGCTTTAAAAAAAATATATTTCGTCATTTAGTAGTTTTATTTGTATACTTTTTCACATATTTCCTTCTGATAAGCTAAATCTTACATTGCAGTGTCTTAAAAATTTTTTACCTGAAACAAATAAATATAAATAATTCTATTCTATTTTTTTCCAGGAACATGAGACGTTGAAATAAAAACCAAGAAGTTTGAGGAATTATTTTGTCGAAAATTAACGCTAATATTCATAAGGGAAGTTTATTTGACGAGGAACAGATCTCAGATAATCTAAATTGCTGCTGTAGCGGATCAAGGCCAGACATCGGAACGTCACCGAGTTGAAAAGGATGTGTCTCGTGCGGTCTCGAGTGTCACGTTGGTATCGTGAATGGTGATGGTCGACGTCGTAGTCGTCGTCGTCTTCGACGTGTCCTCGTCGTCACCGTAGACTCATTTTGAGAACACCGGCAGCAAGAAATCCGATCTTCAAGGTGCAACGAGCCTTCGCACAGCAGAGCGGCATCACCAACAGAAGCACACTCGAGCTCACTGCATCCCAGCTTTTCTCTCCTTCTTACTTTGACTCGGTTCTCTCGAGTAGACGACTCATTGTTCTCGCTATTTGTCCACTGGTAATTGGTACATGTGTGGACGAGACTTCTCTATGAAGGTCTTGATACGTATTACAGTTGAGCGTTATAACGAGTATCTTTGCCACTCTTTCTGCCAGACATAACAGTGACACAATTATTTAGTCTCGCGATTAATTATTGATTCAAATCACCACTGTCGAATCAGATTGATATTTTAGAACGGACAAGCTGCGATAAATTTTCAACGCAAGCGATATTCTTTTGAAAACTTGAGTTATATATTATAAAGTTGTAGTTCTAATGTGAGTTTTTCAATTAAATTTTTTTAATGATTTCAGAATCTTCGGACGTATGTCTGAATTCTATTTAAAAATCGCTACAATTTGCATCAATCGAGATTCCTAAATAAAGAGAAATAAAATTCTGCACAATTTTATGGAACTGTGATCATTACCTTGTTGAAAATATTTTCAATGCGAGAAACCATAAATTATTTTATGTTTGTACTGAGAACTCACATTTTTTCTGTGACTTATAGTTTTCGAGATGCATTGACTTTGCAAAATGCAAAATTATCTGAAAATTTGAATTTAAGAATATGAAAAAATGTGCAGAAACTTTTTTATTTAAACGTAACTAATTATGAAAAATTTCTCGGAGTTACAAAAAATTGGCTGAATTGATAAATAATCTCTAATTTGTAAAGTTTTGTTTCGAAGCTGCTTCTTCATAAACGTTTTAGGAAAAATCTAAAAAATGATTGAAAAAGCAATTTTAAATCAATTTTTCAAATATCAAAGATAATTAACAAAAAGCTTTTTTTTAAATGGGTACTCAAAAGTAGCTAATTATGAGGGTCAGAAAAAAGTGTCTAAATTTCTAGCGAAAGTATCGGAAAATGAAGGATAATTTTCTAAGCTAATTCATATTGCCCGTCACTATTGAAATGGCACGAATTCGCCAGGAATCTTGTACGACCGTCTGAATAGAATTTCAAGTATCACGCGAGCTTCCCGTGAAACGCAATAAGCCTTTGGAAAAGGTTATCGACTTATCACTGATAAGACTAAGTTATTCGGGGATCCGCTCTTATTTTCACTCACAAAACACGTTACTATTCCGCGCATTGAAATAGCGCGACGCATTGGAAAGGTCAGTGTCTGCCGATGGAAAATAAGATAGTCTATAGCAGTTTCATTTTTAGCGTAACATGGAATTTTAAATGTTGCATATTTACCAAAGACCAACATAAAACGTGAAACACCCGACTGTAATAAAATCGCGTGAAACGTATATTATACAGTTCACGAGTTTGATATCTTAAGGAAGTTGAGGCGTCTTTCGCAAAGAAAGCAGTGCCAAAACATCTTCTTCCTACGCTTCACGTTATACGTTATTTTACACGTGACGGAAGAAATGTACTGCGACTGAACGAGAGAGACATTGAAGAAACATTTGCGCCCATTCAATCTGATGTAATGATCGCAATGTCGATTGTAATCGTCAATTGATCTCATCTTGATTCATCAATGATACTTGAACCTTATAAATCATGTGTATAGATGCTTTCAATATGATTATTCTTATTCTACTAAACTTTTCCCTGTTTATGAAATAGTATTTCAAATCATTAATCAATTATCAATAGTAAGCAACAAATATTAGTAACGTCTGTTTAATTAATTACTGTTCTTAAGTATAAAAATGACTAATCTGTCATTTTTATATATTTTAAAAATAGTAATTAATAATGATAAAAAGATGTCTTTTTATTATCAAGAATGAAATGAATGGATTGTATCCGGTGAAATGGACATCATATTATACATGGTTAACTTTGTTCTCTCAACTGTCTACACAAAGGCTACACAAGCAAATAATTGTGTGTAAAATACTTACAATACTATTAGAGAAGACGCAAATCCACCGTCATGAAGCCTAAATATATCAAAACTTGGAAGTGAGCCAGCGTCTCACACTCTCAAGCCATCTCTCGACTTTTTTCCTCTGGCACCTCGAGCTGCACATTCTTCATTTCATTCCGGAGTCAGCGAAGCCCAGCTTTATTCGGAGTCCGGTGGGATAGTTGCGGGACGATTAAAAATAACTTTTAAAACTATATCGTCATGAAAACTACGCGTCGCCTTGGTCTATCGAAATTGGAATTACGAGCCGCAGGCATTTTGGGGGTGTACTTCCCACGCCTTGGCTTTTATGATTCTTTATTTTTGCTTCGGATATATCTTAGAGCAAGCAATATTATCAGCTTCAGCTTTGACACTGATAACTTCGAACGTAACATATGCTGATTGTTGTATAATAATTTAATTACACAATTCCTTATGTCACCATTTTAATCGTTCATTCACAGCCCGGGGATATTGCATTATGCCGTCAAGTCAGGTACAGATTGTATGCGAAGTGCATCGACCTATAAATCGTTTGCATTCAGAAGCGACATTAAGTCCCAATCGCGAGACGATATGTATATCATGTATATATATATATATGTCAAATTTGTCTTATTATTTTTCATGTTTTTGTACCGGTTAATCAACTCGCTCTGAATTTTTTTTTACATTTTTTTTTATTACCCAACTTTTTAAAATTAATTTAAAAATATAAAAAAATCTGAAGAAGAAACAATTAGAAGCAAAAGTCAATACTCTGTAGATCGTTGCTTCTACATTTTTAGACATAACACAGGATTTTTGAAAAAAAATTTAGATTTTTAATTGGGCCCAAAGTTTATTCATTTATTTATCAGAGGGATTATGCGCTTGAAATTAAAGAACAATACAATCGTGATGGCTCAAAAGTAATCCAATATATTTGAAATCTAAATTTAAATGTAATGGTAAATAACGAATATAATTGTATTTGAATTAATAATTAAAAGATCATTCAAAATTTTATAACAAAATATTGGCTGCTCAGAAAAATAAAAAAAGCCAGCGTATTCTTTTGAGAAAATAAAACAATATAAAAATTCTAAACAACGCGATAAAGTTTGAGCCTAATCCCTTCCGATTCTCCTTATGTTTTTTATATCATTTTATCTCCTCAAAAGAATTTTCTTTCCTCGAAAGAATATTTTTAAATAAATTTTTCGAATTATTTCTTTTATAACTAATCCAAATATAATTATATTAGTTATATACCATTTATACATATGTTTAAATTTCAAATTTGTTTATCTCATTTACCCACCCGGTTGGAGTACTTTTGAGATCGCACGATTGGATTTTTTCTTTTCAAGGGCATGTCCCGTCTAATAAATAAATAAATAAAATAAATGAGTAAATAAGTTTTAACTCCAATTAAAAAATCTGAAAAACCTCTAAAGTTCTGTGTTATGTGTACAAATTTTGAAGCAACAGCCCACAGCTGACAGACTTCCGGTTCTAATTTTTTGTCAATGTTTCTTGACAAAAATTGCTCGCAAAAAAGTAAAAGCGAGCGCTGGCCCACTCCGGGACATGGGTTAAAAATGTTCATATTTGCTACAGAGTTTAAAAATTTTTTTTTCAGATTTTCAAATTAGGTTTAAGATATCAAATGTTCATTAAGACATTATGAAAAGTTCATTAAAAAAATTGGCTAATAAATTTTTTTTTAAAAAGGTTCAGTTTTTCTAACAGCTACAACAATATGAAAAATAATCAGACAAATTGCAGGTGGTCGGGGCCAAGCCTTTACCAATTTGACCATGAATACCTCACATATTCGTCTTCCATCACGTGAAACAATGATTCATTGATACATAAAAAATAGAGCAATTTGTTAATGACACTTTTTTTTTCTTTCAAGGCTTCGCTTGGGTCACGTTGGCGACAAACGATTCGTACTCTTTGGGCGCTCTCGTTTTGGCACATTCTCTAAAACGTGTCGGAAGCAAACATGATCTCGCCGTTTTGGTCACTCCTGGTGTGACCGGTGCCATGAGGTAACTATTCTACATAAAAATAGAAGAATATATATTAATTATAATGTACTTTTGATCTTGAGAAATGCTTTGCGATCAACATTTACCAACTGTCTCTTGCAAAAAATAAAATGACCCATGGTTTCCCATGAGTCATTTTTGGATGGGATAGTTGAATTTTCTCCAAATCTGACAACCCATTAGGCTTTCCAAAGTAAATTCTACCGGTGAAGACTATCGCTAAGACATATAGCAGCTGCCAAGCTGCTGTATATCTGAACCAAAGCCAACAAGTGCAACACGAACTTGACCTTTATCCTTGATAGCATTGCGTGTCACTGACTGCCAACGAACTCGAGTGTAAACAATTTATTTACCTGGTAACAAAATTAAATGGGAGTCACCAACTCTTTTAATGAGGGAAACCTAATTTTATATTGGTTCTAGAAATAATGAACCATTATTGTTAAATAATATCTTTCATTCTATCGATAATTAGTAGAAAGGCTTAAGAGTAGGGAATCGGATAAAAATCGCCGATATTCATTGAAGAATATTTTATCTGTTTGGCTGCTGGTATTATAAGAAAAAAATATATTGTCGACTCCTAAAACAACGAATATTTTGGGCTATAAAAAAAACATTTAATTACTGTGACTAGCTTACTATAAATTTATAGGATTTTATATTTGTCGCACATTGCCAAGACAATCGGTCATCGAAATATTCCCAAAGAAACTATAAAATTATAAATATCGGCGATTTTAATCTGATTCCCACCCCTTAAGCATTTAAACAATAAGTCTGGCCAACAATAGACTAAATTAAATTGTGTTATTAAATCTAGGGAAAAATTGGCTTCCGTCTTTTCGTTGGTACAAGAAGTCAACGTTCTCGACTCAAAGGACGAAGCGAATCTTGCCTTATTGGCGAGACCCGAGTTGGGCATCACATTCACGAAGCTGCACTGTTGGAGGCTCACGCAATATGAAAAATGCGTTTTCGTCGACGCCGATACTCTGGTAAAAGTCGTCGCGCATGTTCGAGCTTTTATCGATTTTTTGTTTGTTTCCAATGCATTCCAATAAATTTGGTTGAACTTCAGGTAATCAGGAACTGCGATGAACTTTTCGAGCGTGAAGAGCTGTCCGCTGCACCGGACGTTGGTTGGCCCGATTGCTTTAACTCCGGTGTTTTCGTGTTCAAACCGTCCCAGCAAACTTTTGCTTCCATCACTGCGTTCGCTGCTGCTAAAGGATCTTTCGATGGTGGCGATCAAGGATTGTTGAATCAATACTTTAGCGACTGGGCTCATAAAGATATATCCAAGCATCTACCTTTCATCTACAATATGTGCTCCACTGCCACTTATTCCTATCTGCCGGCGTACAAACAGTAAGTCAAAGTTAAAATAAAACAGTAGTTCATGGAAGAAAAAATGGTTTAATATTGAAACAAAAGTGTAATTCCTTTATAAAACCAATTTTTTTTTACCTCTTCTTGTCAATTATTATCTTTTAAAAAAGAATACGATGTAGAATTTTATATACAACTAATGAAATAGCAATGTGTAAGGTTTTACTTTACATAGCTTTTTTGAACAAAATCGGAGGAACTAAAGTTTAACGAATTTTTAGTGATCGAGTAAATATGAAATTTAAGTCCTATAAGCTTATTGCTTCAATATATTTTAACAAAAGCTGTAACTAATAGCGCTGACATTAAAATCATGAAAAAATGCTTGAAAATAAAGCTTCATTTATGAATAATCAAAAAATTTGCAGATATTCTGCGTTTTCTATGTCGAAGACGACTGACAACAACGACTTTGCATATTCTTTGCAGATTCGGTGAGGACGTGAGGATCATCCATTTTATCGGTATCACAAAACCATGGCTTCAATACTTCGACACTGTGACTGGGCTGGTTCAACCGGCACCAGGTACGAATCATTTGCAGCCGCTCCTGCAACTCTGGTGGCAGATTTTCTGCGAAAACGTCCATCCTCAATTGTCTCCAGTAATGGTAAATATACAATACACAAATATCAATCGTGAGTCGTGTAATAATTTAACGAAAAGAAAAAGAAAACAAAGATTTTGTGTGTTTTGGTTTTGCCATTTACTAAATATAATCCAGATTTCGTCGAGCAAGAAATTTTTTTTTTTTAAAGTAAAAATGATATTACTTACAACTATACGAACTATGTTGCCTGATAATTGTAATGCTTACCACCTCTTTACTGATTCCGCAAGCTAAGCAATGAACAAAGGGAATCTAATACGTCTTATCGTGAGGTAAGAAATAATCAATGATGCCACTGTTCAAGCTTTTTATTTTTATAGCTTTTGTATATACACATTTTAATTTTTTTTCCTTTTTTTTTTAAATACGAATAGCAGAATTTACTTAGGAAAGTTAGCGTAGAAAAATTGTTTGCACTGTGTGAGATCCCGAGGAAGAGCTTCTTCGCAAACAGCTTAGATGTGGCATGATTATTATAAGTAGTTTGCACGAGGCGTGATGTGATAAACGAGGGGCAAGTCGCGCACTGTGCTCACATTGGCACAGAAGCCGGCCGCGGTCACTTCCCGAATCGTTGTCACAACAAACTGCGCATTTTACAAACTATTTTAGTTGCAACTTTTCCCACGCATCAAATAGACGTAAACTGTTTTTATTATTAGGCGACAATTTCGAAAACAATATTGAGAGTAGCTCGCACGATGTTTATCGAAGAAGCTATCCCGTTCTCGAAGCCCGGGGAATTATTTATAAGTCCGCTTTAAAAAGAAAAAAAAAATTTTTTTAAATAAATTTTTATTGTGATTTTACAACCTTAGCGAGATCAAAATTCTGTTGCAAACATTAAAAAAAATATTTTTACGAAACAAATTGTATTTTAAAAGAAATTAAAGTAACAAAAAGAAAATTTGCTTGTTGAATTTGTCGTACATGTTGAGATGTAATTCTTCACGAACAAACGGTAAATGTCGCTTTAAAAAATAGTTTGTTGCCTGCAGAGACTCTAACTATTGTTTTTTTTTTACCTTAAAGCTTAAAACACTGGCAAAAAACAGAGCTATTAAAATTTGTAATATATAAGGGGTTTTTAAGGATGGGATAGTTTCTCACGTAGCTATAGAAGTTTTCGAATACACTCTTATCGCTGCAGTATCGAAAAGTTCCAGCACGTTGGCACGTACTTTGAACCCTGTCATCTTCCCACAAAATCCTATTATTATTTCTCAATGTTTTTTTTTATGCTAACTGCATTTGGAATTGGTTATCTTATTTTTGTTTTGGGATTTGTCTGGGGTTCAAGGTATTTGTACTCGGTGTTATTTTGGAACTATATTACAAATTTTCTATCTGTATTAAAAGCTGTAATACCAAAATCCACAAAAGTGTAGAATAAAATAAAACACAATTTTTTAAACATTATTACAGCTTTTAATATTTCCAATTTTATATATTTACCTTGGTATAGTTTACCGGCAGTGTCTAGTTTTTGCTACTAAAACAAATTTGATAAATTATTATCATTCTCCAAGTGTAGAGATAGAACCATGCACAGCTTTATTATTCACACACACACACATAAATGTTTGTACAGTCGATAATTAAAAAAAAAATGGAAAAAGGCAAAAAATGGACTCTGCCATTCCCAGTGTGTAACTAACCGATTTAGTGTGCAATTTTTCTGTTCCGGCATGATGCTTGCATAGGCCAGCAGCACTTTGGCACCAGTTTGGCACGAATTCAATCCCTCTCCTTCACTATCCGTACCCTCCAATTCTCACGACGTATCCGATTTCTCGTACAACGATATTCAATCGGTTGAGCCTGATTTTTCGGAATTCCATGATCCCTGGGACAATTACACACAAGAATCGAGTGAAAAGAACGTTCCTCTTCCCGCCGCAGTCGAATCAATTAACTATCATTGCCAGCATAGCGATAAAAGCGACTCAAATAATGTCCCATCGAGTCAAAACGACAATTATTACAATCAGCCGCCTCCGTCGTCCCAATTTATAGTTCACCATAATATCGACTCACAAAACCACACTTCGAACAGCGAAAAATACCACGAATACAGGCATCCGTTAGTATTAAACGATAGTCGAAACCAAACACAAGAGAATAGTAAAATACATCACGAACCTACGATTGAGCACAGACATTTTACCGATCATTCAAGCGAACAACATATTCACGAAGCTCACAATCAAATACAAAATCCTAGTCAGGCTTACGATCATCATGAACAACATTATCAAGAACAAACACATCATCAGAAATCCGACTATCATCACGAACAAGAGCATTACAATGACAAGCAGACAAATTATGAACACCTTCGGCAGGAGCATGAACTTCACGATAATTTGCTTGAGAAAAATCATCAACATCATGATCATTCATTTGAGAAAAATCATCAACATCACGATCATCCATTTGAGAATATTCATCAAGATCGCGACGATCATATTCACCGCGACGAAAAGTGTCAGCAACTTTCTCATAATTTCTCACCCAATGATTTTAATGCACATCCAGGAACGTTGGATACCAACGTTTCTTGCAGTCGTGCCGAAGTTACATATCCTAAAAGTAGCTTCGAGAAACACGAGGAAAACTCTCAAAGAAATGAAAACAGATTACAGGATAAAAGTAACATAGAGTATCACGAAATACAGACAGACGTATGTCCAACAACGACTCAATTAATTCCCGAGTGCACAACAAAATCCGAATCCCCTCCCGAACCTTGTTCAAAGTCCAAAAGCATAGCCACGCAATCTGAACCGAACATTGCGGGGCAACTAGAAAGTAATGATGTAAGTAACTGTTTCTTACATTTATTCTGTAACGTCTTGTTGTACTTTTTTGTTGTTGTATCACGTTTGATAAATTTTCTTGACGATGGACGTTGAATTTAAAACGAGCTAAATGTTCAGTTCATTTTACAGCACAACCCGCTGTCCAATGAATCGCTATTTTTTTTCGCAGCATATCCGCACGATTATTTATTATTTGTTCTTATCAGAATTTACACTAGGACTACACGTTTTCTGGTATTTCGGGCATCACTGTACTTCTCGACTGTTGTAATTATTCTTCAGCGAAAAGCCGAGATCTTTTATGTGGCTGCTTTCTTTTATTTATTTTAGGACTTCATTAGTGTTCTACATGTCGCAAATTGTCACTATTTCAAAATCGGTTGCCCATTTTTTCGGTCGCCATTTAAAGTGTCAACTAGTATTCATGTTTTCTGCGATTTGATCTGCCTGAATTTATAAAATGAATATTTATGAGAATCTACATGTGAATTAAAAAAAAAAAATGATGTGACTTTATTAACTGTTATAAAATCCTGCACCGACAATTACGCTTCAACTACTTTATATCTGTATATAAAATACATAGAACAAAGTTGCTTCTAGCTGCAGAAAACATTAGATGAAAATTACATTTATTTTAACGGGAAATATTGATTGTGGGCTCTATTTTAAAATATATAAAAATGTGCCCAAATAGGCTGGTATTGCTGGAGCATTAGCAAAAATAACACTGGGAGAAGCAAGGAGTCCCGAGCAAGTGGCTTTCGAGGAGCACATGAGAAAGCAAAGCTGGGAACAGGGTCAGATCGATTACATGGGCCGCGACAGTTTTGACAATATCTGGAAGAAGATTAGCGAAACTCTGGGGGTGCAATCACAACGGCAACCGTCTCCGCCCAAGGTAAGCGAGTCAATCGATTTTAGTCACTGAACCGTATTCTTTATTTTCAACAAATGGTTTTTGCAGACTGTGCCAAAGCTGGAAAAATCCGTAACTGATGTTGCAACTCCAGTCGCCACTGAAGTTGAGCCCACAGCGAAAAAAAGCGAAGCTGGTATGTGAGATTTATCGTTCGTTTGTATAAAGTCAAAATAGCCCAAACCAATTATTATCTTCTGATAAAAGCTGCAAAAAAAAAAAGAATCATTGACCAAGTGTACGCGGTTTGTCAATATTTAATAAAATTATAAATTGTGAAGAAAAAAAAAATGGTAATCAACATTGCGATATTTTTTAAAACGACTCGAAGTGAATATATAATGAAATTTCAGAGTGCTCATTACGCAAAGCCATTAACGACTTCTATGATATGCTTAGCGTTTTTGTTTGTTTTTTTTTTATTTTTTACTTAAACTTACTACAGCATGTGCTACGTAAGTTTGATACTTTTAATTGTGCAATACAGGTGAGTATTGCATTTAAAAGAGGGAGAAAAAAAAAATAGCAATTCGACTACGGTCGCGTTCTATGCAGTAAATTAAGATCGAGTGTTTGAAACAGGAGCCGAGGACAGCAACTAACAGACCATGGCGCCATAGCATTGCTGCGTCTTGTAATGTCGTTTTGCTTGACTGGGGTAAATATTTTTAAGAGGTCATTACTAAAACAAGAGCCGATTCGGTATCTCGAATTTCAATAAACATTGCGATTTTAATGATAATTTGCTATCGATTTGAAATTCGATAAAAAACCAAATCGTTTTTTAAATTTCTAGTTGTATGCTGTGTGAATATGCATGCTAATTAAGGGGAAGACGACACGGGTGTTAATTAATTTTTGCAAAAAAGAAAAGAAACCCCATTTTGGCATTGAAATGAAAATTATGTGAAATCTACAAATTTTGATTAGATTCTATATGAACAATATTTAATCCATCTATGTTAACAGCACCAACATTTTCTTAAGTTTAATTAAATGTCATTCGCTCAAATTGACATCTTCAAAAATGCTTTTTTTTTGTTGCTGTTTCGTCTTCTCTTTTTGTGTGTTACTGTAATCGTTTGACTATCGCTTCGGGAATCATTCGCAGCAATCAATTACGAACAGAATAACTCGTATCCTCCAATGTGCGCTCAACGTATCGCATCAATCAATTTTTTTTTTTTCGCTTTCGCTATTTTCACGCTATCGACGCTTCGGACTAATCATATCGAGCACACACTGCAATAAAATTCACGAATCATCTGCAATTGTTCATTACCCCAGAAAATCACGTCACGACTTTCATTGAAAAATCCAAACCAAAAAACAAATCTCAATACTCTAGAAAAGACAAACAAGTTATCGATGAAATAAAATATCCAAACACGGAATTAATGAGGTGAAAATGGTGAATGCACCGATTACACAAAATCCCTCATCAGCACGGTTATCATTTGCACGCCGTATATCACTAGTTTCAATTAATGTACACGAATTATGAAAAAGCTCATAGAATGAGAAGCTCACTCTCTGTTTGTTGTCATTCAGCTGTGCTAGCGGAACCACGACAAAAAGAAGAACAAGATCTGACTAGAGAGCTTGCTCCTGGCGAAGCAAAATTAATATCGCAAAGTGCGGAAGTAGAATCTCTGAAAATCACTGGTGAAGAAATGATTCCGACACAGTCATCAAGCAGCGACGCAGCAATGATCCCAGTGGCGCTCGCATCAATCGACACGCAATTGACCACGGTGAAATCTCCCGAAATAATCGAGAAAAACGACAACGTGACCTCAGTTCTTGCCACAACACCGACCACATTAGATTCTTCGAGTCCGCAAGCATGCGAGCCACTTTCGGAAGATATTAAAGTAGATGAAGTCTCGAAAATAGATTTACCGGAAACTCCCGCAGCTGCAATTATTCTTACCGAGGAAGCTAAAATTTTGGAATCCCAAGAAGACACTAAAACTCAGGAAGTTCAATTGCTTGAATCCCCGAGCTCTCAAATAGTTTCGGACAGTCCTGTTCCAATCCAAGTAGCTGAATCCGTACTCGAAGCAGAAGTCAAAGAATCCGTGACGGAAGAACTGCGACCAGTTAAAGAAGAAGCAATTTCGTCGATTTCGGCTCATGACGAATCCATGCCGTCTGTTCTGGAAAGTGTGGTGCAAGCGGTATGTCCTCCGGCTTCGGCACCCAACGGCGGAACTGTTTTGGATCCTATTTCAGAGATTGGTAACGGAATAGACGCGTTAAAACTCTCATCGCCAATCGCAGTCACTTCGGCGGCTTTAACTGTTGCTGAAGGAACTCCAGAAGTCGCGAGTTCCGCTCAAGTCGAAGAAATCCATCCAACGACTCCAGAAGTCTCGCCTGCCGTTCAAAGGGAAGAAACATCTCCAATTCAGGTTACAACTGTTGAAGGAGCAAAGGTTTTAGCAGAAACGCAAGAACCCGTGGAAGTTTCAGCTGAAATTATTGAGGAAAGTAAAGTTTCGACGGAAATCGAACAATCGAGTTTATCTACAGTCGAACCATTATTAAAACTTGAGGATATTAGTACCGTTGCTCAAACAGAACAAACCAGTCCCTCGCCAGTCGAGAAAACTGATAAATTTCAAGAGTCTTCCACAAAAATATCGCAAACCACAGAATCTTCAGTTGAGTTAGTAGAAAAACCTGAAGAACCAAAGCTTCCCTCAGAAACGGAAAAATCCAGTTCAGTTTCCACTGAAGCAACTAAAAAACTGCAAGAAGCGGAGATTCCTGTAAAATCTGAAGAATTCACCCCTCCGCCAGCTGAAGAATCTAAAGTTCCTACAGAAACCGACCAACCGAGTCCAATTCTGGCTCCAGTAGCTATAAAATCCGAAGAGGCTAAAGTTGCGACTAAAACCGAAGAATCCGCCCCTTCGGCCGTTCTAAAACTCGACGTAACTCTCCCTTCAACAAAATCGGAGGAACCGGCTATGTGTCCGATTAAACCAGAAAGAAAAGCTGAGGAAGATTCCGTAAAACTACAAGGCAAAGAAAAATCACTCCCGGTTGCAGCGCAAATAGTCGAATCTAAACCGGACGTAGCCTCGCCGAATGAAGCTTCGATCGAAAAAGAAGTTCCTAAACAAGAGCTTAAGGAGGCGGAGATTACCGAGGAAATAGCTTCGCAATCCGAATCATCGGAGGAATCACCGATAAGGCCAGTGAGAACAAAGGATCTGCAGATTCCCGGGACTCCGACGGTTATAGAAGCGACACCACCGACGAGCCCGCCCATTGGCGCCCTCGAGAGCTTCGAAGAGCAGCCGACAAAGGCGACGAAGAAAGTCGTGAAAAAGGTCGTGAAAAAATCAACATCCACAGAGGCAAAACCAGCTGATGGAGCCGAAACCGAAGGTGAAGTGAAAAAAGTGACGAAAAAAGTCGTGAAAAAGGTTGTAAAGAAAACGAAAGAGGATGACACAGCTGTAGGCGCCGCAGGAGAAACCTCGGGCGCCAATGACAAACCGAAGAAGGTCGTTAAGATTGTGAAAAAGACGACGAAAACAGGCCCGACACTCGAGGCCGATACAACCGTGCCGGAAACACCGCCACCCGGCACCTCCGAAATTCCCGTTCCGCCGAAAAGAAAGCTTAAAACCATCGGGAAATCGACTCCCGCGAAATCCGAACCCGAGTCATGAACATGATTGACGCGAAATTATTTTTCATTTTTTCAGGTAATACAATAAATCACGTATGGATGGTTTTATTTTTTAGATTACCTATTTTAGAAAAAAAAAAGAGTCGATTTCTCGGGAGGTCATGGCCAATGTTTGCGTCCGACGAAACGTCACGTTTTTTTCTTTTTGTACTTTGATCGAATGCGTAAAATAAAAAAAATACTATGTTACTCGCAGACTGCCTGGCAATAGCGCGGTTTGTTAAAGCTGACGATAATGCTCACTTCGCTACAATAATATGCGTTTTTTCTCCCCTTTTTCACATTTCTATTTATACACTATAGTGTATAATAATTGTAATACATTTTATATAAAGCCGAATTATCGTTTCGCGTTTATTCGTAAGAACGCTTGGAGCGCGTTCGCTTCCCTTTTTTTTCGCCGTACTCAAACTTATCTAGCCTCATTAGATACTATGATAATTTGTATAGATAAGATTTGTACGGATCACGTTAATTATTATTATTATTTTTTATTTTTATTATTATTATTATTATTATATATCGTAAGATTAAGATGAGTTCATTTTACGTTTGCCCTAGTCCTATAGATAGCATTGCGCCAAATTATTTTTTTTTCAATGTCTCCTCTCACTTCACTATTGTTTGTAACAAGTCATGCGGATTGACTTTAGATGGTATTATTAATTATTATTGTTTTAGCCCACCTTGATGATGATGAATATTTAAATACGCATAACACGAACCGAACTTTTGCAATAAGGAATGAGTATGAGATACGAATAAAGAATAACATACGAAAGTTAGATGAGCTTTTTAATGCCTTTACCTTTCTCTGAATACGTAGGAATTTCCTTTCCACTCTTCAGCGTATCTTAAAAATACTATTGTGCATATAAAGTCGTTCAAATTCTATGAGACTCTCAATTTTTCGAAATTCTTTTTTTCTTACTACACTAATTTTCGGAAAACTTGAGGTGGAGAGCCCAAATTTTCTATATAATCGAAGTACTATTCCACGATGATTGGTACAAAGTTTTATCACAATCTGTAACGTGGTTCAGATTTTAAAGGATTTTGAATTTTTTCATTTTCTATTGTTGTAACTTACGAAAATATTTTTTAAAAATCAACAAAATTGCATTCCCGTAAAACATATGCGAACCGGTCAGAAGCCTATTCAAGATTTGTTCCAAAGCTTGTCAAAATGCCGAAAAATTGGTTTCTGAAATGTAAAAAAGAAAAAAATTGCAAATTAGCTTCCTCATAATTTTTCATCTTGCACAGAGTTTTCCTCTATGAGGAGGCCAACATTGATTAACATACTTCCTCGTACAGAGGTACCTTTGTAAAAATTCGGAAAGAATAAGGGTGTAAAAGTGCAAATTTTCAATTTGCCATCATTCTTTCTTAAAAGCACTAGTAAGTTTTAGAAAAGTTCGTTTTTATAGGATCATATCAGTAAAAACTACGAGGAGGGATGCATTGCGGCATTTAAAAAAGCTCATTCTGTCGTGTTGTGCAACGCGCATGCAGAGAGCAATAGTAGATAGGGATATAGCAGTGCAGCCTCAGCCCTTAGCACAATCGACGCCGGTTCATGGTTGGTTAGAGGAACCGAGGACCGAGGTGCTCTAGGTACGTCCCTGGGATCCCGGCAGTATGGCCGACTCGTGGAGTCGCAGTAACTGACAGCTATTCGCAAGGTGCACTCGTTTATCCCCGGATACCTTGATAATGATTTCGCCCAACTAAACTAGAAATAACAAGTGAAGTTCGGTGTAATGATCAAAGATATGGCAGACGATGAAGCCACTCAGGCGACCAACGACGATGCGAGCGAGTGCAAGAGATACGCGGTACAACTTGGCTACTGGACCGATCCGTTTATAAACTTTTTCGTCAAGCAAACCGCACGCAAACCGCCTGAAATTAATCGTGGTTATTACGCGCGTGTCAAAGGTATCGAAGTGTTTGTCGATAAATTTCTCAAGGTCAGTATTTCTCGTGCTACTGTTATTGTTGTTATTATTATTATTATTATTATTATTATTATTATTATTATTACTATTATTATAACTATTATTATTATTATTATTATTATTATTATTATTATAACTATTATCATCATTATTATGAGAGAAAAAAATCATGTTTCTACCCACAAGTCCATGGTAATAGTAGCATAACCTAGAAAAACGGTGGGGGGACTCCGGTGGGACTCTCAGCTGATATGCGCCGTGGCGGCGTCGGCGACGGCGGCACCGACAACGGTTTTGTGTTGCACTGTGCAGTGCCGGAAACCTTGACCCGGCTGAGGCCCTGTCCCAATTTTCCCAACGAGATCCACTTTTATCACGAATTTCTCGATATAGGTCAATGTAAAATCAATGTCGTTGCTGAATTTCAGGGACCACCGGTGTGCTCTCGACCTTGATTCCAACAATCCCTCGATCGGCCTATAACGCTTTAACGCTGTTGGAGAACTTAGCGTCTATTATTCAAAATGAGCTTTCGATCGTGAAAAGAAATGCATTTTGGAGAATCCATGTTTTTTTGTCGAGGTGTAACCAACGCAATAATTTCGAACTCACTCTACGTTTATTTTTATTAGTGTTTTCGTTTTTTTTTTAATCTTGCAGGAAGGTGAACAAAAATGTATAGTATTCATTAAAAACAAATAAAAGAAAGGTTGCAATTTTTGTTGAATATTGCATAATAAACCAAATGTTTTCCTGACAATGGGATTGGACTTTCCAAAAAAAAGTTATGAATGTCAAATTTTTTTTTTAATAAACAAATAAGACGTAAAATTTGAGATATCAACTCAAAAATGTAGTGTTTGAAACTTTTTTTCAAGAAAATGTACAAATAGTTCATTGAAAACAAATTTTAAAAAGGTTGCGATTTTTCTTAGTTATGAGATAAACAAATAAGACATTATAAAATTTTATATACCAACTCAGAAGTGTAGTCTTTGAAAATATATTTTGAAAAAAAAAAAAAAAAGATATAATCTTTTTGTTAAACGTAAATGAAAAAATGTTGCTACTTTTTTTCCCACAATGGAGAACTCATACATATAATACATTTGTTATTTTGTTAAGAGAATTAATTCATCAATTAACTGAACTTCCTTTAAATCTTCTTTTACAGAATTTCTATCTTCCTGTGATGTATAATAATTTCAATTTTGTTTCTTCCCAACAGTTGTCCGGTGGGAAAGGTCAAATTATTAATTTGGGAGCTGGTTTCGATACGCTGTATTGGCGGCTAAGAGACGCAGGAAACAGTCCACAGAACTTTGTAGAGTTAGATTTTCCCAGTGTCACAGCTAAGAAATGTTATCACATAAAGAAGCATAAGCAGCTGATAGACAAACTCAATACAGAAGGTAATCAACAAAATATGCCCTGTAATTTCTAAATATTAATCCTTGATCTCTGGTAATACAAAAAAATGTTTATTACAACAAAAATTACTCCAACCAAAAAAAAAAACTCAAATACTCAATCCTCAGTCATTTAATTTCAGATTCTTATCCTCAAACTTTTGGAAACTGCAGGAAAAAATTGAAAAAATATGAAAAATCTAATAAAATAATATTCTTGTTTAACAGATGGCGAAATAAGTTTTTCAACGACAGACCTGCATGCGGCGAATTACCATCTCATCGGAATCGACCTGAGACACATATCAGAACTAGCGAACAAACTCACGCAATCCGAAGTGGATTTCAACGCACCGACTTTATTTCTTGCTGAATGCGTTCTGGTTTACGTCGACAGTAGCGCAGCCTCGACGCTCCTAAAATGGCTCGCCGGAAAATTTCCTAATAGTATATTCGTCAACTACGAACAAGTTAATATGCGCGACAAATTTGGACAAGTAATGATGTCCAATTTACGTTGCCGTGGATGTTTACTTGCTGGCGTCGAAGACTGCGAATCTTTAGAGACTCAACAAAGACGGTAAGTACAGTCAAATTCAAACGCGTTTTTATAAAGAACATCACAGAAATAATTTTTATCGTTACATCTTCATCATATTAAAATTTAAATATTGAGTTCTTTTTTTAAAAAAGTTGCACAGTAGAACCTTGTGAATTACTTCCTCATTATTTTTCACCTTTTGCGAAGCCAATTCTAACAGAAACTATGTTAATAAATTGCAGCTTTCTCATATATGAAACTCTGCAAAAGTTAAAATATAATGAGGAAAGCAATTTGCAAAATACAACTTTACAGGCTCGTTCAAATACTGTATATACTAAATTTTTTGATGGGAATTTTGAAAATTTAGCGACTCAACGATTCTTCAATTAAAAAGTATTTTTTTAGATATAGCTTTTAATCATACTTAAGATTATAGCTCAGTATAAATTTCATGTATTTTTGAGAGAAATCAAGTAATCATTTCTTCTTTTTGTAAAATAATTAATGACTATCTTGTCGATTCGAAAGGTCCAGTTATTCATTTTCAAAATATGTAATCTAATGATAAAATCTGTCCGTTAGTATATACGTCATTTTTTTATCAGCTGGACCACTTTATATTAAGCTGGATAACTTTTTAAAAAAGTTCTTTTTTACCCCTCTAAATATGTTTTGTACATATTGCCAATTTTTCTACAGTTTCTGTACGTAGCACTGTACGTTATACAAAATTAAGAGCAAAATAAACGGTGTCGGAATTAGTGAATAAAAATATATATAAAAGTGGCCGAGTTGATAAAGAATATTTCATATATTTAATTCAAAATTGCAAAATTGCATCTTACAGCTTTACTATAAATGGTTGGGAAGGCTCTAACGCGTGGACGATGGTCGAGGTTTATGATTCACTGCCCGAGTCTGAGAGAATCAGAATCGAGCGTATAGAGATGCTGGACGAGCGAGAACTTCTCACGCAACTTCTCCAGCACTATTGCATCGCCATAGCCTGGAACGGACAAACGTTTAAGAATCTTTCCATAGCGCAGGGTTAGGCATCTCTCAAATAACTCGTCAAGTTACTCCAGGTAGTGATATTGATGCCCTAATTCAAAGAAGATGATTAAGATTTGTGAGGTACGTATTTTCGATGGACGAATAAGGGAAGACGTTATTTTACATAATTATGCGCGCAAATTGTGATAACCGTGGGTTGTATCGCTATAGCTGTTTGAAAGAAAAACAAAGACAAAAAAAACACTTATAATACCCCTCAGTGCAGACTGATTTCACTCTTGTCGGTAGAAAAGAAAGTTTAAAGTTTTAAAAAATACATAAAAACCCCAGAATGCAGCGGCAGCAGCGACTTTATACTTCGAACGTATTGTCGTGACGTATAAAAAAAGAAGAAGGAAAAAGTAGACGAAGCGACGATACATTTTTTATTTCGTTTCCATTTCAAAGCTCCGCTCGTACCTTCCTTTCTGTGATGAAATGGGTATCGTGATCTTTGCGTCAATCCCGAGGTGCTTATACGCGTACGACGAAGCCGAAAATGTTCTCTAAGAACAACGGCAATAATTACGAGATCCCATATAAAAAAAAGGAATGAAAAATAAATAAATAAAATCAATTTAAGTCTATCTTTCCAAAGATTCAATAATTGTATCGTAAAAAGAAAATGAGTAAAATTTCAACGAAGCGAGACGATTTAAAAGTGAGAATAGAAGAATAGACGTTAATCCGATAAAATAAATAACGAATACGGGATTCATAATAAACGTAAGTGTGACGAAAGCAACGAGGATGTGTTTGAAAAATCATTTGAGTTTAACTGGCATTTTACTCTATAAACTATGTTTTCACAATCGTTTCAAGTCTTCTTATATCCCCGATTCTAGTTTTGCACTGATGCACGTAAAAAATAATTTGCAAAAAGTAAAAACAAACACAGCCGTTTAAAAAAAAGCGAACGGTTAATGTTCTTTTGAAGAATGTCTACAGAGCTTAGTGTTTCTATTTTCAGCAATCGGAACGCGAGTTTTCAATTAAATAAGGTAAATTGCTACCTTTAAAGTCGTTGAATTTCGAATGATTAACAAAACGGCTAGAAACATCGAATAGGCAGCTTATTAAATTATAATAAATAACTCGTGCAACTTTATTTACGTTCTTATCGGAATCAGTTTCACATACACAGATATTTTAACGTAAACAAAATTACATTCGAACACTGATTTCCGGCAAAGCTAACAACGCGTCATTTAAATTGTCGTTATTAAGTCAAGGTGTAAGCTGTAGTTGACACTTTTCCATAAATATATATATACATATATATATTTTGTACTTCCGAAGATGATCGTGTAATTTACCGTGTTCCTTTTTTTTTGGATTAATTTTCAGGCACTTCCGGCACTAGATTTAGGACACATTTAATTAGTGCGAGGTGCTGTAGTCACCTTAAACCCCCCCCCCCCTAACCAGCTAGTCCGTTTTTTAATTTTTTAAATAAATTTCATTTTTAAGATAATTTTTTCGTAGGATAGAAGCAACGACAGGCAGACAAAAAACGTGGAAAATCTGTAATTTTATTGCCGTTAAGCTCCGAAAGGAACACGAGAGATAAAACACACCTGGAGTAACGAAAAAAAAAAAAACTTACCTAAATACTATATTTTTGTCGAAAGCCCACTCTCTCTAATGTCACAATAACTTTGAAGAATGTATAGAATCTAAGAAGCTCACCCTCCCTCTTGTGCATGTCGTATTAAACTGTCACACACAATCATTATACTTTCGTTTCGTTATACGAGCTGGGAGACACACCGAAATATGAAAAAAAATGTGCATCTAAGATTAAAAAAAAAAGAAAATGTCTGACCTTCCGTCTTACAGTTGGAGAATCCTTGGTGTAACTGTTTAGAGATCAGCAATGTTAGCGCACCAGAATGAAAAAAAAAAGATTATTTGTCATTCACTCGATCGAATTGTACTTTATATTTTTGCGCTGATGCACCAAAGAAGAATATCCGCTGTCTGACAATATAATCAATTATCCGCTAAAGAAACCAACTTAATGCAGACGGTATTCACGTTATATGTATTACAAGTGCAAACACAAAACTCGTTGTTGGATAAATGTGACGCTGGTGAAAAGATAGCGATCAATGGGTCAATGTTAAAAGCGATACTGGCGTCACAGTCTCTAAAAGGGACTGAGTAAATTGAAAAATATAAAAAATAAAAGGTGCAGCAAATTAACATATGAAAACTTTTAAATGAATAAAAAGTTACTACTGCTCAAGCAGGAAATGAAAGATTTTTGTCATCGCAATTTTTTTTTACGACTAAATTTTTCTGATGCAAATATTTTCTATATTTTACCCTTTTACAGTTCACGTTACACAAATGGACCAAATTGGTTTTAAAATTCTCTTAGTAGGAAGAATCTGTCCGGGCAGAGTATAGGAAATTCCATTCAAAGTAGTTATAAGGCAATTTGGTTTTAAAAAATTACTCAGCAGAGAAAAATCTATCGCAAAAGTGGGTATATTTTCTGCAAAAGATCTTCACATGAAAATTCCTATAATCAGATTGAACTGTGCGACAAGTACATAACATAAAAAATGTTTGCATTCATGAACTTGGCTACAAAAAAAGTTCCACGCAGATTTTTTGTGCATGTCCAGTTGTACATTTTACAAGGTAAAAGTCTTTATATATGCAATTGCTGCACCATTTAATTTTCATAATTTTTATATGACTGACTCTCCTTAACAGGTTGTACCGTTAAAGTCTCTTTAAGCAATCGCGAAAACCCTGTTTTATCATGTTTCTTTAAAATAAAACTGTTATCATGACAAAAACTCAAAGGGATCGAACAAAGCCTTGCTGAAATTATGTATTCGTTGCTATTGTACTAAACAAAACAGAAAATGAGTCTCATCACAAATTAAAAAAAAAAAAAAACGTTTTGGATTGTTAGAAAGTTTTTTCGGGAGAAATACGATAAAGCGTGGGTTTCGTTCTGCACAAGGAACAAAAGTAACCCACAGGCGATTCTGAAGTATTTTGTGAGGTATCTGCATGGTAAATTCACCTTACTGTTCACAATAAAGAAGAAATAAAACATGAATATCTGTATACTAAATAAGGAAAGATAAAAAAAAGAATCATATAGAGATTTCGTGTGCTTCCATGTCAGCATAGACGTATACAGGATGCTCAAAGATAACGAGTCTTTCTTATATATTATTGCTGTTGTTTGCTATGATTATTCTGTGAAAAGAAACAAATAATAAACATGGGAAAAAAGTTTAGTTTATTTTACGAATAAATTTCGTCGTTGCGCACTCGATAGGTTCGTATTACGCTTTTCGCGATCGACACCAACTAGCAAAGCCAGCTTTTCCTATTTTAGAAATATACTTAAACGTTCAAAAGTGAATAATAACGAAAACATTAGCTTTACATCTTTGAACATCGTGTACAGTCCTTTTATCTAAACATTTATTTTATTATTCTGTGAAATAAAACGATAACGAATAAAGAATATCGAATGAAAATTATGTGTAAGTTTATTAAAATTCATTTATTATATATACATATATGTATTTTTTTTTTTAGAATATCTCGCGATTATTATGAATATGAAAATACGTCGAAATATGGTTTAACAACATACCTCATTATATTTCAATATTAATTGACTGCCATAGGAGTTACTTAATCTAATTATCACTGCTTCGAGCGAAATATTTCGATACTTTCCAATTGCATTGGTAATTGCTATTTTGTCTTAAGTTGCATTTTAAAAAACACCGTATATAAGTGAAAATCATCAAAATCTCATAGTTAACTTCTAAATCGAAAAATAACAATGACAAACTAACTATAAAATTCGGTGCAAGTCTGGAATTCGCTTTGGTCGTAAACATGGAGAATCTCTTGTTGCGCTAGACTTGCAATTCGATTTATTAATCAAACTGCTACATCACGACTTAATAATCTTCGTGATATTCATTACAGTTGCAGTTACTCCGGATGTTTTACACGCTAATTACAAAATTAATTCTCTAGGAGAAATTGTTATAAAATTCTCTCGATGCCACACAACACGCCACTGCCACCGTCACTGAGTTAAAACTTGTATGCTTGGCGTCTGCGGATTCCTAACACGAAAATGTATGCAGAACATTCTCGTAAGGCTTGATAAATGTGGTCGTAAGTTTTTCGGAACTCACTCGCCGGAAAAAAGTTTTCTAAAATCCGCAGTACTCAGAATCCCAAAGGATTTATTTGGACAGAGCCACCGGACTCGCAGACATTGCGAGAAATTTTATTAAATTTACTAAATAGATCCAAATACTTTGTCGAACCAACGACCTTAAGATTGTATGCCGTTCGACTCGCAGCCTGTGAACAAAATTGAATGCATTAGCAATGTACGCAAAAAATTCACGTAAAACTTATTTTGGAGATAAAGAAAATTGCAATCTAGAAATATGCGCATTTGCTTCATCGTCTTTTCCATTAGTTTTTATAAGAATTGACGAACTTGTAGTGGATTTATGAAAATTGGTTTTAAAATTAGTTTTCACATTTGTGGTATTTCACCAATTAAAAAAACGAAAAAGTTACACTCATGTCGTAAGGATACATCTTACGCAAATATCAATTTTTTCATGAATATTTAGTTGATCGCAATACTTGAAAATGTGCGATAAACGTAAAAACGATGTAAACTCAAATTTTGCACATTTCTTCATCCCTATTTTCGAATTTTTACAAAGCTACCTCTATGAAAAAGTATGTTGCTTAGTTTTGGTTTCCTTATAGAGGAAGCTTTGTGCAAGATGAAAAATTGTTAGGAAGCTACCATATAAAATTATTAGTTTCAAATCAGTTACTTGAACCGTTCTCGAGTTATAGCATTTAAAAAAAAATCCCGAAAATCTCGAAACTCCATAAGATTCGACCTACTTTTCCCAATTCGATACCAAATAACATTAAATTTACCTGGTTTTGACAAAACACCTGCACTTATGGAGAATTTTTTTTTTTTAGCAAAGTATAGTCAATTTTACGAAAGTTAGAACGAACTCGCAGTTTTTTTCTTAAAAAAAAAAAACTACAGAATCTAAATGCCCGCATACATTTTGTTAAAAAAATGACAACAAAGTGGGGCAACTACATCACTTGTGTGCCAAATTTCGAATTTTGCAAAATCGCGAATTTTTTTTTTTTCATGGAAACAAAGATTCCTCTACGAGGACGCAAGATTAAATCAAGAACATGGCATTACCTCGGTGCACCATGCTTGAGCCATAAGAATTTCGTGTTGGGCTGACGGCAGATTCTTGCTTGCAGAAAGACTGGCTCTGCTTAGTACGACACTCATCGTGTATATATCGAAGGCGGATTGCGCTATCCTGTTCAGTATAAATTGTTCATTGACGATTCCACGACCATACTTAACAAGGGTGGACTCGATGGTTTTGCCAAAAGCTTCGACGCTCTGGAAGAATAAAATAAACAAGCTTCACAATTAACGTAAAATTCTCTTGGAAATTTAAACATATAATAAAAACTGAAAATAAAAATGAAACGAGCCTTCGAGCACAAAGCGGAACTTTCAACTAAACTAGGATGAACGAGATGAGCGATACTGGGCGTCGAACCGAGGCCAACTGCTCGAGTCGCTCTCTTCGCTGCTTCTTCCACTATCAAACCCAAATTCGCAGCTGGATTCTTAAAAGCTTTTTGCAACTCGTTCAAGTGTCCACCGGCGTGCTTAATTCCCGTTAAGGCGATGAACAAACGAAGAATGTCGTTGGCACCCTCGAAAATACGGAATATACGAAGATCTCGCAATTTTCTTTCGAGTCCGGTATCCTTCATGAAGCCCATACCACCGAATATTTGGATAGTCTCGTCACAAACGTACCAAGCTGATTCGGACGCGAAGCACTGTGTGAAGAAAATGTATTATTAATTAACATTTTTTTAAATTAAATTGAAAAAATTTAAATTTGGATGGTGTTTAAACAATTATTATTTTTCATACATAAGTTTAGAAAATTATAAAATTATTAATGGTTTCTATTGCTGCTAATCTTTAAAAGGAAAGTGGAATTTTCCTTTTTTTTTAATTTATTGGAAAACGCAATCTTGTGTCCTCTTCAATTTCTTAGCAACGCTTTAATTACCTTGGAAATTGCAGCTTCGAGCTCGTAGTCCTGGCTACCTTTGTCCATGTTACCGGAAATCATATACGCAAGGGATTCCGTTATATAATGGAGCATAGACATGCGAGCTATTTTTTCCTGAATTCCACCGTAGTTGTTCAACGTGTTGCCGAATTGCACTCGCGTTGTCGCATGTTCGACTGCACGCTGAATGCAATATCTTTGTGTACCGCAAAGAGCAGCCGCCATACCGAATCTTCCGTTATTCAGAATATTCATAGCGATCTAAGAATTATTTTAGACAATTATTATTAAATCTTTTCGTTGAATATATAATATTTATGTCCCGTAACATACTTTGAAACCTTGTCCTTCCTCGCCCAGACGATTTTCAGCCGGCACTTTAACATCTTCCAAGTATACTTCGGCCGTGTTACTGCATTTGATACCCATTTTGCGTTCAGGTGGTCCACTAGTTACGCCACCGAATGCTCTGTCGACGATAAACGCCGTTGATTTTTGCGTCGTTTCGCCAGTCTCTGGATCCTTCACCGGCACCTTGGCAAACACCGTGAAAATATTGGCAGTACCACCGTTTGAGATCCAAATTTTACTGCCATTTAAAGTGTAATGGGATCCGTCAGCAGATCTCTCGGCTCGAGTTCGAATTGACATAGCGTCCGATCCGTAACCCGGCTCCGTTAGAGCGAATGCCGCGTATTCACGGTTCGACACGCGAGGCAAATATTTTGCTTTTTGCTCCGGTGTTCCATACAGGAGAATACCCTGTGAAATAATTTCATTATAAATCGTAAGCCTCAACATTTAATCCTAGACTGCTACGCCAGGGTATGTTACGAAATATTCTGCTTACTGATATGTGTAATATGTAATGTAAACTATAATATATAATATAATTATAGTACCAAATTCAATTCTAACTGACCTTGAAGCCTATACTTTGGTGAGCACCGAGTACGATACCAATTCCCAAATCGTGGGTACCGACGATTTCAACACACCTCGCATATTGAGTGTTGTTTAGTCCCATACCTCCGTACTCTTCAGGAACTTGTAGAGAACAAGTTCCAAGTGCCCACATAGCTTCTTGTGTCTTCTCGTCGACCGTTGACGTTTCATCGTTTTTCACGGGGTCGTTTACCTCCTGAAAAAATATTGCTTTATCAAAATTCTACCTCCAAATCGTTGGAAACTTTTTTTTTTAATTCCAAAATCTTCAATTGAATCAATCATTTCACCTCAAAGAATTTCTCGATAGGGTCAATGAGCATTTTCAATGTTTCAGTCTGATCTTCGTTGAGAGGTTCCGGAAATGGAAAAACTTGATTGGTTTGCATTTCCCCGCGATATATATTCGTAACAAAGGATTGTGACTCCCTTGTGGCTGACTTTCTTTCCGCCTCTGCTTTCGCAGCTTTGGGCGCCGCTTGGGTCGCTAGACATCTGCAAAAACAAACATTTTCTGCATTATTGCTTTTCCAATGACTTTATAAAAGCTTACGAAAAACGTGTATCATTTATCTATTTCTTGATCTGCGCACTGATAATCTCTGACCATAGAATGAACAAAGTCCAATATATGTTCGGAAGCTCAGTTACATTTACGTGAAAACTGAACTGCTATACATAGGCTATTGTGCGCATTTTTAAATATGTTCTATTTTTTTTATTAACTTTAAAAGTAGCAGAAAAAATTAATTTTTTGATAATCGAACAAGACAACCAGTTTTTTTTAAGAAGGATACTTTTAATTCCATCACTCTTCGAGATTCAGTTTACATTTAAAAAAAAACAAGCCAAAAAGAAACTAACAGCACAAGATTCTGTCAACAAATATTTTAATATAAAGTGTCTCGCTAAATCGGCTCTATTTTTTGGCACGCATTTTTTTTATCTCATCTAACCTTCACTAACTTTATGTACCGTTAAGAAAAACGAATTTTATTCACTCTATTCACGAACCCACGCGGTAATTATGAGTCTTTCAATTTTTACTTCTCTAAAGTTTCAGAGCTGTGAGAAGGTGCAAAAATTTAAACATATTTTATTGTTATTTTACGGTATATATAAAATAAAAAAATTTCACATTTAAACAAACATTGTTAAAAGAAAATTAATGATTTAAAAAATAAAAAAGCGAGAAAGTTTTAAAAGAGATTTTTCTCAAAACGACAGTCATTGAACAAAATGTTTCTTTTTCTATGTATATCAGCTGGGGAATAAAAAAAATGGTGCTGTTGCCAGGTATTCGAAATATTATTTTAAATAATGATAGTAGAAAGTTAATCAAAATTTAAAGTTGTATGCATTTTTTTAAATTTAAGTTATTAGTAGGAAAATAACATTTTACAACAAATAATATTTGTAACATTTGTTAAGTTCCTCGTTTTTCGATTTTTTTAAAGTCGTGCATTTTTTTTTTTTATTTCATAATTTTTTTCAAAGAACGCCAAAAATTTCGAATCGAAGTACTGAAATACCAGAAAAGAAAATAATTTGTTTCATTTTTCGCATAAAATAAAAAAAAATATATCGGCCGTAAAGACGCCATTAAAATTTTTTTACGAAAAACATTGTAAACAAAGAGTGAATAAAAGTAAGCATTTTTGCGCCAATGGTTACAATTTAAAATCCTGCACTTATCCTATAAAGAATTTTTATACAAAGTGAATAAAACTTAGTAAAGAGTTTCAAAATTCCAAAACAATACCCAACTGTTCATATAACAATTTAATTTTCGTCATTTCTATTTCTCAGCAACAACAAAAATCGATTTTCAACTACAACAACAAAAAGTTATTTATACGTTTTTTCGTTGATTATATATCACAATGACAACTCTATTTTTCCAAGGACGTCTCTGTGTACGACAGTCAGAAATAATCACGAGGTCAACAATAGACTAATTACAATTAATCGCAAGTCTTTTTTTTTTTTATTTCTCTTGTCACGAAAACGGCGATTAACGAATGTTTAGATCATTAAAAAAAATTAATTTATTAGAAATCTCCCTAATAAAATACCAAAAACCATAACGATATATTATAGCGTTACTAATTTAAAAAAAAGCAGTCGACGTTTTAACGCAGGTACGACAGCATAACCTCAATGACCGCATGAAATACTTTGCACTTGATCGCCGATTAAACGACAAAGTCCAACGTCCGATTATACGTATTATTTTACAATGTGAATAATCGTCTGTCGTTCGAAAATCGTTTATCGTCGATGCTGCGTAATCTCGATTCGAATGAAATGACTGATACTTTCATTTCAAAGTACATGTACGTAAATATTTAAAAAAACTGTCTACGCTAATTATTAAATTTACAGTGCGTTAAATGATTAATTATAATGACACTGTAGGTCAATTATAGTAAGTGTAAAATGGCGATTAAAGAATGATTAACAAAAAGAAGTTACATAAAGTGTGAAAAAAGCTTTTTCAGTATTCTCGTTTTCTGCTGTTTTATTTTAAGTCCAACTTAAGAAGAGGTTAATTAAGTAACGCCTTCTTTAACTTGTTGTTATGCATTCCAACAATTTATCTGTTTACAACTATAGAACAAGAAGAAAATCGTTTTTTCAATGCTGTTTGCGTGCGTCACGAAATTGCTTCCGGTAAAAGGTTGAAATTTTTTGAAACTTTACGTTTAATAGAACATAACAACTGTCTCGAGAATTACACGCGAAGGCTCGCTTACCTCGAATGTAGGCTAACGAATTTATTAAACGTTTTAGGCGCTTGTGCGAGTGTTTTAGACACATTGGTTAACATATTGCTGCTTATAATCGACTTAACGATGAGAGAAAATGACAATCGTCCGGCTCTGCGTCCAGCGAAATACGAACTAATGTGTCTCAAACAGTTTTGTTCGGCGTGTCGACTTTCGAGGTGGACTTTGACCGACGTAACGCCAACAAGTTGTGACGTCACGTGGCTCTGTTTACGGCCAAAATGCCGAGCCCCCTTCAAACAAGGATTCGCATTGGCGGTGTGATTCGCGGAGATTAGTAGACAGACGATTGTATGAAATTGTGTCATTGTGTGTCTATGAACCTTCTGATGAGAATGTTCTTACAGCTACTTCGCTTTTATAGACATCTATACATTAAAAACGATACCAGAAACGTGTAACTTATTTTGTGGCGGTTTACGAACTGCTGTATCATTGAATAGGAAAAATACACCGCGTAAGTGATACACGAGAAGCATTCCATACGAAGTGGGCCAACCCTATTTCGAATTGTCTTAAAAGAAAAAGTTCATAATTTTTTTGGTACTGGTTTTGAGTGCCTGAAATAAGGTACTATTTCAGATTTTTTAATCCTATATATTTCACACAGAACTATATACCGACTTTTGATATTTGTGTGTGTTTTTTTTTAAATCGCTGTACATAAAAAACGATCCATTGTACGAACAAAATGTAATAACATAAAATGTAGGCCTTTGAATGTAGTTTTCACTGAAAAATTTCCATTGCTGCGCAGGATAAATTTCATGCATTTTTAAAAGTTAAAAAAAAAGAGTTTCGTTGATTTTGATTTTGCTTCCAATCTGAGAAAATTTTCGTTTGTGTATACGAACTACAAAAAAAAATCCTAGTTCGTGATTAAAGTCTCACCTGAAAAACAGTAATGAATTAAAGATTCATTTTTGCGTAAATCTAGTTAATGTCTTTTGTGTAATTGATCGACAAAAGCAATAAAAGTATAATTTTGAACGTGTAGGATCTACAATTTGCGAAGATGTATTACAGATTTTCTTACCTACAGTCGGTATATTTTATAAAGATATTAATTATTCCCGTCGGTATTTGAGTTATTGTTATTGATTTATAATTTTTTATAGGATTTTTATTAAATTATGGGCAATTGTACGTAATTAAATAATAATGATTTTTTGTGCATCTGCTTTAGTTATCCCATAATTGGTTTGGATTTTGTTATTTTTATTTTATAAATATGTTTTATATTTTTATTTCATTATGTTATGTAATTAAATCAAATATTTTTGGAGGAGCTGTTTTAGTTATTTGATAAAGGACTGATAATCTAAATTAACATTTTGGTATTTGCGATTTGGAAATTGAATTATTGGTTACTATTTTATAATCTTGTATACAATTTTTATGTAATTACGTATAATTTTACGTTATAGTGCAGTTTTTGAAAAAAAAATATGTTAGCATTGCTAGTCTGTATCACAAAAGATCGCGCAGTGCTGCCATCATCGCGACATCTCGAAAGCTATATTCTGTGAACCTACATTACAAATGCTGACTGTGAAGAAGCAATAAAAAGTACCCGAATTTCTCAACAGAATGATTTATTACAAGGCTGCTTTGTGAAAATACTTTCATAATTGCAATCTGCCGAAAACACCAATTATATAAACTATGTCCTACAAAACAAAACTTATAGTAACACAAATTACGAAACGTATCTTAGTCACAACATTTCAAAGATTTAAAAAAGACAAAATAAATAAAGTGTAATAAAAATAAAAATATACAAGTAATCTTTTCATTATTGCTGCTAATAATGCCTAATACTGAACGTTTATAATTGTCGACATCAAAATATCTCTGCCTCAATCCGAAAAGCTTTCAAATAAAAATTATTATCAGTGGCGCTGATGACAACGCCCCCTGTCGGCAAATCTTCTCCCCAATTTATAATTACACACAATACAACTATAATATTGATATATTTATAAAAAAAATACATTGGCAATAAGGCAGACAAGCGTTTCCTGGACTAAATTTTGATGAATTAAGAATCAGAGAAATGCAATAAAGTAATGCTGTAATAAGTTAGGTGGGAGTATCAGTTGGTGCAGCTGTCGTCCATCTACATCTTCGGGCACAGTCCGTGCTCGAGTGCCCGTGAAGCTCCGCGTTCTCCGCTGTTATGGAGTATGCCTGGCACTTTCGGGAATTTCGCACGTATCGCTGTGCTATTTTAGTCGCGCGTGGGTGAATGAGGCTCCGCGGTCTCGAGGCCCGATACCTATTTTCGACGTCTTCGCGTTATACGAAAGACCACCGGGTCCACGGTGGACTTGGTTAGAAGAAGTGTGACGCAGGAGGTTAGTTCCGGCCGCGTTATAACGCTTCTTCGTCTATCGCAATATGTAGTTACATACACATACCGCTATTTCTATATATCTATATACAGTAGGATACCCTATGAGAATACGAAGCGTGGCGTTTCGCGGCATGTAAATACAAATAAAACAAAGGAATCTGTCATATTCCTTCCCCCACCCCCTCCGCCATATCGAATCGTTTCAAGCGCGGTTTTTCGAACGGTTAAGAAAGAAATAAGACGGAAGCATCGAAAAGTAGCGAACGCTTCTTTTTTTGTAAAGCTTTGTTCGCCAAGCCCAGAATTATTATTGCCAACTTTACAATGATTAACAAAATGGAATAATAGAGGAATATCGTGTAAATAATTGCAATTGCTTAAGGAGGTCTTGAGGATCATGCATATTTGAACTTACGTGCTTTCAATTTTTTTTTTTTTTTTTTAACTGTTCTGAATGTAGTTACAAAGTTTGAAGGTTGATTACCGATTAAACTACTGAGAAATTAGATATGAAAAACCACGGTTAAAAACATGAGTGCATCACATGAGGAGTCATCGGGTAACGGAGGCAAATTTTGACTTTGGATAGGAAATTAATGTATATATGAGGTATTCCATATCAATTCAGCCACTCAACAAAAAAATTCTCAAAAAATGTCTATAAATCGGATTATATAATTCCAACACATACCAAATTTCAAAGTTTATTTTTTTTGTACTTTTGAATTATTTATTACTTTTCACTTAAACATTTATATCTTGAAATCGACTTACGCTATTTACAATTTGAAAAAAAAAAAAAAAGAAAAATATACCTTTTTTATCGTCTATACCAAGAACATTTGTTCAAATTTAATTACGTAATTGTGAACAAAATTTGTGGCAAAATAAAGAAAAAATTCTTTTGTTCAAGATGATAAACATTCGATATCGACAAACCGATATTGACAACTTTTTTTTTCGAAACTTTTTTTTTACAAAAAAAAGAAAAATGACTCCCTTTTGATGAAATTCGAATTCCTCGAAATAATTTCGATAAAAAATTTGGTTTTGTTTATTACAATTTAAATAAATGAAGTCGGTACCAATATCCGATGCTTTTCAACTTAAATGTAAATGAATATATGGCTAAACCATATATTCATTCATCGAGTAAATTTAAATATATAAAATAAAATAAAAATCGGTCTAATCTTATGGTTTTTTAAAAAATTAGACGAAAAAACATCGAATCTTAACATACATCAGACGATTCTCTCTTCAAACAGTGGCTGTGATGATATTTATATATTAAGAATATAAACTGCTGCATGATCCATTCTTCGAAACAATCATCTAAACCAAAAATTGTTTCAACGCGTTTTAAAAAATAAACGCTGATTTTACTGTAGCGCATTCTTAATTGTGCCGCGACGCTTGTTAGGCCGATAGCGTTAGTGAAATAAGTCGAATTGCAAGCCAATGACCACTTTAAAATACATTTGGCGCGACTATACATATTATTTAACACGAAAAATATAGTTAAGCATTAATCGTACATAAACTTTTCCTCGGTGTGACATTACGATTGTGTAAGAATGAAAAAAAGGTGAAAAATATTTTTTATTTTTATAACGAAAATTCTGATAGTCAGTAATTTTAGTTATCAGCGGCAATTTATTTAGTGGCACACTGTATGGAAATTCTTTACGAAAATTAATCTATATTTTTATAGGTGATTTTTGTAAAGAAATCGTGTATATTAAATTTGATACAAAAGTATGATTAAAAATTTAAGTACTTTTATATTAAACATGATTTTTACTTCCTTATATAGAAAGCTTTGAGTTGGTGTAATTTTATTTTAAAATTCCAATAGTATGAAAGTGTGCCAAAATTTCCAGAAAACAAAATGTCCGTACGTGCTAAAATTTTTTTAATTCATAAAGCAGCTCAAATTTCATTTTGAATTTAAAAAAATTTGAACGCTGTAGATTTGGGAGGTTTTGAAATATTGAGCAAAATAGATTTTTACGAATTAAGTAATACTTAAGAACGATAAAATCTGTAAAGTTTCACTTTTATGAGATTTTGGAAATTTGGAAAAAATTTGTTTTATCCTGTAAGTTTCGTAATTTTCGATTAATTGAACTGACTAATTTTTTTTACAGAAAAACAAAATTGGTAAAATCTATGGAGGCGAATCTATTAAATATTTTTTAAAATTTTAATAGATTTTTTAAATATTTTAAAAATATTTAATATTTTTTTTTACAAAAAAAAGTATTTAAATTTGTATTGAACGTTAAGTTTTATATTGAATATTTCTATACTTTGCAAAATAAAAGGCCTGTATTTTGAAAATCACTTTAAACAAGGGATCTAAAACATGTTGCACTAGTTTATGCTGTAAGTTCTATAATTTTCACTATAACTTTTTTTTTACTCCTCCAAATATGTTTTTCCCACCCTGCTAATTTTTCTGCTGGTTCTATACATACCACTGTTGATGATATTAAATAAGGAGCAAAATAAAAAGAGTCGGAATTAGTAACAGAAAAAACATCATTAAAATTAATATCACATCATGTTTGCATATTAAATGTAATGTACCAGTTTATAGATAAAAACTTTCAATGCCAATGCAGAAAAATCCAAAATTTAAAAACTAGTGTGCACTCAGTAATGCCAGTCACACATTTTTCTGTATGCAAAAAAAAAAAGAAAAAACTTTTCCCATACAAGAATATTAGTTTTCCAAATATTTTCAACATTGTCCCATTCACAGGTGCATCGGTCATTAACTGGTGCATCATACATGCATTGGCGTCGAATCCGTTGGATAGATTATTTTCCGTACTGCAATCGCTTTAGGGTTAACACAGTATAAGTTTGGAATGGACCGATTCAAGTCCAACTACGTCAATGGCATCGATAGCGGCAGGGGGGGTGGAGGGGGGAGTAAACGCAAAAATGGGGAGGGGAATTTTTGAAGCGTCTCATGGAGAGAGGGGGATGATCGCAGTCGAGAAGCGCGCGGCACGAGTTTTACCGGGGTAATGGAGGCGCTCACAGCGATGCATCAAGATGGAGGGGGGTGGTGAAGGAGGAGGGGCGGAGGGGGGGGGGGGTTTCGCTCGTGCGCCGGCGAGCAAATCGTGTGTCAGACTCGTGGCAGAGGGGTCAGCGCGAGGGAAAGAACGACACGAACCGTTTTCTGGGCTTGGCGGGTACGTTTCACGTTTTTTTTCCGGGCCAGTTCTATCTCGCTCGTCTCGAATCACCCACACACAGACACGAGCACACAAAGAGACTTCCGAACGGCACACACGAACGAATAAAATATCGGCAGGGCACAAACGTAACGTAAAATTCGCACATCTGCCTTCTGGGTTTCTCGATACGTTTACCACTTTATAACATCGCGGCGGCCCTCGGGACACACGCGTGCTGTTTTCTCACTTCATCCTTTCGTTTTTATTTATTTTTTCGTTATTTTTTTCTCAATTCACTTCTCTCTCTCTGGCACGTTTTACAATCACGTACATATTGTTGTTTTTTTTTCTCTCTCTTTCTCTCTCTGTCTCCGTCTGCTCGTATTATATTTCATTGTTCCGACTGTAAGTGCATTACACTGAGTTCGCACCGGAGATCTCTATGCTTTCGTTAATTAAATAACTACCGGTTAACGTGCTTTACACGTTTTGTCTTTCTTTTCTTCCTTTTTTTTTTCTTTCTTTTTTTCGTTCTCTGTTGTTTAGTTTTGCAAAACGTCGAAATATTGTTTGAGCTACTGCCTACTGCTACTCTGATGGTTGTACTGCTGTTATCTACTGTCGAAATAGTGTGTCAACGAAAGTTTCGGTTTTGAAGGAACGTGAATTATTAAACGCGGAAGGATGAACGACATGGAGGCATACGGTGACGGATACATGGAGCCGGAGGAAGAGTGGGAGCGAGAGGGACTACTGGACCCGGCATGGGAGAAACAACAGAAAAAAGTGAGTGAACGTTACAAAGGTTTTTCTCTTTTTTTTTTTCAACCCTTTGATTTAAATTATGGGGTGCGTTACGTTCATCGTCGCTCGAAGTACCAGTGAATGACCGGTTATACCAGTGAAACGAAATTCAGCAAGTTTTCACCAAAAAAAAAAAGAGGAACTATTTCCTGGAATGTTTATAAAGTTCAACCGAACAAAATCGACAAGATAAACATGTAATCGTGTAATAAAAATTAAATTAATGATTTTTTAAACGTGTATACAGAAAAATGAAGTTAATGAAAATGAAATGTAATCGAATGAAAATAAGTCAATGAATCAAGTTAAGAATATTTGATTTCTTGACTTATGTCGAGGTGTCAAAGTGGTTCAAATCACCTAAACAGTTTCGAAAAAAAAAGCAGATTATTTAAGTTCAATCTCAGGACATGGATTTAATGACTTTGCCATTTTTCCGTACATATTTGTCAAATATGAGTTAACTTGCAGGTGGGATGCTGTGAAATTTGATATGCATGTTCAGCAGAATTTACACGTTATTCGTACTGAACTTGGTACATATGAAAAAGGGAGTTTAGATTTTATGGGATATTAGATTTTTCTGTAAATGCTTTAAAATTAGAAAATACTTCATTCTTTTTGTTACTTAAAATTAAATGTTGTATTTACTAATACTCATAATTAATTATTAATAATTAATGATAATTACAATTATTATTATTATTATTATTATTAAAAATATTGTCGTACACTTAAAGAAATCGTCATAGTTCTGGCAACTTTTGACAATCATCAATGTAATTCGTTTTTAAGTGACATTAACTGTTTAATAGTTACTAATAATTTAAGTTATGTATGGTAACATTCGAACAGTTAATTCAACTATAAAAATGGTCTCATGAACATTTAATACGAGGCAAATAATAGTAGCCTGAACTACTACAATAAATTGGGTCTACTATGAAATTCTCTCAATTTATAAACACTTGATGAGCACGTGACTAAGAGGACAACATTTTTCCCATTTACGAAAGTTTGAAGAAAATAAATCTTTTCACAACTGACGATGCTATGTTAAAAAAAGTTGTGTTTAAAAAATTCCAGAAAAATGTATGTTTAACTTTACTATGCAGATATTTCCCTGAAGTTAACAATCATATTTTTATGGTGACCGTAACAATGAATAATTTAAAAAACAAATAAATGACTGCACGAGTAACTATTTGTATCGTAGATATAGCTATATACTCGGCATTCTATCACATGAATTTTTTTTAGGACATCGAAACTGAAATAATTTTCATCCATAGAATTTCTTGAAATTCAATTTTTCGATTCATTATTGCTAAATATAAATGCTGATATAATACATAAGCTTCTTGACTAAATATTATGAACACGAAAATATAACAATTTTAGATTGAAGATAATAGTGTTTCAAATATTTATAATTAAATATAAAATAACATTTTCACGATTATAAAAATTATTCATTGCTAATGGATGAAATTTTTAGTAAAAAATCGTACATAATGAAAATGTGTACAATTTTTTAATACACATGGTACTCGAATAACGTGGCTTGTCAAAGTTTCCTTAATGGATAATAATATACTAAAGCATTGTCTAGTTACCAGTCATTCACTGGGACAAGGCTTCTGTACAAGTTTTGCATTCATCCTTTCATTGTGGCATGCGGTGCAACGTGACAGTTGAGGGGGGGGGGGGGGGGGCGATCTGACTATGTAAAATATAGTCCGAGTTATTTTGCCTGTAGACGACATTTTTTTAAAAGGATTTTCCATAGATATTGTTGAGTCATTTCACAGCTGAAGATACAATACTTAAAAAATGTAGGCTAACTGAAGTAACAATACTGTTCAAGGGCGTTAAGAAGTGTTAAATAAATGAAATAGTTCGATTTTTCACAAACATTTTAGTTGTTGATCAGAGCATAAGTTTTTTTTTTTTACAAGAACTTAGGAATATGAAAAAAATAATAGCAATTTCGGATTAAAAATAAAAGTGTTTGAAACTATTATTTTATCATACCAAATATAGAATCACATATGTAGGATTATTGCAAATATCAATTATCAATATTGATGGAGTTTTTATTTTTATTGGAGTTTTATTTTTTTTTTTCTACTGTCATAAATATTTTACAACTAATGTGGAAAAATGTTTTAGTGGAAACATTTAATCTGAGACATTTTTTTAGATACGAATTGGTAGTTTTCACTCGTGGCAAAAATTAATAAAAAATTCTTTTAAAAAATTCTAATTCATTCTTTTAACATCTGTAATTTTCAATTACAATTGATTAAAATTAATTATGGAATATCATTCCCAAAGAATCAAGTAACATTGAGTCATAATTGAGCAAATTCACCGATAAAATGTGATGAATTGAGCTTCGGCGAAGGACGATCTCGTTATGTTGATATTTTTATTTTTCCTTTTGCCCTGATTAGGGTTCTTCAGATTTTTTATTATTTTAATACACATCTCCAAAGAATATAAAAAACAATGTTGCAATGTTGTTAAAAAAAATATTTGTTTACAACTATTTAAGTACAAAAAAAACTTGTGTTTTATTTTGTGAGCGAAAAGAGAAATTGTTTCGCTAACCTTCGCTTGAAAAAAATTTGATCATTTCATTTGACAATTGACAACGTCTTCGGTACAGTAAAATGTTTCTTTGCTATATATTTCATAAAACTCCACTGAAGCATTTCGATTTTATCGAATTTTTAAGACTTTGAAAAATGTCTGTTATCACTCTAACTTGAACAAATTTTCAGCTATCAGGCTGAAACTCGGCACGAAACTTTACCATAATGATGCGACCTTCGGTCGTTGAATTCAAGCGAAATCGATAAAGTAGTTCAGTTTTTATGAAAATTCGCAACTTTCGTAATTTTTTTTTTTGAAAAATCTATAATTCGAGAACGGTTCAAGTAACAGATCTAAATTTTAGCATAAAAATTAAATACAGTGTGTCAATGTTTGATCCTAAATCTGTGCGAAATTGATAAAGTAGTTCAGATTTTATAGGAATTTGCATTTTCATAATTCATTTTTTTTTAATCCTATAAATCTTTATTTAATAAATAAATAAATAATAATAAATTTTTATTTAGTGCTATAAATTCTATAAAGAACGGTTCAAGTAACTGATCCAAAATTTTGCATAAAACTTGAATAGAATGTGACACTGTCTGGTACTAAATTTACTGAGAATCCAACAAAGATTTTTTACTTCACAGAATTTTTTATTTTCTTTTTACAAATCTTCCTCTACGAAGGAGACAAAACTGAACAACACGTTTCTCGGCAGAGGTAGCTTTGTAAAAATAAAAAAAATAAATATTTTTTGTAGATATGTATTAGATTAATAAAAATTCATCACATATTTTCTTTCTCATACACGGCCGCAATACATCATCTTAAAAAATTACAGATACCCAGGGTTTCGATTCTGTCGACGTCTGTTTCTCGAAGCGTTGACGGTGACTAGCGGGGCGTTGCGTTTTCCCATTGCTTTAATTATTACGTCAAACGCGTGCACGGTCGAACAGGCACTGATAATTCGCGAGATAGAACTCGTCGCTTCCCTTATCGTAACTATATTTGAAAGGAGTTTACTCGACGTCTTGGTATGTATTACATGTCTGCCTCTTTGGGTTCGCACACTGGCGAAACGTTTTCGTACGTGTCTATGTACGGAGAGCTATAATACGGTATACCCGGCGACTTGTTCACAAAACCTGGTGCGCGAACATCGAGTCTCTCTCTTAGCTTGTATCTACCTTCACTTTGCCAGGAAAAATTCTCGCGACTCTCACGTTCTAT
Organism: Perithous albicinctus; assembly: GCA_964016905.1. NCBI lineage: Eukaryota > Metazoa > Arthropoda > Insecta > Hymenoptera > Ichneumonidae > Perithous > Perithous albicinctus. Next base: position 7,359,090 of record OZ024688.1, read on the forward strand.
GCCCTCGCTATCTTTTCACCGTATTATATACCGTGTAAACTTTAAGCTATATCTGGCACGGAATTTCTGCTTCAGAGACATTGAAAATCGACAGATACAGCTGCAGATTTTTCTCGTAATTTTTTTTCCATTCACTTCTGTAAACTAGGCTTTTCCGTAATAGTTCTGTTACTAAGAAACGAAAAAAGAAAAAAACAGTTTTTAAAAATCGATTTATTTAATACCAACAAATTCATCATGTTTGAAATATATTTTTTTAATTTTACAGCGAATTTATAATAATAATATTAATAAATAAAAATATCCACTTGAACATTGATAAATTGTGAATGGTCCATTGTGTGTAAAATTTAAAAATGAGTCAGATTTACTGAAATAATTGTAAATCAAATTTGACTGCAACATCATTGAGAGTTTTTTTTTTAAAGAGCAAAACAGCTGTTTTCATTTTTTTGCTTAATAGCATTCTTAAACGAATTTATATGGAGAAATATATTTTTTAAATGAAGTGTTTATAGATTTTTTTAACAGTGTTCTGAAAATTGAAACTTTAGACTTTGAAATCTAATTAACATCAAATTATTGATGCAATAGATAAACAAATAGACTGGGTTCAAAAGCAGAGGGATGGTTGTAACACGGTTCCAAAATTACAGTCACTTTAATTGAACTATGAAACATTAACTGTCAACTCTTGTGGTTGTCTCTAAACGTCAGATAGAGCAAACATGTGTAGATTTAAATAATGTTGGCAGTTGTTTTTGTCTCAGTGACATGGTTTACAAAGCCTGCTGTCAAAACAATGATATAATTTTCTCTTATTTATTTAATAGTAAATATTTTTCTTCGACGCTGCCAACAATATGTGCAATATAATATCTCGTTTATAAAGACATGAAAATATATCTCTTGGACTTCTCTGTTGTACTATTGTTTTACTTAGTAGTTTTGTTTTAAACCAAACTTTTTGGCATTTCACTCTGGCAGTTCGTTGCACGATTACGACAAAATGAGTTAATCGATTTTCATTCAACTTTAAAGCCTTTGAATACATAACTTAAGAATGTAACTTTAAGTTTACGTTAAAAACACAACCGTGACACAACTTGAACTCTAATTGGTACCGACATGCATTTAAAAAAAAACAATAAATGTCGCAAAAGCAGTTTATTTTTTATTGTACAAACTAAAGTACAATCTTTTTTATTTCTGTTGCATTTTACATAATACTTATTTTATTTGTTGTCAATTGATTATTTTTTAAAATACCAAACGGACTTTTTCCTATCGTAACACTTTTTGTCTTTTTGTCTACAAATGTCTCTTGTTGTTATTTAATTTTACAAAAACCGTTTTCTAATTTTTAGTCTTACAAACCAAAATTACCAAAGTTTAAAGAATCACTGTAACAAATAGAAATTGCTATTATATTTCACAGCACATTTATTATAATTCCAACGTCAAACATTTTGTCGTACTTAATATATTTGTAAATATTACAAATTTACACATTTATTTGTCACTATGCTAATTAAAGAAAATATTAATAAATAGTACACGATTTATCACGAGAACTTCTTACTTTTTTTAACATTTTTTTTTTTTTTTTTTACTCTATACCAAATACTTCGAAACGTGGCAACCTAAAGCCTCAGTTTGTATGAAGATAAAATCCTTACGGCAACAGCCATAATTTCCTATTACTTATTATGTCCTTATCATACAACATTGTACATCATAATACAGAGAAATCTCGGGAGCTGAGATTTCTCGATTAGCGTAATGCGTCGAGAATGCGAGCCGCTCTCGTTTTCTTGCCCTCGGGTTCAGGCACCGGGCAACAGAGAGCTTACTACAGCATCAAGCGTCGAAGCAAGTCTCTAGCGCACGGCAAAGGTCGAGCCAAGTTGGTTTAGCGGTAGGTAGGTAGATAGATAGATAGGTAGTTATTTTCCCGGGGGCTGAGACCGCGTTCGACATCGATGTATGCTGCATACGTACGTCGAGAGCTGATCGAGGTTGTGCGGACTTCCTATATACGATGCAATGTCTCTCTGCATAGGCCTAGATCGATGAAGTGGGACGACAAAAACGACCGGACGTTAAGTCGTGAAAGAAAATTTTCAACATCATTATCCCAAAAAATATTGTGTCGCGGAATAAAGTTCGAATGATTTTTTAAGATAAAAAATAAATTTTGTTGAAGTATAAATATTTTTAGAAAATCAATTACTTTACATAGAGACACGTTAAAAATTGGAATAAAATTTGCGTATTTTTAACAACAATTTGATAGAAACATTTTGTTAATTCGACGAGAATATTTATGTAAATTTCTACTCTTATAAATACAGTACAAATTAACATGTTATGTTTTTTTTTATTTTATGGAATACTATTTATCAAAAAAAAATTATTTTCCTTTTACTGTTTTTGTTTTTTGTCATTTAAAAAAAGGAACTACAGTAGTTTGTTAGTTATTCCAATTCAGCTACTGAACTGATCGAATCAGCAACTGAAATGGTAATAAAATGTTTAATAAAGCCGAATTTCTTTAGAAATTTTGCTGATTTTTTAAATACATTCTGTACGTATTTTTGTAGGTACATTGAAGGCAAAATTTCAAAAAGTGTGGAAATTAGCGAAACAAATATAATTGGAAAAAGTAGTTACTGAGTTGATAAAGATATAATTCGATAAATCTCGGCGTAAAGTTACTTATTTTTCCGTAAATTGATTAATAATTATTATTTTTGCAGTTTACGAAGAAATTCTTAAATTCAAATCGACCTGCATTTATTCTAGTTTTTCTTTGAAAATGTATACAAACAGTTTTGTATACATAGAATGTCCCGACTGTACCGTTTAAGCCTTTCGAAAAATGTTCTTTCATCCCAATCATACATCCACCTCTTTATCGAAAAATTTTTGTTTCTGTCTACTTCTTAAACCACGAGACTTGATTCAGCTGCCTATAGTCTCGAGCGTAGGTGACGTTTTCACAAAATTTTGGCAGCTCGCACAGCTGGCTCAAGGCTTTCTCATCAGACTGATCGCCCAGGTCTCTTAAAACCACAGTCTCGCCACACTTGCCGCTCCAACCGATCAAGTAGCAACAGCAGCAGCAGCACCAGCAGCCCTTCGGCAAAACGTATTTTCGGAACTTTATGACGAAAATAATTGCGTGGCCTGACTCATTTTCTCGAGGCCTGGCCTCTGAGAAAATCTTTCATCTGCTTGCCCCATCTCAATCTGCATGATATTTCGACAAAGTTCAGCGTGAAATATCATCAGGCATCGAGAAACTTTGTTCCAGCTTTGCTGGCAAGGCCACAAGGCTTTTTCGTACAGATGTTCTGGTGCATAGGGCCATTGCCATTAGTAAGATTCTTATCTCGAAGAGTGTTGATCGTCGTTCGATAAGAAATACGATCGCAAAAATCCGTTTCTTATCTCTTTCAAAGCAATAGAGCGAAATTTTACTTCTTGAACATATTTGTGAAGCTAATAAATCTTTGGAATTAATTGCAAATAATTTGGTATTAAGAATGTATGTTAAAAACAAAAGTAATGCAAGTAAGACTAATTTCTGTCTCTTGGTCTAAAATCATTGAGTAAAATCAGAGCTGTAACCACTCTTTACTTTCTAATTTATTGTATTTAGTTATTTGATCCACAAATAATTTCATATCAAGATTTTTTTTTAGAATATCCTACCACGGTGATAAAAAATTTATAAACGTTTTATTAAAGACAAAAAACTGCTATACAGGTTCGTTGAAATGATCACAAAACGAAAATTAATGGGCCATTATTCTAATTTTTGCATAATTTCTTCATGAATTAATGTGGAAATATATTTTATTTGGATTTTAATCAAATGTTTATATATGTATTTTTTTACTAATATGGTAGGATATTATTTGAAAAATATTAATATCTAATTATTTATGAAACAAATGAAGTAAATTCACAAGGAATGTGTGGTAAAAATTCCGAGTGAAATCTTATCAAGGGGTCCAGATAATAATCATTTCTTGCAGTTTTTTTTCCTTGTATATCGGTTATATTTTACTGATGTTTTAAATATGATTCTACATACATTTAAGCGTGTATCATTTTTGGTTTTTAAAAATCAAAAGTATGTTTATGGCATCTGGTTGAAGCTTCAAAATAAACCTAAAAATTAGATAGGCATTCAATTTTTTTTAATTAAAAAATATATTTGACGAAATCTCCAGTTTTTTTGTTATCTTTAATATCGGGCTTGATTATTCTAAAGAGGTTTAGGAATTCAAGAGTTGCATGTTGAAAAAGAAACATCAATATTTTATTCATTGTTAATGCACTTAATTACAAATTTATTTTTAAAGCTGAGATGTAAAACTAGAACTGAATCAAAAACATCATTGAATTTGTAATTTATTAATACATATTCGAGCTAAGTTCTGTCTTTATTTCTCCAGTTTAAAATCACGGTTAGCAGGACAAATGCAATAAATAAATTTTCAAAAAAGAATCGACTTTTTTTTTTATTGCTCTCTAACAAATCCGGACCCCCAATTAAAAGTTTAAAAATAAGTTATAATTTTATTTCTTACCTTTATAATCGCATTTGAATTTTTAAAACTTAGATTACATTATTATTCCATGCAAAAGTATTTTGAAAAATGTATATGACCCAAATTCCAGTTTTTTTTCCTCAGAATAAAAATCACATTTAGTAGAACAAATATAACAGATTATTAAAAAAATATACTCTTTATTAAACCAGCTCACATTTCTGCTACCTGAATCATCTGTTTCTATTGTATTACATGAGCATTAAAATGATCAGGTCGAAACGGAAAACGACGAAGCATGCCAAATGCATAAAGCATTAAAAAGTATCTATATGTTGTATTAAAAGTTTCATGTAGTGCTGCATATAGATTTCCCTTCTGTCATTACCTACGTACGAAGATTGGTTATAAATAAATGTAGGATATAGACGGATGTATCGGTCATTTATAAATAGAGGTAGCCGAGGCGAGGTCGAGGACCTTCGATTGGGTGCTGTTTACAGGAAGTCAAATTGGTGCTGCGCTGGCTGCTTCTCTTTTCCTTCTCGTACTGGTCCAGCAGCTATAATGCACATTGCATGGTGCTTCCATCTGCAGCCATAGCAAACACTTCGCCTTTCACTCGAGTGCTATATCCAAAATCAATTCAATGACTTGTCACTTGCCTGACCGTTAGAATCCCTACAGTTTTATGCCCAAACGGCACTTTTTATTTTTCTTTTAATCCTTTTACAACCAATATTTAAATTTAATTTATTTTTAATCTTGGCGGTAACGCTACATTTTCCCTCTTGATAGATGATATTAGTTTTCTAATTCTTCGAGAAAGTACTGTCTGACATTCCCGTTAAATAAGGTTGAATTATATGTTAATTTTCTGTTCCAGCTGATATTTTTATGATGTACAAGACATAACGGAATTTAATTTCGTGAAAGAGTTACAAATCCATGTAAGGGCTAAGATGATCAAACCAGAAACATGAAAATGAAATAAATTCAAGCAGCCAACTTGTTATAATAATTTCTTATTTTTTTCTTCACTGCAGGAAAAATGAAGAATTATAGGAATTCGAAATCGAAGAGAAGTGCAATATCCGCTCTGTATTCATAGGTGCAGCTACTTACAGAATCATGTTGGTGTCTAGAGAGCAGTGATTTAACAAGCCAAAGGATAGAAATCAAACGCTAGACAGCATCATACATTTCCTGTCTTTAAATTTAGAACGTTAAGTTAAATGAGAGACACGAGCGTGCGATATAACCATGTAATATACATAGAGCTATCGTTAAAGTTCAAAATGTCTCGAAGACATTTTTGGGATGTCAGAGTGAACATAAATTTTCGACTGATGTTGTAGAAGAAAGATTTATTTTAGGGGAAAGACATTAAAATATATGTTCTGATCACTTTGAAACGGTTGTTTAATCCACAGTTTTTTTTGTATACTTTCTTTTATTTAAAGAAAACATGAGGCTGCATTTTTTTTTAACCGTTTGTTTGATTTTTTTTGTAGTTTGTTTTGTAAAAAGAAACTTAATACTCGTTACATTGTTTTAAAATACTTTTTTATGATATTTGGTAGAAATATAGTAAAATGAATTATTGAAAATAATTCAATGAAAAATTAATAGGTTTAGTTAAAATAATGTATAATTATTAGAAGGTATTAGAAGAAGTAGATGTCAGTGGGAATGTCAATTTTCACCTATCTTATAGAAGAAAGATTACTTGAAAGTAGTCGTTTATTTGTTGCTCTATTTTTTAAATATACATTTTTATTCATTATTGGACGGGACAAGCCCTTAAAAAGTTAAGTTATTCGCTTATGAGTAGGCCAAAATATAAATAATAATAATAAGTATAATACATAGAATCACAGAATATAAACGTAGTAAATGCAGAGTTTTATTCTTATAAAAAGAATCATCAAGGTGTAAACTTTCTTTTTTAACCATTTGTTTTTATACTGCGCTTCAGAACAAAATATTTAAAGAACCAAAGCAATTATATTTCATATTTTTAATCCTTTTTTTTTTTTAAATAGCCGGTACAAATATAGTAAAAAAAAAGAAAGTTACCATGCTTTGTTACTGCCACTGTAGGTGAGTTACAAAAAAAAGCCTGCAAAGTAGAACCTTGTAAACTGCTTCCTCATTATTTGAAGCTTTCTTTTACAAAGCTACCTCTACGAGGAAGCATGTTGGTCCAATTTTGGCTTCCTCATAGAGGAAGCTTTGTAAAAAAAAAAAAGCTTTTTCAAAGATTCAAAATAATGAGGAAGCTCGAAGGATATTTTTCAAAAAAATGTAAAATGTCATCAAATTTGAACCTCTTGACCGATCTGCGTCAAATTTTTTCTCAAACCTTGTTCAATGGTAGTCCACATGTAAACAAAATTTGAGATAAATCTATGAAAGATTAAAAAAAAAAAATTCCCTGACATTTTTTTCTTTTTTATTCACCAAAATCGAAATTTACTGACATATCGACAGTTTGACTAAATTCATCATTGATAATCAATAATCGTAAAATCATGTCGAAAATTATAGCCAGATATCTCTGAATTTACAGGAGTTGAAGTCTTTACAGACACTTAAAAAAAATTTGAAATTGCAATAAAATTAGAACCACTCTATCGATTCTCGCCAAATTTGGTACACATCATGGTTTGGTGGTAGTTCATTTACGTACAAAATTTTAACCCGAAGTCTCTCAATTGTCGAATGTTTTAGCGTGAAAATGATTTTTTCATAATTTTCAAAATTCAAATTGCCATAAAATTTTCACGAAAATTATTGTAAAAATAGAGTGGTATGGAACACACATCCGGACATTTTTTCTAAAACACTTTTCTCGGCGTTTTAGACTATTTTGCCCTGACATGAAAATCACGAATTAAAAAAAAAAATTATTTCATCAAAACAAAGTTGCCTTTATGAGGAATGAAAAATTAATAATTTTATTATGGAATAATTACAGAAAGGAAGTTTAGTGAAAAGTAATGAAAGATACTTTACGAGGAATAAGATGGGAGATATAAAAATGAGAACGCTCTCGATCTCGAAGCAACGGTCTGCAACGGCATAAGAAGCAACAGTGGATCATCGTGGTGATATAGCCGGCTAACTCCCTCGCCCGCCGAGCGCCGATTCAAGGTTAACGTCCTAACCTAAATGCACGAGAGACGACCAACGTATTTCGTGCTGCTTGGTTGCCGCTCTCTGTTCTGACTCTCTGGGACAAGATCTTTCAGCAGCTCAGCTTCCACAACCGAGCAGCACGAAACCAAGCTGTATTCCACCTACTCGTACAACGTTTATCTACGCACTATCTGTGCATCTAGCGACAGCGAGCACCAGTGTGCCGCCGGCCAGCAGTTTTCGATGACGCGAGGATCGTTAACCTTTGTGAGGAGGTTTAGGCCGCGCGCCAAATCTCGGATTGGAATCGGGTGACCCACTCGTCGTGCCCATATAAACTTTGACTAAGCTCGATCGTTATGCGATGATAACGGATCTGCTCATGCATCTATGAGCATTCCGGGCTTCGCACACTTGCGGATCTTAAGGGTCATATTTATATACATACTTACCAATTGGCACCTGAATCTTGATATTCGATATTTTCCTGTTCTGCAATGGCTTAAAGAAGGTTCATTTTACATCAGCAAAATCGCTAATTCAATATGGATGCAAAAATCGATGAACGTTAATTGGCCTCGTAAAACTTTCAAACATTTTTCTTCAAGGCTCCAAAAAATTCTGTAGTGTTGCTTCCTGCCAAATAACGACATTCAGGAGTTGATAAACGAAATATAAAAAAGGTGTTTAGAGGATGACTATGTTGAAGACTTAATGACGGTGGAAAAGCCCTAAATATTATTTTTTAATGTAAGAGCACTTTCTCGTAATTATGTCTTGAAAACAAAGACTGTTAAGATTTGTAAAAAAAAAAAAGGACCATCCTAGTATAAATCGTAAGATGTACACTGCTAAAAATATTTGCAGCTTTGTCATAAATTTTAGTCATCAACTGATATATTAAATTGAATTGCCAGAAGTGAGCTAAAGTTACAAACTTTTATATTAAACTTTTTCTAATCTTCGAAGTATTTAGCATCGATTACTGCAATTTTACATTTCACTTACATGTTACTTTTATAAATATATATACGAGTATATGTAAAAAAAAAAAGGTTTCTCTACCTGTAATGGAAATTGATAGGAAAAAAATTTAAGAGTGTAGACAATAGTCATTTAAAAAAATGTATTCCATTTAAAAAAGACGGATAGGTGAAAAGTATTGACTCCCAATAGCATCAATATATTCTAGTCTATGTAAAAATCCATATTGTCGCAATAGGTACTAAAAATCAAAGACACCGAAGAGTTGGAAGAGTCTTCTTCCTATACCTCTCAAACATCTACCTCTTCTGATGTTATCGATGTTGCACCGAGTGCCATTGTCATGATTCTTTCTTCCGTTTTCGTTCCTCTGTCTTTCGTCACCGTCGTCATCGATGTCTGGCTTAAGTGTGCTCGTGCGGTATAACTATAACTATAGCTATCGAAAGAGTTTTTATTTCGAGAAGCGACACGTGCACTACTCTAACGAGACAAACCCTTCACAGTGCTACTTCTTCGAGTATCTATACTCATTTTGCCCCAAGCTTTTAGATATTTGTGACTCATTATTATTTACCATACACTGCTAAAAATGTATGGAAATTTTTGTTGTCGAAAATTCGGTTCATCAGGTTGCATATTAAATTTAATACACAAATGAGATAAAACTACAAGTTTTTATATTAAATTTCTTAATTTTCGAACTATTTAGTATACAGTACTGTAATTTTACAGCTCATTTAAAATATTAAATTAAGTATTCAAGTTTATGTAACAAAGTATCCTATACTTGTAATGGAAACTTGTAGCCAGAAATTTCAAGTATACATTATTCTAGTTTTCACTCAACTTTTTTCGTATTCTCTACTTAAACCCTTAAGTAAGGCTTAACAGTTTCATAGTTCTCATTTTATCGTCATTACTATAAAAGCAGCATATCAATTCAAGGCCTAAATATTCGTCTTATTGATACAAGTTTGTCTCAAAGCCACTTCTGAGTCAAGCATGATTCATTTTGTCGTTCAGTGTGCTAGAAAAAGAAGAACAAAAATCTCAATGTCGATTTAAAATAAATCATCCAATTAAATTTAAAAAAATCATTTCGTCCAATTGCGACCAGCTGACATTAAAGGGAGGGTGTCGAGTCCAAGTAACGAATATTCAAAGACTAATATCTTACTTACGTGGTCGGTAGTATTATTTGAAAAATGTGTACGATTGACCTATCAAATGAAAAAAAATTATGGCCATAAAAAAAAATTCGTTTTTACATTTTGCACATTTTTGAAAGAACCAATAGACCAAAAATTCCCAAATAATTCACGATTAAGTTGAACGTAAACAGAAACGTTTATATTAAACAAAATAAGAAACGCTGGAATGAAAAAAATATAATGACAAAAAGGTGATTGATACAGAATCCCTCATATTAGTTTTTGAATATTCGTCAATTTCACCTGAACCCCTCACCCTTAAAAATAGAATTAACATCAAACAAATCGTAGGCTCAATGATAAAAAAAATGTCTGAAAGTAACAAAAGTTCTTTATCTCCGCTATAGTGAAGTAGAGTATAGAGTGTCTAAGACGCCAGGCGTCGTCTTCACAGGCAAGTTGCGTCATCGACTCTCGTCTAAAAGTGCTCGATGGGCGCGCACACAAAAATATCTTTCCACAGTGATCTCCGCTCGACTTTCGTAAACAAAGCTTTCGGCAGCGACAGTCAGCATTCAAAGAAAAGCCATATTTAAAAAAAAATATTTAAAAAAAAATATTTTTATTTAATACTAATTTGGATAAAATTGGCTTAAAAAAATGCCTAAAAGAATCATTGGCTTTCATACGAGACTGTGTCATAAAGTTTCTTAGTCATTGCCGACGATAATGACAATGTTCCGGTCGTGACGATTTGCGAGACATTTCCCAGCCGGCTTATTCAGAATCATCAGAAAGACGCGTCAGGAATCTCCTCGTAAAACTTCCGTGCGCATATATACATATATATATATAGCGCGATGATATTCGGCTGGATGATGTTGCGGATGGAAAAGAAAGGACCAGCTGTGTGCGGTCTCGAGTCATCCGCTGGTTTTCTTACCGTTGTCGCTGGTTTTTCATTCCACTAATACGCATATGTGCTATAACACCGCTAGTCGCTCGGTTTATAAAATGCTCTGGCGCCGCGACGAGATGGCCTGAATTCCGCGGGATTCCACGCAATCAGAGAGACTGTTTTTGAAAACGGGAAGGTTACTTCTCCCGTTTGTCGAGCTGCGCTCTGCGGCTTTTGATGCTAAGGCTCCGTGAATGTCTGATTCTTCACACTCATGAGTCTTAGTTGTGTGTCATATGAGCGCACCTAGGCAATACAGATGTTTGATTATGGTTTTTGTAAAAACAGGGAACCGACTCTTCCAACTCCTAGAATCTGTTGAAATATTGAAATTCAAGCAGCTCAATGTACATAGTAAAAACTAAATTTAATATTGTGTAGATTTAACGGAAAAATTGTGTCATTGGATGTTCACAGAAAATTTGTGTTAATTTGACATTTATTTTTCTGTCAGCTTCTTGTTTCACTTTTTTTTTAAGTACAAAAATAATGTGTTGGTCATTGTGTATCTACTTGGATTTTACGCAATATGCCCTTTTTACACTAAAAAGAATTTTTAATTTTACACAATATTTTGTCATTTTAATTTAACAAATTTTTATTCAGTAAATTCGCCAAATTCACACCATTTTAGATGTCACTTCCGATTTAACATTATGTCTGTTAATTTAAAGAATTTCTTGATTCACTTTCAATTTAGCATTTACAAATTTATCGGTTTGATCAATTATTTGTGACACTTTAAATTTTTGCATACAAATATTTTTTAATTCGTCAAATTTACACAATTCTTGTGTTACTCTTCAGAATTGACATAAAAATTCTTGGAATGCACCAAAAATGTTTCACTTTTGAGCAAACTATTCATTGAGTAACGAAGGTTACAACAATTTTTTAGCAACTTTGAAGGCAGATCAGCGTATCTTTTTTTTCACCCTTCAGTTCAATAGAGATTAACGTTAGGGAGACGCTTTTTGCGTTTTGAAAAACTGCGATCTTTTTTTTTAAGTGCCCAGAATTTTTCGTGCAAATGAAATTACATTTCGATTTGGTTGGGAAGAATGTTTTTTTTAAATTAATAAATTTTGAAAAAATAATCACAATTAAGAAATTAAATGTCTCATTAAATTTCAATTGTGTTACATGTAAACCATATTTTCACATAATTTATCTATGGAAGTTCTAATTAAAATGAGTTTACAGATGTTACATTAGATAGTAGAAAAAATGTGACCTTAGCCGTTCTATTCAGTTGAGAACAGTAACATTAAAAAATTTCTCACAGCGCTAATGATTTCAAAGCAATTGTTACCCAATTTACATATGTCTGGAAATTGTTGAGTTATTTCACATTGCTTAATAATAATCTACACTATCTGGATTAAAGCTGAAATCTAGTTGTTTACGTTTGAAAGAATAAAGCAGACATAGAAAAATATTGGAACAAAACATATTGAAATAGTTTTAACAATTGAGAAATAAAAATAAATTAATTTTTTTTAAATTCTGGCAGCAAAATAAAACTAGAATAAAATGGAATTAGATATTTTTAAAGTCTTCATTTAATAAAAGATCTAAAAAGTATGAAATAGTTTTCGATATCCTTTCAGTCAATTGTTTATTTGAATTACAGTTATTCACATTAGTTTTGTCACTATAGTCATTTTTCTTATGTATATATATACATATAATATATTTCTGTTTTATATGCATATAAATGCATCCAACACTTCAGATATTTTCTTAAATATATGTTTCCGGTTAGATGATTTCCTAATAAAATTATGATACAAAATTAATTTATCGGTATTGGAGGTATTGATTATCACCGTTCATACATATATTGTCAAAAGTCTTCGCAGATTTAAATACCCGGAAATTTCATGTGCACTTGAACTTTACATCCCACTTGTAACTTAAATGTAACATATCAGTTTGTGTATAACATTTTTTCAAAAAGCTTTCACTTACAGTAATTTTTTTAACAGTTAGAATTTTATTCAAGAAAAGTGAAGAAAAAGTCAAAGATTTTAAAAATCATGTCTCAATCCAGTATTTGGTGGTTCTTATTTATTTCAAGATTTTTACCACGTCCAACAAAAACTCCCTAATTAAAAAATGGCCCTGAGGCCTTGACAAATGCCACTGTAATTATCGAGTAATCGGTAATTCCAAGGTGAGTCAATAGAAGAACCGGAAAGGAGCGGAGAGCCGGTTGAGTTTGCGGTATTCTCTGTATACGAAACGTTGACGCATATTTTTTATTTGTTTCTCTTTCTCAATGTCTCTATCGACTTATCTCATTCTGCTGCGAGCAAGTGAATGGCCTGAATACCACAAACATCTTCCGCAATCAGATACAACCATCCAAGTATCTACACCCTGATCGGTACACGGATTTTACTGCAATATATATATAGTTGTATATGCGGTATTCCACACCAGTTCAACCACTAAAATAGATCCCCATAAAATGTCTAAAAATCAAATGACATAATTTCAACAGGCACGAAATTTCAAATGTATAAGACATTTTTTTCGATGAAATTATTTATTACTTTTCACTAAAATATTTACATCTCGAAAATCATTTATGCCATGTACAATTGAAAAAAGGAATATATGCGCTTTTTTAACAAACAAATTCTTTGTCGAAATTATTTCATCGGATTCGAATTTGATTAAAAGATTTTTATTATCTTTTTATTTAAAATGAATAATAAAAATGACTTTTTGATCATACGAATCCCACGAAATAATTTATACCTGAAACACATAAATTTTTGTCATTTAGACTCATAGTCATATTAAAGTTGAAAAAGATTGTATATTGGTACCGAATTAATTCATTTAAATTCTGGCAGACAAAACCAAATTTTTTGTCAACATTATTTCATGGGTTTCAAAATTGATCAAAAGGAAAAAACGTTTTTATTATTTTCTTTTAATAAAAAAAATAATCTTTTCATCCAATTCATAACCGATGAAATAAATTCAACAAAAAAATTATTTTTGTCTAACGTTATTTAAATAAAATAAGTCGGTACCAATATCCAATATCTTTCACCTTCGAAACATGAAATTTTGGTTTATTCTGCCATAAATTGCGTTCAAAAATACGTACAATTAAATTTGAATAAATGTTCATCTTATAAACCATAAAAAGATGCAAATTCTAATTTTTTAATTTTTTATTATAGGTAGTGTAAATCGTTATCTTAATATAAATCCATCAGTGAAAAGTCATAAATAATTCAACAATCCAGCCACATATTGTAAAAATGTATTTGAAATTTTGTGTCTTCGTTGAAATTATATCTGATTTTCAGACATTTTTTGGATTTTTTTTTTTTTTTAGAATGACCGAACTGATATGGAATGCCTCGTACATAGCGAAGCCATAGGCGAAGTAAAATGGTTGTGGGCGTCGCTATATGAATCCGAGAAAACGGTATTTGACACCGGAACAAACCGTGTGAAATGTGTCCGGGCAAACACACTCGTTTATCGCTAACCACGAACGGTAATGCACTTGGTATTATATTGAGAGTCGCAGCCGGGCGCATCACCTGGCCCCTCACCTCTGCTCTTTCTTCTCCCTTGCCAAAAACACCTGTCACCTCAACCTCCGGCGCAACAATTTTATCACTTTTCTATATAAACCAGAGTAATATAATTGTTAGCTAACGTCGTGAATATCGTGTTACTCTATATTTTAATAGTCTTATTATTTACTGATAATTACAGCAATTATTGTCCATTACACAGACTCCACCCAATTCTGGGTAAGGAATAAATGTACTTGTATTTCTGAGCGCAAAATCCTTGTCTCGTCCTTGATGATTATTGTTATTTCTAATTGTTTATTAAAGCCTTCCACTGAAACGTGAATTAAGATACAGTTGTAGATTTTTTGCAAATTTCCATTTAATTTTCTATAATCTAATTAATGGAATTATTTTTATTTATGTATAACTGTTTTTATTAGTGAACGCATGGCATTATTCTACCAACAGTATTTTTTATTGACACTGATAAGTACTGGGATAATAATAAAATAGAATTATTTGAAATTGTTAATTACTATTCAGTCGCCTAGATAGCTAAAGTTGCAAAATTTCCGTTTGCTTATCTCCAAACAGTTATGCAATTATTTTGTACTAAGGTGCTTCCGCAGTCAATATTTTTCGAAATATTCTAATAACGGAATCAGCAATTTTTCAGCTAAAAATACAAACTATAATAAATGAACAATTAAAAAAAAAAACAACTTGAAAATTTTACATCGTTTGTGACCTCAAATATGATTAGAAATTACACAATAATTGCATAATCGTTTGAAGATAAACAAGCGGATATTTTGCAACTTTAGCTATCTAGATGACTGTGCATTAAATGACTATGTCAAATAATTTTATTTTATTATTATTATTATTATTACTTATTTGCACAACAATTGATAGAGTGTTGCAGAATTATTATTAAAAAATACTTTTTTAATTACGTCTAATTTTACTTTTTGATGCTTTTAAATACGCACTTTTTGTTCATCTGACCAATCATTTATTTATTATTAAACATTAACTAAAAGTCTTCAACGATATATAACTGCACATAATTAATTTTCGTACAGTTCTCCAAACAACCTTTTTTGCAATGAATTTCATGAAAAAAAAAATTGTGTTTAAAGGACTTTATACAGAATTAATTTATGTAAATTACATATAGTGCAGATTAGTTTAAACGTTTGTATTCGAAAGTTACAAAGATTCCCACCTCTGAAGGTTTCATAAAATTTCTGCAGACTTACTAATGTTTCTCTCTTTCTGTATTTAAAAAAAAATGTCGGCCTGCCAATGAATTAACATTAAATATTTCTCACAATGTACTGCAAAATTAGTCGACTAAAAAATTTGTTTATTTTCACCTAATTGTTAAACACCGTTCTACCATATTATTTTACTTTCTAGTGTCCTGAAGATTAAATTTTAAAAAATATGTGTCGAGGATTCCTTAATTTGCAATTATGGAATAAATAAATAAATTGTAAAAAAAAAAAAAGAAAAAATACTTTTTAGGCGATCGACGGGGTAGTAAAATCATGCATTGGCGTGCAAGTACGGGCAAACGTTTGTGAAACGCTCCGAGACGTCCTATAACATCGTCGCCGACGGCGTTTGCGGCGCGGGAGGACTCAATGTTTTACAAATAGAACGTAGAGCAGCAGAAGCAGCAACCACGCGGGTTGAGGTTAGGGCGACTCATGTCCAATTTTGGCCCGCCGCGCTTTACGCTGCCGGTATTAAGTTTCAGGCAATATTCCCCTCGCACCCTGGACGAGACACACCGCGGCTCGCACTCGTGAAAGAAAGAAAAAAATTCAACATTTTTAGCTGCCGCTAAGTCACAGATTTTTTTTTTTTTTTTTTTTTCATCACTCACCAGTTGCATTTCTTTTCTATATCGATATTATATTACAAAATATTTTTTTAATGCAGCATTTCATTTATATGAGAAAAGCTTGTAAAGCGATCTGAAATTGTCTAAATTCTTAAATCAATTTATTGCATTAAAAAAAAGAAAAGATTATTTTTACAAAATTTACATTTACAATAAATGGAAAAAATGATGGATTTGTAAGTCAAGTAACGTTTTTATTGTCTATGAAAATAGTTCTTAATGTATCAAAACTAAAATTATATGCTGGCGCCTAAATAAAAAACATTTTTTCGGCGCGAATCCAACGTATTTAAATATAGATTGTCAGTACATAAAATACCTTTTTTCTTAATATAAAATAAAATGTTTTGGAGGAAAGACTTTTTATTAAACTTCACTTGCGTTACCGAAGAAAAAAAAATGTAGAGTAAAACAGCGAAAATAAAAACATTAATATGTTACCTGAAGAATACTTTTTTTTTTAATGCACAAAAGTAATTCTGGATACACTAAATCGTATATTGTACTCCAAAGCTTTCGTTAAAATTATCAGTCGTACACAAAAATATATATTAAGATATGGCTAGAAATATACTTTCATGTCAGTGTATCAAAAAAATTGTCATCGACGTTACAAATTTATATTTGTTATATGCTCCATTTATATTTGAGTCTATTTTGCAGTACTTATAAGATTATTAAAAAGAAAGGGCTAAGTCAGAGCCAGAATGCATTATTGCAGTACAATGTTTCCTACAATTAAGACGATTGCAAACTTTCGAAAGTAATGTTTTTTTCTTCCGATTACTGTTAATCCAAAATCATTACAATAATCTTTGAACCATCCACAAAGAATTCAAAAAGTAAAGCCAAGATTCGACTACAGTGAAACCAAGTTACGATAGCAATAGGTGGCTGGCGAGAACCAGGACACTAGATATATATAGCGAGAGGGATCGGGGTCGTTACTAAAATATACGCTAAGCGACATCGCGTTAAAACTCGATTCCACAATATGTATTCCCTCCATCTGTCCCGAAATCAGTGCTGCTTTTTGTTACATTGACACTGCAAAAAAAAATAAAAAAAAAAAAAACATACGCCAGCCGATGCGAAAAAAAACATTGGTGGACGTAAACTGCGATTAAACTATTAAACTAGTTTCGTCCGAGACGAAAAAAGAGCGAAGACACGAGTTGCGTATCACACAGGAAACAGAGAGTCCACATCGTGTCAACTTTCGTGCGTCTCACTGGGTCAGCAAATTTTGTGCAATCGAGATATTTGGCCTGGGTATATTCTTGTCGTTTTCTTAATTTTATGTAAGAAATAATGTAAGCAAGTTGTACGACAGAAAGAAAAGTGCATTGTTATAATTGTTTGTTCTCTTTCTTTTTTCCAGACCTTCACAGCATGGTGCAATTCGCATCTTCGCAAGGCCGGAACCGCCATCGAATCGATCGAGGACGACTTCAGGAATGGCCTGAAACTCATGCTTCTCCTGGAGGTAATCTCTGGCGAGACTCTACCCAGACCCGACCGTGGCAAAATGCGCTTCCACAAGATCGCCAATGTAAACAAAGCCCTGGACTACATAGCCAGCAAGGGCGTGAAACTCGTGTCCATCGGCGCTGAGGGTTGGTATTACTAAAGGGTTTTCTTTTTTGCTTCCTCATAGAGGAAGCTTTGTTTTCGTGATTTTTTTGTTTTTTCGTCATCTTCATGTCAAGACGTCGAAATTTTTTTTCAAAATTGTCTTATTACTTTTATGTGGAGCAAGTAAAGAATTGCAATATACAATTTTAAGGGTGGAGTCATACCTTCAGGAAGACAATGTATCTTCTTTTTTTTTTTCATTTAAAAAATAAACCGTTTTGTGGAAACGTCTGAAAAGAGCGTATTATCGATAATAAATTCCATGCTAATTATTTCATCTCAATTCTCTGTCTGTGGTTTTTAAATTAGGAAATGTTTCCAATTCGATGGTAATGATTCCATTTAGGAAAAGAAAAATTTATGCATAATTACAATTGTTATACATTTTAGTGGATAATAATATATTGACTACTGTAGAAGGAAAAAAAAACCAGGAAGGGCATTTAAGGGAGAAATCTGTAATTTAAGATATGCTATAGTTTTCCAAAAGCTAATAATGATTGAAAATAATGTAAAAGCTATATTTTTTACTACCAGAATGAATAAATTAATCATTGGGTGCGAGTATAACAATTTCAAGAAAATCAATAGCCGTACAAATATAAGAACAATTAAAACAAAAATTATTCGTAGAAATAAATTATTTACTATTACAAAAACATTAAAATAGAACACAAATTCGCACTGTTATGTATTCGAAAGGTTAAAAATGCTTCGTTACAAACAAAACAATTTTTCATCGAATTTCTCTCGTCCATTGATAGCGAAATTATCTGCTGATTTATTTTCGTATTTAAAAAAATTCAGAAATCGTCGACGGCAACCTGAAGATGACGCTGGGTATGATCTGGACGATAATTCTGCGTTTCGCGATCCAGGACATTTCCGTGGAGGAAATGACGGCTAAAGAGGGTCTTCTTCTCTGGTGCCAGCGAAAAACCGCACCGTACAAGAACGTAAACGTTCAGAACTTCCATCTATCGTTCAAGGATGGTTTGGCGTTCTGCGCTCTCATTCATCGTCATCGTCCAGATCTCATCGATTACAACAAGCTCAGCAAGGACAATCCTCTCGAGAATCTCAACACCGCGTTTGACGTGGCCGAGAAATATCTCGACATTCCCCGCATGTTGGATCCCGACGGTGAGTGTCGAAAAAAAACTTCGGAGTCAAACATTATTTTTCCTCGCCAAAAAAAAAACTTGTCCTCCGATTTTCTCTATATTCCCGGGAAAGTAAGAAACAAAAATCAACGAAATTTCTCAACAATCGCGTCGATATTAGTGTTAAATTCTGTATCAAATTCGAGTAAAAAAGAAACAACGACGTAAAAAATTTTCGGTTCCATGGAAAATGTTAATATCTGATGATTCGATGTAGATTTGATCAACACTCCCAAGCCGGACGAAAGGGCGATCATGACCTATGTGTCGTGCTACTACCACGCTTTCCAGGGTGCCCAGCAGGTCAGCGACAAAAGTGCCGCGTCTCATAATTTATGCTATTTATTTTAATTATTCCCTCGCAGTGTTTCTCTAAAATATCATAAAGTCGGACCTATGGAATTTGCGCTTGTATCTAACTGCACTCTTTTATCCTGGAGAATATTTACAGTTCAGCTGACGAGCATCTCGGCATCTACGAAAACTATAATGAGCAATGATAACACAAACTGCCGTGGATAGTTTTTTCTTTTTCTGTGAATTTTAAATTTGTTCTAACAACGCATGGTTTGAGTGTCCTTTGACTGTGTTTTTTTAGACATGCGAAACACGGCTATGCCCGACGAGAGAGCGGTGATGACCTACGTCTCCTCGTACTACCATTGTTTCAGTGGTGCCCAAAAGGTCTGTTAATAACCAATTTAAAAGCATTTTTATCATGCAGGAGCGATATTTGTACAACCTACTCTTGATATTAACCCGTTAATATTACTTAGTCGATGGTTTATCCATTTTTTTTTTTAAATACCGATAACTTTAGGCATTTTAAATGACAAAATTTTATTGGAATAAAGCACAAATGCTCGATAAAATTTTGTTTCAAGATAAGACTACGAATAACGTTCTAAACAGCAAGTTTAATTGTACAGTCGCATGTAGCATGTTCGGATCAGATCTAAAAAAAAAAAAAAGAAATTTGTCCTTTGTGTTAAAATAAAATTGAGTAAATTTGACAGCAAGCTTAAGGAAAAATTGATGAATTCGCAGGCCGAAACTGCCGCTAACAGAATCTGCAAGGTATTGAAGGTCAATCAGGAGAATGAAAGACTCATGGAAGAGTACGAGCGTTTGGCCTCCGATCTCCTGGAATGGATTAGGCGAACTATGCCCTGGCTAGCCAGTCGTCAAACCGACAATTCTCTTGCCGGTTGCCAAAAGAAACTCGAGGAATACAGAACTTATCGTCGCAAGCACAAGCCACCACGTGTAGAACAAAAGGCCAAGCTCGAGACCAACTTCAATACCCTGCAGACAAAGCTCAGGCTGAGCAACCGACCAGCTTATATGCCGACCGAGGGAAAAATGGTCACGGACATCAACAAAGCCTGGAAAGGTAAGTTTATCAAAATTTATTTTAACATTTTTATGCTCTGTAAACCAGTTTTTGCACTGAATTTAAGAAGACGATTCTTTTCTTACGAAACATAGAAGGTGGCTAATTATTTGTTTTGAATATAGTAATCAATCACAATTTCTCACAGGTTTGGAGCTCGGCGAGAAGGCCTTCGAGGAGTGGCTTCTGTCGGAGATGATGCGCCTGGAGCGTTTGGAGCATTTGGCTCAGAAATTCAAGCACAAGGCCGATGCTCACGAGGATTGGACCGGTGGTAAGGAGGAGATGCTCACCTCTCAGCACTTCCGTCAGTGCAAGCTCAATGAGCTTAAGGCATTGAAGAAGAAGCACGAGGCTTTTGAGTCCGATCTAGCGGCACATCAGGATCGCGTTGAACAGATCGCCGCTATTGCTCAGGAGCTCAAGTAAATAATATCGTCGATAATTGTTTATTTAACAATCATACGATCCTACATTTTATTACCATGAAAATAATTCATTTCTTCAGCGACGGAAAAAGCTTAAAATTATCTGAATTGTCTGAAACTGAAATTAAAAAGGCACAGATTTAAATAATTTAATGCGTTTTGTTTGTTAAATTAAAATTTTATGTCTGGCTTTCAGTACTTTGGAGTATCACGATAGCGCTTCCGTTAACGCCAGATGCCAGCGTATTTGCGATCAGTGGGATCGTTTGGGTACATTGACTCAACGTAGACGTCAAGCCCTCGATGAAGCTGAACGTATTCTCGAGAAAATCGATGTGCTCCACTTGGAGTTCGCCAAGCGTGCCGCTGTAAGTTTCCTGAATTAAAAAAAAAACGTTGAATGAATGACAAGAACAAAGTTTTACGTAATTTTTATCGATGCCCATGTTTTTGTCAACAGCCATTCAATAACTGGCTGGACGGTACTCGGGAAGATCTAGTCGATATGTTCATCGTTCACACGATGGAGGAAATTCAGGGTCTTATGGACGCTCATGCCGCCTTCAAGGCTACACTTGGCGAAGCTGACAAGGAATTCAATTCCATTGTAGGTCTCGTACGTGAAGTTGAGTCCATCGTCAAGCAATTCCAGATCCCTGGAGGTCTCGAGAATCCGTACACAACTCTCACGGCTTTGGTAAGTTACCATTTTATTTTCTTTTTTTTCTCTACACTTGATCCGTAATAACGATAACTACAAATAAGCGGAGTTCAATTCAAACAGACACGAGATATTTATATGGATATCCTTAAGTATGTCCAGAACTAATGTTAATTAAACATTAAAACGCAGGATCTCACGAAGAAATGGAGCGACGTAAGGCAGTTGGTACCACAGCGTGATGGAACGCTTGCCGCCGAGCTTCGCAAACAGCAGAGTATCCTTTTTCGCGTGTCTTACACGATTTTTATATCACGTTTGCTCTCTTTATCGCAGAGTCGTATTATCGTGTCGTGTGTAATACGAGCCACTTAATTTTTTTCCTTAACTTGTATCAAAGACAACGAGTTGCTGCGAAGACAGTTCGCGGAGAAAGCTAACGCCGTTGGACCGTGGATTGAGCGTCAATTGGATGCCGTAACAGCGATCGGTCTTGGTCTTCAGGGAACACTCGAGGATCAACTCCACCGACTTAAGGAATACGAACAAGCGGTCTATCAGTACAAGGCTCATCTTGAGGAATTGGAAAAGATTCATCAAGCCGTTCAGGAAGGCATGATTTTCGAGAATCGTTATACTCAATACACGATGGAAACTCTACGCGTCGGTTGGGAACAGCTTTTAACCTCAATCAATCGCAATATCAACGAAGTCGAAAATCAGATCCTCACCCGAGACTCCAAGGTACGATATATTTCTGATTAACGCGTTTTATTCGTGTAATTCGAAACTTTTTGTAGATACACGTTATTTGATATATTGTATTTGACCTGTATTAAATATTTCTTATGTTAAAAATAAACAAATCTTTGTAGGGTATTACGCAAGAACAATTGAACGAGTTCCGCAGCAGCTTCAATCACTTTGACAAGAACAGGACGGGCAGATTAGCGCCGGATGAGTTCAAATCTTGCCTCGTCTCATTGGGATACTCGATTGGCAAGGACAGACAGGGCGACATCGACTTCCAACGTATTCTCGCTATCGTCGATCCCAACAGCTCCGGATACGTTCACTTCGACGCCTTCCTCGATTTCATGACTCGTGAATCCACCGATACCGACACTGCCGAACAAGTTATCGATAGCTTCCGCATTTTGGCCGCTGATAAGGTACGTCATACTTTTGTTTTTCTACTATAATGCTAGTCAGTATTTATAAATCTCCGTAGCGATATTTCAAATATTTGTTTTTCAAAAAATATTCATTCCACAAACAAAAAGTGCTGAAAATTATGAATATGTCTTTAAAAAAAGGAAATCTGTACAATTTGTGTACTTATTACATAACGTATAAACATCTTTTAGTTAATTAAAATTTTTGCCCAATTCACCGAATTTTCAGATGGGATGTTACGGTTTTTGAGGACACATTTGGCTATTTTTTCATTGGGTTTTTTATAAAATTTTACGTACCTTGATTCAAACGTTAAAGTACTGAATTAAGCTTTTTTTTTCGGAAAAAAAAATGAAGTTACATATTCGTTTGTTTTTTGCCAAACCTACATTTTGGAAATTAAAAAAAAAACTAGTATTTCACTTATTATTTTAAATTTCAATCTCGATAAATATTTGTTGACAAACTGCTCCATTGATGTGACTTTTTATTTCCTTCTTCGATGGGCAATCCAATTTTTTGTCGTTTTTTAAAGAATACTTTTGACTATTTCACTAAATTTCCAAAAGATTGCCTTTACTTTTTTTTTTGCCGGCACCTTTAAAGGAGACAGTCCTGCTAAAGGTATCTTCACATAAAAATTCCAAAGGCTGTAAATGTTCTTAAAAATGATTAAATAATAGTAATAAATCTTTGCGAATTTCAATAATTACTCGAATTTCCTAAACATTGGAATTGTCATATTACAGCCGTATATCCTGGCTGACGAGCTGA
This sequence comes from Perithous albicinctus, assembly GCA_964016905.1. Classification (NCBI taxonomy): domain Eukaryota; kingdom Metazoa; phylum Arthropoda; class Insecta; order Hymenoptera; family Ichneumonidae; genus Perithous; species Perithous albicinctus. The sequence goes on from OZ024688.1 coordinate 7,382,579, forward strand.
GGAGAGAATTGCCGCCCGACCAGGCCGAATATTGTATCCAACGAATGCCGCCATACAAGGGACCGAACGCGCAACCGGGTGCCCTGGATTACCGTTCCTTCTCGACAGCTCTTTACGGCGAATCCGATCTCTAAGATAGCCCGTCTCGGGAAATCTCGCCGGACATTTGGGAAATATATACGTAATATATATATAATATCCCTGCAGTGACACCTAAGAACACGCAAAAGCGACACGCACACTTTACAAAAAAAAAAAAAGAAAAGAAAACTAATGAAAAAGATACGACGAACAAACGCCAAAAATCCCGAAAACCTGTTATGGTCCCGTTTGTTTTCTCGAAATAAGAGGTAAATGCGCGTTCTAACGTACACGGCGTATGTTCAGAACGCCCAGGGAACATCGTCACTTCCGAAATGTCACGAGCACGAGCTATCTAAGCAACGAAGTGACTTTAGGGTTGGGTTTTTATTGCGATGGGAAAGTGATATTCGAGATTTTGATGCTTTTTCGATTGTCGCCGATTACCCCACCGATACGCTCGACTTTATATACCAATTAAGAGGATTGAGTCAGCCAGATAACAGTTATCTTTAGAGAGTTGTAATTTTTATTCTAGTAAACCGATAAATATGAAATATATCGATTATTTAAGGACTGTATCGAAGAATTTTTTTGTCATTGTAAAAACCAATTTGGTCAACTAATTTTCTTGTAAACCAGATTTAGGCTTTCTTTAAAACTCTACGCGTTTTGCAGAACATACGGTTCAATGGATTTTACTCTAGTTCTAGTTCTTAAATGATAGATAAATTTCATATTTATCGGTTGACTGGAATAAAAAATACAATTCTCTAAAAATAATTTTTTTTTCTGACTGTCTTGGGCCCCTTAAATCTTAAAAATAGGATACCTCGCGTTGAACTTTTCCGCTAGACGGAAGAAAAAAATCGCCACGAAACGCGAAGATTCGTTACAACGGCCTTTGGCGACTGTCATGCCAAAAAAAAAAAAAAAAAAAACGAATAAGAAAACTGAAGAAAAAGAAATGACTAATTCGCAATAATAGTAAAAGAAATTTGCCATATCTAGCTGACGGGAACAACAGCTAAAAAAAAAAAGATTTTCTATGCAAAATTTATAATCAATTACATACGCGAGCTCGACTCCAATTGTTCCAACGATATGTGTCAAACGTAAACGAAAAAAATAAATAAATTTTCTAGGGCATTTATATACATTTTTGCGAAATACAGTTTAGAAAAACGATAAGCGCGCGTCGCAAGATCGTGGACGTAGAATCAGCGCGCAGCGACGATTGCCGAGGCGAAAACAAAAAAAAAAACCATACGAGTGCCGTGAGCTTTTTGAAAAGCAAGGAGAATGAGAAGAGTTGAAAAAGAGTCGAGCCTATCGACATGAGTGAGACGGTTTCGATCGGGGATAAGCGGCGAATTGAAAATAAAATCGGCTATTCGCGGCTAATAAAAAATAACAATACATAGAAGGGAAACGAAAGAATTCAGCAAATCGTATGCTCGAAAAAAAAAAAAAAAAAAAAAAAAATGAAATCGAATATAAAAATGCCTATTTTTTTACGAATCGCGGCTGTTACGAACCCTCTTCAACGAGAAATGAAAGAAAAGAAGGAAAAAAAAGAAGTGCCGCACTGTATTTTGTAAATCCTTATATCGAAGTAATCGCGGGGCAAACGCTAAACGAAGCAAATTATTTATTTATTTGATTTATTTATTATCGTAACGTATATGAGATATCATAACGAGACGAGACACTCACGTTTTTGTTTCTTCAAAGTATTTATTTTTATAAATATTTTTGAAACGACGGACCACCTTGTAATTTAAGGTCCATTATATACGATTATCGCCGAAAGAAGGGGACAGTCGCGTGCCCAAGTATCTCAACGAAGCGCGTCGACAAGTCGATCGTACATCTTTGATAAGCGCGAATTTTTATATTTCTTCGCGTCTCGACGTTTATTAATATATATAGTCAAGTCAGTCATTCGTTCGAATCATTGTAAAACGAACTCGGATCGTCGAAAGAGTAATACCGTAAGTTTTTGTTTGGCTTGAGGCTTAATGCTTTCTTTATTTCGAGTCCATCATAACGTCCTTCGAGACTCTCGTTCTTATACTCCTCCTTCCACTTTCTTGTCTCTATTCTCTGTTCCAAAGAATACAGATTACAGCAGACAGGTCACAAACAACAACAACAACAACAACAACAACATCGACACAACGGGGGGCTATCGAGTCTCGTGGCCTTCCGAAGACTACATACGTAATACACGTGCTCACAGTCACCCATACACACGCATGCACAAAACGCATTACTATCATTCTCTTAATTTTAATCAATCATTGTAATTATAACTTAATTTAAAAACCTCCCTCACACCTGTCAATGGAGTTGTTCCGCGTCGCATTAGTCCTTCGACTATTACTCCTTTTTTTTTTTTGCCAATTTCATCTTCCTGTACTAGATTAATGAAATAAATGAGAAAAAAAAAACAACAACAATAAACAACGTAATACTGTACTGTAAAACGAAAAAACTGTAAAAAAAAAATAAAAAGTATATGGAAGGAAATTTCGACTGAATTTTAATCCTACACTAATTTTCTTAATTTTATAGAATATTCTAGACTTTTTCTAACAATTATCGGTTTCTAAAACGAAGAGGTTGATACGATTTTTCAGTGGGCAATTTTTTATTTTAGTGTCATTCCTGTTTAACATTTTTTTTTAACAAATACATATTTTTCTTGGAAAGGACGGAAAACTTCCAATGGTAATATCATTTTAAAAAATAGCTTATTCCAATTTCCGACTGAGTCATTTTCACCTGCCCGTAAGACTGTTTGAAACTACTCGATCGGTAACGAAAACTGTAATCCGATTTTCTCTAGCACGGTTGATCATTTATTCCAAAGATCGTTTTATATCCACAAGTCCACACTTTTTTTTACGTGAGTTCAACCGACATTTATATCTCACAAAACAGCTGATCCTTGTATTTCAGGCGGCCATATTGGTGTTTGGAAAATTCAGAAAAACGCATATTTCTTCATATCTCATACGTTTTCAACTGAAACTCGACTGCAGGGCTATGCATCTGTGATGACATTGTAATCCTGTACATGATTGAAGTATGTGTGTAGCATATTAACGTCGAATAATTTTAAGTACGAAATCGCTCATTTTTACCGACCAAAATCGGTAACAAAATCTACTCCAGCATCCCCTTAAATAACGCCGCCTATAAAATTAGTTTTGAATTAATTGAATTTACTTTTCATATTACCAGGCTCTGAGTGAATAAAATTACAGAATCTATTAACTAAATACAGTTTTTGAAGGTATCCCCCCAATTTACCTTTTTACCTAAGAAAAATCAATTTGAAAAAGAAACGACTTATAATAATTGATATTTGGCGCGTTCAAGTGTAACACTTCATTATTGCGCAATCAGCGACAATGTTGTGCAGTCGCCTAACGCAGAGACATAAAAGTACATAGACATCTCTGATTACGTCCGAGAATGCAAAAGGAATAAGTGTCGAGGTTGTGGAGATTCAAGGCGCACAGTAGAGGCAGTAGAGGGATCATTGGTAAGCCAATCATGTTATCGATTGTCTCTCGCAGACCGTTCGATCATGAATCATGACTCACAAAAAGGTCGGCCGACCGACATACAATGTTCTGGAAGTATCTTTCGCGTTATGTTGATTTAACGTTGTCGAGAGGTCGAAGGCGTGACGATGACGGTAATTAATAAATTATAGCAAAATATATGTAGTAATTCGTTATCTATCGTTCTCGCCACTCAATCGAAGCCCTCTCTGTATACAAAAATGCAACTATACGTTCGATACATCTTGTACAATCTGCAATTTAATCATTGCGTAAACAAATCATCATATCGATAACTGTTTAAGATTTTTTTGGCCAAAATTGTATTTTTATGGACGAAACGTGTCACGATAAAAAAAACTTGTTACGCTCAATTTCAGTTCAACAACATTGTTCCGTTCTTGAGGCGTGCGCGCGCCCTCTCTGTGTATATGGGCCATTCGATGTACATGTTAAATCAACAGGATTTTATTTCTCGTATTTAAAAAAATGTTCTTGAAATTTTATTGTCACAATCACTAAAAATGTTTACCTCGTCAACAATTTCTATTTTTTATTTTGAGTTTTTAATTTTTTCTGTTGAAAAAAACATGTCTTGAGGCTCGAGAATGAGCGGGAAATTAGAATTGGAATAAAAAATCAAAATATAGTTTTTCCAAAACTTCAAGTTTCGGCACGTTTTTCGGCATAATTAATATATAGGAGGGTCGACGCGAAACTAATTTTTCAGACTCGTGATTTTTTTTAGGTTTTTTAAAATTATGAAAATATCCAACTTATTATTTTTAATCGACCTTTGTGAGAAGTCGTATTTCATTTTATTTTATTTCTTATGTTCCTAATGAAAATAATATATTATTTGAAATTAGGAAAAGCCATGATCTTGAATAATTACTGATGAAATAAATAAAAATTCTATCAGTTTTTCTCATTGTACTACAAAAGAACAATTATAACACAACTTTTAGCAAAAGCCCAAAGATTAAAAATCGGCAGTTTGGAATTTTCTTTAATTTGAATAAACTTAAATATATCTTATATAGTGACAGAAAAATTATATTTCAGAGTCGATATTTTCTTTAGTATGTCAGACTGAATAAAATTTCTGGAGCATAAAAATGGCAGAACTTAAAAAAATCTGGACAAATTTTATTTATATTTGAAATGTTTTTTATTCCAATCCTACAGTTTATCGCCCATTCTCGGAAGTCTGGAAAAAAATAGAAAGGAACATACAGTAAAAATAAAAAATAAATGGTCGATATAATTTTCAGTAACTATCATTTTTGGTTGTGACGAAATTTAAAAAAAAAATCTAAAAATTCGTGTGCATTTTTGCAAAAGTTCACACGAACTTTTGTAAACTGCACACTATAATATCCTAAATGGAAAAATAAATGCAGGGATCATGACCCTGCTCACTTGAAATGGACTGCCCTATATATATATAGAATATATATATACAAGTATATTTGTGATTTGCGCAGTTTGCGCGGCTTGTCCGCTCGGCCGTGCGTGGTTTACGATCTCGCTCATTCCTCAAGTATTATCTCTAATTTTTTTTTTCTAAACTTCAAGTTCGCGCGATTGTTACGTCGCAGGCATATCTTTGTTGCGGTATATCTATGCTAAAAGTTTTCGTGTAATGAATAAATGCTAGTGGTGAGATATCGAAAGCTGACATGGCCGGTAATTGTTATTATTCTTCCGTCTCAGCGGATGAAAGGATGTAGGAGAGAGAGAGAGAGAGTGAGAGCGTGAACGTCTGAACGTGTCGTGTCGGAACTTAGAGCTTCGGCCAGTGGGTCAGATGCACTCTGACGGCATCACAACAATTCTCAGCTGTCAAAATTAAAAGTCACTCCGAGTGATCCATCGCGAGCTTTTTAACAAGCAATGCTTTGAGACTCATCAACAAACAGTTTAACCTGCACCTCGTCAGCTCTGATGTATGTAACAAAATCATATTTTCTCGACATTGCGCCGCTTGTGTTTTATGACGATATTTCGTCATACCCGTGCGAGAGATAACCTCTTGCAGGACAAAAAAAAAGAAACAATAACAATGGAATCCGAAACTTATCGGCAGAGTCCCAGTGGTTGACCTTGTGTGATGAAGGTTGTAATTATTACGTTTTCCGCGATTTTTGCTACTTGTGCTGGTATCTTGATGCAGGGAAGACTCTTTTTTTTCGTTGTTACTAATTTTATATATATTAATCTTGAGACTTGTAAAATATAAAACCTGTGTTAAGTGTTTACATTTTTTTTCCACTGCATCTTTACACATTTAAATTTGATGTACTATTACATTTTATATTGTATTTTCTTTAATTTAATAATTTGAATTTATTAATTTCATTTAATAATATTCAATTTTTTAAAAATCCAGTATTGTCCCATCACCAGGTTTGTTAATAACATTTTCATCATTTTTTATGTTCAAATGAAACAACAAGAATGGTGTACAAAGCTTTTCTGCAGATTCTCAGTTGTTGACCTTGTGTGATGAAACTTGTAATTATTACATTTTGTTTGGTTTTTGCTACTTGTGTTATTATTTTGATTAAAGGAAGACTTTTGTTTTTGGTTGGTACTAATTTTCATATATTAATCTTAAAACCTGTAATATATGACAGTATAGTGTTAAACAAGTAAAATTTTTTGATCTAATTTTGTTCGAGACAAAATTGGATTATTTGTATGAGATTGATTGGAGTCTGATTTAAAGAACGAAAGCCTATTATTACATATATATTCATGAAGAAAATGATGTCTTTCTTACTAAATTTAATTCAGTTTCTCTGATAAGTATAATAGTGTTGAACCTTATTACAAAAAAATTGTTTGGCTTATATATTACCTCCCATATTCCACAAGGCCGCAATATGATGAAGTATGTTGATAAATTTTGCCTTCCTCATAAAGAAAGCTGTGTAAACAGTTGGAAATAATGAAGAAGCAATGTACTGTTTATGCTTGTTTTTCTAAATATGGTACAAACTGAAGTTAAATGGAGTACAAGTGATGACAAAAATTGAAAAGTTCTTAATACTCTAAAATTACATTGCTGCGCAATACCTTTTGGAGAAAATTGTAACTAATAACAAGATATTATTGTGTAAGCTGGTGCAATAGATTTACATGAATTACTCAAGTGATTCATTCATTTATTATTTTTTTAAATTTAAAATTTCACATCATTTGAATGACGCCATTCTGTGTTTGTCAAATTTTAGCTTAAACGTCTCTTAACCTCTTTTTTAATTTAAAAGTGTACAAAGTTTGACTGGATATCTGTTTCCATAGAAAATTTCAATGAAGTTAATTGAATTTTATGATAATTAAAGAATTATTTTTTCAAAAATTCAAAAGCGTTATGTAAAACAAGTGAAATTTTGTGAAGTAATTTCCAGAAGTAATATTGTTTTGGGTCTAAAGAATAAAAAAAAAGAATATTATTATTATTAGATTCTACGATTTGAGATTCATGACAAAAATGAAAACACATGAAAAAAATGACTAGATCAAGTAAAAAATTATGCTTTGCGCGTTAAATTTGATATAGTCTCTCTCAGTAGAATAATAAGTCATAGAAATGTATTCAAAGATTCTTTAAACAATTCGCATAGCTATTGTTCTGCTTCCTAGTTTGGAGTTTACTGCATAAAAAACGATTGCCATGATATTAAAAAATTGTTGGCCGAGTCTCAATAGCTGAGCATGACATGCAATAAAATCTGTAATATTTACAATTTCTAGATTTTTGCATAAACACAAAATACTCATGTGTTTGTGCGGTCTCAGGAAAAACACTTATTTTTGGCCCGATTACTAATAATTTCATACATTAATCCTACAACTGGTAGAATGTAAAGTGAACTAAAAAACACAAGGAATTTTGTAAATTAACTTTCAGCAGAAAAGTTATTTGATTTAAAAAATAACATACACAAATTTATTTCATTAAAAGAATATCTTGTACACTAAATTTAATTTAGTCTTTGAATAGTATGATAATTGAAAGAAATACTTTAAATATTCTTCAAGCGGTTTGATTAACTATAATTTAGAAGAAAAACACATTTTGGAGTAATAACAATAGTTTTTCAACCACATGTTAATTATATTTTTATAGTTGTGGGAACTATTATGGAAACAATTATTTCAGACACGTAACATAATTAGTGTGATTAACATAATATGTGAAATTTTTAAACTGAAACTAAAGTTTTTGGTTTTTAACTGAATTTTGGAAAATTCTTCAGAGGCAGAATTACTATTCTTTACCAAATTAATAATTACTCATTTTCTTAACAGAATTTCGACGTGCAACTCCCGAATCATGAGCACGCTGGACCATTTCAATAGAGACGAAATCCTATGGCGAGGTGTCAGGTCGAATTCCATAAGTCCAGCGATTATGGAAAGTTTGGATAGCATGCCGACCAGCAATATCGAGGATAATCGCAGCGTAAAAGGGTCCTCGACTATTCACGGAAATCCATCAATGCACGGCGTACCTTCGTTTTACAATCAAGACGGGAAATCTTCAATGCATCCGTATGACGAGTGCGGCAGTTTTTTGCTTATCGACGGAAGGGAACACTTGAAGGTTTCGAGTCCCGAACAATTCTTCGGGAAATTAAATTGTGGCAAAGATTCTAAAGTCAAAGTTGTGTCAATATTTGGTAATACCGGAGACGGAAAGAGTCACACGCTCAATCAAACGTTCTTCGAAGGCAGGGAAATTTTTACAACATCAAATGAACAGAATTCTTGCACTCTCGGCGTTTGGGCAGCCTTTGATCCTAATCTTGATGTAATTTGCTTGGATACAGAGGGTCTCTTAGGTAATATATACGTTGAAGTTAAAGTAATAATAGTTATATTAATTTATAGTAAAATAGTAATTCTTAATCAAAATAAGCATTTGATAGTTGGGCTGAAGAGCAACATAAAATGAATATATTTATTAGACAGTCCCAAAAGAAAAAAAAACATTTTTTTGTTCTCGTTTCCACGTCATAAATCTGTAGTTTGGACCATAATATTGCACCTCGTGAAATATACTTTTCTTTAATTTAGCGTAACTTTAAACATTTTAGACCGCATGATGTCCAAGATATACAAATTCACGGAAAAAGTTGTTTTTTTTTGTTAATAACAACAACAACAATAATAATAATAATCAAAAGTGTGGCTAAATTGTATTAAATATAATTTTTCTAAGTACTTGGTGAACTTTATACAACATTTTTACAGTGGCTTCACGAAAAAACGTTGGCCGTTTGACTTAGGCAACCGGTTTTGAAAAGGTAGAAAACTCCTTTTTGCACGAATTTAAATAGTTTGGACACCATGCGATTTAAAATGTTTTAAAACCATGCTACCATACAGAGCATTGTACAGAAAAAATTGTATATTGATCCAAACTGGAGATTCTATTTTTACGTATTAGTCAGATGGGATATACAAAAGCTCGTCATCATTAAAAAAAAAAAAAAAAAAAATGGTGTGAAGTAAATAAGAAAGGATTTTTTTTGGGACAGTCTAATATTTATATATTTTCTGTCTCGATAAGACGGACCATATTCGGATCTCCTTATGCAATCAGACGCAATGTAACTTTCACTCCGTTTTACATTTTTTTAAATCGTCTACACTCAAATTAAACATTTATTTGCGTAGAAGAGGTTTTTACCTCTTAAAGAATCGTTTGAAGTGTTTTCATTTTTGTCCAAAAATACGCATTTAAAATGAATTTTATATTTTCCTCGAAGGCATAGTGTCTTTCCTGATTGAATCTGAAATTTGTATGAATTAAATTTAATAACATTCAAATCGTTAAAAAATCCACCATTGTGGCATCATTAGGTTGTTAATTAAATATGAAAATATTATTCAAATTATATGTATTAAAAATCGACGTTTCTAATATTTGACTCGCCCTGATTTCTTATTATACTGAATCTACTGTATAATTTCCAGGTAGATTAGAAATTTGGCACCCGATAGAGATCGTTAATTGGCGGAATGAGCGATGTAATAATAACAACGTGCATTTTTTTTCTAAACTCAATATTTCTCAGGCGAGACAGTTCACGAGAACGAGCGAACGAGATTGTTGCTCAAGGTCCTTGCTGTATCGGACATAGTGCTTTACAGGACAAGATCAGAGCGATTGCATCGTGATCTTTTTACGTTTCTCGGCGCAGCGTCACGAGCCTACAGCCATCATTTTCAGGCGGCTTTGCAAGCTTTGGGAAAGCGCGAAGGTGTCATAAGTTCGTCGAGCGCTCTTGGTCCTAGCGTAATAGTGTTTCACGAGACACGGCATACCCGAACTTTAAGCAGCAGTGAGTAATATTTCGATTAATTATAGCTTCGGGCAACACAACAAATTGGAGCAATGCCACAAATTTCACTGAGTTTTCAGATACATCAGAAAGTGCCGAGGACATTCTTCGAAGTCGTTTCGCTCAGATGCAACTGGAAATCGAGGCATTCAGCTCGATTAAGTACGTCGGCGTACAAACGCCGAATCCACCCACCGACTACAATCCTCTGCGTAATGCAATAAGAAACGAGCTTGATAATACAACCGTTAGATCAGCCAGAAAACCCAATCTTGTTTATGGAACGTTGAAAATCTTAAACGAAAAGTTTTCCGGTGAAATTGAGAATGTATCGAATATTCTATTTCCCGATCAGTACTTCACTTGTCCGGTGAAGTGCCTTAGCTGCGGATGTCGCTGTCGCAATAGCATGGGACATATTCGCGAGGGAAAACCTCACAGCAGCGATACCCGGTACGAAAGCAATACTCGGTATATTCAGGCAGCTAAAGGTCATTATTAGGGGGGTGGGGGATTCACCGGGAGAGTTAGTTGTTGGAAATAATGATTTAAAAAAAAACTGAAAAAATTCACTTACGCCTTTCGGTTTTGTACATAACATATTTCGGCCCGAAAAAAAACAAAGATTTATTAGGACTTCCAATTTTTTAGATTAGGGAAAAAACATTGTCTCAAAAATCTGATACGATTAATTGTTAAGAATAGTATACAAAGCACGAAGAAAAATGGACAGGTCGGTATACGAAAAAAATTGTAAGAGAAGAAACATCTTTTCGAATCGAAGACGATATTCTATCTTTGTTTTTGAGTACCACCATTTTTTTTCGTAAAGTACAGTTAATTTAATGAAAATTAGGTCCTATAAGATCCAGAGGTATGATTTTTTTAATCAAAGTTGTTTGAAAAATTTAATTTCTTGAAATTAAATAGTAGTACTCAAAAATAAGAATAAAAATATCGCTCTCGATTCGAAAAAATGTATCTCCTTCTACAATTTTTAATATAATTTTCTTTTGTCTAATCTAGAAAATCGACACTGCTTGAAAATCTTTGTTTTTTTTTCATCCAAAATATATTATTTACAGAAATCAAAGGCATGTAGATGAATTTCTTCAGATTTTTTAAAATCATTATTTCCAATAGCTAATACCCGGCGAACCCCCATCCCCTTAACGTAACCAAATCAGCCGGAAAAAAGTTATTTTGATAGAGAAAAAGCCCAAATCTGGTTTACAAGAGAAACGGTTAAACAAATTGGTTTTAACACTGACAGAAAAATTGTTTGAAATGTATCTATCCTTAAAAGATACATAATATTCATATTTATCGATTGATAAAAAATATATAATAATTTTTTTCTGACTGACTTGGCTCGCTTTTGATTCTTGACGTATACTATCTAAAAAAAACAGTTGTCATTCGAGCAGGTGCCGCTATCAGCATCAGTATGAGAATCTGATATACATTTGCAAGAAATGTCACAGCAATGGCAATGAGGTTGTGGTAACGAGCCGCACGCAGACACAGAGCGACAACAGCTGGTACGGTCTCGCAAAATACGCGTGGCTGGGTTACGTTATCGAGTGTCCACACTGCGGTGAAATTTATCGCAGCAGGCAATATTGGTACGGTAACAAAAATCCTGAGGATGCTGCGGTCAGAACTGAGATAAATCACGTGTGGAATGTGGTAAGTTTCTAACTTCGACTCTTTAATTTCATGAACTTTTTTAGGTAAGAGATTTCCACATACCCAATGACAAACAAATCGTCTTAACTTCTTTTTGTTTTTTATTTTCGGTAGGCAAATCTTTCAATTACTAACCAAAACACAGCTCAGAGGGTTATAGACGGTGTCTCGTATATAACGGAAGCTGTAGCGAATGCATCGCTTCAGCCAACGAAAGCTCTATCGGCGTGGGTCGCCGATCAGGTAGCGCCGACTTATTGGCGACCCAATAACGAGATAAAGCACTGCCATAATTGCAAGACTCCGTTTGGACTCTCGGATACCAAGCATCACTGCCGATCGTGCGGCGAGGGATTCTGCGCAAAGTGTTCCTCTAACACAAAGTGCGTGCCCGCGAGAAACTGGCTCACACCGGTACGCGTTTGCGATTCATGCTATTCCAGAGATTCTAATTCCAACGAGGAACTCGTGGAAATTACGGAAGATGTGAGCGTGAGGAAAGTCACGGAACACGTTGTTTCAACGCTCAACGCAGTCGGAACTGTTCTCACTTATTCCAAGTGTAAGTATCTCAAATTCTTAATAAACAAAGAGAAGACAAGAATATTATTTCATTTTGTATTTCTTTTTTCCTTTCCAAAAAATAAAGATTTTATGACTTTTTGTTGTAATTGCGTAAAAAAAAAATAATTTTTATAAAATCTGCGGATGGATTTCTATCAGTTCAGCCACTTTTTTCCTGAACCTCTTCAATATGTCTCATAATCAGTGACACGTGCATTTTTCAGTCCCTTTTTTCTCAAAAATACAGAACTTTCATTTTTCTTACAAATATACCATAGAAGGGAAAAATGGTACAGGAAAAATGTAGGTAAAAAAATTATATTTTTGATAAACTTTCGATTGCAAATCACTTTCATACTCTTACATTCTTCATGTGCGATTCTTCACATTCAAAATACAAATAGTTACAAATAATTGAACTGCAATATTTGAAGAAAAAAACAGAAGTATTTCATAAAAGGTACCCTTTAATAATAACATCCGGGTAATTATCACAAAATATTGTTTAAAAAAAAATTAACTGAACTGACAAAAATACCTGATAAGATAAACTTGAACAACATGAATCTGTATAATTTCTTGTTGTAGCACTGATAAAAGACACTGTACGGCCTACATATTGGGTGCCCGATTCCGAGCTCACTAACTGCTGCGTCTGCGAGCAAATATTCTCAGATGTGCTTCCGCTTCACCACTGCCGCGATTGCGGTCGTGGAGTTTGTCAAAATTGTTCGCAACATCGAAAACCAGTGCCGCGACGAGGTTGGGACAAACCAGTGCGAGTATGTGATTCTTGCATAAAGATCGATTGATCCTCCGAGCGACGACGAATCGAATTGTTTAAAGTCTGCTACCGAATTTCTGAAGCCCAGAGAAATATTTATCCCCGCCACGAAAAATATGATATTACAGATTTCCAACACTCGGAGATTAGTTGTATCAATGTGTATGTATAAAAGAATAACGATTTTTCTGAACGTCTTGGAGTGTGATATTCGATAAAAAGAAGAAAACAAAGCAGGAAAAAAAATAATACGCGTTCTAAAGAAGCGACGAAAGTATTTTGCCGCGTTTATTTATGTACAGTGATATTGAGCACGCTATTTTTTCTACGCTAATGAAAAACAATTGACCGACAGTATCGAAGAAACAAAGGAATTTGACGAATCATTCGGACTGCAAAGTTTTGATACGAGAAGCAAAAAATAATAATTGTATATACATATACATATATGTATTAGGGGCTGTGCCATATACGTATTTCAATTTTATATTACAGAATTATAGAGAACGAGGTGATAAAACCAATGAAGAGTATTTTTCAAATTTACTCCTGTAGCGCATATTCTCTTGGTTGCGTTACGAGAAATATTTACTTTATATAAGAGGCATAGGACTAAGTTTAAGACGTTTTGGTGACTTTATGAAAAAAAATAATGCGTTGTATGTGTAGGTAGCGCATAGCCGATAGCTTTTTATTCGCTGTTTCATTTTTAACATATCGCCGAAGCTCTGAAAAATCGCTGGATGTGTCAAAAACGAAAACGCAGAAAATTAACGAAATCGGAGAAATGAGTCAAAGTACAATAGGCACGAGAGTTTGAAGGTCTGTGTAAGATCTCTATTTAAATACATACAAACAATATTCGAAGATATACTTGGCTGTGACACAGTAGTTTCCGAATGCGCATTTTCTTAACGTTCCTTCAACGCCGTGGAATAAATCGCGACGGTTCCGCGCGTTAAACTGCATTCCACGGACCTTTAATGGTACTACAGATAGTATACCTGTATATTTTATTGATGATACCCTTTTGTTTCTTTCGAAATTACACTGAAAATAAACCGACGTACCTTGATCGAAATCTTTGGCTGTTGGATTTTAATGGATTACCTAATATGGACAATCCTCGCTTCCTTTTTCAGATGAGGCCTTCGAGATTCGATTAAATAATCGCTTATAAGGAAAGTTAAGGGAAAATATTGAATTTTTAGAAGTTTATTCTGGTGAAACTCGGCGCTTTATGCTAAGAGATATTTTTGGACGCTTCGTCGATACGTGATACATTATTCATTTCAGAAGTGAATGAATCAGCTTATATTGGCGACTGGGAATGCAACAATGACTGTCCACTGGACTGCAAACATGGAGCTGGAACAGACATCGACGCATTAGAGAACTGATTAGTCTCCTTTTTTTCAACCTTAGATGAAAAAAAAGATAATTTTTTTTGTTTGCCACGCCCTTAATCTCTTCGTTTTAAAAAAACGAATGAAAATTTTGTAAGCTTAAAAAAAATTTAAGAGCATTCCGTTAACTTTTGTAGTTATATTTTGAAGTTGTATTTTTTTTAAATATTAAGAATTTTCGATTTGCTAAATTTAGCGAAATACGTGCACACTAAATGTTAGCTATGAATATTTAAAAATCTAGGATTTATTCAAGTATTAAAAAATGGTATCGGGACAAATCGCATTTTGAAGAATATGTTTCGCTGCTTTTTAGGGTGCTCACTTTAAAGATGACCTTGAAATTTTCTGCATCTGCAAAAAATGTACTTTAGCAAGCTGTAGCGCCTAAACTATTGACTTGGGAAAGAACAGTCTAATAAAATTTTGTAAAAAATCCTTTGTTAGGTAAATGAAAAAGGAAAAGAAAAGTCCCCAGACTTTTTTTTCTCAAGTTAATACTTTAGGCGCTACACCTTGCTAAAGTACTTTTTTTGCAGATGCAGAAAATTTCAAGGTCATACTTTAAAATAGTTTTTTGTTGACATACCATAAGTATTTTTATTCAAAAAAACAAATTGAAAAGTTATCGGATAAAAAAAGAAAGTTAATGAATAATCATCAATGCTGATGCATCATCCATGATCGCAATAAAAACTTTACTATTTAAAATGAGGTTTAATCTACTCAGTTGGTAACAAAAACTGTAATCGATTTCTTATCGGGTCTCTCGAAAACTTCTCCATAAAGAAGAAAACACTATTTGTTTCGTTATTCGGCGGAATGTTAGACATTTATTTGCGTGGTAAGTAATTTTCTTTCTTCATTAATAAAACAGTGTCATTTGGCATTTATAAGAATTTTCATTACTGATTATATTTACATTGTAATAAAAAATCTTGTTGATTTTCTTGAAAATTAGACTTTTTATTATATTTGTATAACATGTAATAAAAAGAAAAAATATATATATTCTTACAGGCTTTTTCTACGTTCCTCGGTAGTTTGAAAAAGAATTAAAAAATATTTTTTTAATAAAGAAAATTATAATCAAGAATTGCACAACTATGTAAACTATGATTAAAAAAAAAATCATCGCATGTTAATTCTTACCGTATATTAAAATCTCTCCATCTCAAATCTCGCGGCTAGCTTTCCCGCGCTGGGAAATTCGAAACTGCGATATATCGCGTTTCGACTAACGATATCGTGACGTTTCTTCAGATTCATGCAATGACGTCATAACATGGCGTCCCGATCAGCTGGGTGTTGTGTAGAGTGTGCTCGCGATGCCCGTCTTCAGAAAATTCGCTAAGGACACCGTCTGTCTCTTCGAATACGTAAGTGTTTTTTTTTTTTAATTATTCAACACCGCAACAACACAATATCTTTGTTCTCGCGTCGACATTAAAGTGAACGAAACGGTGACAAAACGAATAATCCGTGACGAATATAAACGATAAGAATAAAGGTACGAAGACGCAAAACGCTGGTTCATGTGTTTCAATGGCCCACTTGGATTTTCGCCACTAAAATTCGTACCTACGTGTGACTATGATTTTGCGAAATTTAAAAGAAGCAAATGTTCAATCACGGGTTTCTAAATAATATTGTCTTTACGCAATATAATCGCGCGATATTTCGTCGTCGTTGGGTTATCATATAACCGCGTGGACGTGAAACTACCAACAGAAAAATATTTGGTTATATCCCAGACGATATTGTCGTGAAAATCGTCTGCTTTTAAGTCAATTTTAAAACATTATCATTCATATCAATCACGTTTACAAAAACAAAAAACGGGTGTCTAGTGCATCGAGCTAAGGAAACACCATGTTGATGCCGTGTGCAAGTGATGCCGTGGCCATTTTCATGCTTGCTCGAGTTTCGTAATCATTATCAACTCCATATTTGAATTCAACAAGTAAACGCAGTCCGTATGTGTTACTCGCGAAACGCCTGCCTCAGTCCTATGTTTTATAATAGTCACAAACATGATGTCTAACATCATCGAACATAATAAACCCCAAATTTCGGTGTGTTTTCATTTGCCAATCGCCACGTGATTTTTTTTTTTTTTTAAATTAAAAGAGACATTTGTTATCAAACCTAAACCGCGTAAATCGACTAAAGAAAAAAAAAATACTCTCGAAACTAGGAGAATAATAATCATAAAAAAGACCTTTCAAACGTTAAGAGTGTCACGGTGATGAAGCACGAACGATAAATCGCTTTGTATAATCAGTTTATTTTTTTTTCATCAATGTGTGACGTTCCATTAAATATACAAAAGTTTTATAAAACATTACAATTGCGAATGACTTGAAAATTTCGACGCCATTTTTCGCAATAATTTGTGAAGAAAACAAATGGAAACAGAAGAAAAATTGAAGGATTTCGATGGATTGTGAATGTGTATTTGATGTAGGTGAAGAAAAAAAAGGGTGTTTAATGTGTTGCAGCTTAATTTGGCAGTGTATAAACACAACGTGCCAATCACGATGATATCGACGACGCAGCTTCGAATACAGTCGGCCATTTTGTAGCTCATTAGAGGATAAACAAATGACGCGATTGGCACACTGAGTTCGAGGGGCAAGACAGCGATTCTACAGAATCCGACTCTACACAGGCTAATACTCTACAGAGACAAAATTCCACACAAGCATTACTCTACACAGGCAAAACTCTCCTCGACAAAACTTACCACGGTCAAAATTCAAAACACAGTCCCTATTCGACAGATAGAAATGTTTGAAGGGCGCACGTTCATTGGTTTGTGAGTTTGTGACGGTGTAGAATCGGGTATGTGTGAAGCTTGCCGGCGGCGAATTTAACTGATATATATATATACAGTTGTTTTCGTGGAGAGCTTCGTTTGTGTAGAGTATTGCTATGGTGAACTTTGCTCGTGATAATTTTACTGGTGAGATTCGCTGCATGTGCAGACAGTTACAGTTGTGGTTAAATAAAACCATGTATCGCGTCGGTGATGTTGTACAGTCGGATTCTGTAGAACCGCTGTATTGCCCACACTGCATTAGAGGCTGTGATTATTGCGCAATACCCGTGGAAATATGAAGTGTCTGAGATTTGTACGACTTATTTGAAAATTTCTGAGATTTTGAAATTTCACGTTTTTATTGTTTTCGATAAATATTTGCGTTATTGTTAAAATTATAATAAAGGAAGTTTTTGGATGATTTATTCGTGGTGGGTTATGCGCTTTGGGACGTAAGCATAGCGGCGCAACGGTGTTGCTAGGGCAATAAGGGAGCCGGTTGCTCGTTGCTTAGCAACAGCATCTCTTCTCGCTTTTCTTCTTTTATCACCAAACCAAAGACCATCCATGCGTCTCGTTTTCGAACTTTTCGGCTGTTTTTCCATTGGCCGGTGGTACGCGGTGTCTGTTTCAACACACTTGTTTTTCTCTTTCTTTGAAATTAATTAAAATACGGTGTTCCTCGTGCGAGCATCGAAAGAGGTGTGCGCGAGTGAGAAGCCGATCGAGGTGGTCGTCTCGTTGCATCCAAGTCAAATGACGGTTTAATCATAATTTCGTGAAGACGGATAAATACAAATGGCTCGAATATTCCAAGAATAATTTCACAAACTAAGCCATACGCTCAGGCATTCTAATGTATGGGTGTAGCATTATTAATTAGAAATAAATTATATACGGTTGCTAACCTGCTTCGGTTTCGATGAATTATAAACAGCGGCTTTACCATCGAGAATTGAGTGACTATGCAGCAGTGGCAACACCGCTTTTTTTGTTTATGCGCGCTTGATCTAAACTTGATTATAACCCGCGAATAACGACTGTAACCTCCAAATTAACCGGCTTTGGAATGTAAAGTATAACCTAAAATTGATATTCATTCGTCGGGTCGAGTAAAATTCAATCAAAGGCTAACGAGTTTCAGAACCTTGCCATGACATGATTCGTGCTTCATATAATGCAACTAATTTATATTCGGGATATAAATATTTCTGTTTCACTCACACATTCCCTTTCATTCTCCGACCAGATATACGATGTTGCCAAGCCTCACTGGCAGCCTCTGAGCGGAAGATCCTCTTTTCGTTTTACCTTTTTTTTTTTCGTCATCTTTAATTCAATATTTCTGTGCCAAAAACTCATTCCATCATCCATGTTTTTTTATAATTTCGTTGGAATCTGGAAACATGATGCATAAGTGAGAACTTTATCATCTCAGCTATCTAATGGCCATACACACATTTTTTCTCCACGATTTAGGTGATTCTCAGTATGCTGACATGAAAATCTCGAGAATGAAAAATTTCAGGAAAACAAAGCTTCCTCTACGAGGATGTAAAAATTCTGTTTGAAGTGCTCACGGAGCCCCTGTTAACGAAAACAATTCGGTAACGGGTCCTAAAATTTAATCACAGTATAGTTCAGTTCTCAATCTCTAAAATATTAAAAATTTCGAATCTAATCTAATATCTCGTGCAACGAGACGACCTCCTTAATGAGGTCAAAGTCGCATAGTCGGAACTACACGGTGAAAAGTGAATGAATAGAGAGAGAGAGAGAGGGGAGGGGGGTGGGGGGAGATCGAGACGTGCAGAGAGAATCGCGCGTTGGGAGGGGTGTATTTGAGAATTACGAGAAAGCAGCTGCGTTCCGTGGAAACTCGGGAAAATTACGGCGCCATGAGCATAAAGCGGTGTGGTCGAAGTACTACCTACTAACTATACGGTTTTTCGTTATCGCTGCGTTGCAATCGTCGAATGCAGAATTGTTGCTCTACGATGACGCTAACACTTTTTCTTTGGAGTTGTATAAAGTGATGTCGGAAATCAATTTAAGAATTCAATTTTTATAAATTAATTTTACTTCTAAAAAAATTTGTCTAGAATAATTCTTCTAACAACAATTTATGTAAAAAAAAAAAATCGGCTAACAACATTTTATTTCAAATAATTCGTCCAGAAAACAGTAATTTTTCGCATTGGGGATTTCACAATTTTCCAAATTTTGTGGAATTTAAATTTTTGCACGTAAGTGTATCTCGAGAGTTTTTCAACACCAGTGGGAAATATTTACAGCGATTTTCAACTACAGCGGGAAATAATGATTAAGTTTTTCCAAGTACAGCAGGAAACAACCGTTCAGCTTTTCCGACTGCAGCGGCAAATATTCAAAGAATTTTTTCTTAACTAGTGCCGGAAACATTTGTCGAATTTTTCACTAACAGCGAGAACGATTAATTCTTGCCTTGGAACTGCGGCAGGAAAAATGCATAGTTTTAAAAACTATGATTGTACAAAAACAGGATTTTTTTTGGTCGCATATTAGACGAATCTTATTTAGATCAATTGTTTTAGACGAATTTTTCGCGATCGGAAAAGTTTTTTTTTTTTAATTTCAACCCGCAATTTTTAATACAAATTTTTTGACGGTGTTAAAGTAAAGTTACGGTCACGAAAAATCGAGTAATATCAGGGAAAATCAAAAATAACCAAAGATTTTATAAATATAAGTAAACTAAAAAAAAAATTGGTTTCAGACAATGAATAGCCTCCTTAATATTTATTCGATAATGTCATATGTGGCCCAGCTAATATTAATAAATATTTAGATAACTTAATTGAAGAAAAATATTTTAATCAATACACCACTAATTCTACACTTGTGCTTACAATACACTTGAGCTTGAGATTGGTTTTTCCGGTATAAGTATAGCGAATTTTTATAGGAGTAAAATTAAAGCAAAGCCGCAGGTTTTAATAGTTATTTAAATTAAAAAAAAAACTTTAAAAATGATAAATTTACCAATTGTTAAACATTTAAAAAAAAACTTAACCAAGTATTGTTTCGTAATATTTGACCTACTGGTTCTCTTCCAGAGTGTGCAGAGTGTATACAAAATAAAATAAAATCAGAAATTGTACGTGACCCGAATTACCCACATGCAAAGATTTTTCTGCTTCTCACATCAATAATACAATTTTTCTCGTATAAATACGTTTTATGGGTCTTTATGTAAACTTAGTTATTTTTCTGTAAATCGATTGCTACACATTTTTTAATCTATAAGCAGGAATCCATTAATTGGATTGCACCTGCTTTAATACCAATTTCCTTCTAAAAAATGAGTGTAAACAATTTTCCAAAATCTTCGTACTCTAGAGACCAGATTGTACCGCTGAAACCTCCTTAAAATCGACCAAGTGATGCTGTATACAAAATTTCGTGTGTTAAATGGTGGACATAATCCGCAGTAAGAATCGCATTTTTTAAATAACATTTTATTTATTCATCGCCAATTAATTTCTTTTTATAGGTACTACAATTTTCCTATCAGGATTTTTAAAAAACCCTGGATCTTGTCAGCAACGAAGAGAATGAACGCACTAGAGAAGCAGCGCAACCCTGTTTTTCATACACACTCACAGACACACTCCCACACGAACGAAGAGGCAGAGCGGTAAAATGGGGAATACGGAATTGCGATAAGCTTGCGGGTAACCATGACGACCGTTGTGCGACAGCGAAACTTGGGTTCAGTGGCGTCCTGAGCTTTTTCGAGGCGTGCAAGCAACACGCTTACTTCCGTGAGCTTCTCCGACTGTGCTTGCTCGAAAACGAGCGCATCTCTCGTTCTTCTTCTTAAGTAATCTTCTCTGATTCCTTCGAGCTCTCTCACTCTCTGTCTCTCGCTGTATCTCTCGCGACTCTGTGTCGTGCTATTTTCCGACGGCGACACGCGACGGCTTTTTCTCATCGGCACGCGGGTCCGTACAATCTTAAAATTAGATACATCGGACTCGACTGAAATTAGACATTAGCGCCGAAGTAACCGCGGGCGGTCTTGGGAATGAAACTCGATGTGGCGGCGTTACTTCGTTTTTTATTTTACCCTTTTTTTTTTTTTCTTCTACCTTTCGACCTACTAAACGCTTCACCACGTTTCGTGGCCTACCTCGTCCAATAAGTACATTAAACGGAACTGCACTCGTGGGTTGAAGTGCATTCTTGTTCAAAGATTTTCATTCATTATTCTTATGTTATCTTAATTCATTTATAAACACCAAAAGATTTACTTTCTGTAAATTATATTGATAATAATAATAATAATATTTGTTATTATTGTTGTTGTTAGTAATAATAACAATAATAACAAAAATTATTAGTATCAAATTATGGAGCTTGAACCGTTTCACACAAGTACAATAAAATACACAAGTAATAAAAAATAGTTATTGTTCTACGCTCTGAAACATATTGCATTTTTTAAAGTTCGAAACTTTTAAACATAATTAAGAGCAAAAAATAAAAGGTGTGGATCGTATGGATTAAAATTGTATGTGAGACAAAAAACGATTTATTTTCTCAAGGGTGGTCTTTTCACTTTCAAAAATGATATTAACTGTTTTAAAGAGAAACAGGTGCAAATTAGGGTGAATCTGATTTTAAAAGCTCTTACTCGACAGAGAAAAAATGTATAATAATAAATTTATGTCGATTTTGACTCATTTTGTTTTTTCAAAGACGCTTCACGAATTCACTGAGTAATTTACTTTTTTTTTAATTCTGAATATTTATCGGTGAGCTTTCACTCGTCAAGATCCAAGTACAATTGAAGGCTTGAATTTTAAAAAACTGCATAAATATTTTCCCGTAGATTTGTAGGCGTAAAAACAGCTACTTTTCTTCAAATTCATTTTTATAATATTTTTACATTAATCAGGAATTCTTTAACGGAGATCCACATTATTTTACACTAATTCCTCCTATAAAACGTATGCAAAGAACTTTTGGAATCTTTGTATTCGACCGACTTGACCGTACCTTAAGTTAAAATGTAACGAGGCATTCTTTATCAACATGATCACTTTTTTTTCTAATTATATATATTTTTTCGCTTATGTTCACTGTTTTTATTTGCTATTCATTTTATATGGGAGAGTGCACAAAATTTCAAAAGTTATAGTGGTCCAGATTATAAAGAACGCCTCGTATGTGGAATTTTTTTATAATGTAGGTCAGCAGGAATGGTAGCAAGGGTGACTTTAATTTAACCCGTTGGATGTTTTTTTTTATTTCAGTGACCGTTAAAGACGGTGAGAGAGAAGGGTTGAAGGCTGGAGGCTGGAGTGAAAATGGCACCGGACAGGCCCGACGCAACGGGCATAGAAGCCGCGTGCGGTCTCACGGTAACCCGAGTTCTGAGCTTCGGCGAAACGGTGTTTACCCTCAAAGAAGGTGACAACGCAAGCAGCTTTGCAGAGACGAGTTCCACCGACGAGCAGCTAACCGATGATAATGGAGTAGCGACGGCAAAGGCACCGGGCGTCGATAAATCGAGCGTCAAACCCAGTCAGCCCGATGACGATCTGACATCACTCAGCTGGCTTCATCAGCAAAATTTGCTCAAGGGTCTCGAAATCTCGAGCCCTACTAAGGGCGCCAAAAATGATAATGTCATTAATAATAATAACAACAACAACAATAACAACAATGTCTGCGAGGACAGCGCTGAACTCTCGGAGAACACCAACTCGATATCCAGTCTCGATGATAGTTATTATCCAGGTACATTTTTATACATAACAGAATTCACATTTTTAGAGCTCCAAAATACGGTTTTTTTTTTGCGGTTTTCGAGATTGTACATTTTTAAATACATTTAATTCGTGTTTAAAATTATAAGAATTCTAAGTCAGAATATACATTTTTATATATCTATTATTGATTTAAGAAGTTAGTTCGATTTTTATAGCAAAAAAATACGGTTATTTTAGGATGTTCCCACAAATTTTTAAAACACAAAATGTTAATTATGTGTTGGATTTTATACTTTTATAAATTCTTATCACTTCTTCGTCTATAGATCAGTAATCGCGTACAAAAAATCATGTAAAAGTACCTGATCCCGTAAATAAATAAATATTCGAGACTGACTAGCTTAACGTCGATGGAGAGATCTTTTGAAAAATATTTAAAAAATGAGGAAAACCAAAATATAGATAAAATCATAATATAAAGTCACGTTTTGATATCGATTTTCGAATTTCGCAACCGTGTTATTATATATTTTTTTAAAGCAAGAAAAAAAAGTTGTGAAATATATTTAATCAATCGTATTTATACGATGAAACTTTTCAGACAGCAACGGGAAGATCGTAGCGACGAGTGTATCTCGGGGTCAAGGACAAAATTGCCAAATTTACCAGAGCCCTGGTAAGAATTATGAAAAAACGTCGCAAATATTCCAGGACTCGGTGAAGGGGAGCGGCCAGTATCCAACAGCGCAAAGTAATCAAGCGAAGATATCATTGAACAACAATAATTTGCCGGTCTCGAATCGCAACAAACATCCGACCCACATACCTTACGATCCTCATTTGCATAGAAATAGCAAACCGCCGTACTCATTTTCCTGCCTCATCTTCATGGCGATCGAAGACAGTCCCGTCAAAGCGTTACCGGTCAAGGAAGTGTACGCATGGATACTCGATCACTTTCCCTACTTCAGGAACGCACCAACAGGATGGAAGAACTCGGTTAGGCACAATCTCAGCCTGAACAAGTGTTTTCGCAAAGTTGAAAAAGCTCCCGTAAGTGATTTCCCAATTTTCTCACAAACTCAAACTCTTTTCAGCAATGAGTGAAAGAAAAAGAATACAAAGTAAAACGTTGCACATTGCTTCCTCATTATTATTTTTTACTTAAGTTCCTCTATAAGGAAGTATATTCATCTATTTTGGGTTCCTCATTGAATGTAAAAATTAAATTGTAGAATCTAAGAAAACAAACTACGTTACACTCTGCTATGAAACGTCGTAAGAAATACCGTTGCGTCATATTTTCATGACACACAAGTTTTGCTTGCTAAACTTATTTCGAAGTTAGACAAAAAACAATTTTTTGAAAAATTAAAAAACGTAAAATCCGAACTGCTAAAAGAACTATTTACCGTCGCACTTTTACTTACGTTAGAACGGTCACGCCCGGTTTTGTAAAAATTAAAAATTCTATAAAATCTTTATGTGTGGATACATTTTGTAAAAAAAATCACAGTTATTAAAGAGGACGTAGTACTTCACATATATGGAAAATTTGAGCTCGAAACCTCGTGCCGTTCGGGAGTTATGGACGATTGAATTTTCGATGATGGGAACACACACACACACATACATACTGATACAAACATTTTTTCTGAACCACTTAAAAAAAAATATCATGAAAAAAAAAGCTTCATCTGCGAGGAAGCAAAAATGTTCATTTAACTTTAGGCGAAAAAATGTCTTGAACTTAAAATTACATAAGATTCTTGATCAGTTCCTTACTTTTTCTGTAGAATCGAGCTTTCGATTTTTTTTTCTGCAAAAGGAAAAGTGGATAAAGTTTTATTTTTTTTCACGGAATATTTTTCATATTTCGGCTTTAAGATAAGGTTTAATGGCGAACGTTTTTGGTTTTTTTTGTGTGTAGAATTTGGGGAAGGGATCACTTTGGATGGTGGATGCCCAATACCGTCCGAATCTCATCCAAGCTCTGTCTCGAGCGCCATTTCCACCACCGACCGCACAGAATCTGTCATCGCCTGACAAAACGCCGCGTAAAAGCACGAGTACGAGACTGCCGGATCCAGTTCTCTTCCCGTATCTCTCGAAGAGGCTTGCGTCCAGCAATATCGGCGATAATTCCGAGCTCGAGTTCGATAGCGATGTCGACGCTGCCGCTGTCGCGATGCTTTCATTCAAACACGGACCTATCATTTTGAATCACAATAAAGGTAATTTAAAAATTACTAATCGGATAACCATTTTATCAGTAAGACAGCTTTGACTTATACAAAAAGTGATATATTGTATGTTGAATCTAAGTAATTGTTGATGTACAATCTTAATTCGATATCTATACAGAATTGCAAAATAATATAATACGATTATAATTTATAGATCGCAAAAGAAAGCTCGCTGACCCCGAAAAGTTGGTGCCCGTTATAACAAGGAGTTCGAGTGAAGATCACACATACAGTTGTATTACCTCTGTAAAACTGGATAGGTGAGATAGCAACCAAGTATCCTTACTATCCTGTAAACGAAAGAATTTCAATGTTAAATTCGACTTTCATTATAAATATTTTTCTCTTAATTCTAATAATTTTTATTTTGAATTGACTTTTGACGAAGGTTAAATGATTATTTATTTTATTTATTATAATTTCTATTTACAACTTTTTAAACAGTAACATTTGTTAATTGCGATCTGGAATGCTGCATCAACACAGAAAATCATTCCCTAAATATTACAATTTTTTTTTTTTTTTCTAAAATAACGATAATCAGGAGGGGCAATAATAAATTAGGTTCCTGAGAAAAGAGCGAAAAATATTCTTAAAAGATGATTTTCCACGATATCACATTTATTTCCAAAGTAAAATAACTGAACATTCATTCGTAATGTATTTTTAAAATTTTTCTTTTTGCTGTATTTACGATCTCGTGCTTTACATTTTTTTTCAATAGTAATTTAATATAACAACAAATGGCGTTCCAATGCCCTCCTTTTCTTTAATGGCTTTAAAACCCTTCTGTGTATAGTTTTTTAAGACTGACAAGCATTACGACTTTATTTATTCTTCAAAATGAAATCACTTATTGGGTGCCAAACGAAAAAAAATAAGTTTTAGCGAATCTCCCTAACAAATGTGCAATTGAAATAACGTGAAATATCTCGTTTTTTGTTAGCAAACGATCTAGTGCGGACGCGATAGCGCCAGACGTAGACGAGCAGAGAAAAATAGCGGAAGGGGCCGACGCATTATTGAATCTTGCGGGCGTGAGTACAGTACAGAGTCACAGCACGACGCGCACTCATCATGCACAAGAAGTAGCGCCTTCAGCGTTGCCTAAGCCTACGGTAACACCAAAGTCCAAGCGACGTTCCACATCGAACGATTACTCGAGCCTTCCGGACAAGAGACGCAGACGTTGGCGCGAGTGGGGCGAAGGGAACAGGTATCTCAAGCAAGTTAGGGGTTAAATATTCTCGACGAAACTCGAGAGAGCAAAGTCGTCGAGCGAAAGGAGTAAAAAAAGAAAAACGTAAGGAAGTAAGGAAACAAAAAAAAAACAGAAAAAAAACCCAACATAAATTACGTCACACGCTTTGGGCAGATAAAACACGATTTAGCGGCCAAAGCAATATTTTCGGTAAGAATGTAAGAAACGAAAGGACGAGGGATAAAGAGTTTTTATTCGTAAAACAAAAAAGAATCAGGAGATACAGTGAGAGCGAGAGAGAGAGAGAGGACAGAGGAAACGTTGGTCTATTAGAGACGCGAACGCATTTTGATATTCGTATCGAGAACGCGGATAACGGGAGAGCTGCGAAGCCTTCGCGTCGCTAAGGTGCTTCGACAAGCAATCGGTTATTTCGTTCGATAATCCGAGACTCGCTAAATGCCAAAATGAATTCGTTAGCACTGAACTACAAGCAATAATAGACAAGTAAAATGGTTTAGGTGATTAAACGACGATCGTTTAATGGTATGTGTAAAAAAAAATAATAATAATTGGAGAGAAGGAAAGTCGGAAAACGCGACGAAAGCACAGCCTCATCGTGCACAGCGACATTTAACGAAGGCGCGTACACGGAAGAACCTTTTTAGAACTGTTGCGAGGAATTATACATATTAATTGATAGAGAGTTTAATTAATGATAATAGAGTTCTATATTACTTTTTCCCCTGTAGATATGTATAGATATATATACAATTGAATAACTATTGGAATAGAGAAATTTAATAATATATTTGAGAGTGAGAGAGAGATGAGAGTGTAATGTGTATGTATATATGAATATACCCTATATATATTTATATATACGGTATACACACCGAGATAAACGGGTGTCAGTCGCGAAATGGCTTTTACTGGCGATATTTCAAGTATCGCCGAAGGTCCAACCGATACAGAAGCGTGAGTCTTTGTTTTTAGACCAAACGGGGTTTGTACGGCAGAATATTCGTCTCGATCTTTAACTTTCAAGCGGGAAAAAAAAATCTATCGTTTTTTATTATTCTCGTACTATTATGTCTTTATGCCAGGTCGCCAAGTGGAGAAGTATTACAGCAAGCCGGGTTGAAATCGTTTGGGAAAACGGATTAAGGGTTGAATTTTCAGTCATAAGATCGAACTTAAGATTGTGTGCTACTGCTCGATCGGTAACAAAAACTGTAGAGCCTTGGTCTCTGCCACGATTGATCATTTGGGCAAAGGACGAGAAGTTCTGACTGCGTTTGAGAAATCTGCAGTCAGTAATACTCGACTTTTATGCGAATAATCAACAGTGACGGAGAATGTCACTCGCAATTATGGCAATCTGAGGGAGATTGTGTCCAAAAGGAATTTCTTCACTCAGTGCTAAACGTCTATAGGGCTGTCTCTCGCACCGAACCTCAGCTTTGGTTTTTCGACTTTCGTGAAAAAACTGCTTTGAGTATCGTAGTGCCAGAAGATAAGCGTACTTTTTACCACAATTCCACGTATGCTCTCAAAATTTCAACCCCATTTATCAAGCCGCGTGAAAAAAATAAGTTTGTAAATTTTAAAAGTGGTAGGAGAAATGACACTACCTCTTAAGATCAAACTTATGACCGAAAATTCGACCCTTAGAATGCGGACCTCGAAATCGAGACGGGATTTACACAAGCATCGCCGTCTTAAGGTTCAGTTTGAAGCGTTTTCGGGTACAACAAACAAAAAAAAGCCGGAGAAACTATATAGAAATGCTGTAAAAAGAAGAAAATTAAATACTACACACAATTAAGATCCTGAAATTAAGATTTGCCTTCTTAAATATAAATTAACGGCTAAAACTTTTGAATTGTTTAATTCATTTACTTTCAATTAAATAATCCAATATGAATTTTAATTCCATTTTCACACATGCCATTGCTGAAAATACAAGTTATCTTACGGGAACCATTATTTTTTATCAGAAATATTATCGTACATTGCGGTAACATTCAATTCTGAATTTTCGGACAGTCATGACAGCTCCACCAACAGCGTTGCCATCGGTAATCTGTTTTCCCAATTGAATTTTAAAAACGCATTTGTCGAATATTTTGTTCCATAACTTCTATTTTTCGAAGCTTGACAATATATATGGAGAAACAGTTGTTCGTAAAGAATTGAAGAATAAAGATAGCATTAGCAAGATTAAAAACAAAAGTTTATGATGCTGTACACACTTCTGCAATTTGGGCTGTCAGGAATTTTTTTTCCCCGTGACGGCTGACAAAGTTTTGCCAAAGTTTCGCAGGTCTCCTCTTATTGCTCATCTCGTGATAATTTCATACAGATTATTCTTTTTTTACAACATTTCTGCATAATTCTGTTCGTACTTCCGGAATAAATTTTCATGGTTTTCGAACCATACGTTTTGTCCAATAAACGAGAGTATTCGTGATACAAATTGTTTTTGTAAATTGTAAAAAGTGAATATGAAGAAAAGAAAAAAAAGGATATTGAAGAATGTTTATCAAATAAATTTCTTCATTCGGGCTTTTTTTTTTGTAAATAAGAATGATCCGTACTAACTCCGTTTGAATAACGAAAGGTTAACGGTAAAAACGGACGAAAGAAGTATATAGAGAATCTATCGTTTTTCGCCTTTTTCTACCCTATTCGTGGCGGGCTTTTGAGATCATTTTCAATTGTGCTGTAATTAAATAAACGTAAGTAGCGTACCCTATTCGCGGCGCGTTTGAGGGTTCCGGGCTTCTTGTACTCGCTTCTAGATTCGATTCCTGTCTCACTCGCGGTCCTTTTGACACGTCGGCGCCGGAAGTAACATATTTTATTCTTGAAAAGAAAAAAAAATTGATATTTAGAAGAAGAAAAAAAAATCATTATTGAATGAAAATAACATAAAAATAACGCTATTTCGCGAGGCCTCGATAGCGAGGCAGATGAACAAAATGAAGAACTAATTTGAATGCTCCAGTCATCGAACAGTGTATACCAGTAATCGATAGGTATGTTACAACATTGTAGATTTTGCTACAGTCAAACCACACACTGTCTTTTTTACTGATAATAGCGGTCGATGATTGGGACATTCGTCTTAAATTGCGCTCGAGCTAGCAGCGAGTGAGCGGCCGGTCTCGCATGTTAATCGCGTTGCGCGTCGTTAGTTCTATATAGAGAGAAGGTATATTTTTACAGGGCTCTGCCCGCGTGATATGAAGCTCTTCCTAACGATTCGCTGATACACCGTTCATTAGCTTAACGAATAAAAAAAAAGAAAAAAAGGGAAAAAAGAGAAAAAAGAAAAACGAACATATAAAAAAAAACACACAACAGAGAAGAATGGAACGAACCGTTTTTGATCTAACGAAGGCAGCGACAGTGCAGGCAAATATATCGTTCGAAAAAAGTTCTGCGGATAAAGAAAAGGTGCACGTCGTAGCAGCGCAACCCGGAAAATGCTGCTCGAACGTTTCAACTTGTACGATTTAACCCCTTCACTCTTATTTTACTTTTCATCAGGAATTTTGCAAGTACTCCTTTAATCAAATTTTTCATGGCTCGTATAATACAAATAATTGTAAATTATTTGAATTATTTTGATTATTCCAATTTCAAATCTAAGCCAACAAGGGATGAATTTAAAAAATAAATAAAGTCACATTTAAAACTGCGAGACATATGTTTAACATTTAACGATTAACTGCTATTATGAGATACATTTTTTTACTGATATACTTTTGACTGAGCGAAGAAATAATGAAAAAAGGTTCTATCAGGAGTGAAGGGATTATTGCGATTAGTGTGGCACTCAGTGATTCAAAGCTTATTCTTTTGTTTCTCCACTTTGCTTTTCTATTCACACTTTGACCGCCGGTGTTTCTAGTCCGACGCTTCCACGTTAACGACAATGAATTGTTTTTTTTTTTTTTTTTTTTTTCTTAATGAGCCGCCTAGCGGCGCAATTGCGATTATTATTTATTTTCCTTAAGTCTCGCTGATCGTGTACGAGAGCGGCATGCAACGAATTGATTTTCTTTTTAAAGGGCTCGCGCTGCCAGAAAATAAACTATGTATAGGTAAGAGGACCGGTAAAAAAAAAACGTGTGAAACGAGTCTGGCGATCGACGACGAGAATTTTTATTCAAAGCTATAGCTTTCGTTCGCTACGACTGAGGGTCTGTTCTTCCATGTAGCTTATTCTAAACTAATTGACTAGGTGCCCGTGGATTGGGAGGGGGCGAGGCCGTTTATTATCACACAACAGTAAAACGAAAGAAAATAAGCAAAAAAATAATTAAGCAAGTAAAGAAAAAGAAGAACAAAAAATATCCACAAACGAGAAACATACACACACATACACATACGCAAAAACACACATTTTAGCAGTAGCTAAACGTTAAGTTAACGCTAGAGTTATACAATTAGCGACGAAACTTGTATCATGACGATGAAAAAAAAACAAAGATGAAAGCAATATACACCAGTAACACCTGATATCGGATGAAATACTCTAGTCAGCCGGTTTTTTTAAAAATAAGAGCGTTCGTCATAGAAAAAAAGAAGAAAAAGAAAAACGAATATTACACCTTGTCAATCGAACGTCGATAAAAACCGCGGAATAAACTTGGTACGTTCAGCAAACCTGGAACTGTGACATCATTTTTCAAAATTTCGTCATAAAAGTGGAGTCGGATCATTCGACGTTCGATCGGCAAAACCGATAATCATTAGTGTAGCGCCGGCTGACGTAAGAAGCAAATTTGTTACACTCTCTAAATGAAAAAAAAAAAAGAAAAAAAGAAATCATAAGAATAATAAACAATTATGAAGCACCGTGTACGGACGTAAATGAAGCATGAAAGAGATGTTGTTTAATAGAAGAATAAGAAGGAAAAAGAATTGAGAAAGCAAAGAAATACGAAACACACAGACCCAGCCACGGACAATCAAAATGCCACAATGGTGTTTCATTTGCTTCTGTTGCATGACGTTGTGCCAAATCGAGAAATCCTTTATTTAGATTTCGATGAATTTCAATTGTACCGCTATTATTTATAGTAAATATATATATTATATATACATGTGCAGATATATATATATGAAATATTATATGTATATTGTACATTTTAAGAATTTTGTTGGCGTAATGTGTAATATTGATTATTATTATTATTATTATTATTATTATTATTATTATTATTAATATTATTATTGATTATTATAAAATTTCAGACGAACACACACTGTAAAATGTTTGTTAAGTTTTTGGCCTTGCTTATACAACTTGAGTGTAATATTTTTAGGCTGTAACTACGACAGAACTTTATCTAAAGTATATGAGAAAAGAAAAACAAGTGTTTGTTCAATCGTGGATCCTAAAAATACCAATTTATTTAAACATTTATTTTGTCACGTAAAATTAAAGTGAAGGCTATCACTCCTGGCACTGCCGTAGTTGCTCTAACTTGATAATTGCTTTCCTAAATCTCCACGTTTTTTTAAATAGCACAGCCTTTTTTAATTTCACGTCGCTATTGAAAAAAAATAAGAAAGGACGATCGGACTCGTTCTAAGATTGCGAGAGATGAGAGCGAATACCATCTCAGTGATGGAAGATCTAAAAATAGTTTGCTATTTTTTTCTCATTAAATATGCAATATGATCGGCAGTCGAAGGCACGTGACTGATTAAAATATTTCTCGATCAGTATTCCAGCCGAATCGGTAGTGGACGATCGTCTTCCGGCCGGCATGATAAATCAGAGCGTAACGCCATATCGGACCATCCTAAGACGCATCGTGTCGATTCGTTTGTTTCGAGCTTTATTAGCAAACACATTAGTAGTTGTTGCTTTTTTTCCTTGTATTCACTTTTCGGATTTTTTACGTACGCGACACGTGCATGCGATTTTACGCACTTGCTGCATAATTATACTATTACATTTTCTCTTTTTCATACCTATAATAACGAATTCGATTAACAGTGTAAATTTCGTTTATCAATATTTTCTTATTGCCAATATGTATAAATTTGCAAACTATTCCTATCAAAGTTATAAAGGTATCTAAACGTCATAAATGTACTGTTAATCTTTTGGAAAATGAAAAAAAAATATTCCTACTATTTCATTGCGTTAAACGTTTTACCATAACTTCAAAAATAATGCATTCTGATTATAAGAAACGCTGAATTATTCTGATAAAAATATAGCTGGATTTCCAACATGCTGAATTTTTAATACTTCAGATATTTTTTGTATAAATTAATGGTGTTAAAGTTTATTCCAGTAGAAAATATAAATATGAATGCTAGAAATTTAGATGCAAAAAAAAGCAGACGTTCAAGGGCAAATAAAATTAAACGAAAATCGGCTAAAAAAAATTGAAAACAATATTGCGTCCCGCAAAGGTCATAAAACTCACGTGGCTCGCTTTGTGTGACGTCAGAATTTTTTTTCACCCCATTGAGATTTATCGAGGATCTTTTTTTTTCCCTATTTTCGCTCACTACTTTAACGTGTAAAATTAAAAAATTAAAAGTTAAATGTCACTCCATTGCAGTTATAATACTTTGACATACTTTCTCTATAATTAATTCGTGCTAAAATTGACTTCCGGAGAAACCATAAATGCTCCAATAAAAATGACATTTAATACCAGAGCGTAAATGCATGTAATACCAAAACCCTCTGTAAATGCAACAAATTTCATGCGCTCAAAGCGAAATAAAATCAAACGAAGACCGGGAAAAAAATTTGAAAAGCCAGAGTGCGTCCCGCAAAATTCATGAGAGTCACGTGATCGCTCTCTGTTAGTGTGACGTCAGATCACCACCATAACCGACCTGCGCGAGAATAGATCCCCCGAGCGCACCTCGGGCCCCTGCTATACTTCCCTTCCATCATGGTTCAAAACCCGTCGGTCTGCATTCCAGTGTTCTGGTAGACGCCAGTGGAGACGCCGAGCATCTCGTGCACACAGTGAATCCGTGCTCCGGGCTATGCGTTGTACTAACCGTAACTCTGTGTCGCTATATTATAATACTAATATAACAAAACATCCTCAACCGTCCTGCTCTATACATGCCATCGACAAAGTATTATAATAAAACACAAGAAGATATCAATTATTCGCAAATCAACTCGATAAAGATATGAAATGAAGTTAGTTATTCGATCGAGAGCGTCTGCGTACGCTGTCGCAACGCGTTAAAGTGTTTTATTTATCGTAAATAAAAAATAAAAGAAAACAACAAGAAGACCCTACTGCTCTTCGACTCGAGGAACCGTGAAAACAAAAAAACATCGCCTGGAATTCGTATTGCAAGAGGCTGACCGGTTGGACGCTAAAGGGTGAGTCCTGTGTTTTTTTTTTTTTAATAATTGAAATGATATAATTGCAGTGAAAATAATAGAAATACTTGAAGTAGAAAAATAAGAATCTGATAATCATAGCAAGTTATCAATCATTAAAAAAGTATAGAAATTAATCACTGGCGTGATTAACAAATATTGAATTAAGAGCTGAAGTGATGCTTTTTAGCTTTTTCATAGTTCATTGTTTTTCTTTTTCTTTTTTTTTTTATTCTTTTCGTGTTTCCCTTCTGCGTCTCTTCCTTGCCGGCCTTTTCGTTGGCGCGTTCTTTCTTTTATCTTTCGTCCCTTGCTTCGAAACAGCGGCGTGCGTACTTAAGGTATTTTTCTTTTTGCAACAGCACGAGGATTCTTTCGCGTTTTGTGGGCTTTTTTTTTTTTTTTTTTTTTTTTTTTTTTTTAATGTGTCATTTATTTATATAGGTTTTATGCGGTTTCCGGGGTGGAAGGAAAAAAAACAAGACAACTGGTTGAGTGTTGAACCGGTGATTTTTGTCGTGCGGAAGGCGGATATATGTATATATGGCAATGTGTATACACACGACTCTCGATCTCCTAGCACCTTCCTAATAAGTTCCGACACCTGCCGAGCACGCTTGAGGGGGCACAGCGTGCCCCTGACTTTCGTTTCCGAGATTTTTTTTCTTTTCTTTTTTTTTTTTCGCCGGCTACGACCACTGCGACTAGAATTCTACTGTAGCGTTGTACAGACAAATTTTCAACGGGTATTTTACCTGGAAAATTGAAAGGGTTCGTGACGAGCATTATTCACTTTTCTGACATTTAGTTTTCGACTACGAATAGCGAGGAAGAAATTAAAATGTCATTCGAGTACTAAAGCTTTTACGAAATTATTGCACTGATACATTTTTTTTGCTTTCCCATAGAAGATGCTTTGTTTTCATTAAAAAAAAAAACAAATTTTCACCATTTTCATTTCAGAACATTTTCTAAAAAGTCGAGAAAAGTGGCTTAGAAAAAAACCTTCGAAAATCTCAAAATTCTACATCTCGAGAACTAGTCGACCGATGAAACTAAAATTAAATTTTGTAAAACAAGGATCCAAAGTAGATTTTTGCCTATTGCTTCATTATTATTTTTCACTACTTTACCAAGCTTTCTCTGTGAAGAAGCCGAAATCTATGTAATAGACTTCGTCATAGAGGTAACTTTGTAAAATTGTGGAAAATAATGCGATAGCAATGACCAAGGTTCTACCTTTTTATTTTGTGATAATTATTTAATCTGTTAAATTTTACTTATGAAGACATTTTTGGTTATTAAGACGTTGGAGTTTTTTAGAATTATATTTGAGCACATCTATTAATCAGCCCAAGTTTTAGACCTAAAAAAATGGTACCGGTATCAAAGTTTCCATGGCCCAATTTTTTTTCCCCCTTTTAAAATAAATCCAATTTTTTTTCACTGCTCTCCTAATTACTTCTGGAAACCAAAGAATATATAGTTTTCTGCTCGACAAATATATTTTTTATTTCTAATTCTTTATGTCCTGAACATACTATTTGATGAATCGTCCTTGAAATGTCCTTAAAATGTACTTAAATAAGTGTACAAAAAAAGGTTTCCCAACATGAAGAAACTTGTGGTAAATTTGAGATTCTTCTGTAAACCGTACAAAATTGTCCATACAAATTGAATTACCCTACCGACCTGTTACTTTTTTCCTGAGGGCTGCGAATCGATCTGTAAAAAAGCACGGGACTTGCTGGCTTCGAAAATTGTGCGATACCTGTTGGTGAAAGCGCGCGCCCGTTCTTGATGCAACTACGCACTTGACGGAACCCTATCAGTACAATTTCGTTAAAAATATATATTTTTTTAAAAATTGCAATAATATCTAAAATACGAATATCCAAGTTGCCCTCGAAATATTCATTGAAAAAAATTGAAAATGAAATTTCTTCAATTCCGGCATTTCGCCTCTTCCGCGTTCTTTTTTTTCCATAAAAAATCTTTTAATTCACACAATAATGTTGAATTTCAAAAATTCTCTCAGCAATATTTAAAGCACACGTAACAAGTACCGCTAGGAAACGAAACTTTGTCTGATTTCTAGTCGAGGAGAGAATAAAGCTGGAAAGCAACAACAAAAAGGATGCAAAGTAGAACTTTGTTTTTGAATTTATACAAAGTATACGAGGAAGTATTGTAAAAAAAGAAAAAAAAAATCCGTGAAATCTGAACTCGTAATTCTATTCAAGTTTTATGCACAAATTTGTGATCAGTTGTTTCAACTATTCTCGAGTTATAGTCTAACATACATGCATATATCCGGGGACACATTTTTCTGAAAAACTTTTCTCGACGTTTTGGACCATTTTCAGTATACCGACATGAAAATCTCGAAACTTTTTTTCATGTAAACAAAGCTTCCGCTATGAGGAAGCAAAAAAGAACCTAGTTGGCCACGATACAATCTAATGGTGTATCCTTTCATCGATCTGTATCGACCTGTACGGATGTTGAAGTGCTTCCTGTGTACCTTAGGGCACATAGGACTGTGCGACGAGGAGGGGGGGCAGGGAGAGGGGGGGGGAGTAACAATGTAGCGCATTGTGCCCGTAATACCCGAGGGGATACTTGCGCACGCTCGGACTTTTCCGCCCTCGGGGCCCACCCAGGTGGATTTATGCGAAGCATTCCCTCCTCGGGGCGATCAGGTACAAGGAAAATTCTCGAGGGTCTCTCTCGTCACTCCACCTTTCTTTTCTTCACGTTTCTTTTTCTAGCACCATTTCGCGCTTTTATTCTCTCTTACTTCGTTTCATTTTATGAAGTCGTTCCCCGCTCTGTTTATTTACTTCTCATTCGGAGAATTGAAGCAACTCTCTTCACACCGAACGACCTACAAGTTGAAAGCACCAGGCATATAAGGAATGGTTTCTTTTTTTTTCGCATTAAAACATTTATTTCTTTTGTAATGCGAGTTAAAATGACTTCGCAACTTGGGGCATTTAGTTTTCACAATTGACTTCATAAAAATGATTGCTATTTAAAAGACTCTTTTAACAGTCTAAAGTTACACAATTGTGTACCAAAATACGTTCTGAAAACTCTTGAATTCATTTAGGTAAATACTTTTTTTCTGTGTGCGAATATGTTACTTACTTCGCTTATATTTTTCTTGCAGAAAAATTTATGTTTATTATGCAGTTGAATGTTTATGAAAAATTAAAATTTGTAAAAGAAAATAAGAAAAAAATGTTTTGTTATATTACAATACAATTTGATGGGCGAAATTGGAATACTAATTTTCTGTTAAATTAATAGACCCTGTTTTTGTATTCCGCGTTTTTTTTTGTTAGATTTGAAAAGCGAGAACAAAATTTTGTAAATTTGGAGAATTTACAATTTAACTTTTTCATTTTTTTTAAATCGAAAGATTTGTTAGATTTACAACCTTTTATTTGTTAAACTATAAATGATAAAAAGTTGCAAAGTAGATCTTTGCACATTGCTTCCTCATTAATTTCTATTTTTGACAAAGCCACGTCTTTGAGGAAGCTTATTTATTAATTTTGGCTTCCTCACAGAGAAAATAGTACAATACAATTTTTTTGTGTGTAATTGAAACTTCACTTTTCTAACTAAACTTGGAGAATTTAGAAATTAATCTTTTTTTAATTTCGTGTGATAAAAAAAAATGTTTAGGTTTACAACTTTTTATTTGTAACTTTTATTTGTAAAACTAAAGCTGACAACAAAATATAGTCAAGTTTATATTTAAAAAAAAATGTTAAACTAGTTATAACAATTTTTTTTTTATAAATGGCAAATAATATTTCAGTAAAATAAATACACGATATTTTTTACAAACTCTTCTGGTAATTTTTTGTTCGAAAAACTAGAAATCAACGAAAAAATTCATCTCAAGTAAACAAAAAAAAGTTGTAAACATTTTTTGCCTTTCGGTTAAAGCAACATAAATCTCAATTTAGTTTTTCAACAATTTTAACAAATAGTTCTGGTAATTTTGTTTTTGTTTGTAAAACTAGAAATTGACAAAAAAAAGGGTTAAATAAACAAAGAGTTTTTGTCGACGTTTCTGGACATAAACTTTCTGTTAAAACTACAGAAATTTCAATTCACATTTTTTTTACTTCGTGAAAGCAAATATAATTTTTGCAAATAATAATAATAATAACACGAAACGATTTAACCACATTTCGTATCCATCGAGCCTGTCCAGTCTTTGTTGCTTTTTTACCTCGGACCAATCCTTCGTACTTGATGGGTGACACTCGGACTGTTGCGGAGCAGGAGATAAAGAATTGTAAACCGTACTGAGAAATCAATCAAGACGAGCTGTCTCGACGAAGCGCGAAGACGCCTGTTATCGCATAGCCGGCTGCTCGAAGCACGCGAATCGCGATGCTACTGTACGTGGACTCTGAAAAGAAACGAAAAAAAAAAGAAGAAAAAAAAAAAGTGAAAAAATAAAATAAAAATTCGTCGCAAGAATGTGAGGTAAGGTTGGGTACGTAAATATCGTTGGAAGAAAAAGGAACGAGAAATTCCATGGAATACTACCGGCTAAGTTGCTCGTGGAGCCTCAGAAGAAGAGCAATGTAGTTAAAACTCGAGCGATAGTAGCGTCTTACCTTCGTGGCAGCCTCGATTATCTGCAACTAAATGGCCCTATATGGTTCCTCAGTCTGGTAAGATAGGCTCTAAATTATACATTTAAATTGCAAATTTTAACATGTATATTTTGGAACCATTTTTCTTTTTTTTTTTTTTTCAATAAATTGCTTTTAAGCACAGGAGAGGCATTCGATGTAAGATTTAGTCACTAAAAAAGGTATTCTCAACATTTTCCAAAAGTCGAGTTTCATGATTTACAAAATATATGTTTCATAAATCTTTTCCTTCATTATTCTGACGTAATAATAATTATTTAAAATATATTTTTCATCCGAATAGTAATATTTAGATATACCTAAATAAACATGAATTAGTTTCTTTTTGTAGGTCTTTCTAAATCGCAGATTTTGGTTTTTAAAATTGCACATACGATTAACTGTTCCCAAAATATGGCTGATGGACATTTTTTTAAATTGCTCATATCGCCTCGAATGTTTTCTTTTTAAAGATTCCAAACTTGGTGTATTTATTGGAATTTTCGACATTTAAACATTTTTTTTTTTTTGGTGGTGACTGAACTGACATCGACATTATTTTTCAATTTACTTTTTCATCACTTACTCCTCACGCGTGTTTATTCTCTCTCTGGCTTTGATTCTCGTGACTCTCTGAGTCTCGTCAAGGGTCAATGATTTCGATATAGGATAGGCAAATTTATCTCCGAGGGGCTTCTTACGCCGGCATTAGTACACACATTACTGCACCGATGTGTACAGTGTACGCAAATGAGTTAGCTGTATATATCACAATACTCTACTTGTAGTCCATAGTATAAATTCAATACTATGGAGAGTCTAAATCTGTCACGGCTGGTCGCCAAATGATAAAAGAAAAGAATGAAAAATACAACTTTGTACATTGCTTCCTCATTTTTTTTTTCATTTTTGCAAAGCTACCTCTATGAGGAAGCATTTTTGCTTCCACATTTTTTTTTCGATTTTTGCTTCCACATGAAAGCTTTGCGAAAATTCAAAACTTATGAGGAAGCAATGTGCAAATTTCTAAATTGCATATTCTTGGTTTAAGAAAATTTAAAAAGTATATTATATTTTTATATAATTTCTGGCTCACTTTCCACAATTATTTTAAAATAAAACATTCACTATTTCTAATATCTTTAAAATTAACATTAAATTGTGAATAGAAAAATGTACTGTTTTATAAAATTCAGACTACGTTGGCGATTTTCACCAAATCAGGTACAAAGTATGTCTGTGGAATTTTAGTGCGTTTTGTCAAATGTTTCTAAAACAGAATCGGTTGAAATCTACAAAAATTCATATTGCTATTAAATCCTGAACCCCTTTACTTTTTTTTTATCTGTAAAAAATTTCAATTGATTTAGTGATATTTGACATGAGTTATAGCAAAACGTATTTTTTTTTTTTTTTAAATTAAAAATCGTATAAAAACCAAACCTATGTATAGACTCATACAAAATTCAATACCGATCATCCTTCAACACATTTTTATTTGTAAACAATTATTTAGCTCGATGGCTAAAAATCCACGGAATCCATAGCGCGTACATTTTTTTTAAGAATTGAAATTGGAGTAAAATTAAAAATTTCAAATTCCATTTTCAGGCCAGTTGGAGTGTCTAAAATTGTAAAACTGAATATGCCTGGAATATTAAAAGTTGTAAAGATGTATAAAACCGAAAGTTTGCCGATAATTACATTTAGCAACGACTTGCTCAGTTCCCCGTAAGCCACAACGCCACAGATTGCGAGAAAATGAGAAAAAAATGTAAAAAGAAAAGAGAGGATGGTCCCAAAGGAATTCAAAGATCCATCTCCGATCGGAGAAATACCGCAGCCGTTGGGGACTACTTATAAAAGTTTAAAAAGTTGCTATCTTCCTCGGGTTGTGTGTAAACTGGTCCGGGCCCCGTGGTGGAGCATGGTCGCAATTCCCGATCACTTTGGCTCAGCACTTTTTGGGATAGTTTAGTGTTCGGTAGGATCGTCGCGATTATACATATATATATATATATATATATATATATACACGCGAGTTTCTGGTTCGCTCTCGCGGTGCTTTGGAGATGCTGCTTGCTCCTGTTGAGCCTGCTGGCCTTTCTGCTGATGCTGTTGTTGCGTGCAGGTCGCACGTAACAGGTGAGAAGGAGCCAAAGCCCCGAACACGGGCGCCTCCTCGCTTTCCGACCTTCCCTTCGTGTAAAAATGAACAAGTCGAATTCCATAGCAGGGATCGTCAACCTCGAACGTCGTTCTCTTAAAGTCGCCACTATATGTTCAACCAATATCACGAGGCTAAAGCATCTGTGTAGTGTATCAGCAAAACCGGCAAGTCCAATGTACGAGTTTTGCAGGATATGAAGATATGAGGATGAAGAGCAACGACATGGACGTTGGAATTGCTGCAATAGACGGTGCAGGAGTATATGAGCGATTTTATTTTATCAACTGGACCACTTTTTTCTAATTATATATATTTTTTTCAATCATTTTGATACTTTTTATTTTGCTCCTAATTTTGTATAACTTACAGTGGTATTTTCAGAATCTATATGAAAATTGGAAGTTTGGACATATTCGGAGGAGCAAATTTTTAAATATTATATTATAAATATTATATTCTATGAATTCATCGAAAAATATTTATAACGATATTCATCATACTTTACTTTTACGCAATATTTCGTAGAATTTTAGACAAATTTTTTCGATGGTTTCGAAAAATGTTGACTTCTTTTTTGTCATGTTGAATGCAACATATGAAATCCTGTGAATTTTATATATTTTTTTTGGGTCCCTCCTAATTTACCATAAAAATATTTGTATATTGGCCAAATTTACATAATCTTTGTTTTATTTCTTTAATTTCGCAGGAAAATACAGCGATAAATTTGTCAAGCTTGATTTTTTAAATTCTGATTCACACAAAAAGATTCTGTTTTTTTTGTACTGATAAATAATAGTACGAGATAAAAAAAAAAAAAATCTTCAGACACTATTTTGAGATATTTTATCGCACTAATTACAAATGCGTTACCAAAAATTTGATCCAAAAGTAACAAATATCCAAAACCCCTGAAAACGTTATTTTAAACATTCTCAATTATAATATATTTTTAAAATATCGTTTTAATTAATGGTGTCTGATTATAAAGTTCTTGCTCATTCAAAATTCGATGAAATTTTAATGAATCTTCTTGGATCTTCTCTGGGGATTTTCCCTAAAGCCGATTCGGAGTCTTTCCGGCACACTTTTTTTTCTTGTTCTTCCGGCTATAGCAGATCATTTCACCGATCGATTCGCGCTCTTTGCTCTTGGTTCTCGTTGCCGCGCGACTCGCTGTCCGTTACGTACGACGAACAAACGTGAAACGGAAGTCGTACGGTAAATGTCGGGCATCTCAGGAATTGCGAGAGCAAGTGAGACGAGACTGAGTGGTGTATATAGTAGGTAGTGTAAAGCGCACAGTACACCCGGGGATTCGAGCTCGGCCTAGATTTTTTTTTTTCCCCGAGCATCTTCGAATGTCCGAACTCACGTCGGGTCATCATTCTCTCTGTTTCTCTACACCGCCTCGTGTACTCGCCTCTTTTGCTTTACGTCCTCTCTTCGACTTTGTACTCCAACCTCTCATAAGATTCTCCAATTTTAGCTTCGTTTATATACGTTTTTAAAAGCTTAGACTCCTTTTCCTGGACCATACATTTTCGGGGATATCTTTCGTATATTAAACCTTTTTTTTAACTATGATTTTTTTTTTTAGAAAATTAGCTACAATTGGTAATATTTTTATCGGTGACCAAAAAAACAAAAACTGTTTGAATTATTGAAACTAATTTCTGTGGTGCTAATAAAGTCGTTTTGTTGTCACCGAATATAATTCTTACTACACTTGCTTGCGCATTTTATTTCTGAAAATTTGTATTAAATTCAAAGAGTAGGAAATTATTTTGTTGTTGCAATTATAATTTTATATATTTATAGTTTACTTGCCATTTATTTGTAATTCTATAATTTGAGATTGAGCTAAATTTGAAGCCGCAGGTTTGAATGGTTATTTAAAACATTGTTTTCTTAAATAAATTATAACTACGAATTTTTACAAATTTAATAAGAAAATTACACTCATGCCGAAAGGGTTTATCCTAAGATTAATCGCTTTCAAATTATTTTTTAATTTGAAAGAGAAGAACTTTTTTTTTTCGCCTGGCAAATTATTCTTTGTTTGATAGGTCAATAGTACCGATTTTTTAAATCCAAATTATAATTAGTGGAAAGTAATTGAGATATTAGTGTTTGAATATTTGTAAATTTGACTTGATTGTCTCCCCA
This sequence comes from Perithous albicinctus, assembly GCA_964016905.1. Taxonomy (NCBI): domain Eukaryota; kingdom Metazoa; phylum Arthropoda; class Insecta; order Hymenoptera; family Ichneumonidae; genus Perithous; species Perithous albicinctus. Next base: position 7,425,448 of record OZ024688.1, read on the forward strand.
TAAATAATATAATAATTATTAACAATAAAAAATGTTTTCATCGACTCTGGGATTCTCCCTGAATAATTCTATGATTGCTCAGCCATCCTTAAATTTCTTCGGCCCTTTAGACAGAGTAAAGATGAGAATTGCAATATTAAAAATATCTGCAGAAAAATTACATCACCTTTTGAACAGTTTTTTTTCTTAAACTTGTATATGAAATTTATTATGCGAAAGTGATATAAAATTGCGATAAACCAAAAGAAATTTAGAAAAACTAGGACCATAACAGACTACTGCAAATTTATAAGAAAATTTGAATTTTTTTTTTTAAAACTACTATAATTTTTCAAACATTTTTAACAGTGTGAGTATCTCAAAACTCATAGACATTGTTTAAAAAATTTTTAATGTCGAACATTTTAGAAAAGATATATTTTTTTCAAGTCGAAAACTACAATTCACAGAAAATAAATACGAAGCCTAAAAGTCGTAGTTTCATATCCGGTTTTTCATTGAAAATTTTGATGTAAATTTATCGACCTGATAAATGTTAATTTTTCAAAAAGAAAATTAAAGATTTTTCTTCTTAACAAAATAAAGATTTTTCTAAAGATAATTCACTTTTATTTTGCTGAAAAATCGCGAAATTTTTAGGCATTTTACTAGAGAATATTTGTATTGAAAAAAATGAAAAGTCATGAATATCGACAATCTTTTTTTTTTTTTTCAATTCTCACTGAGCAGCTAATTATGAATTTACAAGTCTGCAAGAATTTACAAAAGGTTCTCAAGCCATAAATCAATATTTCAGCCTATTTTGAAAAATCACATAATTTCTATAAAGCTAAAAAAAAAAAATATTTTCTCTCACTAATCTAAATAAATATCGTTTGAACTCTTAACTTCCTCTCGTCGAAGTCATCGGTATGAACAAACAAAAATACAAAAAGAAAAAAAAAAAAAAAAAAAAAAAAGAAGAATATGTCGTCAAAGAATACACAAGGAGACGCTAAGCAAACACTCGAGGGGATGTGGTTCCATAGTGTAAAAATCCAGAGAGAACAACCCACTCGTTGTCCCCGAGTATTTGATGCGGCTTTTCATACGTAACTCTTCGAGTTCTGTTTACTCTATCGTCATAGGTTTAAATCCCGCATTTCCGAATGGTTGAAGAATCGAAAAACAAGTATCGCCGTATGACTTTCTGATTCGTAAAACACTCGTTTTTTTTTTTTTTTTTTTTTAAAGTAGGTATTATAATAGTAACTATTAGTTGTATCGAACGGATCTATACGAATGAAACGGCCTTATAGGGTAAGGAATAGCGCCTCGTTCGAGTTCTCTCGTTCAGCGTCGGACCGTTTACACCCACGTGCTATACGTTCAACTTTGCCGGGGGACTCAACAGGTAACAACGCAACTATATGGAAAGCTTTATAACCGTAGCGTTATGTCTTGATGAGAGAGGTGCACATACGAAACGTATAGACTTCTCTTGGTAAGATGAAGGAGATGAAAAAAGAAAGAAGAAGGAAAAAAAATGTGTTAGGAAGGATACGAGAGCGAGGGAGATGTAGCAACGTATGGCTTAGCTCTATTCGTTTATTAGGCAACTCTGTGAGCGTAGGCAGACTCATTCATAGATCTCTATACTATTTACAAGACACGGCCTCTCCACTCTACTATATATGAACGAGCCCGACACCCACGCTGCATCTCTGAGACCTCGCCAACATTTTTTCACTCTTTCATGCGTTTTTTTTTTTTCTTCTTTTGCTTCCTTGTGTTTTCGAGAACTTTTTTTTTCGAGATTTTCGTGTCGGGGCACTCAGAAAGATCCAAAACGACGGGAAAAGTGGATTAGAAAAAATATATATATGTGTGTGTGTGTGTGTATAATTTTTCATGTATTTTCTTCAAATTTAGTACGCAAGTGGGCTACAACAACAACAACGTTTATTTTATATACAACAACGTTTATTTTATTTTATTTATATACAACAACGTTTGGGACTGTATTTGGCGCAAATTGGTTGAGACCTTCAAATTTTACATTTTTGCATTTCACAATTTTTGCATTTTGAAAATTTTTAAAAAAGTTATTTTACGCTATAACTCTATAACTTTTGTAAATTACGAAATATCAGACGAGTGGTTCTAATGTTATTGCAATTTCAATTTTTTTTAAATGTCTGTATACGAATACTTCGATAATCGTGATTTCACGATCACTGATTGTCAATTATGACTTTAGTCAAAGGAACGGTCGCTGTGTTGGTAAATTTCGATTTTGCTTGATAAGAAAGAAAAAATTGCTGACATGAAAAAAAAAATTGAGATTTTTTTGCAGATTTAGCTTAAACATTTTTGAAACATACCTGTAAAGTAGAATCTTACAAATTGCTTCCTCCTTATTTTGTATCTTTTTTTTAAATTTAGTTTATTACCATCATTTATAGACTAAATTTACATATCAAAATATAGAATATAAATATATAACAAAAATGGTAATAATAATGTTTTGCAGCGTCGCAGCATTTGCCCTAAAAGCTGTCCAGCAGCTTTGGGGTGAAAACGTTTAAGTACATTTAAAAAAATCTATACCGAAAATACTAATCTCAAGCTCAACTGACAATTATTTGGAAATTATTTGGACTACCAGTTCTCTTCCAAACGTGCACAAAGTGCGTAAAAACAAAAAAAAATGTACGCGACCCTCATTACCCGCATATTTTTGCCACCTGGCAAAAAAAGAGTTCACTTAGGTCAACAGTGAACTTAATCTGACTCACTTACAATTTTTTTTTATCAACGCCTTTAATGTCTCCACGATGGATATCTAAGCCTTTCAATTTTATTTTATCTTCTTTGAATCTCTTTTCGAAACGTTTCTGCCGGATGTCGGAAGCTGATTTCTCTGATTTACGAAAGCTTCTGTCGATCCACTTAAGATATCATATAAGAGTGAAAAACAGAAGGAGCGAGAGAGCAAATACGATTCTATGCCAGGCACGCAGGCACGCGTTCTATTTCCACGTGAACTCTCTGGATTCTAAAGTTAAACCGCGACGACGATGACTCCGACGACAAGGAGCCGTCGTCTAGTTGCCAAAATTCGAATACCCGGCCTCGTCTTCGTATATGCGATGTTGGTACTTTTACACGTATGTAGCTTGTATCGTACAGAGGAGAATGCGCAACGAAGAGCCCGAAGAGACTCCCGAGATGTCTGTGCAGCAGCGAAGATCGAGGGAAAGGGAATGAGAAAGGGTGCGGACGTCACGGCGAACCGAGTTCTCCTTTAGTATAGCATAGCATAATGTAACGCTTCGTGTACGGACCAAGTAAACACAGTCTTTCGAACTCTCGTGCTTTCAGAATGTGTCAAGATGCGGCCGGTGTCTTCTTCCCTGCTCTTCGGCGCCCTCGCTGTTCTTCTAAATTCTCTGGGATGCTACGCCTCGGGTAAGTTTTTCTTGCTTTTTTTTTTTTTTTGCTTCCTCATAGTGGAAGCTTTGTTTGACTCATCTTCTACTAATATTATTCAATGTTTTCAAAATATCTCGCAAATCTATCGAATACGCAGGGAAACTATTAGTTATTATTGGGTAATTGGCGAATTGATAATAGGAAAAATACTGCTGATTCAATAACTTCAGTTCAATTTGAAATATCAGGATATACCTGCACAGATACACAGAGAATTTTTTTTTTTTGCAATATGAGTTGCTCTTTTATACAAAAAGAGTCACATTCAAATAATATTTTGTTTTTGGAAAGTGTGAAAAATTTCCGGTGGAAGTGATGTAAAAAAATGTATATATTTGATTTAATCTCCTCATCTACATACAGCCCTTCAGCTTTGGAGGACTAAATTTTGACCAAAATTTGATCAAGAAATAAAAAAATTCAAAGTTCTCTGAAATTTCATTGCTACATCATATTTTAACGATAATTTTCGACAATAACCAGATCTCAATATACGCAGGCTTTTTTATTTTACAAAAAATTCGTTTCCATAGGTTTTGAACAATTTTTATATCAGACACTCCTCTTATCTTTATTACATATGTCTACAAAACTTTAGCTCAAATTCTTAAACACTTTCAGAGTTAAAGCAGGGACAAATTAAAAAATCACTGAACGTTACTACGTCTTCATAGAAAACTCCAATGAATTTAATGAAAGTTTACGTAAATTATAATTTTGTAAATGCTATCCAAACATCCTTGAAAATTTGAGAAAGTTAGAGCTTGCACAGACTTTCTTGTAATAATTAAAAATTGCATTAAATCAAAACTTCAGCATAAATTATGACGAAATTCACAATGCTTAAAGAGTCTTTCACATAATTTACAAATTTTCTAATTATTTCTGACAATAAAATTATTAATCCGTTAAATAACTCCAATATATCGATATGAAAAATAGTTTGTTGCTCATTCCGGAATCATTCCTTTCGTTGGTGTCCTTAGAAACTTTTCTGTCGATTTTTTTAAATCATTCCGCATAATTCTCAATTGAAGGAATATTTAAAAATATTGTAATTAAGGGAAATAATTGAATTGTATTTTATTTTTATACAAACAGGACAGAAGCAAGAGCTGGGTATGGTGTTTAATCGTCATCCTCGTCCTCTGGAAGCGCCTCTCGGTGACGAAGTGTATTTTGAGTGTAGCCTGAATCTCGCGGCTGAGAAGTTTGCCTGGCGTCACAGGCCACTGGGCTCTGAGCATTGGGGTCCCCTCATAAACACACCTAACAGCGGTGGCAAGACTTCCAAGCACGTGGTCAACTTTGACGATGCGTCTAAAGCCGGAGATTACAGATGCATAGCTTTTTACGGTAAGAAGCATGTTTTTTTTATTTCTTTTTTTTATTTAATTCTCTGCCATACAATCATAGCCGAACCGCATAGCTTGCCTAGAGTCAAGCGGACTTTATGGCTATTGTCCACCGTGCTTTTCTAGCATCTCTCATGATTCTTAAACCTTTTATGGAAGCAGCCGCAGCCATGAAATCCCGAGACTGTTTAACAACCAGCTATAACACGATTTTATACGTTAATGCAAGCATCTTACGACCTATTATTGTTTAATTCTACAGAAGTCCTTGGCTCCTCAATATTCCATCACAACTCGTCTGACAGTGCTTCCTATATATTTCACCCATTTCACTTTGCAAATAGGTTTTTTAATTTATTTTTCCAGTGGCAAATGGAATTTATGTAAAGAAAAAACGATTTGTTTTTTCTGCTGGACAGAGTGTTGGATAAAATTGCTGGGAGAAATTTTAATTTTTATTGTAATTCGTAGCAAACAAAAAGAAATAGAAATAGATCTATTAATTTTTACATAAAGAACGAGTAATTCGATTACTATCATAATTTGAACACAGTGAATAACCTACTTTTATCAAACAGAAAAGGAAACATCCGATATTATTAAAAATCGAGAAACAACATTTAAAAAAGCACCGATTAAAAGTGCTATTAAATTTTTCATAGAACGTATGTAAGAACATTCTGGAGTATACGCTCTGCATATATTCTGGATTTCAGATGTAGGAAATGTTTCCAAATCCCAAAGGAACTCTTAGCTCTCACATCCCTTGGTAACTGGTATTGCAGCTCCTAATAAAGAAATGTTTAGCACATCCATAAAAATGAAAACCTCTCGTCCATGCGATAAAATCTCAAAAGCCTTATTTTTGTCCCAGGTACAAGTGGCCTAGCTTCGGATCCGGCGCGGCTGAGTCTCGCGATTATCGAGAAATTCACCGACAAGAGCAACGTCGAAATTCGTGTACCAGCTGGAAACACAGTGCCAATAACATGCCCAGTACCTTACTCATCACCGGAAGCGGTTGTTCAATTTTACAAGAACGACAGTCCCGTTCGTAGCGTAAATATCACCGGAAGCAAAACAATGGTAATCGAAAATGCAAAAGTCACGGATTCCGGCGAATACGGTTGCACCGCCGAGAATTACATTACGACGGAAATCTTTCGAAGCAATTACAAAACAATTCTCGAGGTTCACAATGACGCTACGAACGTCGATCCGTATTTTGTAAAAAAGACACAAACCGAGTACAAAGTATTGAGAGGAAAAAACGTAACGCTCGAGTGTTTTGCCGCTGGATTTCCGGTTCCTCGTGTTACGTGGACAAGATTGGGTAATACATTACCTTCAGGGTCGCGTTACACCTCGACAGGACTGAGTATCGTTAATGTACAGCCGCCTGATCGTGGCGAATACGATTGTATGTGGAGCAGCGGTACAAAGAGAATAAAGTCGGTAATTATACTGCGAGTGGTCGAAGTGCCGAGGGTCGTTAGACCACCCAAGGCGGCCACCTTCTCAGAAGGTGGAGAGCTTGAGCTCGCTTGCAGCGTGACCGGTCAGCCTGAGCCCACGCTTGAGTGGCTCATCAATGGTGAGCCATTGGTACGTAACGAAAATGTTGAAATCAAAGGATTGACGCTCTTCATTTCGCCGGTCGAGAAGAGACACGCTGGTTTTGTGCAATGCGTCGCAAGCAACGATTATGGCTCACACTCTGGCTATAATCTTCTTAGAGTCAATCCGAAGCAACATGTTGGCGGCGGCGGTGGTAATGGCAAATCAAGGGATCATGGACTTCCTAACGGTGGTGTTCACAAACACACCAGGGTCGGTGTTGGCAAAAGAAGAAGCAAAGAAGGCCATCGAAAGGGTACAGGTGATTATTGGAATACAATTGATAAGATAGTCATTGCAGTGCCGTCAAGTCAATCAAGTACTAAGATTAAAGAATTCTTTGTACACGTTTTAATGCGAAAACTTGTGTGAACTAAGATAGATCTCGTTGGAAGAGGTCCCAAATTTACACAAAAATAACTTGGTTTTCGCGAATAAACCCACGGGCATATTTTCGTGCAGTCTTTGTAAAGTCATGTTAGTAATTTTCGTTTGGTTTTGACGGGAAAAAGCTCATTTTGTTTTTGAACATGTTTCCCGAAATCCCGGAGTAATTTGCTTTGTTTTATTTCTCCATGGGAATCAAAGTTTAGTTAATGTCGCGTTGTTTTTTTGTTTTTTTTTTTTTTTCGTAAACAAATGACTGTAATTTGTGAACGATAAATATCATCGTAAATATTTTCCTGTAAATTCATAGAACATCTATCGCGAAACAAAATGAAACTTTACTCGTTAAGATCAGACTGAAATTACAATTTTGACTTCACAAAAATCTGTATAAAAACAAGCCCGTGGTTTTATTGGTGTAAATTGAGAAAATTTTTAAAAAATTGATAAACAATTTTTTGAATTTTTTAAATCTTAGTTCCCGATTGACTTGATTGTACCGCAAAAACTAGCTTAATGGCCATAACTTCTGATTTTTTAAATACTTTATTGATTAAAATCGAATAATTTTTTGTAAATCAGAGAAGGAATCTTGTTTTCATTATGTATGGTTAATAATAATTTTGTAGTGAATAAAGTAACGATCTAAAGATCCGTATTTTAATACTTATTTAATTTAATAACTAGAAAAAGAAGTTGAGATTTTGTGGAGAATTTCGTTCTAATACTTACGTCGATTATCAATCGAAAAATTCTTCCATGTGCTGTTTTAAAATTAAGTACACGATAATTAATTACAATAATTTGATAAAAATGCGACTAACAACTGTTGTGTTCTCAGCAGTTTTGGTGCCACCTACACAGCCAAACGTGACAAGGCTGTCGGACGTATCGGTAATGGTGCGCTGGTCCGTACCAGAGAACAAGGGTCTCGCGATACAATTCTTCAAGGTTCAGTACCGCGAGCTCGGTCCTAGAACAAGTGGCAAACAATCCAAGTGGATGACAGCAAACATGGAAATACCCAATCACGTGAGATCCTTTGAAGTCAACGATCTTTTGCCCGAACATACATACAGATTTCGAATAGCTGCTGTTTACTCCAATAACGACAACGAACTCAGTCCAAATTCCGTGCGATTTGTCCTGAATCGCGTCGCCGGCTTTGACAGCAACAAAATGCCCATTCCATTGCTCACAAACACCGAGGCAATCGGCCCGGATCGTGTTTTACTTATCTGGCAAAATCCTGATAGAGCGGCCAACATCGACGGCTTCTACGTTTATCATCGTGCTTCAAGTTCCGCCGGTGAATACATCAAGACAACCGTTGAGGGCAAAAATTCCACAAACATAACAATCGCGCATTTGCAACCCGACACAAATTACGAATTTAAAGTTCAGAGCTTCTCCGTCGATGCGGCATCTGAATTTTCAAAAATAATGGGCGAGAAGACACTGAAAGCTGTTACGGAACCGCCACCGGTTCAACAAGTTCTCGCCAATGATGCGCCGAAAAATGCTGACAATGGAAGAAACGGAAATGTGTATGCGATTATTGGTGGCGCACTCGGCGGCGCTACTGTACTTGGAGCTCTTGGAGCTTTCGCCTTCGTTTATAAAAGGAGTAAGATTAAAAAAAGCCGGGAATCCTCACAGAATGAAGGTAATTTAATCCATTTTTATTTTATTTTTAATTTTAATTGGCATTTTTCTACTGTTCCCGCAAGTGTCTGAAAAGTTATTTTGAACAAACCGCTTTTGAACTGTGAATTTTATAAGTTTTGCTTGCAACAGGAAAACCCATGTCGAACGGACGAGTGATGAACGGTGGTATACACGATTCAAAGATCAACATAACGTCGAATCCTCTAGCAGTTCTCGACACTTCCGAGGACACGATGCAACCTAAGGTTGGTATCATCAAAAGGCTAAGTTCTAGCTACTTAGCAAGAGCGATCGGAACCGAGGATCAAGTTTGATTTGCAAATCAATTACTAAGAAAAACAAGAAATTAAAAAAAAAAAAAAACGATAAAATTTGTCTTTGCGATTTATTTAAACTTTATTTCAAATTGTAGACCGAAAACAATAATTTAAAACAGTCGATTGAACACAATAATAATATTTGAACTTTTTCATCTTTTAATCTGCACACAAGTGAATAGAAAATTAGTAAAACAAAAATTCAACGGTAAGCGAAATCATAATATAAACACACACTTAATACAAATGTAAATTTTTTACTTTTTACGTGAGAAAACAATTATGTGGAAGCAACGTATTTAGACAATTTATGATAATTGCTTGAAATCGAGAATTTCTTGAGGATTAAAAGAAATGATTTTTTATATTGAAACCCTCGATCCTCGGCTTCGCTTGTTGAAACTCTTCTAGCACTTCTACCTCGCTTTCTTGCACTCTCTCTGGAGCCGCTTTTTCTTTTGTTTTTTTCCGAACACGACACACACGTACGTTACCTACACGCTCTAGATCTGAAAAGAAGCGAACGAACACGCATGTTTCTGAACAGAGCGGACAACATTCGTCGATGGAAATGACCTCGTTTCTAAACGGTCAGAACAACAATAGCAACAGCGCCAACGGCGAGTCAACTGGAAGTGGCGGAGTAAACGTGACGGAGCCGACACTTCTGCAAGGATCGATGCCGATCGAGCAGCCTCTTTGAGACAATTTGTCGCAAAACAAAAATCTCCATTTTGTGCGCGGAAGCCTCTTTCGCGCGGACTAGCGCAACGCGCAATATAACAGTGCCTCGAAGATATTATTATTACTTTAATAATCTTTATTGTTCGAGATATATAAGTGCCATCGGCAATCGTTGGCTCGAGTGAGCCCATTTCACGGCATCTGAGCAAGCTTCAGACTGATATGGGAGTGCTCCAGATGCGATACGACGCAGAATTATATTAGTTCGTATTTAAATTCGTTTCTCCGGTACAGTTCAATGAAACATCAAGATTTAAAAAAGAACATCGAAGAGCAAATACAATCAATTACGTGTTGCTTACATACAAAATAATTGCAGCCTCACATTCCCCTTGCAATTTTTTTTTTTTTTTTTTGCAAAACACTAGCTTTATTTTTCGGGTTATCCTAAAAAAAAAAAAAAGAGATTTTATTTCTTGACCTAACTTTTTTAATATATCTTTTTATATTGCCTAAAGTTTTTTGTTCAAATAATTTTTAATTAGATGCTGATTGCTACAATATAATTTCAACTGTTCTGTGTCAACGCGATAGTGAGCGCGCTACTTCATGAATCAGCGAAATCACTAAGAATTATCCTAAAGTCTGACAAACAGTTTTGGGTATTAGATATTTCAGTTGAATCATAGTGCGAATTATACAGTAAACAAATGTGGAATTTCGTTGCAACCGTCGCGGCACAATTCTTCTGCTTTATTTTTTTTTAAAGTCTCCAGTATGAGTCATCCACGATTTTCTTCAAATATTGTATCGCTTTATCACAGAAAAATCTTCAGTATGAGTTATCCACGACGTTCTTCAAGCAGTATATTATATAGTAAATAAATACTGCACTTAAAAGTTCAGCTTTAATATCAATATTATTAGTTATTACGCCAGAGAAATCGTTTGCTAGATTCAGCCTCATAAGTATTCATTGAAATGAAGAACTGCAAATATATTCTATGTAAATCATCGCACAGACCATCAGTGTCTTCCGGTGAACTTCCCAACACATCCATTAAGAAGGTTTAAAATTATTTATCGTTTTTACAATGATTTACAGATTTATTTATCGCAGTAGAGGAGAATTTACATTAAGGCACGTGTCCATAATTCAGGAATAAAAAACATAGTGACAAATTTATAAAAATATTAAGTGATTAATAGCAATTCTCAAAGAGATACACTTTCGTTTTGTATCCAAGTATATTCCGTAATTTTCTTCTTTTTATCATTTTCAATGCGGAATGGCTCATTCTGTTTTTTAAAAGATGTTTTATCGTTTTTTTTTTTTTAAAGTGAACTTTATCGCTAACTAAACAACAAGCTGTAGTTATCAAACGATTAACACTATGAAACATCAAGAGGGTAAATTATTAGAACACCGTTCGAAGAACAAAATCAGCCATCCCGCTTTGAAATCGGTAGAGAATTACGGATTATTTCTTGAAAGGGCTCAGCAAATTCTTATTTTTTTGGGAATTAACATTGATCGGCTAATGTTTTTACAAACACATAACTATTAATGTTTCTCTGGATTAAGTACACATACTGTAATTCAAATAACACTCCGCTACTGTTACTTAACTCTTTGAAGCGTGATTGGCCGTTTTTCGACCCGTCTTTTTATTTGTCGTTTTTAATATTTCGAAAATATTCACTTACTACAATGGTCACACTGTTTGATGTCATAATATCACCAATGCTCCAATGAATCTAGAAACAATTATAACAAGTATTTATTGTTTATAAACAAAGCGTTTATAAATAAACAAACCGTTAAAATCCGTCTTTTTTGTATGCTTCAAAGGGTTAATGCATAAGTCTTTATAGAAACGATGAAATAAAATTAAGAGTGGTTTTAACTATCGTAAAGCTCTCCAATCTCCTTAATATTCTTTGCTTTCCGAAAGATTTAAGAATCAATAGTTTGTCTCTAGATGTTCTAATTCAACTGAACTGAACCGTTCGGAGCCTTAATCGGCAGAGACTGTCATTCTCAATCGAACTAGCTCAAGAATCAAGACATGACATTTATAAGACTTCCGAGTGGATATATTAGTTTTATTAAAGTTAAGTTCGTAATCCGTGCTCGGACACATCCGTGGACTCAGCTTCCTAACATTATTATTCAACACGTTTATTTATACGACGCGAGTAGCGTAGTAATATTAAACAATACGTTTAACGACAGGCAGCTCTGTACGAAACCTCGACTTCACATACTAATCAGGAGAATTTCATTAAGAAACTCTCTTCAGCTTGTAAATAATCGTTAATCGTTCATTCATCGTTTCGAGAGAAAGAAATTTTAGCTTAATGACGACTATTTATAGAAGTCTCTTTCTCGTTGTTTTTTTTTTCTTTTTTTTTTTTTTTTTAATTAAATGCCCGAAGGCGTCGAAGAAGTATTACCTCTCGAACACGAGACTCAACTCGTTAGTTACGTAAGGTAGATTAGCGCTGGAATGGACAAAACAGTTTGTTTCTAATTGCTTACGAAACATTTAAAATCGCAATTTCAACTGCCTAGCAACTTTTTTTTTTTTTTTTTAAATGATTCAATCGCGAATTAAGAGGATTAATTTATTTAGTGGATTTCCTGGACATCGGCAGAGTATCAATTTAAATGGCTAACAATTATGTAACGAATTCACAATGACTTTAATTTTCATTATGTTTTTTTTTTTTTCAACATTTGTGATAAAAGTAATTGATAATGTCTCCAGAGACTTTGCAGATTTATAACATTATTTAAAAGCTTGTGTTTGGGCTCTTTGAATCATAAGATATCGTTTTGTTCAAGTCAAAAGTACCAATGACCAGGAAATTCGCTTTAATGATTGTAATTTTTTTTTTTTTCGTTATTAGAAAATGTTGTTCTGCAAGTTTGTGCGCTAGAACTCTAGAACACTAGAAGCAAACTCCCTGCAGCCGCTTTAGCTAACAGTATTGTTTTAATGTAATATACGACTACGTGATTACTATGTAGTTTTATATAGTAAAAGGAGATCCTCTTAGCGTTTACTTCCTAATTAATCCGACTAGTCGGTAGAACTCTAGCGCTTGAAAGTAGAGAGTTTATGGTTTTTATGCGCGCACAAAAAAAAGCGCAATAAAAATAATGAAAAGCGAAGAAAATAATATACGCGAAAAAAAGAAAAGATAAGTGAGAATTTGGTTGTGCGCTCGAACAAATGACAAGGGCATTCTTTTGAAGTAAATAATTTGCCATTATTTGTTTGTCTATAATCGAGATTAACGATTAAGAATTTATTTTTCGTCATAATTAACAAAATTTACAAATGTTATTTATCGTCTAATATGAAAAATTTAAAAGTAACGTGACATCGGATTTATATGAATCAGATATTTTTATGTTACTGCGAAAATCCGCAGTATCGTTTCAAATTTTATATTTCTGTTTCGATGTACATTTTGTAAAATTGTATTCAAAGTTGCCATCTACGTTTTACGTGGAAAATGAAGAATGTAAAAAGATCAGCGAATCCTGAAATCGAAGGCCCATGCCATCGATTACGTTTTTTGTTCTTTTCTTAAATTATCGCCTTCCAGCAAATTCGAACGTCTGTGTGCACTTTGATCTAAATTGTAAATATAAATGTGTAAAATTGTTTTAGCATAATGCTAGTAAGACTCGCGGTTGCAATTATTCACGAATATATTTATAGACATGTTTGTATTTTGGATGTAAAACTCTGTGGGAAAACGAGCGTCCGGATACGTGTCGTAATGTAATGCAACCGCATATTCCGCATATGCTAAAAGTTAATGAAGAATGCAACGAAGGGCTACGAAAGAAGAAGTAAGAGAGAGAGAGAGAAAAAAAGAAAACATTGTAAATATTAGAATATTTTCTATTACAAGAGCCGAGTACGTGCCTTGCATCTTGCCCAGATACATAATGTTAACAGTGATTATTTATATACTCAAATATTTTTGTGTACTTAATAGGTTTTTTTAACATAATACACGAACTTTCCAATTTATTGTGTTACATTTATTTCATTCCTATCCCACGTTACGTTTAAACATTGACAGACACTAATGCCCGAATTTAGATGAGCGGAAATTAAATTTCATACAATGCGCGAATATAATTTATTTCCTAGCAAAAAAGAAATAAGGCGAAATAAAATTCATTTCATTAAGATTTAAGGGTAGTAAAGACCAGTTTATTATTTTTTTTTTTCAAGAATCTGGTGGAAAATATTTTATTATGCATACAAATTTATATATGAGACATTTCACCCCGTTTCGACCTGGATTTGACCTCGACTTCTCCGATTTGGCTCATAATTTTTTGTAGGCTTAGTTGGACCCTCAACTCCACAATTTATTTTTTATTGCAATTTTTTAAAATCCGGCTTTACATAAATAAACATTTGACCAATCGCCTGTAGTAAATTAATTATTTTTTCAATTTTTTAACAATTTTCTAAATAAAAAAAGCTTAAAAACTGTAAGAAGAAAAATCTTCCCCACTTTGGCTATAAGGTAGATAATTTTGTTATTGAACAAAGTATTTTTCAGATTTCTTTTACGATTTTAAAATTGTGGCATTCGATGTGTCACTTTAAAAATATATTAAAAAAAAATTGGAATAAAAAAAAATGTTGGGCAGTTGAGGGTCCAACTAAGAAACGGGGTGGATTGCCCAATATACAGATAACAACGCAGAAATCTGCAAAAATAGATTGGTATTTATATTTTGAACGCTTTTTGTTTTTTTTTTTAAATATTTTTTATAAAAAGACAAAATTAATCAAAATCTGTGTTGTAATTTATGTTTTATCAACGACCACGTGTACAATTTCCCCTCATTCAGAATGACACGGGCATTGAACCACATTAATTCTTTGGTGTTGATGCGCTAATGATTGATGAATCATTGGTAAAGTAGCAATAAATTATAGGCAATAGGGGAGACGCAACGCTAGGACGCACATGTATCTAAAACTGAAATAATCAAACTCACCAGTATAAAACTCATTCATACCGCATCTAAGTACTTTACAAACCATTCTCGTAAGGTTCGTAGAAGCTTGGTGACTCACAGAACGGTAAAACACCACATGCTGTAATAATATCTCTATTCCGACTTCGATAAGATAACAGAAATAATGTCAAATATTTTATGACAACCATTGACTTTCAATCCCAATTTTTTTTCTTCCCTTTATCAGTGAATCACAATTTTAGAATATTATATCAAAATTCTGGTTAGTTCGAAAGATAATGTAGATTTCAATTATCTGCTTCGACAAGTATTTTCGCAGTTGTAAATTTTATTTTTCGTCTCACAATATCTTTATCACAGGATCGTGAAAATCAAATATTGATCTGAGAGAAATCGATAATATAAGATTTCCTCGAATACAATGGTAACGCCGAGAATCTCATTGTTGAATTAATAGTGGTCGAAAAGTCGGTGTTAAATTATTTAGGAATTTTTTTAAATAACTTTCAAAGATGTTTTAAAAAATTGTCACGTTGGGGTTCAATTATAAAACTACATCGACATAGTTTTATAATTGGACCGATGATATTTTCAGGCGTTCTTGTCCTCTCGTTAAATTGGTGGGGGAGCGATTACTCATATGGGATAACATATCTTATCGTTGATAGTGATAGTAGGATTTTGTACGTGAGTCGAAAGGTGTGGTTGCAGTACCTGTTCGAAACAAATGAGCAGAACACTGTTGAATTCTTAAGACAGGTGGACTTTGGTTTTTTTTTTTTAAATTCAATTTAAAAAGAATAATTA
This sequence comes from Perithous albicinctus, assembly GCA_964016905.1. NCBI lineage: Eukaryota > Metazoa > Arthropoda > Insecta > Hymenoptera > Ichneumonidae > Perithous > Perithous albicinctus. The sequence goes on from OZ024688.1 coordinate 7,440,780, forward strand.
AATAGTGATGCGGTGAACAATTATAGTGAAACTTGATTATATTAAGTGAATTAATTGTGTAAAATTGATTAGGATTTCCAGCAAAAATGAATAAGTTACTTTGCCTCCTGATCATCAGTTTCTGGGGTGAGAATCACCAATTTATAATTAATATTTTTCTAATTTCTTTCAGTCTTATTATTTCTCTTTTATTTTCAATTTTCTTGTGAATTAACAAAAAAAAATCTCGGTTTTTCAGCCGTATTTGCCCAGGAAAATTCCATGGCCAATATGCCCAAATCCCTTTTGGAGTGTTACAACAATACACGTCTTTTGGATAGGAATAATAGATTACCGCAGAACATACCAGCGCTTATAGCAATTATAAGAAAAATCGAAGATAATCCTGAACTCAATATGGATTTGCGAACATTGACGGTGGCTTTGTTGCACAGGTATGGAAATTGGTTGCTTCTGAATTTTGAATATCTTATAGACATATTCACGCATTTATAAGTGGATTTTCATCTTCAAAAAGTGAGAATAATCTGAGGTACATATTTTTTTAAATTTTCTGGTCGAACTCTAAGAAACTAATAAATATTTTATCGCTGTTTTTCTTACATTTTAAATGTGGAAAATATGTATGAGTTTAAAATTCATATTACCGATCTCGCCGAAGGATATTTAATTTTTTTTTTAAATAAAAATAATGCTACGGATCGACTTTCAGATTCCGCCAAGACGGTATCGTACAAAATCCGTTTGTCCCTGTGCAAGCAGGTGTCACGCCTTATGCACCAAATGGATTTCAATTTAGTCGGCACGCTGAAACACTTCGATTAATACCAGGAAACGCTGTAGCGTTTCCCAATAATAGTATCAGCAATGTTGAACGTGTAAGTTAATTTTTTTTTTTTTACTATAAGGGTCTTTGACAAACCAATAATTTATTTATTTATTTAATTAAAAAAATAATAATAGAGGCTAATGAAAATCTGCACTGGTCTTGCATTTATTTTATGAATAAAAATAAATTTAAATCGTTTAAAACTATTGCGAAACTTTGAGTTAAATGAGGTTGGCTCTTAAAAAATCCACAGAGTTCTAATGAAAACTTCTGTCTTTTTCGATATAAGGGTAAAAAAAAGTAGCAACGCGTTGTATAACATCATTAAAAAGACTTTTTTTTACTTTAATGTTCAATTTGAGTATTTCGTTGCATTTCCATGTAAAAAATGATATAGTTTGCTTAAAGTTCAAACTTTTTTTTTACATGGAAATATGTTTAAATTCGAGGTTTTTATATTCGCTATAAAATTATTAAAATTAAAATGATTAAAAAATGAAATAGTATCAGGATGCTGTTAATTTATATTCTTCATATTCTTTTTTTTTTTACTATTGAAGAATGATCGGTCACTCTGGCGACTGATTTTTTTTTATAGAATCAATACTGATGACTGAAGATTCTATAAATTCTACTATAAAGATCGCGTTAATTTAGTTAAAAGAAACTGCTGAATTATTTTCTGGACAAATTAAAGTTATCAGCTCCATAACATTTTTTTTTTTATAACGTGAAATCTTATATGGAAATAAAACTTTTATGTCGACACTTTTTTTTGTGTCTTATAATTTTCGAGATCCGGTGACTTAAAAAACGCAGAATTTTCTAAAATAATGAATTTAAAGATCTGAAAAAATGTACTATCAAGCGGTATTAAAACATGGATAATTAAAGAAAAAATACCCGAGAAAGTAGAAGAAAATTCAGGGTTTTAGTTTTTAAAAAAGAATAATAACAATGATTCGAAGAAGTCGTTCAAAGCGAACAAAAGCAGATTTTAAAACCTTGAAATTATTGAAATCGAATGTTTGAAGAATATTTTGTCATATCAGATAATTTTATCAGTATTTCCTTTTGTAGTGTTCTCTTCATGCTATGCTGTCGAGCAGTATAGAGATACTGGAGCGCGGCGACGAGCCAACCACCTGCCGGACAATTTCGCCTCTCAGCGATACGAGACGATTCCGGAAGCGCTCCGTTACGGAATCCAGTAACATTGTCGAAGATGTGGAAACTTTGACGGACGAACAACTGTAAATATTCATAATATTACCTCAAATTTCGTATAATTTAAATAATTCAATTATTATACATATCAAATAATTAAAGTACGGTTAAAAAATAAAATCAATAATACAAGTTCTTCAATAAATACCCTAAAATATTTTATAAATTTTCTTAATAATTGTTTAGATTGTCAAAAACATTTACAAATTGTGACATGAAATTTGAGGAACTTTTTTTGTTATACGTTATAGTACTTTAATTACAATTATTTTGGGAGTTATTGTTACAACTTTAAAATTGTAGGTGCCTGAAGTACCGTGAATTGTCTCAAATTAAAGATCTTGTTCGACCAATTCGCTAAAAGAATTTAATTACTCTAATCATGTTCAATATAAAGAAATAGCTTTCTTTGCAATTTACATTTAATGCCATCAATGAAAAAATTGAATTGACATATGATTTTTTTGGTATCGTTTACAATTAAAAAATATATTATAGTGAAACTATGAGTAACAAGGACGAAGCAAAAGACAATGGTGTTGATCCGAATTGGTGGTATCCACCGCTTCCTCCGAATCATCCGCAAAACGCTCGGGTTTTCGCACTACCACCGTTGAGCAAGTGTCCCGTTGAGAATGGAGTCCTCAAAACCGAATGGGGTGCTGTAGCTGGTGGACCAATTCTCGCAGGAATTGCAGCTGGTTTACAACCGCAAAAAGTTCGTCTTGGTGAATTATTGAAAGAGGAATGGCAATCACGGGACGCATTATCCAGCACGACTCTGGACAATAAATGGATTGCTACCATTGCTGGTATAGTTATCTGAAATCATATAATAAAAATATTAATTAAGTAAATTTCAGTAGTCCTGGGCAAAATAACTGCTTTCACATATATCTGTAATGTTCCAATAATTCTTCTCTTTATAAAAATATCAATGTTTTATGCCATCTAAACAAGGTTTAAAAATAAAAATAATAGTGACAAGAAAAATTCTAAAATAAATTCAAGTAATATCATAGACAAAATATTTGTTTCAATGATTCCTTTCTAAAAAAAAAAAAAATTAATGAAACATCAATAAATGTAAAATAATAAAAAAATAAAAATAATACTTAATAGTAAAAAAATGCCTAAAATAAATTGAAGTACTATCGTAGACAAAATATTTATTTTCACATATATCTTTGATGTACCAATTCGTCTATTTAATAAGTAAATATATATTTTTTAGGTGACTTGGCGGAAGTCGCCCTTCGACAGGGTCCGCTTGCGGACAAGCCATTGACAATCGGCGTGGGCGGTCACTGGAATTCAACGTCATTACCTCGCTGGTACTTCCTCAATGCCAACGAAAATATGTTTCTCACGGCAGCGGAAATCCGAGGTGATCTCGATGGTTTGATTATGGCTACCGAAGTCGCTAACTGGTATTCGCGGGTACCGAGTCTCAAGCTATCCCAGATTCTTGATATGTATTACAGCGACAGAGGAGTTTTTAATTCGACAATAAGGGCGTGCAATCGCAAGAATTTGCTGACCACCGTCGCTCCGAATGAGACAATAACCGAACAGGTATATTATTTCTCAATGATAAGAGTATTTTATTTATAAGTACACGAGATGTCGAATTAAAAGAACTACAACACCAAATTTGCATGAACTTTCAGACTTACAGATCGGCATTAGTATTGACGCCGGGTGTAGCCAAAGTCACAATTGATCCAGCTACTATAGAGAGATTCGCTGTTCAAGCAACTGAGGAACTCTTCAAGTTTATACGTAAGTCGTGTTTAAATATTTAGCTTTGTCAATTGATATATCAAAATCAATATCAAAACTGCACAAATATAATAGACAAGGATTTGGGGGGCGACGTTTATAAATTCGAAAAATTGTAGATATACTCTGATTTAAGGAATGAAAGAAAAAAAAATTGCATTCATAAATGAGAAATAAAAGAAGGGTTTATATAGCTTTTAGCTATGTAAGAATGAATTAAAACTTATGAAAAATTTTCATTTTACAGCTTCCTCAATGGACGATCCAACCTGTGCCGATCGTGGAGTACAAAATCAATACAATCGCATTTCTACCGACATTACAATTTTCTTAGACACGAATTGGCCTTTTGCTTCTATACAGCCCGTTCTTGCGTGAGTCTACATACTACCGAAGACCGACGCCTAGAAAAACGGAGATTATATATATTTTTTTATCTTTTTTTTATAGACACCTATTGGAGCAGCTTGATATCAGCAAGTATAACAGCAACTTTACGCTGATAAGCGCTTATAATGGAGAAGTTATGATCAACAGCAGTAGCAGCATTTTGGATTTTTACAATTTTAACGAAACCCAATATTCCAACTGTAAGTAGTATCAATTAAAGTTAATTCTCTATAGTTGGATGCGATAATTTTCGCTTATAACACCAGCAGCCAAACAAGTTAGATATTTTTCAATAAATATCAGCGACTTCCTGCTCATATAAGTTTTAGTTTAACTGCATAAAATCACATAATAGAAGTAATAATTCAGAAAATATATTTTTTTTTTTTTCAGTCAGTAGAGGTTTCGACCTTCCGAAATCATTCGGGACTATACGATCAATGCAATCTAAGAAACTCGACGAAGAAAACCGTCGTGGTCTCGGAGGAAGAAACTCTGAAGTTGTATTGATAGTGCCTTACACATCAACGATATCGGACACGGACAAAGAGTACTGTTTGGAACAAGTGTACAGTCTACGCGAGAGTGCTCCGGGTAAGCATACTCATCATTATATAAAATATTTTCATCAATAACGAATGCTCCAAAGAAAATCAGATTAAGTATCTATTATGCTCATTCGCGGATGAAACTTTATAGCTTTAAGAAGAATTTTCATTGATTCATTTTCAAATACTTTACGATCAAAAACAGCTTTTTAATGATTGATGTATTACTAGATGCGAACATCATATTTCTGACGTACGGATCGAAGGATAGATGGTCGGATCTGGTTAAGAATCCAAGCAGCGATATATTCTCTGTCGGTGTTTCGACTACGCAGGATATTTCAACTCCTATCAATGGTTTATTAACGACTATAAAACGAAGTAAGAATCTATTTTTCGTTGGTGATTTAAATGCACGAATGTTCTCACTATAAATCTATAAATTTTCAGTTCCTCGGCGCCTTGTCAATTCGCAGTGCGGTTCAATCTACTCGCAATCAGGATCCTTGAATTCCTACGACGATTATTTAGAGCCTTATGGCATTAACTTTTACAGACTGCATCCCAATTATTTCTACACAACCGACTCTGATATTAAACCCACTATTAAGGTAAGCAAAATCATTGGGCTCTATATTCCGGTTATTGATGATAAATTTAGGCAACATTTAATTGTTTACAAAAATTGCTATAACTTTTTTTTTTAACGCAGTTGTCATACGTTCCATTCTTATTGTTGGTTAATTTATAATCGTTTAAGATTTAAAGTCACGATGGAATTAGGAAACATAATAGAAACGACAAGAAAAGCTTGAGAAAAACACAAACTGAGAAAAAATTCGTCGTTCAGTTTTAAAAGAAAATTGCGGGATTTTAGATTCAAGGATCTGGCTCGTCGAGTTTGACCGTTTGCACGTCTCGCGAACCGCTGCACATTAACGCAACATCGGCATCAAAATCCTGCGAAAATTTGGGCAGCAACAGTCATAGCGTGACAATATCTTGCGGAGATGCAAATTACATTCACGAGTGCAGCCCTCTTTACATTTGCGTATCCGTTAATTCATCTAGCTCCGCTGTTTATCAATGCACAGGTAAATCATCGAAACCTCTACTTCTTTATTACACAAATTAAACGTTGTTTGATAGAAACTTTAATGAAAAAATTTTTAATTGCAGATGATCGTTACTGTCGATATCCAGACATGATAAAATTCACCATATCCTATGAGAACCTCGTATGCGTCAGCGGCACCAGTTCAATTATAATTTCGCCGATTGTTCTATTAGCAATAGCCATATATTCATACATGCATTAGATTTTAAGTTCCGAGCGGAAAAAAGCCACCTCTACAACTTTTGCTCTGACGTACACCTTTTTTTTTTAATTCATAATTTGAGCCGAAATAACGACACAAAGGCATCCGAAAAAAAGTTTTTTTTTGTTACCATAAAATTGTAAAGTCAGAAGTAAATCTTGAATAATATATTTGAGGTGTCATTTTTTCATAGATGTTTTCCAGACATTAACAAAACTCTGAACAAAATGTGAAAAAAAAATAATGCGTCTGAGTTTTTATATTATCTTTAATATTTTAGTACAAGTTGAGCCCAACGAGTTTCTATCTTTATTGTATTGTAAAAAATAAGTTTTAGTGAATTCTGCACGTATGTCTTCTTTTTTTCGTCTATAGTTTGAATTGCATAAGGAGCATTTTATCTGTGAATCAACCGATACTCTCGTCGACCATCTAACCACATTGTCACCATTTGCTATTTATACCCAATTTCATCAACGTACGAACGTTTCCGACTCGGCGATAGGTATTTTTCTTCCTTTTTTTTTGTAACAGATCATTGCGGTTTGTAAATAAAAAGTTTGTATTGCGAGTACAGAAAAGGACACGGAGATCGTTTCGTAGATAATTTTATGCCAAGCATTTTACAGGCCAATAGTTTTACACTCGTCACGAGACTCATTCAGCTATTGTTGAAAAACTTACGATTACAAAACTTTACACTTTTCGTCACTCACTACCGCGAATCGTCCCAATCTTCGTCATCCGGAAATGATGATCTCTTCGGGTTTACACTGGCATCGTCGATCTCTTGCGCAGCATCGCTCAATAATAATCCGATAACCTGTAGCATTCGTCTTTTATAATCCTCGACCTTGAAGTGATCGGAGTCTTGCGAGTTCTCGAGCAAACCGTGATTCTCCACGAAGTATCGTACGACATTCCACATCGTGTCACGTAGTTTCAAAAGTAAGTTAGCTACACTGCAAATTAAACGCAGAGTTATGAAAAAAGAGGTATTAAACAAAATATTTTCGTGATTTTACAACACGGTTATAATTATAAAAAAAACTTACTGCGGGTCGCATGATAATTTGAAATTTCTCCTTCCTCTAATTGTCAACAGTATCTGCTTATTGTCGATATCACTCTCCTTCATCTGCCAAATATAATTAGATATGAAGACAACGCATTACAAGGAGAAGAAGGATATCAAATAAATTTATTCGATATATGAATTTATCGACACGAAATATGATTAAAATCTAACTTTGCAAAAGCTCCTCGATTTATCGACCTATAATTACCTCGAATCCGTGTATACGCGATTGACTGAAGAGCAAGGCTGTTACAGGCGCTATCATACTTGTTTCACGAATCAGCGAAGTACGTCTTTCTTCACTATGCTGCCGTCGAACATAAGTCAAAAAGGGACTGGGGTAAGTTTTTCTCTTGAAATTGACACTTTCCTGTGTCACTGTCGCCCTGTTTCCGTCTCTAAAAAAAAATTACATCGAATCGTATAAAAAGATATCGGCAAAATATGATTTTCAGTATGCGCTGATTCTACAATTATGAGAATTTAAAGGAAAACCAACAAATTTGAAAAAATAAAAATAAAAGAAATAAAGGTTGTTTTAGTCGTAAGATAAATTGCAATCTATACCAATTGCACAATCTATATATTTTATGTTGTACGTCGTTAGAACGAAACTTCTGTTTTTATGAATGTAATTACTTTCACGACATTTTTACCTCGGGCTTACTAAAATGACATGTTTTTCAAGAACGGCTTTATGTGGCATGAAGGAATAGCAGTTACGCTCCTTTATTAGCTATCATTTTCATAATAATTGAAACACCTGTTCTTATTTTTATAATATAATATTTATATAAATCTTTATATAATATAAGTTTTATTTATAATCTTTACATTTTTTGAAAAATACGCGCGACTGTGCGCGCTCTAGATGCCGCAAATTTATAGCTCTCACGTTAAATAGTTTTCTACAAATAAAATTACGTTTAAGAACGGTTGGCTTTGATTTTTTTTTTAAGTTTAAACTTCCTTTACATTCAAACTATTTAAGAAACAAAGACATAATGGATTATTTTGTGAAAATCAATTGAAAAATAGAACCTTGCGCATTGTTTTCTAAATTTTTTTAGTCGGCAATACACAAAGCTTCTTGTAGGAGAAATCCAAAATTTGGTAACGCTTTTTTTAACAGAGGCGACTGTGAGTATTACGAACTAAGACATATGACATAGCAATGCGCAAAGTCCAACTTTGCAACATCAAAAATTCATGTAAACCACATTTAGATTGATGTAAAAAAAATTGAACTCACTCCATTATGAAGACAGTAGTTCCTCTCTTTACTTTGTTTTTCCTCAAATCAAAATCTCGCTGATGAAGAAGCTGGTCCACTCCGGAAAGTAACACACCTCTCACTAATTCGTCTAGCCCGGCAAATTCGTTATAAGCTCCTTCAGGGGCATCGTAGTCTTCAAGACTTTCAATCATGTGGCACTGCACAAGATGCTCTGCGTTAAGATTCCGAATCTCTGTAGAATCAATTAAAAATCTGGATTATAAATTGTCACGAATAAATGGCAATATATTGTTTTTTTCGCTCTTAGTCCGAGCAACTTACTCGATAACGTGTACATTCTTTCAGGAATTAATTTCGAATCCCAACAGAATTTATTGGTACTATCTCTGCCACTTTGATTCATCGAAGCCCATTGTTCGAAAATCCACACAATACTGACATGGTCGCTTGTCGGATGATATCGCCGTTTCACGTGTCTTATAGCTTCTTTGTCCATAAGCGAGCCGGAAAATATTTCGTTTTCCGCTGACATTGCGGAGGCAATGGTTACCATTGGTGAAACGCAACTGTAGATAAACGCATGTTAACAACGTAACGAAAAATGAAAAATTAATGATCACAAAAATTGTGCTATAACTTACTGGAATATTGAAGAATAAACCATCGCCTTGCTCAACTTCGGATGTACGGTAAATAGGGCAATGCGTCTTCCCAATGGTGTCAAGTTTTCGTCCTGATCTAAAGCCCCGAGTTCCGCGAGATCGTCTATGGCTTTACGGATTGCTGATCCGGAGGGTGGTTGCGGCATACTTCCCAAAAAGCTTTCAGCCTTTTCGCTGCTGTAAGTTTTACAATCGAGAACGGTTTTTTCGAGGGACGAACACAAAACCTCGGGCAACGGATGAACATCCAAACTCTTGAACTGCGCTTGCGTCACCATGTGGTAACTTGTTCCCGGCTGCACGCGACCAGCGCGTCCTTTTCTGAAAATTTAAGATTCAAAGTTATTAAACTTCTCGATACACATTTGGAGAAGAAAATTCTAATCCCATTCTATACAAACTGTCGCCATTCTCTGTTACTTCAACCACTTTTTTCCGAACCCCTTGGATATTTTTCACAATTAAATTATTTGGATGATTTTTTAATGTACTAATGTAGAATGTACTTTCTGTGAATATCTTCAGATTTGAAATATATCTTTAATCCAGTCTTGCGATTTCGGGAAGAGAACGTTTTCAAGATATCAATAAAAAAAGAATTTCCTCTATTTCTGAGAAAAGGAATGTAAATAAAATCACAAGACTCTTAAGTGTTATTAACATCTGACTAATTATTTTTGAAAAATATCCGATGTTCAGAAAAAAAGTAGCTTAATAGACAGAGAATGCCTTTTATAATGGAGCAAAAATTAAAAAGATATATTCATGGAAGAAAATCACATTCAACCATTTTATCTCAAAATGATATAACAATACTGTCAAGACCAAGAAAAAAGAAAAAAAAAATCAACCAACCTTTGCAGTACATTAGCCTGAGATGCATATTGAATATCCATTGAAGAAAGTCCCAGCTTCTCGTGCCACCGCATTCCTTTACGAGTAGCCGAGTCAACGACATAAACGACATCGGTAACAGTGATACCAGTTTCAGCTATATCCGTAGCCAAAACGATTTTTCTTACACCATCAGGCGGTCGTTGAAAGATTTTTCGTTGATCTTGATGTGACATTCTCGAATGGACCGGCACGATAAGATCTCTGTTCCGTCTACGTCCATGTTCCTCAAGATACTTTTTAACCTTAATTATTTCCGCCCAACCAGGCAAAAAGCACAGAATCGCACCGGGTGGCTTACGCGTCGCAATCCACGAAATCAATTCTCCAATTTGTTCGCAATCGACGAAAGGAACTTCCGGAAGTAGATTATCTCCAACATACTCTTTTCTGCTTTCTATTCCAAGGCTTTCTATGTCCTCCAGAAAGTTCATTTCCACTGGATACGTTCTTCCGGGTACTTCGACAACCTCGCAATCAAAGTAATTTTGAAAGAGATCGGCATTTATAGTCGCCGACATAATGACGACTTTGAGCTCGGGATTTGTCTGCAAAGCGCGTTTCAGTAGAACCATAAGCATATCCGTGTTTATACTCCTTTCATGCGCTTCATCGAGAATAACGTGAGAACAACCCATTAGCGACGGATTGCTCTGTAATTTACGGAGCAAAACGCCGGTTGTGCAGAAAAGCATAGCACCGAGATTTTGCGGAAGCATTTGTTGTAACCGCACTTGATAACCAACGACATCACCAATTTGCTCCCTTCGTTCATGAGCTATACGCTCGGCAAGTGAAATCGCCGATATTCTACGAGGCTGTGAGACAATAATATTGCATTCGGTTGCTTGGTGTTTAGCGGCAAAACTGTCCATTATATATTGAGGCACTTGGGTGGTTTTTCCACATCCTGTGTCGCCTTTTATCAAGAGCGCTCTGCTTTCCGATATTTTGCGAATGATTTCTTCCTTATATTCGGTGATTGGCAATTCTTGCGATACGCTTGGAGGACGAGAATTCAAACGTTCTTGCAACGTTGAATTTCGATAACTCATATCGTCTTGTGTTATGCGTCGTGAATTATACCGGCCGACTGGATTTATCTCTGTTTCGTTGGACAGCGATATGTCTTTGATTTTAGTGTTGCCACTTGAATTTCGGATTAAATCCTCGATTTCCGAATTGTAAGTGTCGATCAGATTATTTATGTGAGCCAAAGTTTCTTCTTTTATTATTATCGGTGTTGGCTTATTTAGCATGTCTGTTACTTCTTTCGTATCGTAAACTACTGGCAAACCTTTTCTTAATTTTCCCTGATTGTGCAGCCATTGGAGACACTTTATTGCTCCTATTTTAGCAGCGCCGGGCTTGGAACTTGCCGTTGCTGATATTGTCATGTTTTCCGGCCATGATATTTTATAGATGCAGGTCCAATGACGCTTTGCGCCGTTATCAGGGGTATACTCTATTTTCAGCAAGTTTTCTTTCCTTAACTGTCCGGATACCGACACGAATATATCGTTCACTTTGGCTTTTGCGTTTGGATAGAGTTTCTCGATATCTGGAAAAATAATGGGTTTCATTGGGAGGGAAGTCGATCCACTGATTTCGTGAAAATGTAATATTTTCATAAGGACTCTAGTCAGCATAAATATAGTATAGGAAGGTTCGCTAAAAGTCGTTTTTTTTTCCTTTGGCACCATCCGAGTGAGAGATTAAAGACAAGGTTTTATTGGATTAAAAGAAAATGCTGCAATTTAAAAAAGCGTCATCATTTGAAAGGTTGTAATGAATTAAGGTCGTGTAGTTGAATGTCCATGATTGTAATCGAACTTACGACAAACTGTGATGATCAATAAAATTAATAATTTTAACACTTGGTGATCTTGAAAACCTCCAAATATTTTTTCAAATAAAATCTTGCGTTTACTTTTGTTTTCAAAATACAGTTACTCGGCGGTGACAAACAAAAAAATTTTTTTCTTCTTATTGGTAGTCTTTACTAAGCAGTAAAACGTATCCTTTGTAACACAATTTTTTAAGGTAGAATTTTTAATTTCAATATATTTTTTAAATTTCCGAATCCAAAACTAACATTCTCAAAATGAAAATTTCTGTTTTACCTGAATATTTTAATTCCCTCACATGAGTGTGTTGGGAATGTTGCACATCGTCACCAACATCACTAAAAATCTCTCTAATATCGACATTCTTCTTGTTCTCTTGTAATGATTCTTCTTCACCGGTTAAGTCACCCTGTAATGTATTAAATGTTTTAATACAATCAAAAACTAATCAAATTCTTTTAAAGCAGTGGCAATAAAACTTGAATTACCTTAGAAATGTGTCCAATATCTGTTTTATTCCTGACATCTGTTGCACACGACACCCTTTGAGCTAAAAGATGACTACGAATCTTTCTCAGGCAGAAAGCTCTGGCGCATGAAGAATTAATGGACTTAATCAAAATGTGAGATGCTAACACTCGTCCGGCGTTTGCACATCTTTGTATATCCAACAATGACTGCTGCGGTACTTCCAATAAATGTGATGTAAGAAACTTGTTCCTTTTAATCGTCGAGAACTGTCTTTGAACGTTCGTTCCTTTACTTGCCAATCCGATGGTACTTCTGAATATCAATATTATCATCAATATAATAACATAATAATTATCATTATTCTTATAAAGTAGTTCAATTAATATTAAATTTAAATTAAGAAAAATTATTGTAAAAATACAATAAAAAATAAACTTAAAAATATTTATAGATTTTTTTTTTACAACAAAAAAATAAGCCTGCAAAAGTAGATCCCTCCAATTTGCTTTCTTAATATTTTGTGCTTTTGACAAAAGAAAAATAAGCCTGTAAAGTAGATCCTTGCAATTTGCTTTCTCAATATTCTGTGCTTTTGACAAAGCCACCTCTAAGAGAAAGTAACTTGATCAATGTTGGCTTCCTCATAGAGTTGCATACCAAATTCAAAGAAGATACCAGAAGAAAATCAGCATGTGTGTATGTGTGTGTGCACGCATATACAACCACTCACACACATTTATTTCTAAACCACTTTTCTCAACATTTTGGACCATTCAGAATGCCCTAATATAACGGTCTTAAAAAAAAAAAAAAGAAAAAAAAACTTCTTCCATGAGGAAGCAAAATGTCTAAAAGAATTTTGAACGTGCCACTTTTCTATTCCAGCCAACTTACTACCACAATCCAACATAAAAATGTTCTTAAAGTGCAAAACACGTGGAAAAAAAAAAATGTATGTAATATTACGCTATCATTAATAAGTTTGATTTATATAAAGTCTTTGAATAGCGTGTTATGAAATCGTGAAAAAACATACCTTGTATTCAGCGGACCGGTTCGGGCGAAAATTGCTCCGCAATTCAACATGTTGTACAAATCTTTTTGTACCTGCGAGAACAATTGAGCAATTAATACAAAATTTCGTGAAACCGTACAGAGGAGCAAAAAACTATCGCCCTTGTCGAAAAATGGACGGAAGTATGAAAACCTCGTGCGAAGCACGACACGTACCTTTCAGCGCCAAGATTACGTGCCGTCAATGAAGTGATTTTCTCAAAAAAACGCGACTGTCAGCATAATTGCTGTATCAGAATGGATTCTTACGAACTTTATTTACCGATGACAATTAACTGGCACGATTAAAATTGAATAAGAATCTATTCAATTGCTTCTGGAAATGCTGTCCAACGTTTCACCGGCTACGTCTGACTATGCCTAATACATAACCTATTCACCAATATTTCATCATGCTGTTGGAATCATGTGCGATCACATGCGCATGCGACGAGAAGAAACGTTTACCGACGAACATTTTATAGAGCAAATTATGTAACCAAATATACAAACAATAAAAAAACAAATTCAAGTTTGAATGAATGAACGAATGTTTATTATTATTTTCATTTACAATTTTTTTAAATGAATGAATTAATATATATGTAATTAACAAATAATAATAATAATAATAATACAATTTTCACTTTACGATTTTTTTTTTCATCTTAGCATCGGAAAAAGTGTTTACTTTTACAATATTTTTTGTCGCATCATTTTTATTACAAAAAAAAAATTGTAAATCCGGCAAAATATTTTTGATACTTCGAAAACTTGCACTCCGATTTTACGATTTAAAAAAAATTGAGTGTATATATTTGTGATTTTCAGATTAGAAAAAAATACATTTCCCAATGTCCCAAACTTTGAAATTTTGTAATTCCATCCATTATCACTTGAATTTTATCGAATTGACATTTACGAAAATTGTGGGATCGAAATTATATTTCTTTTTAATTCAAAATCTCACCTCTTTTTATTAGGTTTGGCGAACGGTTAAAATAGCGAAAGGCTAAAATATCGAGTGGTCAAATAAATCGCGAATGGCCAAAACATCAAGAACGCCTAAGATTGTTTAAATTCTTTAGTATCTTGAAATTTGTCCAAGTTAGCACAAATTTTGTTTTCTAGTAAGTACGTGTCGCTTATCGCTGTCGCGCGTATGAAAACCCGATAATTTCTCCTGTAACCGACGAATTGCGTCATCTCGTGAGATGAAATACGGCCACAATAAATCAGGAAAATTCAGCTGTAAGTTAGCCGCGAGGAACTTTAATTTAAAAAACTGCTATGCCATTCGATTGGTCGTCATTTGGTGGTGATCGGTAACCCGTTTAAAATGTTTGGTGGTGTACCGTTTACTTACAATGATGAAAAAAGAAAATAAGGTTTTTTTCTCTTTTTTTAAATGGTCGAGTGATTACCAAATATTAAAATTACATTATTCGCCGACCACCAAACGATACCGCATCGATTGAAGCCTATTTGAAGCAAATTAAACCAAAAAAAGTTTGGCTAACTGTGTGCCCTATTTTGTTTTTTAATTACTGTAATTAAACGTTTGACCACCAAACATTTTAAATAAGTTACCAAAATCACCACCAAACGACCAGCAAAATTGAATGCATAAGTTAAGATTTAAAAAATTAAAGCTGCATGGTTAACTTATAGGTAATAGCGTAATTTACCGGTCCATTCACGACACTGGTAAAATACGGTAAAGTTACGGTAAGATAACCCGATAAATTCTCTAGTAACCAACGAATCGCGTAGTCGCTTGAGATTAACAAAACGAGAGAGAACGCATAAAGTGAAAAATTATCAGCACGGCGAGAAAGGAGCAGCCACGTCTCTGAGTCCTAGCGCTGCCTCTCGCCGCCACGTCCATGTCTAACGCTTCGTATAAAACACGCCGGTAAACACCGAAACAACAGTTTAGCCGTCAATTGCTCTAAAAACAAAAATCCGACACGCCGTTAGATCATCAAAATGTCACGAGGTACTAGAACAAATATGCTATCAGCATTAGTATTGTTCCTAGCGGCTTACACAGTTTGTTCGGCAACGCCGGATCTCGTGGATCCCGATCTGACACTAAAGAACGTCGATAGAACGATAGATCTTCAGTCGCAACTTACGAAAATCACGACGAAAATCGTTTTGGAAAATGGCGGTAAAGCTCCAGTGCGTCATTTCATCTTCGCCCTTGATGCAAAACGTAAGGATAACCTGAGTTTCATCGCGGCACATACACGCGACGCCGGACGCACCGAACTTCTGGTACGTACAAAAACCATTGACAAACAACCGGGAGTATTCTACCAGATTGATCTACGTGATCCGCTCCAACCAGGACGCACTACTTCAATAGAGGTAGAAACAGTATCCACGCACGAGCTCGATCCTTATCCCAAGGAAATCACTCAGAAGGAGAAGCAACTTGTTCGCTACACAGGCAACGTTTATCTCTATTCGCCTTATTCTGTCATCAAACAAATAACTACGATAATTCTGCCATCTAGGAATGTCGAGGGCTTCACGAGAATCAAGCCAGTGACCCAAAGCGATTCGACTATAACTTACGGTCCTTACGATAAAAAAGCTCCATTCGCTATTGAGGAATTTAACGTTCACTTTGAGAACAACAACAAGTTCCTCACGGTAACGCGTTTGGAGAGAGTCATAGAAATTTCACACTGGGGAAATATAGCGGTAGAGGAAACACTGGATCTCCTGCATACCGGAGCTTTGTTAAAGGGTTCTTTCTCTCGATACGAGTATTCAAGAGAATCTAAATCGGGACAAGCTAGTATTCAGAGTTTTGATACTATTCTACCTGCTGCGGCATCCGATATTTATTATCGCGATGATATTGGCAACATTTCAACGTCTCACACTCGTGTTAAGAAGGATTCCGTTGAGGTGAATCTCCGTCCGAGATTTCCGCTTTTTGGTGGATGGAAGACGCATTATACGATTGGATACAATGTACCGAGTTACGAGTATCTATTCCATTCTGGCGATGAATACACACTGGAGATGAGACTGGTAGATCATGTTTTCGATGACATGGTTATCGATGAACTTATCGTGAAGATCATACTTCCGGAAGGAGCGCGAGATTTTAAGCTAAATTTGCCTTACTCGGCTAATCGACTTCCCGATTCTCTGCATTATTCATATCTCGATACAACCGGTCGACCCGTTATTTCGATAACGAAGAAAAATCTCGTTGAGAATCATATACAGAATTTCCGGCTTAAATACACATTCCCGAGGCTGTTGATGCTGCAAGAACCATTGTTGGTTGCGATTGCACTTTATCTCCTGTTTTTGATGGTAATCGCTTACGTGCGTCTCGATTTTTCGATCGATAAAGACGAGGCTTCTGAAAGTAGACTACGAATTGCTGGACAGTGCGAAAAGATTTTAGCAGCTCAGGATCGACGTGTCACATCTTACAATGAATTGGACGATCAACTTGTTTATCTTAAGGCTAACAAGGATGCAAATGCATTTCTATCAGCCGTGAAGAGCATTAATCAGGAATACAAAAATGCGACAAACGCCGTTGCTGAATTGGCGCAAAAACTTAAAGGCGATTCTGGTGATGTTTACGAACGTGTTCAGGAACTTCAGAAATACGATAGAATGCTGAAGGAACTTTACAATCAGCAACAGACCCTCTATGTCGATAAACTTGTGCCTGGAAAAATTGGAAGACAACAATTCGTCGAGGCCGAAGCGGCGATTACCAAGAAGAAGGAAGAATGCGTTGAGAAGATAAATTCCATTGTCAAGTCACTTCAGTAATTGGGTTCCTCTGGTCATCACGTGTGTTCATGCTGGTCGAATTTGTTGCGAGAGGGAACAATAATTTCAGTGATCGATGGTGCATTTGTTGTGTTTATTTTTTTGTTTTCTTTTTTCTTTTTTGATATACCATGATGGTGGAAAAAGAGATCGCTGGAACATGAATAAAATACGTGCGCTTTGTCAGCGGGTAACTAAGGACTTATCGGTAATTTTAGGATACTTTTAGGATTTATAAGTAATAATGGTACTACAATCTTCAACAATGCCGAATAAATTTATAATAAACAAGCATCGACCTACTTGTCTCTAACGACGAATTTATTTACACATTCCTCAGTGCCGAACAATAGGATTGAACATTTTTTGCACTGTTTTAACAACAAAATTTTTGACTTTTTAAAAAATGTTCGATAACTATAACGATAACCGCAAATTATTTTAAAATGGTAGTGAAGGTGGTTTTATTTCCATATTTATTTTAATTCCCAAAAAATAATATATCACATTTTTTGGCAATGCTTTTTCATGTAATCATACATTTGTCAGCAAAAAAAAAATGTTATGTACATTTGATTTTCTTAACACATTTTTATTTTTTTGACAAATAATTTTTAAATATTTTAATTCCGTGCATTTGTAAAAATGACTAACAGAGATGGTTTGTGTATTATTTTGTATTGCGCACACGATCTTTTCAAGAAAATATTAGAGGAATCATTTTTATTATTTGTTTTTAGCAAACAACACATTTACACACATAAGAAGTCCTTTTTTTTGTACAAGTTTCGTCCACTTTTTTTTTGACCATCAAAATCAGTGATAGTAGAAATTTATTGCTGTCAGGTAAGTATTTATTATAAATATTAACTTTTAAATCCTACGATTTTCGTACTTTTGAACACTATTATATACATCGAGCGTATATACATTTTTTTCTTTACCCTCAAAACATATTTTCAGATTTTTAAACCCAACATTCCAGAAAATGTTATATTTTATTAAAATAAACACGAAAAAGTTACATCACAAAAATAAATGTTTTATATCAGCTTTTTTAATTAAATTTTGCAAATAATTTTATCGACCTGATAACGTTGAGTTTTTACCAAAAAATGGAAAACTTATTATTGTTGTTAATTTTTTTTAAACTCCCGATTCTATTTCTTTCTGAGATATGGTGAAATGAAATAATATGAAAATTGTTAAAAACATCGAGAAAAGTGATTTAGAAAAAATATCTATGTGCGTATGTCCAGATTTCCTTATTAGTACGAAGTCTGTCGTAATTTTTTACGTATCTTTTTTTTTTGGCGACTTTTTTTTTCTTTTTAATCTGCAGCATGGGTCGACCTGCCGGATTAAATTTTTTTTAAACTGAATAACATTTAAACATTTTCAGCAAGTCAATGTATTTTGCAACGAGAAATCTTTATATAATTTCCTATGAGTTCTCTATTTTTTTAAGAAAATCCTCCAGAAAATCGATCGTTTCCTCTGGTGATAAAAAAAAATGGTATCAGTTCGACATAAAATATAATGAAATATTCATAAAATTATTTACAAAACTTGTGATATTAAAATTATAAAAAGTACGTTGTGATCAGACAAACTTTTTCTCACTTATATTTTTCCATTTAACAAAAAATTACAGAATTTTCAAAAATGTTAAATGCCAAAAATCTTAAGTACTCGAACTTGGCTAATTATGAAAAATGGGGACATGAAAAAAAAAAAGTAATGCTGATTTGACATAGAAGGCCTCATAGACTTTGTCTGGTGGCCAAAAATCGAACCACGCACAGTAGTTTATTCTCACCTACGATGGAATTCTAGAGAGAACGCAGAGCTCCCACACACAGTGAATTATCTCATGTACGTGAGCTGCTAAATGGTTCTATGCGACTACGTGTGACGCGAGCCGGTGAGGGTTACGAATATTATCCATGTGTCAGAAGAACCGCCGGTCAAACAACGGACACCTGCTAACCTGCTGTATCGCGGGCTTTTGGACGGCGGTTCACCGTTTCACGGTCTCATGCTCAGAACGAGGATGACCAATTTACGAAAGTTCATAGGTAAAAGCTCTACGTACGCGATTTGCCGTTCTACTTGGTTACACCCGTTCCCGTTATGATATTTTCACCAACTCCTCGTATCCCTAGGTTATGTTTGTCAATATAAAACATATAAGACGAAGACGATTGTAAACTGTCATTGTGTTCTGTGCATTCTTCAACGCTTGTCGCAGATATCGGAGCTAATCTGCTCGATCCAATGTACCAGGGCATTTATCATGGCACACAAAAACACCAACCTGATCTGGATACTGTTTTGGAGCGAAGCTGGGATAACAACTTGTGCAGAATCATTATCACAGCTGGAAACGTCGAAGAGAGCAGAAAAGCTTTGGAGCTAGCAAGAACGGATGGTACGTCCCACTGAGTGCGTAAAAATACTAAATAACAAAATAGGCTTAACACAGAGGTGTCATTGTTGGGCAAAAAAAAAATGCTTAGTTTAGAAATTTTGGCGAAGATTCAAGCAATCCATGAAATAACATTTATATATTCTATCATTGTATCTTTTTGTATTTAATGCAGGTTTAGAGTTGAGACATTTTGCTTCCATATAGACAAAGATTTATTGTCATGAAAAAAAGAAATTTGAGGTTCTCATGTCAGGATATTCAAAATTGTCTTAAATGCCAAGAAAAGTGGTTCAGAAAAAGTGTGAGTGTGTGTCTCAACTGGTTGATCAAGCAAACTGAAGTTTGTCACATTTGCAAAGCAGAAACCACTCTATTTTTTCTGTAATTTTTGCAAATATCAGTAGACTAGATAAAATGTTATGACAATTTGAATTTTTTGAAAAGGCTGTTAAGACTCTCAGTGGCAAATTTTTAACTATAGAGTTAAAAAATTTATCATAAATAAAGTAATATTCTAGGATGTTTGAGATTGAATTTGAGCTGAATTTATAAAAAATGTTTGGATTTTACAGAATTTTGAAATTTTGAAAAAATGGACATTCTGTTTTAATTTGTATCAGCATTGATTAGTTGAGCTGAAATTTTTTACAGAAACATACTAATATTAAGGGCTGCTACATGCAAAATTTGGTGAAGTTCTGCAAAGGGTTTCATATTTTATAGAAATTATCATTTTTTTTTTATTATTCGTTCAACTTTCAAAAGATCTGACTAAACAAAATAAAATTTTAGACACATATATAATGATGTTCAAAAGATATTTGAAACAAAATATGATGAATATAGACAGAGGCATTCAAATTTTGTTGTAAATAAAAATGTTACATTCATTATCGTCCAAGTTTGCAAAAAATATAAGGCATGTAAATCTTAAATAACATGAGCAATAAATAACAAATTTGTCATACCAGTTATGGAATAAATTGGATTATTAGATTATCTTAAATTACTTAAAAAAAAAAAAAATTTCAGACAGACTATTTACAACGGTAGGATGCCATCCTACCCGCTGTAACGCCTTCGAAGAGTCGGGAGATCCCGACGCGTACCTCAAGTCGATGACTGATTTGGCGACCGACAATCGTGACAAGATAATAGCAATAGGAGAAATGGGTCTTGATTACGACCGCTTAAACTTCTGTTCCAAGGATACACAGAAGAAATATTTCGAGATGCAGCTATCGTTGTGCTCGAGTTTAAAACTGCCGATGTTTCTTCATTGTCGCAATGCCGCAGAGGATTTTGTCAGTATTCTAAGAAAGCACAAGGATAAATTGACCGAAGGTGTCGTTCACTCGTTCGACGGCAATCCTGAGGAAGCAAATAGTATACTTCAACTTGGATTGTACATCGGCATTAACGGCTGGTCGGTATTTTTTTCGAATCTTTCGTACTCCACGAGATATTTTAACGTATTTACATATCTCTTTCGTTTTGATTTTTTCTCTTTTTCGCAGCTCACTGCGATCCGACGATAATTTATTCGCAGTAACGACCATACCCTCGGATAGGCTCATGATCGAGACGGATTGTCCATGGTGCGAAATTAGACCAACCCACGCCTCAGCCAAAGACGTAATCACTCACTTTCCCTCTGTGAAAAAGGAAAAGTGGCAACCCGACAAAATGGTGAAAGGAAGGAACGAGCCCTGCACCATTGTGTAAATTTCATTCAATTATATTGATTTTTCTTTTTCTTCACTTTGAGGAATTATTTAGCGGAGATAAAAGTTTATGAGTTACTTTTCTTTTCGCTAGATCGGTGTTCGGTAGACATTCTTTGTCAAGTCCGGCTACTTTCTTTTCTAATTATTTTTTTTCCCCACTACTTCCGATACTCTTTATTTTGCTCTTGATTTTATATAACTTGCAGTGGTATTTATAGAACTTGTACGAAAAATCGACATAGTGGGCAAGACATATTTGGACGGGGAAACATTTTTTTTTTGTTTTAGAATTAATAGTGGCCCAGTTGATAAAGAATACATCATTTATAATTTAGATGAGTAATCTACTCGCTT
Organism: Perithous albicinctus; assembly: GCA_964016905.1. NCBI lineage: Eukaryota > Metazoa > Arthropoda > Insecta > Hymenoptera > Ichneumonidae > Perithous > Perithous albicinctus. The sequence continues at coordinate 7,462,442 of OZ024688.1, forward strand.
CGATAAAATACGACCTTGGCACAACAGGCACAGCCCGCAGGGTGTTACCTAGCAACGTATCCGCACAATAAGCAATACGTAACTAATGTTGTCTCGTGGATGCCTGAGATCGATCAACCGTGTATTCAATCGATTCCGTTCTTTATTGATATCGAATTTCACGGTTCTTATAGTTTCTATAAGAGAAATTCACTGTCGATTACGACCGCTTTTCTTCTGATCCTCAGATCTTTCTCATAGTTAGATTTGAGTACAATTTGAAAATACTTTCTCCAAAGTAAGCATATCTTGAAATCTATAAATCACAGAAAAGCAAAATATCGACATAAAAATTAAGGTTCGGATTAGCTTTTCGATTAAATTCTTTCAAACAATTTTAACGACATGATACTATTGATTTTTTATTCATTTGATAACTTTAATTTTTTATTTTAGACAGATGTGAAGTTTGTTTATTCATTTATGCAAAAGCCCTTTTTAAAAAAAGTATATGCAGAATTTTCTGAAATATTTTATTTAAAATTCTGAAAAACAGAAAACACTTGAAAACAATACTCAAATCTGGTTAATTATGATAAATATGATAGAAAAAAAATTGCTGTATTGACAGAGAATGCCCCATAAGTATGCCCACCAAGGTAAAAACATACTCCACCCAATAATGTTTTGTTATCGTTTTACATATGATTATCGATCGCTGTTACAGGCAAATATTGGAAGTACTCGCACGAGTGAGGGACGAGGAAGAGGAGTATCTGTGCAACCAAATATACAAGAATTCGATGAAGGTGTTCTTTCCGTATGAATTGTAAAATCATGGATTCTGTGATCGCTTTAATGACGTCCGTCGATAGCATGTGGTGGATTTGAGGCTCAACCGGAGAATCCGGGAGGCAAAACTTTGCCCATTGTTTTCTTCACTTTCCTCGCCCCAGTTTGCCTTCGATAATTGGGAGATTTACTCATGACTCCCGAACGTTTTCTGCCGAGCAAAAAGACTTTGGAGACTATAAACTCAGATGGAAGGCAAAGAAGCAACAGCAACAACAAAAAGAAAAATCTTTCGGTGCGATCATCTCATCGATTTCTGCTCCGCAACGTAAAACAAAAAAACCTAATATATTCTTGTTAAAAAAGAAAAAAAAACGACTCACTGTCATCCCACGTGTAATCATCGTCACCATTATTTATAGCGATAACAACTGTATTTAACAATATTATTCTCATATTGCTTCGATAATCATTGCTGCTTCGTTCACTTATCGTCGATGCTTTTGGTTTTACATTCGAACTTGCGTTCGCAATAAGCCATCTCAACTCTTCCACGTTTATCTTCGGGCAAAGTCTAAATATTCAGGTACTTACAAAAAAAAATACGCTTCAAATTTTTATCAAAGTTTTCACTCTTAATACGAAACTTAAAAACTCTGCTGTTACTAAAATCATTATTTTCTTTCGATTGAGAAATCTATCGACTGAAAAAAAAAAAATAAGTTATATCCGGCGATCTGCAAATATGTTGGAAATTTCGAAAGTTCTTAATTTGAGACATTCAAATATCAAGTTTATTAAATTATCGATTGTAATACGATCTATTAACAACTCGACTGAGTTTATCGCTCTTTTTTTTTACTGTCAATTATTCTCAATGGGAACCTTTTTCTCCGCTTTCTGATTTGTCTTCTCGTAGATAAAAAAAAAAAGCTTATTTTGTCTTCCTTAGGGAGGAAACCTTAGATAGTGTCACCTAATAAGGAAGCTATTTGAGAGGTTCTAATTTATAGGTCTGTTGATATACTGTTTATAAATATTGTCCGATCTGTGTCAAAATAGGTCAAGGCGTTCTCGAGACAAATGTCCGATTTTTTTCTTTTTTAGTGAAAAATTGAAAAAAATCAAAATATAAAATCTGAATTACTGTACGGATGTGGACAAAATTTTGTAACAAACGTCGCTGAATATCAATTCATTCGCGTAGAAAATTGTGACGCCTTAGCTCAAAGTTTTCGGAAAGTTAAAAATTCCGTAAAATCCGAATCGCTTTTCCGATTTCGACCAAATACCATACCAAAGTATCTTTAATGTATATGCAATTATGAAGAATTATTTCACTCAACTGACGATTTATAAAAATTACAGCTTGCACGCACTTTTAAAAAAAAATGAAAACTCCATAACAGCCAATATTCTAAATACACAGACACACACATTTTTTAAAACATGATTTCCTGCTCATTTGAGCCATTTTAAGAACTCTGACAAAAAAAGAATACCATCACAAAATCATTAACATTGTATATGAAAAATGTGTGATTTATTTTCATCTTTTTTTTTACTCGATCAATATTCTAAAACCCTCGAAACAAAATACATCGATGAATATACAAAATACTATGTTCGGGGCCTCGGGGCTGCTGCTGCTCTCTTCCTCTTTCTCTGTTTGTCTCCGGAGTGCGGAATCTCAGGCTCGTACGTTCGACTAGTAGATTTTTTTTTTTTTTTTTTTCGAGACAAGGAATGTTGAACATCGAAAGTTGTTGATACTTTTGTGAAGACCGCACTTTTAAACATGATTAATAAATGCAGGGCAAGGGGGCGGGTCGGGTTATCTATAAGATAGGAACAGAGAGTTTGAATACCAAATGTCCGTAGAGACGCGATACATTTTTTTGTTTTTTTTTTCTTCGAAATATCACAGGTTAAATGGCCGTCGCGATTGATGATCATTCGATACGTTTAGTGCAGCCACCCGACTCCGGTAGTCTAACAAATAAATGCCGAGATGTAAAGGTTTTTTTTTTTTTTCGTTGCCCGACGGAACCAACGTCGGTATGCGTGTATCCCACGTCGTTACGCTCGATTTCTTTTCTCTCTCTCTCTCTTTCACCTCATCATTGGACTTTCGACAACGTCTGGACTTTCTCGTAAACCCAGTCGTACGTTTGGCTGGCGAGAGCCTGTGTTGTTTCCACTGCTTTCGTCACGTATCCCCGCAGATTATCTGGACTCAGATTGCCGCTGGATAACGAAGAAAAAAAAGAAAAAATAAGCACACGATTGCATTGAGAAAAATACTAATTGTATGGACTAAATTAGTATTCGCCGACGTACGAAAGAATTTTTAGTTAGTTCAACAAAAAATGTCGGTGGTCTTATACATATTTTAGTCATCCTATGTAAATAATAGTTGAACAAACTAATTTTTTAGTTGCGCGAAGTAATAATTCAGTCGAACGTCGGCAAACGCAGATTTATTTAAATTAGTTTTCTTTTTCTCAGTGTGTTATTAAAATTATTGGTATATCGGTGCTTACACAAAAACGCTCGTTTCTAGCCACTGAACAAACGTCGTCGACTGTGCGACAACGTGATCTCCTACTACAGCGGAATATGCCTTGACGCGCTCAATTTCTACGAGCCCTCTCTTGTGCAGACTGTCCAGCAATCCAGGGAAATAGTGCTCAAACTGGAAAAAAAAATAAATAAATAAATAGGAGATCAATAATTTCAGATTAAATTTTTTTTAAGCTTTGTATTCAGGGAAAACGTTTCAGACAAACAAGGAAAAAATCAATGTAATGACTCAAGTGTTTACTGTTTGATGTTTGATAATGGAACCATTTTTTTTTGTCAATCGCGATTTTTTAAAAATCTATTCTAGGATTTTTGTTTACTAATGACTCAAGTTTTAAATGATAACATTTTTTTTTTCGATTGCCGTTGAATTTTTTAGCACTCTAGTAGTTTCATAATACCATTTCTGAGGTGTAATTTTTACAGTGTGGAGAATGGATGCGATATTTGCGTAATAATCTTTTATCCGTGTAATTTATGTAATAAGATGCAAAAAAGTACTGGTTTTCTTCAGTGAAATCCTTGAAAACATTTTTAAGCATTAGCAATTCCAAATAACAATAACAGTATTTTAGCGAGAATTTGCATCCAGCAAGCCTATTATTATTACTAATGGAGGTCTCACATTGAAAAAAAGGGCTTACAAAGCAATTGTAAATGTAGCTCGTTTACTATATTTGATAATGGAACAGATTTCTTTCGTGTCATTCTATTATATTGGAATTCTTAGATTTTTTTTAGAACTTGTTTTATATTTATTATTTAATACTTTTACAAGACTGAAATAATGACAAGCAATTGTTTTTTTTCGATTGATGCCTTATTTTTCAGCCATCCAGTAATGGCCAATAATTTAATAATGCTATTTCTGTGCGTCAGAAAGACGATATTTGTATAAATTATCTTTCATCTTATAATTGTGCAGTTTATGCAATACGATGCAAAAAAAAATTAATTTTCTTCAGTAAAAATCTTGGTAACAATTTACAAGTATACATCTGCAATAAGAACGAATACTCAGAATATCTCATTGAGAATTTGCATTTCAGGAGTTTTTTATTATTACCACAGAACTCGGAAGTTTTTAAATTCTGTAAAAAGCCACCTTTTTTCTTTCCAATATCAAGATATTAATTTTGCAAATGGAGACAAATGAAAAATACAGCTTCTCATCCAGGCGCATTACTTTTACAAACATTCTGTTCATTTGTTCTGTAAATGGTATTCACGTTTTTTTTTAGAATATTACTCAAATATTGGTAAAAAAATGTATAAACATTCTATTTAAAAAAAAAGGTTTGCACCACATAAATTTGTGTAAAAATGCCATAAAAAAAAATTAAAAAAAAAAAAACAAATAATGACAAAAGGATTAAATAATATTCCATCATTTTCCTTCGTGTGGAAGGAAAAAAAAAACATTAAAACAAAGCTTTCTCTATGAGGTAGTTATACTTACACTCTCAGCGACCAGAGGTTTTTTTTCTCCCACATATCGTGCTGCATTCAAGTACAGCTTCACAGAAATATTTCTCATTATAAGAAACAGATCTCCGGCAAGCCTGGAGTATTTAGCAGATGCATCAGCAGCAATTTTGTAATACTCTGGAGAGCTTGCTTCCAAATATGCGAGTCCCCTGTCCTTGTAGACCTGAACGATTGACCAAGCGTTCTGTCCATACTGACAGGCACCGCTGGTCTTCAAAAACTTTCCAGTACTAGATGCTGAAAAATATTATTTCTCATCCAAAAGCTTCAACCAAGAGATATTTATATAAATTTTTTTTTTTTTAAATGTCACCAACCTTCAAATGATCCATGTTTCTGACAATCGAGCGCGACTACCGCCCCAATAAGCAGAAGCAGCACAAGACTTCCCTTTTTCCACGGAAAGGAGCTGTCTTTTTTCGACGCTGCCGACATTTTTTGCGTTAAAGCCTGTGAAACGTTAAAATTTTACTCGTAAAAAAAAAAACGATTCTTCCCTTCCTCTGCGCAGCTGTCGTCCTTTTTTTTGCAACAAAAATTCCGTTAGCTCGTAAACCGCGAGAGGTATCTCAAAGCCGGTCTGCGGAAAAGGAAATATAAGCTGCCCGTTGGCCGTCAAGTTCAGCTTTTATAGTAAATTCGCGGGTCGACGTACGCTCAGGAATCCTCGTCAAATTACTACAACGCCTCGTATATTCAACGCACGACAGAGAGTGCTTGTTTTTTTTTTTCTTTTTTTTCGTCAGGAATAGAGAAAGTATAAGTACAAATAGAGCTCGGCTTCAGAGCTCGAAAGCGTCGATGAACGAGAACAAAAAAAAACGCGAGCAGTGACGATGCTGTCGTGTCGTCACTGAAAAACCGCGCACGGAGATTTGCAAGAGGGGTGGGTTGGAGGGGGAGGGGGACGTGCGATCGATACTCAGTCCCTCCCTTTCTATAATGTTCGTTCAAGTTCGACTCTACCTAACCTATAATGTCACTCTCGCTAAAAGCCGAGTAATAATCATCATTTTGGTCGCCCCCCCCTTAAATGCCCCACCTACTCATGAAAAAAAAACAATTGTTCTCCGATCTCTCTGGAAAAAAACTCGCATATCCACAATGTCACCAAATTAATAATAGATTCAATTCAAATTAATTTTTTTTATTTGTATTTAATTTTGGATTGGGAGCTTTTTACACGAGACTTTTATTTCGATTACGATTATTAAATTATAGAGTCGGTGAGAAAAAGCTATTTTTATATTTAATTTTATTAAGTTGTTTTTACGTAGTTTGAAAATATAGGGTATAGTGGACAGGTAATAAAGAGGATTTTTTCCTTCACCCATTAGAATATCAAATACTCACACTTGAGAAGTAATTGTCAAAGGAAAACAAGCGGCAGCTGTTAGAGCGAAGTTTTCGTAACGAGAGATGACGAATAAATGAACTCTGTTCGTATACGGAATGAGCGTAAATTACTTTGGACAGTTCAGGTGTGGAATTATTTGCAACGAGGCAGGATGAGGAACGATTGGTCGAAGAATACGCTGTCCATTGGTATTGCGCGTGTCGTGTGTCAAAGTTCAAGAGGACAGGAATCCGGCGAATGGAATTGTAATCGCGTTATATGCTCGTAAAAACGAGCGCGACGAACGAACGTGCGCGAGATCGAACGTTTCTTGGCTAACTAATTTTCAGTACGTCCGTTCGTACTTGTCGGTGCAGTTGCACGCAGTACTTTTTCGAAGCTACGACTGCGTTCGCGCGGTGCTTTTATACGTGTGGCGGGAAAATTATAGTTTGATTTAAGTGCCGGTCTTGCTATTGGCTCGGATTAATGGGCAACGCCCATTGGATCGCATAAACGCGCCAAATACTTACGGCCAATTCGTTAAACTATTTTATATAAGAAATATATAGAAAAGTTGTCAAAAAAATTGATATCAAAAGCTTTGTCAGAATTATCGATCGAACGGTTGCATTTCCGATAGTTTGGCGTTTCATTACTTTCTTTTTATTTAATAAAAAATTTTGTTAGAAAAGATATAATTATTTTGTCTTTTAGCCTGGAATATAATTACGAATCATTTTGCACTGATTCTCCCTTGAACAATTCGAATGTGAGCCTAAATTAAATAAACAAATATTTATTTAATTTAGGCTCAATTTAGGCTTATTTATTAAATTAATATCTATTTCATTTCAGGACTTTTTAGCAGTAGTCAATTATGTTTAATTATACTTGAGCGAGGGAGTTGATTTTTTGTCACTTTTTTCCTGTTGAATCTCTATTGAGTTTGAAAAAAAAATTATGAGACACTGTATATAGAATTATTGAATTTCGGATGCACAAAATGAATGATTCCTATATCGGAAATATAGATACATCTATTATTCCGTAAATTAACTGCTGTTGAGGTGATGTGACACACCTTCAGAAACTGTAACCTGTATTTTAAAAAAACTGTAATTTAATCTACTGGAGACGATTTATATTTGGGAAGAAAGCAAAATCGGTTTACTGCAAAATAGATAGATGAAATGTCGCTTGTCTTCAAATATTAACTGGCTTTGAGTAAATTGGATTGCAGTTTCTCAAGGTATTCCACATTCCCTTAAGTAGGTTAAAGCGCATCACACTAGTCAAATCAATGCTTAATATTTTTTTTTATCGTTTTTGCAAAGATTCACGGATTAATTGGCCGCAATGTAGGGTAATTTGTCTCACAATGAAATCGGTAAAAAAAAAAAGTACTGATTACTGTAGGGAAAAAGTCTGAAATTTAAATAAACGTCTACAATTCATGAATGCATAAAACTGTAAAGAAAAGGTTATAAAAATGTAATACTGATTTAACTGGTGTAAAGTGCTCGAAACTTTCTTAATTTTATTCTTCTTAATTTTACAAACAAGGAGGAACTTACCGCCGAGATTTTTTCACAGGACAGATACAAACTCTCTTCCTTTCCTTTTCTGGCAACATTGTCGGGGGTATAAAAAGTTTCAAGGGCTTTGCTAAGCGCTTTCGTCGACACACTGGAACGTAACGTGTCCCAATCGGCGACTGTAAAAGAATAATTTTTTTTTCTTGCTTAGAAAAGATGACATTGCGAATTTAATGAAGTTCTATTATTGACGAGCTATCAGTACTCACGAAGTTGCTTTAGAAGAAGATCCGATTGGTATAAATGCTTCGGATGTAAGGTCGTCCAAACAGACAGGCATTTGGAATCTGCGACGATAAGAGCTTGAAGAGTTTTTATCACTTCTTCTGTGTATTTATCGTTCGACTTGGGCGTCACTTTTCCCAAAAGTGTCTCGAACGATTTTCTCCGGTTTAATTTATCATTTTCGGCGAGTTTTATCTGAAAGGTATCAAAATGGTGTTAATAAATTAGTAGCTAGACTTGTTTAACAAACATTTGATAAAAAGATTCTTTTTATCAAATGAATTTCATGATTTTCTCGAATCCGTGTTTTTTTTTTTAATACTTGTAGTATAAAAATTTTTAAAAATTATAAAAATACTAAAATTCTCATCAAATATCAAACATTCGGTTAGGAATCTATGTGTAATGCATCTTTAAACTGATCGTGATTCTTATATATTATGAAAGAGCTCCAGCCTTAATACTATTAAAGCTATCTTTAGGAAAAAATAATAATTTCGTTCTCCAACCGTTACTAAATTATTCTACACACCTATCTATCAATTGATTTATTTTGAATTTCTGTTACTCAATTTTTGTACTTTTTTTTTAAATTTCTATATGTTGCAAGATCGTGGCGTTTTGTTTGTAAATACTTACCCTCAATTTATCCATGCAAGCACTAATCTCATTTCCGAGTGTACTAGGAACATTTATCTTTCCGGAATACAAGTCATCGATTATATTCAAATAAATTTCCGTCGTTACGTTGTTTAATTGTTTTGGAACTGAAAGAAGTTCTTTCAGAACTTTGATAACATAAGCCGCGTAGCTTCTCGATTCGAGCATCGGTGCCATGATATCATGCCAAATCGTAAGGCCGACGAAAAGATCCTTTTTGCCGCTTTGCGAAAACGCCCATAGCAACGACAGGCCTATAGATTTCTTGTTCTGATAAGAATTACGAAGACTCCGGAGTTTTGGAATGTTTGATATCGTCATTTCGGGATGCTTTTGTGCCAAAAGTTGTAAAAATATTTTACATCCCATGTCGGGCGTTCCGTTCGACATATTTCTGACCATCGCCGCGAGCGTCCCCTCCCAGCATAATTGTGCGTTTTCCGTACCGGCGACATTTATCGTTTCGATAAGCGTTGCACGAACCGCCGGCGAGACTAGGCTAAGCGGATACGAGTCAGGCTTCGATTGGAAACCAGTGTCATCCTTTTCCATAGGTACTTTGGCGTCAAGATAGGAAACTAAGTCCTTCAGCCATATTAGCGGCGCGTCCGGAAATTTGAGCTTATCATTTTCCAACAGTTGATTGACGTCTTCTACGTTTACCTGCAATTTTCATATTAACAAAATACTTATGTTAACTCAACAAAATAAACGTAAGTTAGAATAACGTGAAAATTGGCAGAAAATTGCCATTTTATTATTAAACCTCCTAGGAGAGTATAACTTATTTATAGTTTCTGTGAATGAAATTATTAAAATAATATTTTCTCATTTTTGCTACTTTCAATCATATAAATTTATTTTTTGCATAATCTTCTGCATAATTCATTTTGACTCTTTGAATTCTTACAATTTCATATCAGATTGAAACAAAATAACATGTGTAACATACTTGAAGTTTTTGAAAAAAATTCTTTGCCTAAGTTCTGAAGTTTCTTAGAACAAACATATTAAAATCAATATCTAATTTCTAAAAAAAGGAGAAAGTAATGTATTACCATAAGAGATTTGTCTGCTGGCTTTGGTACTTTCTCCTTGGCCTTCTGTTGCTGCTGTTTTTTGTTCTTATCGGCAGCCTGCTGTTGCTGCTGCTGTTTCAGTTTTTGTTGCTTTTTTCTCTCTTCGTTCTCCTTAGTTTTGCTGTCTTTTTCCTTCAAAGGTTTTTTGTTCTCCTTATTGCCATCAAGACTGTCGTACAATGATTTAACTTCATTGAGCGGCACTGTAAAAAAAAAAAACATAGATTTTTTAAATCAATTTTTCTATAAGATTGTCTGCAAAAAAAAATCTGTTAGAAGGAATGGAAAAGTATCGTTTGATTGTCTTTTAAAAAAGCGTCCATATGTCTTGTGTATTTGTGACGAGAATTGCGAGGTTATAAACACTTTAAAATACTTACGAAAGTCTTCGAGTTTTGGAGCATTAACCAGAAAATTCTTTTTCTCAGCCTTGGTCAACTTAGCTGGTTTACCGTTGGTTTTATCTTTATTCTTTTTACCAACAATTTCCCAACCGCCGGACGACATCGCGTATTTGTTTATTTTTTTTTTTTAGGAATAATAAATAAAGTAAGGGACGAAATCTAACACACTACACACACAAAAAATCCAATGAACTCAGTGAAGGCACTTGATTACTTGTGGTGGAGCGTCGACGTTCTCACTGAACAGCAGCAGCCACTGCACACCCACTCTCTGCGAAACTGTCGTCGTTGGAGTTTACGTGGACACGCATGCGCACAAAGCGTTTTGCCACGCGCTACGCGTTCTCACAATCACAACAATTTTACGATGCTTTTACTGCATTTACGTGCTTTTACTGCAGAAATTATAGAGAGAACATGCATTTTGGGAAAATACATAGGAATTCTTCTTGAAATTGACGTTGCAATTGATTTTTATTGAATTAAATATGATTTGAGATAAAATTCTGATTTTAAATAAATGTTCAAGAGAATATGCTGGAGTAGATTTTATTCTTACTTTACACTATTAATCGTTAATATATGCTAGACGCATACTTCATTCTGTAAAGGATTACAATGTCATCATAAATGCATGGTCTTGCACTCGAAGTTCGATTGAAAATAACGTACGAGATATGAAGAAATATGTATTTTCCTGAATTTTCCGAAAACCACCATTGGCCTGAAATGTAAACACCAGCATCTGTTTTTTTGTAAGATATAAAAGTAGTTTGAATTCACGCACGTAAAAAAAGCGGCACGTCCATTCTTGGAGATCCTTCGAATGTTCCAAGAGCTCGAGAAGACTGATTGCACAAAAGAAAAATCCATATGGAAAGTGTATAAAGTACAAATAAGTGCATTGTACGATTTTTAAAAAATGTTACCTGTTTCCTGAAGGTCGTGGAATATGCAAAGGATCTCCGAGAATGATCGTGCACTCTTTTCTTATGTGAGTTGAAGAAACTTTTATGTCTTACAAAACAGATGGTGATTATATTTCGGGCGGCCATGTTGGATTTCGGGAAGATCAGAGAATTACCTATTTCTACATTTCTCGTGCGTTTTCAATCGAAATTCGAGTACAGAACCAGACTGAGACTTAGAAAAATCCTGGCATGGAGGGGTTCACATAGAGTGACTTAAAAAAATTATGGCCTGGAGGGTACCTCATAGAGGTACTTAAAAAAATCCTGGCTTGGAGGGGACTTCATCGAGGGACTTCAAAATATCCTGACCTGGAGTGGACCTCATAGAGGGACTTAAAAAAATCCTGGCTTGGAGGGGACTTCATCGAGGGATTCAGAAAAATCCTGGCCTGAAGCAGATCTCATAGAGGATCTTAAAAAAATCCTGGCCTGGAGGGGACCTGATAGAGGGACTTAAAAAAATCCTGGCCCAGTGGGGACCTCATAGTGAAACTTAGAAAAATCTTGGCCTGGAGGGAACCGCATAAAGGCACTTAGAAAAATGCTGGCCTGGAGAGAACCTCATAAAGGGACTTAGAAAAATCCTGGACTGGAGGGGACCTCATAGAGGGACTTAGAAAGATCCTGGCCTGGAGGGGAATTCATAGGAGGATTTTGAAAAATTAGGTCAGCTTCACCGTACGGGATACCTCCTCTCGTGGTGAAGCTGACCCCCTGGATTCTTAACACAGCGGCGGCGGCGAGATCTTTATATAATATAGGGAGATATAGGATCCATATATGGATATTAGGGTGGTTAAAAAAATCGATTTTTTATAACCTCCCTAATAACACCCATTTTTTTCGAGCTAGTACTTGTAGAAAATATTTAGTACAAGAGAAGACTTTGATTCAATGGATTATATTTTTGTTCAGTTTTAAGAATGTTTTTAAAATACAAAAACAAGGCGCGGCCTTTTTTTTACTTAAATGCATTAAATATTCTTTATACATATGCGTTCTTTTACTGCAGAGATAAGAAAGAGATGGATTTTGAGGGAATAAATGACAATTGCGATGGCGTGATAGTTTTTTGTAGACAAATTCTGTTACCATATCTTGTATTATTATTTTTTCTTCTTTTAATTAATGAATTAAATAAATAAATTTATCGTTGCAATTGATTGTATCGAATCCACTTAACAATAGATAAATTTCTCATTTAAAATCAATTATTAAATCAATATCTGCAACGTTACAATTTCTTTACATTTATTATAGAATACTTTTAGAAAGTATTTTTAGTACAGAAGAAAATTTTAAAACAATGGATATAATTGTATTTTAGTTCGCTTTAAAGAATTCTTAGAATTTTGGAAAATAATAAAATTTTTAAGAGACTTAACAAATACAAGAACAAGGCGCTGCATTTGTTACTTAATTGAAAATACTGATGATTTCAATGCAGCACCAATGTTTATTATTGTATCGCAAATACTAGCATTTTAAGCATTTTCAGGGAGTGGAATACATTTTTTTTCTCTCCCTTTAATACCAACATAAAGCAATGCTAGATTTAAAAGACGAACAAAAAATACTTTATTTAATTTTTTTTAACACTGACAACAATAATAAAAATACACATGCAATACACTCTTTCATACTACATTTTTCAGTACAATAAAAATGTCAAATCATCTTTAAAATAATTGTATTCCGAACTAAACCAGGTACATAACGCTTATAAAAATCTGTGCCGGAACTTCTGATTTTTTAGAATTACATCTGTTAACTTTACATTTTTTTTCGGAAATTCGACAAGTTTTACTTTTTTGTTGTTTTGTAAATTCGACATATTTTACACATTTTTCTCCTTAAATTCGAAAATTTGCACAATTTTTGTGTCACTTCCAATTTAACGTATAAAATGTTAATGTGCATCAAATTTACACAATATTTGTGTTGCTTTTCAAATTTAACAGAAAAATCTGTAAAATCTCGAAAAGTTTTTTCAAGTTCATAAAACGAGGTTTGTCACTTCGAAAACTGGTACTCTGATTTTACACATACATTTTTTTTACTGTTTGTACGCAGAATTGTGAGTATCAGTTTCAATTCACATTTGAAAAAAACATAGCTTCCTCTATGAGGAAGCAAAAAGGCGTTGGCGTCCGAGCATTTGGCTGGCTGGATGTGACACAGCCGAAATATTTAAAAAAGCATCAGCTATGCCGACATCTTGCCTCCTAGACACTCAGATTCATATAGTAATGTTTCTTCTTTCCCGTCATCAACAATTATAAATCTTGGTAATGCTTCTTCTTCTTCTTTCATCATCATCATCATCATCATCATAACTACATCTTCTGGTTGCTGACCAAGTATTTATAGTAGTCACACAATACTTTCATGCGAATGGTAATGAGACACCAGATTGAAATATCGATTGAAACATTTTTTTCAGCTCGACGCATCAATTTTTCGCGATAACACGCAACAGTCCTGTGAAGTCCATTTTGATTAGGTGGATAATTTCTCCTGAAAAAAATGAAAAAGAAATTATGTAGTACCTGACAATAAGAAAAAACGAAATTGTTTTAAACAATCGTTGTATTTTTATTTGTTTTTACGATTTTATCAGCTTGACGATTGTGAGAATTTCTTAATAATTTTTATTGAAAAATTATGTCTCTTCACACTTTCGGAATTTTTTTTATTCATCTTAAAAAGAACTGTGTAACATTTTTTTAGTTATAATTTGCCTTATGAAATGTTAATTTTAGGGCACTTGTTTAATAGATTTCTTGACACAAATTACGACAACTTCTCAATCAATAAATTTATCACATTTTGTTACTTACAAATAAACAATTTTTCAGATCTTTAATTGAATTTGTCCCAAGTTTGCAAAGCATTTGTATAACAATTTGTCCCATCCTTTATGCATAACAAAGAAAGTTATATTTGATCTAAAAAAATGTTTTTCTAATGTGAAATTATCTAGTTATAAAAGTAGAATTAAAGATTATAGACTCCAAAATGAATCGCTCAAAAATAAGAAACTTCTTTGCCAGAAATTCAACTTAAAATTGTTTTGTACTTTTCTTTTACACCTTCACTAAAATGATCCTTTAATTTCATTTTACAAACTGAACAATCTAAAACGAGTTTTAATTTTTAAATAGACGATAAATAGCAACGTTAATATTTGATAAATTACTGCAGAAGATCCTTAGAGTATAAAGCACAGGCACCAACTTTTTTTATACTACTTGGCTTTATCATACAAAACTTCGTTTTCTTCTCAAATTAATTTTCCAAAACCATTAATAACTAAAAATACGTATCTTCAAATTACAGTTAATCCACAAACAGTCGTCGAACTTCAGAGCGCAGTTAACGGTAAAAACCGAACACAGATGATCTATTGTAAAAAAAAAAAAGAAGAAATGAGTCTGCAGACGAAACTTGATGACCGATGTTCGCCGAAGAACTGATAGCGTGGGTGTTCAGCCAGTGAAGACGTACAGGAAAAGCGTGGAGACGATGTAAGCCGGGTGTCACGACGTTTAAAAGTGGGGATTTGCTTCGGCCTCTTGCCTCGTTTTTTTTCTTCATCCTTTGCTCATTGGTCATGAGCAACGTTTGGACTGCCTCTTCTTCGACTTATACTCGGTCCTGGGAAACCACAGGGCGTCCTCCTCTTTGCACATCGCTCGGCAAAAGGTATACCCGGTACATATACCAGTGTATCGGTAGCATTACGGTACCGTTGTCACCTCGCACCGACTTGGAATGCTAATGAAAATGCCACCACGCACCGACAAATCATCTCACCACATCAGCTTCAAAGGATAGTCTTCTTTGGAAAAAAAACCAAAAAAATAGAAGAAATTAAGAGTGATTCGGGACGCCTTTTTTGCACTTCTCTCTAGACTACATTCATCGTGATTTTCAATTAAATTACCACTTTTTATTAATTAATTTAAATAGATTTAAAATTTGTAAATCAACTAAAAGTAGCAAATATATTCAATTTTTTTTTAAGTCGACTGGTTAATTAATTTAAATCGGTTTAAAGTCTTTACGAAATTTACAAAGCATCTGAAAATGGCAAAATTTTGTTTAAGTTGACTGGTTAATTAATTTTATTTGATCTGAAGTTTTTACAACATTTGTAAAGCATATATAACAAATTGTAAATGCCACCATGTATCGACATCAGATGTGAAGGACAGTCAGCTTCGATAAAAAAGAAATAAAAAGAAGTAGAAGAAATTGAAAGCGATTCGGGACGTCTTTTTTGCCCTGATCTGTGGACTACTTTTATCGTGTTTCTTCAATCATTTAAATGAATTAACTTGAAGTACTCTTTTTCATAAATTCATTTAAAAATATCAAAATTCATCTAATTGTTTTTTTAAATGTACAAAGCATCAAAAAATAACAAAATGATTCTAAATTATTTTTAAACTAATTTCTTTGAATTGATTAAAAATGTTTACAACATTTTTAAAAAATCTAAAAATATGAATATGATTCAAAACTGCTTGTAAGTTTACTGATTAATTAATATAACACGATTTAAATTTTTTACAGAGTTTGTAAATCATCTACAAAAAAATTGAAAGAAGTGGTACCTGATGGAGATAACGAAAAACGGCAGACGTAAAAGAACCTGTGTTGAAAATCACCAGAATGAATCGCAATCACGACGTATGTTACACGAGCCGGCAGGAGGGAGTCGAGGGAGCGATAGAAGGACTATATAATAAGTAAAGAGCAAGAAGGCACGCGCGGGCAAGCCGCAGAAGAAAACCCGCCCCGTGTCTTCGTGACTTCCGCTTGGCCTCCGGTACCGAATGCGCGCGCCATGCATTTCGTGCGTGTGGTTTGTGTTGCCCGGCGGCGTTGACCGGATATGGCGAAGAACTGACAAACTCAAAAACGTGGCCGCTAATAGTTAGGCTTTGCTATATGCTAGAGTCTACTGTTCAGCCGACCGTTTCAACAGAGACTTTATGCGAATCACGCCTAATGTGTACCAAATACCGGCGGGCGTGTATCAGCGATGACATCATACTCTCATTGTACTTAGCTTTTGCCAATTTGTATACACGCTCGAACACTAACGTGTGGCTTTCAAATACAACTATAAGAGAAGCGGACAAAAAGTCCTGGCGCCGCTATAAATATGATACACATCCCAGAAAATGTGTCGATATGTTAAATAATCATCAGAATATGAAATTTTGGATTTCGAGGGTTCCTGGACGGAATTTTTTTTTAAATTATTTTATTTTTTTATTACTTTAATGTATTTTTGAGTTTTTATTTAATCGGTCATTCATCGATTACGAAGAATGTTTATTGGAATCTTAAGTAATTATAGTAAAATTGAAGAAATTAAAAAAATTAAATTTTTAATTAAACAGGAATACAAAGTAAAACTTTCAAATTATTTTCTACTCATTTCTTCAATTTTTACTATAATTACTTAAGATTCCAAATTTCTTGAACTCGTAATATTTTTAATTAAAAATATTACGAGATCAAGAAATTTGAAACAAAAATTAAATCTGCTACAAAATCTTATTTCTTCAATATATTTTAACGAAAATTGAGTAACTGTTAAATAATCAGAACACATAATCTTGGATCTCGATGGTTCCAGGACTAAACTTTTTTTTTTTTTTTTAATCCTGAAACCGAATTTAGTGGGGATTTCTTCAATTACGAAGAACATTCATTAAAATCTCGAGTAATTATCGTAAAAATAGAAGAATCAAATAGAAAATAATTTTTAAAATAATGTGCAATTTTTTATTTTTCATTTTATTTTTTCACTTTTTATTTTTTTAAATTTAATAAATGTACAAAGTCAAGAAATTTAAGAAAAAAAAGACCGATCTACTTCGGAAATATTTGTTCCAATCTCAAAGAATTAAAAATTTATTTTAATAGCATGTATTGAGACCCTAAATTATTTTTACACAATTTTTGGGTGTCTTATGATTTTTTTGTTTTCTAGTCATCATTTCTAAGTATCTTCTGAGGGCTAATTTTAAAAAATCACGTCATCCAAAAATCTTTTAAAAAATTGTGCATTCTCTATTTATTGAGACGAATAACTAAAAAGTTAATAAACCACATAAAAGAGAGGTTTGAACAATATCTAAAAAAACTAACAGATTTCCAAAAACATTAACTTATTTATTTATCTTTCTGATCCATTTTACCGATTTCTCTTGAATTATTAACAGCTTCAAAAACTACAGTCTGTTAATATTTACCAAACAAAAAAATATCTACATAAACAAACAGTTACAATAAATAAATGTAAATATTATTTGCAAATAAATATCCGTAACCATTTCACTAGAATTTGCATACACATGCTTGTAATACAAATCACCTCTTTTATTAAAGCTCTGAAATGTTGTAATAATTCTTAAGAACTGATTTGAATAGTGTGAAGCAATCCAATCACTTTATAAATACGTCATTGCTTTTTAAAAGTAATAAACATAAAACCTTCGAATTACCAAACAAAAAAAAAACAAAAATTTTCTGCTTATTATAAATTAATTTTTTTTACTTTCGATTAACAATAATTTCACGTGTATCTTATACGCTTATTTCTTTTTATTTATTTGAATTACCAAATAAATGTTCACAGTACTATAACAAAAATCCCCCAAAAATTTGAAGAATCCAGCCCCTCGGAACTTTGGCATAGAAACCAAGTGAGATATCGCGACTGGGTGTCGCGGTTTATATGCTGGTGGCTTGAATTCGACATTGACCGTTCCGCTGTGTTGGAAATCTATTGTTAATTCCGCTCACGATCCTCAGGAGGAATGTGGCGAATCGATCATTGATCGCATCATTGAAGCCGCACAGTTCTCTCTGGCGCGTCACTATAAAATACGACACTATCGTACTTTTATAATATGTTACATCGACCATCAGCATTGCTGAATAAAATCTTATCTGAATTAATCTGTAAAGAAATTTCATGAAAAAGTATTTAAAACAAGGTATTGCTTCACGAATATTTATCAATTTTTATTGAATTTAAGAATTTTTCATAGATTCTGTTTTTTTTTTCTTTTTTCACAGATGCAGTACGACGAGACAAAAATATCTAAACAATCGGGCGAAGGTATGACTCCTTCTGAGGAGTCCTTTCACGAAATAAAAGTAGCCGATTAGTAGGCAACCCGAGGGCTGTTCGTGTTCCGTTGCAGAGAAAGTCTCTCCGAAAGCCCAGGGGTTTGGCGAGTCTGTTAATACAATGGAAAGAGGATATAAGTATAAAGAAGAAGAGAAAAGAGAGAAGGAGAGATGACTCCCGACGTTGTTGGGAACGAATATGTACTCGAGAGTCCCGGCGACACGACACGCTACATACGTCGTCGGGGACTCTCGGACCGATGGAAGAATAATTAATCGGTAAGCGAGACACGTAGGACCCGCGCATAAGACCATAAAGAGTAGTGCTGGCCACGAAGGAACCCGCGACGAGTTCCATCCGGCCCGAAGAGGCCTTCCTCCGAAACTATTCGACAGGACGTTATTGTCTATAATTCATTTTTTTTTTTTTAGGCTTTAACTCGAATTTTTAAGACACGATCTGAGTTTTAGTTTGTGTTGCTGCGTTATAGAGAATACTTTTTTTTTGGGATAAACAAGAACATTTTACATTGCTTGCTTTTTTTGTTGCAAAGATTTTTCTATGAGGAAGTATGTTGAATTTAAGTTGGGGTTCCACATTATTTTTTAGCTTTCAGAAAATGATTATTTTCATGAAACAGTACGTTGATTAATTTTGGCTTCTTCATTACTTTTCACCTTTCGCAAAGTTTTTTCTTTAAGAATGCAATAAAAAATCTGAAAAATTTCCTACGTCTTTTCTTCAACGAGACCAACATACTGAATAAATTTGAGGGCGTTTTGTTGACATGAAAAATTGGGGTGGCCAACTTGACGTGTTTTGTCTCATATGTAATGTTTCTTTAATCAAATTTCTATACATTTTTTTACCAATATGATAGAATATTCTAATAAAAAAAAGAACGAACACCAAATTATTAATGGGATGGTTAAAAATCTGATTTAAATGTCCCATATTGTTAATTCTCATCATAATTGCTATGAAAGACCCTTGACTATTAATCTCTGCTAAAAGTTATCTAGACGAATATTAAAGAAGAAAAGCATTCTCAATGTAATTTATTTAAATTTAAATGAAATTCAAAATATAGAGCTACTAAAGAATACAAAACGCGTCAATCCTGAATGACGCGCACCGTCACTAATCGTTGAAAAAGGAAGGAGCAGCACAGAGTCGAGAAAGACCGAAGAAAGGAAAGGAGCGAATGAACGTCTGACGAAGACGAATAATATTCATGATTCATAAATCGTTGACATTCAGTTTGAAAATATATATTCATGAATAACCAGAAGTCTCATGGAAGCTTCGTGTGCTCTTCGTCAAAGCACTTCGAAATGAGACTCCCCTTATAATTTTTAACAATAACAATAAGGTCCTTGATCTTTTACAATTATACAATTGTAAGCAAACGTGATGAATTTTTAACTACCTGCATTTTGATCTGTTAGTGCTGGAATTTTTGTTAATTTTTTATTACATTTATTATAGCTTAGAAGATAATTCTTCTTTTTTTTTAGCACTTTTATAGGGTATGACAATCTTTGAAATGTCCCAAATGAAAAACTGTACGAGAGAGTTTACTTTTCTTCTTAAATTAAGCTAATGGAAAAAAAATGTATTTCACGATTTCAAAATGAAAGGTATATTTTTTATTTTATTGAAAAAATGACTCGACAACAATACGAAACTTTTTTTTTAGCCATGTGTGAACTTTAAATTTCCAACCATTCGAGATATACGATTATTATTTTAATTGAAAAAATGACATCGTATATTAATTTTTTTAAAATTATTTGATGCATATATTTTTCCTTGCCTGTGATTAATTAAAAACCTGATGCTTACAACCAAAATTATTAAAAATTACCGTTCGTAAGATTTGCATTTTAATCATCCAAGTCAAAATAAAAATTGAATATACAAAATTTACAAGACACAAATAAAATACCTTTACTTTTCAAATCGTATCTCCGATATCAAAAATTATTTTCATTCCCTCATTATCTTATTTCAGTTATTCCAGACTTTTTTTTATCCAATAGTTAAAATCAAAATAAAAATTTACTCTCTCATTTATATTTTTCTACGATTAATTTGTACCGAGACATTTCTTATTTAAAAAATGTATTGTTTAAAAAATGACAAAATTGTTTGAAAGTGGAATCTCATTTCTAAAATATTTAAATGACATTTCTCGGTGTGTCGATGCGAATATTTGAGCAGAGTTTCAATTATGTTTGTTTCCAATTATTTGTAACATAGTGCTGAAAAACAAAACAAGGGATTCGTTGCAATATCATTACATATTTATTCCCATGAGTTTAGAAATAGAATATATTGCGGTTAAAATACTCAGAGCAGAAGAGTACTGACCAGTGAAAAAAAAATCTGTAAACATAAGTAGGCCGTGTAAATGAGGCGTTTGCTACTGGAAGCTTCTCAGACCCGTGCAAGTGCTAATTAGCAAACAAACAGGTACAGTTCGATATACCGGCTCTGTGTGTGAATGCGATTCCCTTTCAGACTTGAGAAATAACAGAATCGACGAACAAAACAAGATTTTCTTTTAACGAGACACAGCACAAGTATTTTTTAGACCACTTAAAAAAATTATCCGATATAGAAAAAACAATAGTATTAAATAAGTTGCATTTGTCAAAAATTTCTAACAAACAAACAATTGCAGCTCTAATTAATTTGTTTAATTAATTTTGCTGTTGTACTTCTGGTTTGATATTTGTGAAATTTTAAATATCATATTTGAAATACAAAGTGGAACACAGACGGGTGAAATGATTTCAGCGTTTCAATTACAATAATTAGTAATGTTCAACTAATTATATTTTCTCTTCGAGATACGAATTGACGATTCTGCGTAACCGGGACTAAAAATACATTGCGGCAATTTTTCACTCGCGTCTTCCTGCTAATTTGTTAATTATTCCGTGGGCAATAATTAACTCCAGTTAAAACTCACGTGGTAAACGAGTTGCACCTGTGATGTAGACTGCCGAAGAGTTATTTGCGGGCAATTTTTTTTTTTTCGTAGGGATGATGTTAAAAAAACAGCGTAACACTCAAATCAACGACGATCTCAAAGATTTGCAGATTTTTTGACAATTTTAGTCGTCATCATCTGGCATATTAAATTTTATATTCAAGAATGGTAAAATCACAAATTTTTACAATTTACTCCCAAAACTCAACTTCAAATTCAACTTTCTAATTTTTGAAATACTTATTAAAAAGTACTGTAATTTTACATCGCACTTATACACATTAAATGTAATATATAAATTCATGTAAAATAAAGCTTCCTATAACAGTAATTGAAGCTTATAGCAAACATTTTTTTTCTTCTATTTTTGCTTCTCCCAATCAAATTTACTATTTTTTATAAATTTTATAAATTTTTTTAGATTGTGAAAATTAAAATATTTTTTTTGCTATTGCTTTCTGCCTTTTCTACTACAGTGCCATTTTTTGAAATTTCTTTTAACAGATTTCACAGTGGAACATTTTTGTCTATTGTTTATGAAAAAAAAGTTTTCTAAAGATTACTCCGGAAAATATATTTGATTTTTTAAATGATTTTTCAATGCCCTGAAGTTTTTTTTAAACTTCTCATACATCATTTTCAGTTTGTTTTAAATTTGCACGGATATTTCCCAAAAAAAAATTGCGGGTTTTGGTACATTGAAAGAAAGTTGTCCAATAATTTCTTGTAGATTTTTAGAAATACTCAAATTTTGACGCTGGATAGAATTATTTCAGCATTTTTCATTTCTTAATAACAATATATTTTTCAATCATCGTTCTCTCAGTCACTTTGATATCTGAAAATGTATGACTTGTATGTTGCAATTTAAAAAAAAAACAAGATAATTGAGTAATTACTTTAGTATTTTTCAAGTTTTGCCTTTTATTATTGTAATTATTATTATTTATATATATTATTATTTATTATTTTAAATATTTATCATTACATGAAATATTGTTTTCTGTTAATAGAAAATATTAATTATTATAATTATTACATGGGTTTATCCAGTCAATTTCAATAAATGAATAAATAAATATTTCAACAATCATTTTGTAAATTGTGAAAAAATATGGAAAAAAATGTTATCTAAAAAAAAAAATCTCTATGAATTTTCGAAACGTCTAAATAAATTGAAAAATAAGGAATCCCAAAAAAAAAATTTGACAAATACAGAGAAAGCCTTATGCATTGACTTTATTTGTCTTTTTGTACTACGATAAATTCTTTTTTCTGACTTTGAAGTGATTTCAAAACGATAGCCGAAATAATTTACAATTATTGTCTAAGCTGTTAAAGATGTTTGCTGTAAGCTTCCTTTATAGACATAGGAAGCTTTTTTACATAAATTTGTATATTAAATTTAAGATGTAAGATATAAAATTACAGTATTCTATACTAAATATTTCAAAAATTAAGAAGTCCAATATAAAAGCTTGTGATTTTATCTCACTTGTTTATTAAATTTAGAATTTCAGCTGATTAATGAAATAATCGGTAACAAAAATTTGGAAATATTTTTTATCAGTGTATAATTTATAAAGAAGATTTTTTAAACATTACTTCAAAAATCAAATTCGATTTTTTACTTTAGTTATACAAGCATGAAATATACATTTGTTCGATTTGTTTATTCTTCTAAAAGGATACGATTTTTCCACTGTGAATATTTCGAATCGATGATCGTTTTAACACGCACGAATAATATTCACTAGAACAGTAAAACTGTACGTCTGCCGTGTACGCACCTTGACCAAAGCCAACGAACGACTCTTGGTCGAAGTAGTAACGCGCCGCGTGAGGCTCGAATCGCTGGAAACATCAGGAAATCGTTTCTCGTCTTACCGGACACCGGTGCGTCAATATTGACGCATATCTTGTGAAACACGCGCTCTGAAAGCTCGATGCTGCCGCGTCCTGTCTTTCGATGAGGACTATTTTCTTTTCCTCTCAAGAATGATTTATTTCACGATGGATCATGGATCTATGCAATGTATTCCTCATCCTTACGCAATAGCGTGCTTCCACGTCGATGAGGAACCCGGAAATTAAAGTTGCAACTTAATTTCCGGACTATTAAATGTCCAATTGAATGAGAATTTTTTTTGTATTTGTCATTCTTTAAGTAAACGACAGTAAAATTTATTTATGTACTGTTGGAAAATAAAAATAGATTTAACTACGGAGAAAAAAATATTAATTTTTTTGTGAAGAATTTTCATCTTTTCAACAAACATTGCCAACTATAATGTCAAGAAAATGACTAAAAACTAGTTTATTTGAATGTACCCATACATTTACTCTGAACAAATATATCGTCATTCTTCTCATTGGACATTTCTGCTTGATTTCTTTAAAATAATATATAAAAGTAAAATAAACATTTTTTTGTATTTTTACTTATTTAGATATTTTTGTTGACGTAAATGAACAGGCAGTTTCGATTTTCAAAAATAATTCCAATTGCTTTCCTTAATTCCGATTAAATTCACAATTTGACTTCTGAAAAAAAGACTATAAAAATTAGCATTAGAAATCTGAAAAAAAAAGAATCATAACTCCTGTATTTGCAATCCACTTGAGGACTATCATCTCCATAAGTGTGTAATTTATTTTAAAAATTACGTTAACGTTTATCGATAAATTTGAACTAATCTAATACATGTTCAAGCAAAATAAAAGCATAAGTGACAACTATTAATTATTGATGGTATTAATTTATTTACTTATTACAGCAGAATCGTTGAATCGCTTAGTCCTTTATTTATCTCAACGCCATGATGCCTTAATACTTTACTTAACAACAACATTAGGTAACAATTCGATATACCTACATATCCCGAATCTTCGAATTTCGTAACAACAAAAATAAATAAAGTTAACGCCGGAAACATACGAGAAGAAGCGGGGCAGACAGAGGGAATGGCAAAAGATAAAATACTTTTTTTGTAACATGAAATATGTTCGATTAACTAATTATTTTTCACACATTGAAAACGAATGATAATCTTGATAATAGAACGATTATCCCTGTGTTTGATAATGGCTATCCTGCATAGCCGCGATTCTGCACAAAAATTCATTTACGAATATAGCACACAATAGTCGTATTGTCGAGCTTGATCTACGCGATACACGTACACGTAGAATTACGTAGAAAATTACATAACGTAGGTGGATTAACCAGGCCATCAGCTAATCGCTGCAAATCGTGGAATCCATTTGGGACACCCATTAGGCACTTTTTACACAAATATATTCTCCATCCGGATATGGCATGTCGCCTCGCGATTCTTAAATCGTATATTATTCGATTACAATGAGAAAAACAAAAAAAGTACCGATCCCATTATCACACCTGATTCTTTATCTTTTTTTGGAAATCCATTTTCACCGAACCTCCACCGAAGATTAGGAATCAAATACTATAGATAATAATTCAACAATTTTAATCACATAACAATGATACTTCATTTCTGAGATAAGGAGATCGCGGTGGTTATTTCTAGTCAAATGTTTGTTAAAAGAATTTTAAAAGCAATCGATATTAATCGGTTAAATAATAATAGGTAGTAAATATTTTGATTAAATGCAGACTAGTCTTTATCGATTGCATAAAATATATATATATATTTTTTTTTTCGTACTGAATTTAATCAAAATCATTGGCGACTTTTCAATACTTTTTTATGATCCATTTTGTTGTTGTAACATCTGATACGATTTAATGTACGCTATTTCTTTTCGTCTGTCTCGCAAAGAGAACGATACTATAGTGTTACAGCGATTGTTAAACATTTAAGAAATTATTGCTGAGAAATTAGGGGAAATTGTATAAAATAATTATTCATCTGCAGTTATTCTCTATCCGTGAAAACGGGTTCCATGAAGCGAGTAGTTAAATCGAGAAGAGACAGAAAATTATTATTTTGTTCTTTTTCAGTATGTATTTTTATATCTCTCAATGAAGGATTATCTACTATCGCAAAATCGCTCGGTTGTTTTTTTCTTTCGATCTACCACGCAATTTCAGTTCGTCTAATCCTAAAATAAAGATCCTGAAAGTTTAATTAAAAATGAAAAATTGTCTAGAGATCGCAATACATATTTCCGAATTTATTAAAAATTAGGATGGTTAAAATAGATAAGTCATTCCGCTTAGAAATACATCTGAAAGTTTAATAGAAAATTTGAAATTTTAGATCTCTCGAAAAAGTTGTTCAGAAAGATTCTGATTTTATGAATATTACTGATTTCTGTGTCCCACAAATGTTAAATTATCAAGGAGAGTCTTTGTACTGATCTTCTTTTTACATTAATAAAATCGAGGCAAAAAAATGTTGAAATATAAAAATATTTTCAATACAAGTGCTGAAAAAAGTAGATTTCTTGAAAGAACTCTAAATACTATGAAGCGTAATGATTAATATCAAATTTTAAAAAAAATTGATTCTGACTGAATTTGAACATTTCAATCGCGTTGATGGATCTCTGCACATGTTTTTTGCAACAAAATTTAGTACTCATTTGACTAGATTGTTTCACCGAAAACTCCTCAAATAAATGAAAATCTATCACACAAATCCGAGTAATCGTATCACTCAGTTGAACAACCCTGTATATATTAAAAACCGGATTAAATTGTCTACTTCAAAAATTAACAGAATTTCATGAATATGAAAAAAAAAAATGATCAACATTACACGAATGCGAAACGTCGAATAAAGTAGCCGAAGATATGAAGAGAAATTAAATCCGTGGACAGAATAAATCGGGATAGAATAATAATATTAACGAGACGTTCGTTCTTGTATGTTCCCTACGCTCCCCAAAGCCCAATCTTCGTGCCTAAATGCGAAAGATAATATTTTCCTCCATTCTCTCCCATAATCTTAAGAATTATTAGATAAAGATGAGAAAAAAGAGTGCCGGTCGCGAATATTTCGTCGATCAGCAGCACCGAACGCAATCTAATTTCTACTCCCGAAAAAAAAAATCGTTCTCATTTCTTCGTCTCTATCAGTGGAATATTTTCTAAAGCTGCTATCTTTGAATTTGCGCCAATAACGGAGTGGGAGTCAGGTCGAAATCGCTGATTTTTCCTTGAACTCATTTTATTTCACTGCTATTATAAGAGAAAATATATATTTGATGATTCCTAAAACAAGGAATATTTTGGTTTGGGACAAAAGCATTCACTCATTGCAGTACATCATAAATTTATGGGTTTTTATGTTTGTCGCACATTTTCAATTCAACCAGTCGTCTAAATATTCCCAAAAAATTCGATTGATTGTTATTTTCGTTAAATTGATCATATGTCATAGATTTGGAGACTAATTAAAAAACTTATTTGACTATTGCTATCTGCAACAGTCAAATGCTTTTTTCACAAGCCAAAATATTCTTCGTTTTACGAGTCAACAATATATATTTGCTCTTATAATACACACAATCAAACAAACGAGATATTCTTCAATGAGTATCGGCAATTTTGATCTGACTACCTCCCTTAATACTTTTTTGATTTGGAGCATGACGGCTCTCCAGAGATTATAATCTTATCAATTGGTCTATAATAATTGGTGTCATTTCTATCACTGAGACTTACAGGGAACAAATCAGCGATACGATATTTCGTCCACCATTCCCATTGAGAATTACATCTGATATGCTACTTTTATAATGCACGACCGCGAGTTCGTCGAATCTATACATTAGACTTCGTGGCTAATATCGCAGTGGGCGGCCGGATATCGTGGTAAATTTGTCTTGTGAATTAAATAATAAACGACAAAACATATAGGCCACCAAAATATCACAAAAAGTAGCGAAATAATTGTTCAGTGGTTCTACAGAAACGTGTCTAGTAAAAAATCTTGTAAATATCGTATTAAACTAATTGTTCGGTGTCACATCGTTAAACGTGCGGCCTATTTAATTTTAACACGTCCGTTTTAATTGTCGGACGGTATGTGCATATGTATGCGTTAGATTCGACTGTCTAAACGTGTAGCCAATAAGCCACTAGACTTCGGAACTGTACTATCTAATTGATCATGCGTCAATAGTGTCGATTATGCTAACCATAAATGACATTGCTCAACGGAAAAGAAAGAAGAAAAAAGAAACAAAACAAAGAATTATAGCGCGTCGACTCGTCTCATTATCACTTTGATATCGTTGGGATTATAAGAAGTTAATTAAATGTTCTTTTTGATACGTGAACCGAACCTGTTTTTTTTGTTTCTACTATAAAAGTAATGTTAAGCCTCTAGTTAAAACTCCCATGATGTGTATGATGCTGTCCATGGTGTAACTACGGCCCAGGACGGGAACTGAGCTAAGAAACGCTTGAATCGTAGCGATCTTTGATTTTCACCGTGCAAAAAGTGTCCTGCGAGGGCCACCGTCAGCGTAGAACCTTTGTGGGTCATTGGAACCTGTGAATTAAAATAATAGTAACGTCTTAACTTTGTGTACTCACTGCATTATGTGAAAATATCTATTGGAATTGTTTTCAAGGCAACCAAAATTTGCCAAATGCATCGTTACACTTATTGCGGACAATTTTACGAAGGAAAAAGATTCACAAGAGATGTTTTCACATGTTAGTTCTCGTTTTCTTTATCAAATGTTAGAAATATGAGAGGAAGCTTACAATTAAATCCAATGAAATTGTATACGGAACACAATCAGCGGCGCAGGAATAATATATGAAGTAGACTTCTCGACCATTCCACGCTGGACCTTTCAATGGTTTTCCATCGATTACTGTCCATTTTTGCAGACGAACGCCTTTATACGGAGATAAAATTATACCTATGTGATCCGGACCTTCAAAGTTCATAAAAAAAAAAGAAAAACATTTAGTGACACTGAAAATAAAGCAAGTTAAATCGTTAACGCACTGAAGTCAACTTTTCCGATCAAATTAAAATTAAATATATATATATATATATTGACTTCGAATACCTGTTACATTAAACGTAAAAGATATGACGTTTCGTAGTGCTGCTTTTGATATCAAGTCAAGTTTCGTGGGAATGTTTATCAATGGAGCTGGTCCGGGAATCCAACTAGTTTTCCTATAATAAAAACGAAATTAATTAGACTTTCTAATAAATAAATAAAATATTACTAAAATATAAATATTTGTTATTTTCAGTAAATACATATTATAAGATTTGTACTTATAATATTTACTAAAAATAATAACACCGCTAATTGTACTTTTATAACAGTTCATGCGTGTAAACTAATTATTATTTCAAATATAGAAGTAAAAAAAAGATTAACAATCTGTAGTATTATTAATTAATAATAGGAGAGTGAAATTTCTCGTTCTTTGCATCCTCATAGCGGAAGCTTTGATCGCATGAAAAAAAAAATTCGAAATTTTCATTTTTTTGTGGATATGTGGATTTTTTTGACTTATTTTTTACTTTTTTTTACTTTTTAGCTTCGGCAAAAGTTTAGCAAGTAAGCAAAACTTTATATGTCATGAAAATATAATACAACGAAGTTTGTTACGATGTTTCGTAGCCGTTTATAATATGGTTTGTTTTTTTAGATTCTACATTTTGATTGTTGCAATGCTTGCTCTATGAGGAAGTCAAAATAAATAAACATACTTCCTCATAGAGGTAGCTTTGTAAAAAATTTAAAATAATGACAAAGCAATGTACAATGCTCTACTTGCATTCTTTTTTTTAATTGGAAAACCCCAATTATAGTATTTTTTTCGATTAACAGAGGAAAATTGAATTTATCGTATGATCTGTAGTATTTTTACCAGAGGAATGTTGTAACCGGCATGAGATATGGCAATCCGCAATACAACTGTTCCTCGCAGTCTTTGATTGTGGGTGATGCTGCACCAACTTCAGGCACCATAGCTTCCACACTGTGTGGACTATTCATGTCCAAGTCGACGATCCAATAGCCGCTTCCTGAATATCGCGTAGTGCCGTCCACATTGTAATACTGTCGTTGAGTGTGCTGCAAGTCAAATCAAAGCAATGTATTTATTACTCGTGAATTACAAAGTAATCTTTCGAGATATTGTCAATGTTAGTTTACCGCAATCATAAAACGTTGTGGCGCAGGCGATGTTATATCTCCGCTGTACGGAAAACCCAACGGCGTTAAGATTAATATGCCGATCGAGATTAAAAACATTCCGATCATCGCACTAAGAACTCGACCAGCGTTCTTGATCAAAAGGACTAGCGGGAGCTAAAATAAAAACGTCGCAATAATTCGTATTTTCAATTACAAAAAAAAAAATATATTTGAATTCTCATGATTAAGAGTCGAACGAATTGAAATGATGGTGTTTGTTAAAGCGTTTATAACTAAAACTTAAGTGAAAATATTTAAAAATACTTTCACTTAAAATTTGTTTGCGCAGAATCTGAGGTCTGAAAATATAGTTTTACTACTGCCTTAACGGCATTAAAATTTGGGAGAAGTGCAGTTTTCGAGAATTTCAAAATTGCGCAAAACTAAATTTCGAAAAGGTCGATATAGATCTTTTTGTTATTAAAAAAACTATTGTAAGTCTGATTTGAAAAAAAAGTCTGGTCATACAAAAAATATACATCAAGGAATTGTATGTTATTCAAAATTTCAAATAACAATCACATAGTCGAAGAAAAGAAATTCAGTTCTTTCCTTCTGCGTGAGCTATTTTTATTGGCGAAAAGATGAAATAACGGAATCTAAAAAATGAGCTTTTTTATCGCTTCAATATTCACTAATTGAAAGCAATTTTTGAAACTACATTGCATGTTGTCTTACCGTAAAGCTGAGTATCTGGCAGAACAAGAGCGAAAGCATATTGGCGACGACGACCTCAGAATTGATACTAGCGCCCGAGCGACCCATTATGGGAATAAATAAATAAAGAGCACCGATAGCTAAGTAAAACGATTGTATGTACGGCAAACTAAGTATTCCGACTTGAAAGCACAGCCATTTCCAATCTGCAAAAAAAAAATTTCATTGCCCATTAAGTATGCCAAGATTTTTTGTCGACAATAATGTAATATTTTGGATTTATTTATACCTCTCCATTTATCGAAGAAATGGTGTCTCAGAATATTTCCAACCGCCGGGAAAATAACCCAGTGGAGTGGTATAAAGCCCGAGCGAATTTCGAATAAAATACACAAAAATAGTATGAACATCCAAATAATGCTGTAAGCGTCGCAGTACAGTTGATAAAGAATCCAAGGCGAGCTTACGTCCTACGAAAAGTATTTTGTCATTAATTCTGTTGCTTGCGCATCAGAAATTAGCGCAAAACCAGGATTTTTCGGCAGAAATGCAATGAAAGAAAAGGTTCAGTGCTCTCCTGTTATTAAAATGAAAAAGAGAAATATATTTTGAGCGACGTTTAAAAACGAACTGTATGAGCTAAAATTTATATTTCACGTTTATCTAGCTGCGATGTGTCGATTTCTGCTTGTAAATTATAAAAACAAGAAAAGTTTCGACACACTCTGACAATCCATAATACTGACCTGTCTTTGACGATTACCCATGTACAGAAATAGTATCATTGACATAGATACGGTCGGGCAAATGTAGAGGAAAAACAGCCAAGCTGGTCTCGCGTACCAGCTCATTACTTTGCCAAGTTTCGTCAGTACCAGAGCGATAAATGTAGCGGATATCATTGATATCAGCCACGAGCCAATTACAGCTCCAGCACAAATCAAGATATGTTTCACGTACGTCGAAGTCCGAACATCTGCGAATAGTATTTTTTTTTTTAATATTTTGTGAAAACGCTAACTTTGATACATCGGTTATATGTCGAAAATCTAATGCGAAGCTTTGTTTATGAGAATTATCGATCGAAAGATTTCACTTCCGGTATATAATGTGAGCTACTCACGACGGTGTCGCGTTAATTTTTTGTTTCATTAATTTAATAAGTACTTAGTTCAAAAAATGAACTTCTTAAAAGTACTATACACAAACAAAAAGAGCATTCTAAATAGAATTCAAGCAAACTTACCTCTTCGAGCGCTTTCCATGTTCAAATAAATCGAATAAGCTCCGACAGCGAGACTCGCGACATTCACGATACCAGCTATGTACTGAGGCCATCTTATGACGAATGCGCCAAGAAAATCGAAAAACACAAGGCTTCCGTCATTATCTTCTAAAGAGGATTCGCTCAAATAGTGACCTGCTGTTATGCCACGCGCCAAGGCAAGGATATTGTCGCCAGTGCGCTGCAAGGATCCCAGCGGTATTTGATTCACCGTGTCAAACTTAGTGTGGTAAACGTACCCATTTGTTGACCAGGCAAAATCAACGCCTAAATTGTAAAATAAGAAAGAAAAAAAAAAAGAAAACAAAAATGAATAGATGAATCGACAGGACCTTCAGCGAGACAGTATGAAGTAAAGTTGTCTATCGATACTGCATTGAAATTGAATTCGCTTTTATCTGAAATATTAGCTATCTCGGAGAAAATAGAAAAAACGATTTTCTTTTACAAACATAAAAATTCATACGTGTTTCGCATTGTCTTAATTATGGCGTTTTGCTGTTACACGATTTTAGTGAATAAAAAAAAAACATTTACCGGATACTTTTCCAAAATCTCGGAATATACGAAAATCGGTGTCGCCAGGCACAATTCCACTTTGAAATATTTCTTGGGCCAATGATGACGCATACGGATATGGGACTGCTCGGGAATATACCTGAATCAACGAAAATATCGTAGTATCCATTAATTACGCCGCGAAATTACAGCGGAATTTTAATTTTTTTACGATATGATAACGAATTATAGTACCTCGATAATCCAAGGATTGTCGGGTCCGGCTTGAAACAGCAATTCTCGACCGCCAGCACCGCAAGCCTCAAGATTTATGAAAGCCCGTACTTCTTGCGCCCAGGGATGTTGCGTTATAAAACCATGGGACGCCTGTAAAAATAACGCAATACCATATTACAGTTTTGCTTGCTCATAAAGGAAGCTTTGCTTTCATGAAAAAAGAAGTTTTCACGATTTTCATATCAGGAATGGTTGAAAATTATCTACACCTACACGAATAAAATGTTATGACAATTTGAATGTTTGAAAAAAAGA
Source organism: Perithous albicinctus (assembly GCA_964016905.1). NCBI lineage: Eukaryota > Metazoa > Arthropoda > Insecta > Hymenoptera > Ichneumonidae > Perithous > Perithous albicinctus. The sequence continues at coordinate 7,494,869 of OZ024688.1, forward strand.
ACGCAAAGACTGTCACGATAGCAAGTTTTTCGCTATCGAGTTAAAAATTGTATCGTAAAAATCGTAAATAATATTCTAGGATTGTTGGGATAGCATTTGAGTCGAATATATAAAGAAGTCCGGATTCTACAAGATTTTGAAATTATAAAAAAAATAGACGTTTCGCTCTAACTCGTGTCAACATCCATCAGATCAGCTCATTTTTTTACAGAAACGTACTAATATTACGCAGTCGTACATACCAAATTTGGTGAAGATCGGTAAAGGGGGTTCGAATTTTTATAGAAATTTGAATTTTGTTATAAAAACATTCCTTATCGTCGAAGTTTACAAAAATATAAGGCACGTAAATCTTAAATGACTTAAGCAATAGATACAAAAATGGTCATACCAGTTATGGAATCAATTAGATACTAGACTACGTAAAATTATATTATTACGTAACGAATATAATTTCCCTGAATTGCAGGTACTGATTTTAGCATAAAAGTGTAAAAATAGATTTTTTCGGCGGCAAACTTTTTTCATGAGATTCGCAAATTGACATCATATATATATTACCTGTAACAAATTTTCCTCCGCGCCGTTGAACAAAAATACAATATTGTGTTTGAGATACTTTGGGCTCCGAGACATAACTCGTAGAATTTCTAACATCACAGCGCAACCCGCTCCATCGTCGGAACCACCTAAAAATTAAATTCTATTGACCAGTTCAAAGCACCCGGATTATCTAATTGCACGTGACAATAATTTAACGATATTGACGCGTGAAATAATGAATTATATTAAATGCATTAATTGAAAACCTTTGTGCTTGGTGATGAGCATCTTGTATATTATTTATCATGAAAAATTGAATAATTAATTTTCAAAAGCAAATGATAGTCATAAGAAATGATAAAATGTCGCGAAGGTCGATAATTCTGCGATTTAAAGTACAATAATCTCACCCGGACTTTCGACAAAAGTGTCAAAATGACAATTGAGCAGTAGGCTGTGTTTGGACGGCCTGTGAGGACCAAGTTTAACGATAACATTTTGAACATTTCTGTAAACATTGGTCATTCCATCTAGAAAGGTCAAAGGAAATGCGCCACTGTGTTTTGTAACGTTGATTAGAATCTTGTGTTTTTCGCTCGCACCCTTCACTGTCTTCTCTATCACATTCATGAGAAACTTTACAGCCAGAACCTCGTTCTCATAACTCCCAGTTATTCTTGGTCCAATCTTTGTCAGATTAACAATGTGATCTCTGGCTCTTTCGGCGATAAAACTTCCAGGATAAATTCCCTCCGTCTCTATCAAACGCGGCTCCGGCAGATTTTTCTCCAGTACTATGACGATCAGCGATATGGAGAGAAAGAATATGAGAACAAACAGGAGATGTTGAATGCCGTTTGACAACGTATGTTTCTTCTTTGCCAAACCCTGGTATTCATAAAAAGTATCCTCCGACAAACGCCTCGATAAATGCTGACGGAATCTAATTCCATCTTTCTGAAATATAGAAATACAATGCAAGAAGTTCAATGATCAAACTTTGTTGCTCAAAAAGAAAAAAAATTTAAATATCAATTTTACAGTTGGTTGATCGTTTCATTTACAAATAACAAAATTGCAACAATCATACATAATTGCTATTTATTCATGAAATAATTCTTCAATAGTAAAATAGACATTGATGCATTGTCCGGAGACTAAAAAATAATTAACATCTCTTATGAAATTAGAATATCGTTTAAAAAGTACTTTTAAGCTAAAAGTTGCCATAATCTTTCTTTTTTTTTTTTTTCTTTCATCATTGATACCAGCAATCTACAATTGTCTAGATTTACATATGAAATTTACATAATTTTGCTTTTTGGCATCTAAATCTTGAGGATAATTATAATTAGAAGAAATATACAATAAAGAAGATGTGGCGCAAGTGTAGAAAAGATGGATCCGAAACCACATAATTGTTTATTGCTAAGTATTTGAGTAAGTTTGAGTATTGAGTTGCTTAGTAAGTTGAGTTTGAGTTGCTAAGTTTGAGTATCTTGAATTTTTACATAAGGTATTCTGAAAATATTGTTTATAGTTTCCAATAATTATTTTTAATTGTTTTTGGGTCAGCTGTGCTAATAAAGGTTAAAATTTATTTTCAAAATTTACCATAAGAAAACAGTGTTAAATAGTGGAAATTTGCAAGAAAATAATGCTAAAAAATGTCAAAGGCAAGCACATTAGTACTTTGTACTTAGACACTTGACACTTTGTACTCTGACATGTCGGAAAGAAAAATCAGAACTTTTTTTCTGGAAGATCCCCAATGAACACTTTTTTTCTGTTTTACTTATATTTATTGTATCCAGAACTACAATTATGATTATTTTTAATAAATGTGACATTATTCGGAGCATATGTTGTTCTTGTTTTTTTGTATTATTACTATTTTTTTTTGTACGATATTTTCTACCCATTAATTTTTAAAAATAAAAAACAAAGAAAAAATTGCAATAAAAATTATATTCAATTTTAGCTGTTTTCACTCTGATTATTTTTTAAACACTTCTGAACAAATGCAATGTTTTTGAAATTTCGTCCTAGTTTTCAATATAATTCACATTTTCTGAACTAATTTAAATATTCTACTGTGCTGATTGCCTGTTTTATCAATTCAATGTGTCTTTTTTTTATAGCTTATGCAAGTTCTTTTTTCTTTTTTTAACTTCAGAGGTTATGTTTTGGAAAATTCCATGCTTTACGTTATGGCGAAGGGCGAGAAAAAAAATCTTACAATCATGACTGATGCTGCTGACTGATGCGGTTGATTCGTTAGCCGAGAGTTTATCGGATTCTCCGTGAATCTCCAATCTCGCGAAATGTCAATCAACGGTTAGGAGTGTACCGTTGCACTGCATTTTGCCGCATCGGGAAACGCAACCGCGCATTAGCAGCGCCGGCAAAGCGCGCGGGTCAACGCGGTCAATTTTAGTGATTCTAATATGAAACCGATGTCACTCGATTTGCCCTCCATATCGTTCGCCACCCGAGAGATTTTACTACTTTAATTATAACAAAAAAATGTGCAACTACACGATCTCGGGAGAAATTTTTTACCAATTGGCAGCTCACTTTAAAAGTAATTTTTTTTCAAAATTAACACAATGTACGTTTTAAAAAATAAATTATGGTTTTCGATGTTTAATTTGTTTTTTTAATCTTTTACTTGCATTTTTATGGTGATTACAGCGTTTAAAACGAGATTTTTTTTGCACTTTTTTCATTTGCTTATTTTCAAATTGCTCACGTGGAAAAAGATAATAAAAATCCGATACCCGAAAAAAAGTATACTTCAATTTTTTTTTAATTATTAAAAAGCGGCTGGACAATTTCCCGGGCAATTTCGATTTCTAGCCGTCATGTACATTTTTTTAAATAAATTAAAATTTCCGATGTTTTCAGATAAATTTTTTTAAAAATGTCATGGTGATTAAACCTGGAATGATGTGAAGCTATTAATTAGAATGTTACAAATGAAAGTGTTTTTTTTTTTTAGTTTTTCATCTGAATTTTTGCATTTTTTCATCTAAAAAATGTAAGAAACCTATGTCACAACATATTATTATTTAAAAAAAAAAATTCTCAGCGAGACGATCTCGCAGGCAAATGGTTAGGAATCGGCAGGTTCACTTCTGAAGTCAATTATTTTGTTACGTGTATATTTTTGTAAATAAATTAACATTTCTGGTAACTTCGTAATGTATATTTCCCAAAACATTACGATTACATAAAATTATAGTAGCAGTTTACCAAACGCTACATGTCTTATCATTAGAATCACTAAACAGTAGTACGTTTCATCACCGATGTCTCTATACCGAATTTAAACCCGTATAAACACTTACAGTGTCGGATAATCTTTATAGAAATACATATTATTTTTCGTAACAATCCTTGTCGAAAAATATAGAAAAGAAAAGATGAATAAAAATAATAAAAAACGAGTGTTTTTTCGTTTTTCAGGACTTTTTAGTGGGCCATATATTTAAAGATTTCGTTAAAACAAAAAAGAAGCTTTGTACGTAGCTATCACAGCTCAGTATCAAGACGTTATGAAAGTTGAACTGTCTTCATACAATGTTAGGAAGTTTCCAACAATTCAATGAAGTAAATACTGATAGAATTCAACAAGAATTCGCAAGTCAATTTTCAATAGACTCGATTTATCGAAAACGCCCTTAATAAAAAAAAAATAAATAAATAAAATCAATACTTGATAATAAAGTTACTGCAGATTCGAGGACGAATCATCAGTAGCTATGCTAATTTTTGTTGTAAATCTATGAAGACCGGAGAATTTCCAAACTCTTGGTACAGCATTTTCGGAAACGATTCAGGTAGTTTTTCTTTACGGCCTTGGTGAGATTGTGCTGAAGATCGAAGGGATCTTGAATGCACATTGGCGAATCGATGTTGAAAGGTTCGGGTTTTCCGGGACCACTCAAGTACGTCAAGTACGGTTCCATTTGTTTGGGCAAATATTGAGGATTTATGAACGCTCGTTTCTTCACTACTTCGCCGAGTAGCGGACAGGCAACATCGTAACGAAAATCGAATTCCGCGTAGAACGTGAAAAATCTTATGAGAAATTCCTTGAGAGTGAGATTACTAAATTCTTCATTGTAGATGAAGTCGTGGGTTACGCCAACTTCCCAACCTGCGTGCGAGAATAGTTATACGTCGGAATTAATGTCAATAATTTCTCAATCTAATAAATAAGACGTCTTTTTGACTGTCACTTTTTTTCGAATCTCTCAGATATTTCTTACAATAAGCCAGATTCAAGTTCTACTTGAGAATACATTGCATTTTTTGTAGATTTCTGTGAATTCCAGATTTCAGAAGATACTGTATTTTTTGTTATTCAAGACATTTCGCAAACTATGAATCGTCATAGTTTTACCGTTTAAATTTGTTCAAATAATTTTATCAAGCTAAAATTAAAAAAAAAAAAACTACTTATAGTTTTACTTTTAGTATTTTTTCAGTGCAAACTTCGAGTAATTTTCTGACTTCAATAAAATAAAAATAAGTTTCATTAAAAAGTAAATATTAATATTATTATCATTAATTTTTCAGTTTAATTTAATATTAATATTATTAATATTAAATAAAACTACAACTTTTATGGTCAAACTTTTTTTCTGTGGCTTATAGATTTCGAGATACGTCGACTTAAAAAACACAGCTTTTTCTGAAATGTCGAATTCATAAATATGAAAAAATGCGCAGAAAATAATTCTGAATTGTAAAATCTGGCCTGCGAGAAACATCTGTGAGGGTAAGAAAAAAGTGGGTGAATTAACAGAGAGAATGTCTGATAATGGAATGTTTGCGTACCTGCAATTTTATGCGACCTCCTTTTTATTGCGATCAACATCGCGACGCTTGGAAATATCGATTCCTTTTGCAGGTAAAAGATTACGTACCAGTATAGTGCGTAACTCGTGATTTGGCGGGATCCCAACAGACCGCAATACATCAGCCACTGCTTAAGGAACAGCGTTATTTTTCGGCACATCGGGAATATTTCGTTGAAGGTCCTGCAATATGTGTTCACGTAAGTATTCAAGTTTTCTTTTTAATAAAGGAAATTATTGTCTCAGCAGCTGCAACAATACAGTAAGTAAAGATCGTCTAATCAGAGTTCTATGATTGCAAACAAATTTACAAAAGAGAAATTACGATAATAAATAAAAACAAATCATCTCATCATGTAATGTCCCTTGAAAATGCATGTTTTTAATCTGATAAAATGTTGAGTTTATTGTTTTAAATGGCTTTGGAACCCTTTCGGGGTTGAATTTCTTCACGTTAGTTCGAATTTAAGATAATCTTGAGATCAATCATCGCACTCAAGATGGTATTAAGTTTGAGCGTACACGTCCAAAAATTCGATCCTTAAATATATTCTTTTGAGTCATGAAAATATTTCCAACACCTTTTTTTAATCAAATTAGGATATAAAAAGGGTGGAAAAAAATGTCCTTATTCTACAGAAAGCATCTACATATATTCGTTTTTTGTCTAATAAAATGTTCAGTTGATTCTTTTTTCAAAACAATGACACTTAGTTTTTGCCAAATGAAATAAAAAGAATTTTTAGTGGATCACCTTAATTACCGAAAGTGTTTTTCACATGGACATACGTCAACTTCAACAAATTTTTCAATATCGCCTTTCTTACTTTATTAAATTTGTATTTTCGACTGCGAGTCCATTCTCAAAAGATATATCACAGTTTAATCCGGTAGCTCTATGACAAATTCTGATAATAGGAGATCGGCAACCGGTCAAAAGTTCTTCAACATCCCACGACTGTGATTCTTTGCACAACGATTGATGCACTCCATTCATGAAGAATGTCAGGTCATCCGTAGTTGTGGAATTTCCATTGTAAACATTTCCTACAAATAAATTTTTCATTTAATCAAAACAGAAAAATAAAAGTATATAAAACAAAAATTGCAATACTTCTGAACTCACGACAATCAAGAAATACGTCCATATCGCTGTCCTCTGATCCCAAACCGGATACTCTTGATCCATATGGATAGGCTTTAGACCGTGGAAATCTAATTTTCGCAAGCCTCACCAAATCCCGAAAGAATTCTTCTTCCCTCGCACGTTCCCTAATATATATCGTATCAAGGTGCTGAATCTTTTCGTCAATAAACTCATCCAGCGAGCCTAAAAGCCGTTTCGCGGATCCCGGCAATTCCGTTAATACGTAATGTCCGTCGCGTTTTAGCCACATGTGTGTATCAATATCCGCGTGATAAGAATACGTGCATCGGTGTCCATACCAAAGAAGAGCGCAAGTTGCGCAAAAATCAAACATCATTTTTGTCCCTACGTTCTCCGGTCTCTCCATGGCTCTCTTATGCTTCGGTTTCATCAAGTGTTTCACAAAATTGACTTCGGAATCGGTATTCATCTGGCAGATCACGCACCAATATTTCTGAACATCGTACCATTCGCAGTGCATCTGTGGTGCTATTGCGTCGAAGTGTCTCCTCGCAGTTGCACGAGTTTCTTCGCAATTTCGTTCGTGAATCTCGTGATAAATGTGCGCTTCCAATGAGCGATCATCGTTGTGTACTTTCTCGTCGCAGATAATACAACGTACTATTTTCTCCGAAATCTCTTGCATGTACTCGTTAGCGAGATCCAAATCGCTAAATTGATCAGTACAATCCTTGAAGAGAGCCTTGTCAGTCTCCATTTCCTGCAGATAATTGCAGTGATCAATGCTGAACAAGTGTTCGTAATAATTATCAAGCGTGCAGTTCACGATTTTTCTGCAGATGAGGCAATAGATTTTCGACGAATCTACCTCCAATCCCAGCATCATTCCAAGTTCAACTTCTTCCATTTTATCAACAAGATCATAAATGTAATCGTGATCGAAGTCCAAAAGCTGAGCAACTTTATTCATGTCCACGGCTATCTGTGATTTCTTTTTCTCTGGTGTATCACATTCCGGAGTTGCTGGTTTTTGAATTTCCGCAATTTCGAGATTGGATAATGTAGTGATAGAATTTACAAGATGACTCGATGCATTTATCAAGTTATTCTCGACGCTGTTTGCATTTTTTTCATCTAACAAGGTTTCCGATTTGACCATAATATGCTGTTGCTGTTGTTGGATTTCCTGGCTATTATTTCCTTCCTCTGACACTTGATTATTCGTCAAACCGTTGAACATTCCATTGCCTCTGTTCCTTTTGAATCTGACAAATTCCTCGATATAGTGACTCGCCATATGAACATGAAGTTCAGTTCTGTTTTCCGTTTTGGCATTGCAAACAGTGCAATAAAACTTTTTTGTTTTACGTTGAATAATTGGCTTTCTTTCTACGCGATTCCCCGACTTTTCGGTACTTCCTTGCATTTCTTCGGTATTGCAATTGGCGATGAAACGCGTGAGCTCCATGGCCATCGATGACATCATCATCCTCAATTCCGGTTGTGTTGCAGTGTCTATGCTGTCTAATATCGTATCACTGTTATACAGCGAAATATCATTTTTCGTTATGTCATCGGATATTTGATTATCGGAAGGTATCTTGTAATCATCCTCGAGTCGATGGGAAGCTTCAATTCCATTTTCAATCGTCCTGTGACCAAACTCTCCAGATTTTTGTCTCGCCATGGGGTTGCTGTATTCCGGCTCGAATCTGTTTGAATTCGTGCTGCAGTGGACGTGATTCGGTTCTACAATAAAATTGCTTATCATGCTGCGTTGTGAGTTCCAATTAACTTTGTTAGGAAGAGATTTGTCGATCTGCTTCGGAATATAACCGCTGAGAAGATTGTGGCAATTCTCGTTTTCCGGTAATATCGGATTCTCAACTTTCCCCTCGTATCTGCGTTCTTCCTGTTTGCTACAAACTTTTGTCAGCGAACACATGTGTCTCTTCTCCTTTATGTGAAGATATACACTCTCAATATTGGAAACATCAAAGTTACAGCATTTGCAATAATAACTTTCCTTTACCTTGAGAACAATGTTATCACAGCCATATCGTTTCAAAGCGAACTTATGGCGTTGTGAAGCGATATGATCATTGATATTCTTAGTAGCCACTGGAAATTGCGCTTCATCGCAGATCTGACAAAAAGATTTTTTTGCGTTTTGCTTAACGATATACAAGCAAGGCATAATCTCGTTGGAGGCTTTGATTTCCTCTGTTTCCATCGCACTTGCCAGTTCATTCGTATTACTTTCACTCACGTGATTTTCTCCGTGCGTTCTACCTATAACGCTCAAGTGTGAGTTGCTCGTGATATGACGATAAACATTATCGAAACCGGAAATATTTAACTCGCAGGAAGTGCAATAATAATGCTCGCCATCAATTAGAGTAATATTATCGCATCCGTATTTATTACGCGCATTTTCGTGCCTTTTTCCCTTGAGATGATCTTTAACAGCGTGATCACCCGGAATTTCGGAGTAACAAATTAAGCAGTAGGGATTTGTTACATCCTTGTTCTGTTTAGCGATCATTCGCTTACGTTGCTTATCGTTAACGATCATTGTCTTGCAGAGCTCGTTCGTGCTGCTTACTATATAATTTATGGAAAGATATTCGTCTTTCGAGACTACCTGCAACGATTTTAAAAGTTTTTCTTGGAGCACATTTTTGCGGCAATTAGTCTTTCCGATTTCCAGATGCTTTGAAATATTTTTGGCCTTTTTTTGGCTTTTGTTTAACTCTGGAAACGCTTCCTCCTGACTTTCTTGTAGATTGAGATCAAAAATCATATTGCCACTGTTAGGCGCTTGGGTAGTTTTGGGAATTTGGTCTTTCTTTAAAGGCTCAATTTTCACCAGCTTCTCTATTGATTCTTCCAGGGTGTCCAAAGAGTCAGATTCAGAATCTTCAGTTTCAAGGCGTTTTTTTTCCCCATGTTTTTTTATGAGATCCATAAGAAATTTTTTTTTATTTTCCTTATGGTCTGCAGTTCTTATATGTCTTTTGATATCCTCAGACGTGAAGATAGTTTCTTTACAGACTTTGCAGTTAATTAACTTTTTGCACCCAGGTACCAAACCATGCGTAATTAACAACTTATACATTTTCCCCGTAATAACAATATCTTTGCTATACATTTTTTTGAGCTCTTGATGATCATCCTCGATAAAATGAGAATGCACAGTATCCCAAGTGTCCAAAAGTCTCTCGCACAAAAAGCAGTAGCAAATAGACTTTAATTTACCAATATGATTGTGAAAAAATATTTTGCAAAGACGATTCGTCAAAGTGTACCATGGTATGATTTTGTCCTCTTCTCCATGACGCTTTATTAACGTCCAATCAATCTCAATTCTACATTTCTTGCAGTATACTTTTTCGCCATGATCCTCAAATGCAAGTTTGAAGCTTTTTAGACACACTATGTGCTTGTTTTTAAAAATGTGCTCGCGGATATCCTTTACGCGCTTGGAACATACAAAACAGAATAGTTTGTTCGTTTTTAGCAAACATTTGATTGCATTTGCAGTAGCTGTTTTGCTGTGCTCTATGCTGTCCACCATTTTAGTTTAAATTTTACAGAGAGTTATCTCAGAGTGTAAAAAAAAGAGGAATATGAAGAGTTTGCAGGTTCATCGGTAGGTTTGTTGGCAGCGAACATCTACAATCATAACTGGAATACAAGATTACAGCAATATTGCTTAAAGAATGTTTATCAGTCGATAGCGTTATCGTTTTTTAAACTTGCTGCTCAGTTGGGAGTTTAATACGTGCTTTCAAAGTACTTACAAGCATTAAAAAGATCCAGCAAATGTATTGCTAAGGTGCCATTGTTCCAAGGATCGATTATCAGCTGGTTCGGAATATGCGTAGAGTATTGTTTGGTAAATGTTGAAAAGAAAAATAAAAACAGATAGCTTGGTGATGTTTGAGTAGCTGAATTATGTTGATGTGGCTGGATTGTTGCTTGGTAAATGCACGTAAATTTGTGTTATTTATCCGTAACGGAAACAGCTAACCGCGGTCTCCAGCGGCACTGAAGTACCAACTTCTGACATTGAAAGATTATTCCATTGTCATTCGGATTCATCTCTCATTGGCTAAAATTCTCGTGGTGAATATCATTGGCCACTCCCACATTATGCAGCAGTAAATATATGTAGTAAATTTGGCAACGTGTAAGTGAAAGTCACTAGTGCTTTCTGCACTTCCTAGAAAAATAAAAGTTAAAAAATAGAACCTTTCATCTCTGGTAGAACCAGGTAGAACTTTGCACATTGGACATATTTTGAATTGCACATTATATTATTCATTTTTTCAGCTTTTCTTTTAGAGGGATTCAATTTTTTTTTTTAATTCTCTAAAGTCGTGGGAACCGTTTATATCGTATATAAATTTTAAAACAAAAATATGTGGTTTTTATGACGTATAAATAGAATGATTATTTATATTTGACATGAAGTTCTATAAAAAAGAAAGTTCATGAAAATAAAGATTATTCTAAGTGGACGCAAATAAAAAAATTAAATTTATTTGTTTGTTCACGTGGAATAAAAGATATTAAAATTAAAACTAAATTACAATTCAATTGGCTCTGTGTCTTATCCTGTTCACTTTTTTCTTTATTTTCAATTGTGCAATTACTCAAAAAACAAAAAATGTTTTATTGAGTAATTTTATTATTCACTCATAAAAACGCAAAACTGCAAGAACGAATTACATTGTACACTGAGTTTAAAAACATACAAGGTCATATATTAATATTTACTTTTGGAATTAAAAAAAAAGAGTTTAACTGCATTCATTTTCGTCGGAAATCCGAATGAATTGGTGGTCATATGACTGTCATTTGACCATCGATTCTATCGAAAATAGAACGCAGCCACGCTGGTTTTTGTAAATAGATTTAAAGCCGGCGACACAAAAGTAAACAATGTTTTGTGTTATATTTGAAAACATTTAATAAATGAGTTTAATCTATCATTTGTCGATTGTCGTTAAATTATAATCATCCATGTTAGTGGAATAAATTATCAACAATGATAATACCGATAAAGAGGTTAGTACTTGTGCTCAAGATCATTCAACAAGTGTCCCTTTTGTCTTGTCAAATCATGATGCCAAGTGTGTTTTAAAAAAAACTTAAATGCCTTGGAAATGCTTTGTTAAAGAAGTGCGTCGCATACTGCTATTCTTATAATTTTACGGGCTGCAGCGTCGTCTTTTAAATTGCAACTCGAATTTTCTAATGAAAAATCATTGCAGGTGCGAAAACTATCAGTATTTCTTTATTTTATTCAATTATACGTAATCTCTCGTTGATTTTCAGAGATGACGGCAGTTTACGTGAGTGGGCGATTATCGAATTACAAGGTGACCTCAAGCACTCATCCGGGGACGTGACAAACGGTCAATTCATCGGCGATCTCCACTTTACCGAAGCTGGTATTCCAATACTGATAATAGGCATCCACGTTTTGTACGGAAAAGAGTCGGCATTGGCAAAGCCGTTCGCAGTTTTGGAAAAAATACGGCGAAACAAGGACGACGATTCAATGCAGAATTTAGAAGCAGAACATTCCGAGAGCACTACAGAATACATTATAAAAGCTGTGGTGAAAAAGAAACTAATTTTCAAGGGTCGGCCAAAGCCTATTGTCACTGATGTACCAATTTGCATATAGAATAATAAATAAGTAAAACAATATATATGTAAAGAGAAATAATACATTAATTTCCTTATAATGATAAGACAACGTTTTCATTGTTAATGAAAAGTTAAAGTTATTAAAACTAAATAGTTTGGTAGATCTCATCTCTCTTAAATAGTCTTACATTTGCTCCTAATGTTTTTGCATGCGTTACCGGTTTTTATTTTTATTTTATTTTATATTTGATTTTATTTCGCGATGATTGTTTCTGCTTCGTCATAGCTTCCGCTTTGTTTTCGTGAACATTTTGTTTTTCTTGATTTCCATGTCACGACACTCAGAATGGTTGAAAACGTCGAGAAAAGTGGTTTAGAAAAAATGTTAGGATGGATGTGCGTATGTTATGTGTGTGACCGGCATTCAAAATTCAAACCTACATATTTCAAGAACGGGCTTACCAATTGGGCTAAAATTTGGTACACATGTAAGGCAGATAGGCACCTTTATTTGTGAACAATCTTTTTTAAAACTGCAAAAATATGTTCAAATTTTATGTAACTTTGCAATTTTCGAAAACTGTACGCTCCACTGTAACTATCGAGCTAAATAATTTTTTACAAATGAAGCTACGTTAAATGAGGATCGATATTGAATTTGAAATGAATCGGCAAATAGGTTGGATTTTTATCGGATTTTGAAGCTTTAAAAAAAATTTTCATTTTGCTCTAACTCACGTCAAATCTCACCTAACGAACCGAAAATGTCTACAGACGAAAAATAATATTAAGCGCTGCTACGTACCACATTTGGTGATGATCGGTAAAGCCGATCGAATTTTACATGAGTTTGAATTTAAAAAGAAATTAACGTTTTATTATGACTCAGGTCAACTGACAATGGATGAATTAAAATGTTTTATGAAAAAAAAAAATGCAGGTGAAAAATATTCACAGTTTTATACCAAATTTGGCGACAATCGATAAACAGCTTTGGATCTTGGAGCAATTTATATTTTTTATTTGTACAGTTCATAGTTTAAAAAAGACATCATAAAAGGGACTAGGGCTGTAAACACGTGTACATATTTTAATTGCATTCTACTTTTTTATTGTCATATGTGTAAATTATATAAACTAATTTTTTGAAAATATAATGAAATTCTCTGTGATAAATATGAAAAATTCCCTGAAGTTTTGATCTATATTGTATGCGATAGTGAAAACAACGTTCCCGACGTAAAGTGTTTTTTAAAGCATAATTATAATAAAAGATTATTCGTTTTTTCCCTTCACAATTACTCTATAATGTCGCTATAAACTAATGGTACTATTTCAGATTTCATTTGTCACTGTTCTCTACTTATTTAACACCTGTTCATTTTTTACTTAACTATACCACTGAAAAAAATATCGGTTTGCAAATAACTATAATTGTACAAGTTTTTATGCGCCAATCGCGTACAGTAAATTTCATATTTATGATATAAAATGAATGTACGATATACTAAACACTTTAAAAACGTCGTATTATAAAAGTACTTTAAGGACACTGAGACGCCCAAAAAAAGGCATAACAATTCTTGATTGGTGGCCTGAGCGACAAAGTTAGAAATCAAAATGTTTAAAAAGTTAGTTTTTTTAATTGACCAAATGATGGATGGTCAATCGAATTCCCACTGCTTTATGTAGTAAAATTATAGTGTTCGGAATTCTGCACAAAAACTTCCTGTACAAGTATATTAATTTACCAAATATTTTTAACAGTGATTTGTATCAAAAGTCAACACTTTGAAATTGACAATGGCAGTTATAAAAATAAAAGAAAATACTTATTCAAGAGGTATAAAGACCTGGCGATATAAAAATATTCTGAAATATGGCAAGAGTTTATGTGAATGTAGTCACAAGTTATTAAAAATAATGAGCTTTCCTATAGCTATCACAGCAGAACATCACGTAAGCATGTGAAACGTCAAAAAATAAATCGCTTAGTTCGCTCATAAAAATAAATCTATACTTATCTTCATCTGTTCTAGTTTAGTAGAATAAAATTATTAATGTATTTCTAAAAGGCACAGAGTACGTCCAAACTCTTCGAACAATATTTTTTAAATCGATTCAGATAAACTTTGCTAAGAGCCTTTGATAAATTGTGCTGAAGATCAAAAGGATCTTGGATGCACATAACAGAATCGATTCGAAAAGATTGTCCCGAATTGTTTACATTCGCCACGTAGCGTTCCATTTCTTTGGGTAAACTTTGAGGATCGGTGAATGCTCGTTTCGCTATCACGTTGCCGAGTAACGGACACGCCACGTCTTGTCGGTAATCAAAATTTGCGTAGAATGTGAAAAATCTGATAAGAAGTTCCTTAATACTGAACTTGTGCTCTAGTTCATTGTAGGTAAAATCACGAGACACACCCGTGTCCCAGCCTGTAATTGTAAGAAAAAAGTCTTTGGAAAAATGTCCAATAGTAACAATACTTCAACGTTAGAACAATTAAAGGGAACACCACTGATCCTGGGTAAAAGAAAAGATGAAGTTACAGCCGCTCTTAAAGATGTGGGAGCGAAGCGTGCTTGTCAAAAGAATATTTGCATTGAAAATTCTGAACAAAAGCTCTGGCAGCACTCATATATTTCCGTTTTTTTTCATTTTGCAGAAAGCTTCCTCTATAAGGACACCAAAATTAATTAACGCACTTCCTCACAGAGGTAGCTTTGTAAAAATTCGAAACTTACTGAATAAGTAATGTGCAAAGTTTCATTGTGCAACTTTTTTTTTCAATACATATTTGTGTAAACGTAGTTCAAAGTATGCTTAATAACATATCCTTCCCTCAATTCTTAAATAATATATAAAATAAGAATTAAAAAAACGACTGAAAATCAGTTGTTTTTCCACCCGTCACAGTGATGTTCCCTTTAACGATGTTATAGTAATAAAAATATGTAGATTAAAAAACCGATTTACCAGCAATAACTTGCGACCTCTTTTTCATCGCGATCAACGTAGCGATACTTGGAAGTATTGATTCCTTTTGCAAATAGAAGATCACGATCCAATAAAGAGCGTAACTCGTGATGCGCTCGGATCCTGACAATTTACAGAGATTCAACCACTGCTTGAGAATAAGTATAATCTTACGGCATGAGGGAAAAATATCGTTGAAGGATCTGTAAAAAAGAAAAATAATAACGTTAAATTGAAAGATATATCGTTTGGTAATGTTAGTTCCTCACGCACTTGATTAGTAGAGTGTTTTCAACCGCGAGTCCGTTTTCAAAGGATATATCACAGGAGAGTCCCGTAACTCTGTGATGCGCTTTGATAATCGGCGACCGACACATTGTCAAAAGTTCTTCAATGTCCCACGCTTCTGGTTCTTTCATTAAACATTCGTGCACATCAGTTATGAAATTGAGGATTCGGTCCAATGATGAAGACTTTCCGTTGTACATATTTCCTGTGTATATCCCATATAAACGAAACATTTAAACATGGTGTCTGGTATAATTAAAAAATAAAATGTAAGAATATTTTTTTCGACTTTTGGACAACTTCTACCATTTTTTTCGACTTTCTCAAATAAACTTCAGAATTTAGCCATACTTTAATACACTTGAAATACATTTTATGCATTTTTACAGATTTCTAAATCCAATTTAAAAAAGGCGTTATTTTCACATAGGCATATCTCCACGAGCCCAGAAAAATAAGTTCCAGAAAAAAACAATGTTAAAGTAGCAGTTTCATATCAGTTTTTCAATGTAATTTAAAAAATAATTGTATCTAATAAATTGGTTTTTCACCAAATGTTGTAACAGTATTTGTCTTCTATTAATAAAAAGCCCATTGTATTTTATTGAAGAATGTATAGAAACTTTGGTCACTTTAGAGTAAAAAAAAAAAGAATAAATTTTCAGTAAAATGACTAAAACTGAAATTTTATATCAGTTTCATATAATTAATAAAAAAAAACATCGTGAGAACCAAAAGTGTTAATGGAACCATGAGTTGCGTAATAATCGTCATAGTAACTGTAAAAAAAAATTGCTCTGTTGAAAAAATTTTTAAAAAAGTATCGGTAAAAAGATTAAGTTCACTAAACTTTCTTTTTATTTATCAAGGACAAACTAAATTTTAGGATATCATAGGACTTCACGAACGATTAGGCCCCATTTATTTAAATAAAAGTATCTACTTTAAATTTGAGTCTGCAGACAGGATTTTATTACACTCACCGCAATCTAAAAAGACATCGATATCACAACCTGGTGATCCTAGTCCAGATACTCGTGAGCCAAAGGTATATGCTTTGGCATGAATAAACTTTGTCTTCACCGACTTCTCTAAGTCGTGAATCAAGATTCTTTCTTTCTCTCGTTCCTTTGTCGATACATCATCAAGGTATTCGATGGTCTTATTGATGTAATCTTCCGGCTTAGCTAGAAGACTCGCAACAGATATCGGGATTTCGGTTGATGTATAATGTTGCTCTCGCGTTAGCCATATATGTGACGGTACGCCGCAGTGATAAGCCCCCGTACAACGATACCCATACCACAATAAAGCGCAAGATGCGCAAAAATCCAACATGAACTTTCTCTTCGCGTTTTGCTTTAGTTTCACATTATTTGCATGAATTTCGCTTTTCAGATGTTTTGCGAAATTAACTTCTAATCTGAATGTTACAACACACGGTACACACCAGTAAGACTGAACTTGATACCAATCGCAATGCATCAGCTTTACGTTCTTAAAGTTTTCCTTCGCTTTCGTGTTCAGTTTAACGCACTTTTGATTATGATCTTTGTCGTCGATGTGTTCCTGTAGTGCAATATCGCGATTGTCCATTTCTTGGTCACACGCGAGACAACGTACAACGTCATTTGTTATTTCTTCCATGTATTGAAGAGCAAGTTTGAGTTGACTAAACTGATCGGGATAGAGATCGAAAAGTTCATGATCCTTTTCCATTCTGTCTAAATATTCGCAGTGATCTACACTACACAAATGTTCGTAATAATCTTGGATTGAAGTAGAGATTATTTTTTGGCAAACGAGGCAATATATGATGTCTTTTTCGATAATGAAACTCAATTTCATTCCCAATTCGATGTCTGCTGTCTTATCTTCCATGCTATAGATATCGTTCTCATTAAAATCTAAGTCCTTTTTGATTTTCTTCATGTTCATCTTTTTCTCAGTTCTCTTACAGAACGCCTTCTTTTTGCAGTTTACATTATCAGTGTGCTCGAATCGACTGGTACCTTCAGTCTTCGTGACATTGTTCTGTTCAATCTGGAGCGATTCCATACCGATCGCCTTCTCCATTTTTTTTTCTTCGTTGCAAGTAATAAAATCATTATTAAAATGTCGTGCCATGTGAATGTGCAAGTTCTTTGCACCTTCTACTGAAGCATTACAAACACTGCAGCGCATCTCTCCTTTCTCGGAACTGAATATTTTATTCACTATCGTTTTCTTGAAACGTAACATTTTTACTGTTTTTGCTTTTCTTGTTAATTTCAGACCCAACGTTTTTTCTAATTTTGAGCGCTCGGTGTTAAGTGAATAAATTACTGTCTTCAAGTTTCGTTTTTCCACGACATTCTCTTCTTTTCCGTTGCTCTGCTTTGTCAGCTTTGTTCCTTGGTTAAAAACTTTTAGGAAGCCAATATGCCTTTTCCCAATTATATGTTGGTCAACGTGCCAACAACTCGGGACATTACAATTACAGCATTTGCAATAATATTTGTTGTCGTTGATCGTGATTTGATTCTCGTGGAATTTCTTCAGTCCACTCGTGTGTTCATTTTTCGTGACATGATCGTTCACTTTCGTATGGTCGGTTATTTTGCATTCACAAACTCTGCAATAAAGATCCTTCTCTACTTTAACAATGAAATTGTCGAATAAAGTCTGAGAAATAGCTGCGGAGACATCATCAGGTTGTTTTGTTTTCAGTTCCACTGTAATCTTCTCCCTTGACCTCTGTTCTTGATTGCCTACTGCTAATTTCTTCATTGATCTGCTATTGGCATGCGCAATTCCTGCAATATGACTCTGAACGTTGTCATATCCAATAATGTCACAGCTACAATATCCGCAGTAATAAGAACCACGTACTTTGACATAGATGCTATGAACAAAGAATTTTTTCAGAAGCTTTACGTGCCGAAGATCCGTAACATGTACGTTAACATTTCTATTATCGCTAATTAGGCAATCACAGATTGTACAATAAGAATTGGCGGCGTCCTGTTTCAAAATGTAACTACCTAGCGACTGCTGGCAAAGGGATTCAGCGATACTCTCGGACCTTTTTATAGATTCTGCTTTCTTTGGAATTTCCGTAATTGTCGTTTGTTCTTGCTTGTTCGATAACTTTAGAGTATTTATATGCTTTTCCAGTTTGATATGATCATAAGCGATTTTGCAGTAATACAGGTTGTCTTCTCTAAGTGCAATTTCATCACATCCATATTTATTTTTTGCTGCTGTATGCTTACTGCCTTTCACATGATTTTCAAGAGAACTTTCCCCAACAATGGTGATATCGCAAATTTTGCAATGATAGTTACTTGTGTCCACCGACACGACGGAAATGCATGGTAAAATATTATTATTAATCATATGCGTTTGTTTGATGTGTTCAAAAGCGAGTGTACGGCTTAGCAGCGTGGAATCGCAGCATCTGCAGTTATACAGGTTGTCTTCATTGAGTGAAATATTGTCACAGCCATATTTCTTTTGGGCAGCTAAATGTATTCTATCTTTTACATGAATCTTAAGATCTTTTTTGCCAAAACTGGTGATATTGCAAATTCTGCAGTGATACTTATTTTTTTCAACCATCATGATGGAAATACAGGGCAAATTAGCATTGCTCATATGCTTTTCCTCTGTAATATGTTCAGAAGCGAGCTTACGACTGCGCAATGAGAGTTCGCAGCATACGCAGTAATGCATATTGCCGTTTATGAGTGAAATATTCTTACATCCATGTTTCTTTTGAGCAGTTGAATGTTGTTTCCCGTTTACATGATTTTTAAGATCTATTTCGTTAGAACTCTTGACATCGCAAATTTTGCAGTGGTACTTGTTGTTTTTCATTGGCATAATAGAAATGCAGGGTAAATTAGCTTTGAACATATGCTTTTCTTCTGTAATATGATTAGAAGCAAGCTTTCGACTTGACAATGTACAATTGCAGCACTCGCAATAATACAGGCTGCCTTCTTTTCGTGAAATATTCTGACATCCATGTTTCTTTTGAGCAGTTGAATGTTGTTTCCCGTTTACATGATTTTTAAGATCTATTTCGCCAGAACTGTTGACACCGCAAATTTTGCAGTGGTACTTGTTGTTTTTCATTGGCATAATAGAAATGCAGGGTAAATTAGCTTTGAACATATGCTTTTCTTCTGTAATATGATTAGAAGTAAGCTTTCGACTTGACAACGTGCAATCGCAACACTCGCAATAATATTGATCGCCTTCTTTACGTGAAATATTCTGACATCCATGTTTCTTTTGAGCAGCTGAATGTTGTTTCCCGTTTACATGATTTTTAAGATCTATTTCGCCAGAACTGTTGACACCGCAAATTTTGCAGTGGTACTTGTTGTTTTCCGTTGGCATAATAGAAATGCATGGTAAATTAGCTTTGATCATATGCTTTTCTTCTGTAATATGGTTAGAAGCAAGCTTTCGACTTGACAATGTACAATCGCAGCACTCGCAATAATACAGGTTGCCTTCTTTGCGTGAAATATTCTCACATCCATGTATCTTTTGAGCAGCTGAATGTTGTTTCCCGTTTACATGATTTTTAAGATCTATTTCGCCAGAACTGTTGACACCGCAAATTTTGCAGTGGTACTTGTTGTTTTCCGTTGGCATAATAGAAATGCAGGGTAAATTAGCTTTGATCATATGCTTTTCTTCTGTAATATGGTTAGAAGCAAGCTTTCGACTTGACAATGTACAATCGCAGCACTCGCAATAATACAGGTTGCCTTCTTTGCGTGAAATATTCTCACATCCATGTATCTTTTGAGCAGCTGAATGTTGTTTCCCGTTTACATGATTTTTAAGATCTATTTCGCCAGAACTGTTGACACCGCAAATTTTGCAGTGGTACTTGTTGTTTTCCGTTGGCATAATAGAAATGCATGGTAAATTAGCTTTGATCATATGCTTTTCTTCTGTAATATGATTAGAAGTAAGCTTTCGACTTGACAATGTACAATCGCAACACTCGCAATAATATTGATCGCCTTCTTTACGTGAAATATTCTGACATCCATGTTTCTTTTGAGCAGCTGAATGTTGTTTCCCGTTTACATGATTTTTAAGATCTATTTCGCCAGAACTGTTGACACCGCAAATTTTGCAGTGGTACTTGTTGTTTTCCGTTGGCATAATAGAAATGCATGGTAAATTAGCTTTGATCATATGCTTTTCTTCTGTAATATGGTTAGAAGCAAGCTTTCGACTTGACAATGTACAATCGCAGCACTCGCAATAATACAGGTTGCCTTCTTTGCGTGAAATATTCTGAGATCCATGTTTCTTTTGAGCAGCTGAATGTTGTTTCCCGTTTACATGATTTTTAAGATCTATTTCGCCAGAACTGTTGACACCGCAAATTTTGCAGTGGTACTTGTTGTTTTCCGTTGGCATAATAGAAATGCAGGGTAAATTAGCTTTGTTCATGTGCTTTTTTTCTGTAATATGGCTAAAAGCAAGTTTTCGACTTGACAATGTACAATCGCAACACTCGCAATAATACAGGTTGCCTCCTTTGCGTGAAATGTTCTCACATCCATATTTTGTCTGGGCATCTAAGTGCTGTTTCTCTTTTACATGATTTTGAAGCTTAATTTCACCAGATAAGTTGAGTTTGCAAATTCTGCAGAAATACTTTTTTACATCCACCCACATGACAAAAATGCAGGGTATATTGGCATTGCACATATGTTTTTCTTCTTTAATATGTTCACAAACGTGCTTAGAACTTGAAAGTGTGGTATCACAGCATCCACAGTAATACAGATTTTCATCCTTGAGTGAAATATTGTCATGTACATATTTCTTTTGGGCATCTGCATGATTTTTCCCTTTCAAATGATTCTGAAGATCTATTTCACCAGAACTTTTCATATCACAAATTGTGCAGTGATAATTCTTGATGTTTACCAACATATCAAAAATGGAGAAAAAACGAGTGTTGTTCATGTGCTCCTTGGTTTTTATATGTTCACAAGCAAGCGTGCAACTTAACAGCCTGGATTCACAGCATCTGCAGTAATACAGACTGTCTTCTTTCAGTGAAATATTCTCACATCCATATTTTTTTTGAGCGGCTACATGCTGTTTTCCTTTTACATGTTGCATAAGATGTAGTTCACTACAAGTATTGACATTACATATTCTGCAGCGATACTTATTTTCGCCCACAAACATAACAGAAATGCATGGTAATTTTTGGGACTCGACCTTCTGGATATCATCCTTGATAACATTCTCATTGTCAATCTTGCATTCTTCAGATTTCACAGCTTCGTTAGCTGTGAAATTGATATCGGACACGTATGTGTCCGAATGCATGAATGTTTCCATTCTTTTGTCAACTCACACACAATATGCTAATGAAAATTGCAAATCTTGCTTACTCAACTTTTTGTATGCCTGTTACTTTTGGGAACAGCATTCTGCAAAATTGGCAGGATAGTTGATATTAGCAATTCCAAACTAAAAAGAAAAAAAATTATTCGTTAGCGACAAATTCTATTTTTGATAAGAGGATATCATAAAATATTTGTCTCTGGTTGCACGACCTTGAAGATATCGGCATAAAATTTAAAAAAAAATTTCGGCATGCAGTAACTCCCTCAATTTTCATCGTGCACGTACCCGCAAGGGCATTTCGTTTGTCTCAAAAATTCTCTAGGGGATTTAATTTCTCTATATTTTATAGTTTTTCTTAATCATTGACAAAGCTTTGTTTTCATGAAAAAAATTTACTTCTAAATTATGAACATCTCGAAATAAAATTTCATCAAGTAAGCCTGTTTTGCTGTATTTTGGCTCTGGGGTTTTATGAAAAACCGCTGTATAGAGCAATACTTTAAGAGAAGATAAAATATAAAAATATAAAGACTATATACAATGCGTACATAGTTACAGGCATATGTTGGTTGGACTTATTTATCATATATTTATCTTTAAATTGGTCAAATTAGGATTCTTGACAAATTTTCTCACATTTGCTCCCCAAACTGTCTCCAAACATATTTAAAAAAATACTCTGCACATTTCAGACTTCTATTTTAAGATTAAACCTTCCCTGTAGAGAGCACTGTCTTGCAGTTTTAAATACATGAGATTACGCTATACTTCGATTGAATTTTTTTTAGGGTTTAGGGAACCTTCTGAAAAGAAGGTTCAATTTGATTCCAATTTTGGTTTTTATTGGACAAAATATTGTACCATAAAAATGAAAAGACACAATGATTAATATTTTTTTGTGGACATTCCATACCAATTTTCGATCACTTATATGCAATCATATTTTGTTGGTTTCAATAAATTTTTTATATTTTTTGGTTTTCATCAATTTTTTTCAATTTTTTTTTGTTTAAATTGCATTGTTTCATATTTTTTTAGTTTCAATCATATTTTTTTGCTTCCACATAAAAGAAGCTTTGTCTTTGTTAAAAAAATGTTTTACCAAGATTATCATGGCTCACAAAATTAGGCCTACAGTTAGATTATTATGATTAAATTTGGTGTAAATACATTGAGGGATTAAGAAAGTGATGGGATTTTGAGTTCCTGGAAAATGTCAGAAAAAAGATGGATTGAAACCAAAAAAATATGACAGCATATAAATGATCAAAAACTAAATATTCTGTTCAAAATTGCAATTCTGATAATCTCGACGTCCGAATTTTTAAAAATATGTATTTCGCAGACGTGGATTTTATGATTAAAATTAACCTCTTACTAATGAATATAAAATTGTTATCGAGACTCTACCAAAAAGATACTACCGTGGATATCTTAAAAACGTTTTCAACTTTCAAGCAGTTCTGCAATCACATCAATTCGCGTATCCCACGAATAATTACTCAACTTATGATACTAATAGTCGAGAAATTGTGATACTGATAGCAGCATATAAATGATCAAAAACTGAACAAAAAGGGATACAATTGGTTAACTTTCTCCACAGAAGGTTAAAAAAATGTTCACTGCATGGAAATCAGACATTTTTAGAGTATTTTTTAAAATATATTCGTGTTTAAGTTGACAGTGATTCGTAAAATACTTACCAGTAGTGAAACAATCTAACGGCGAAATCACGACCACCTGTTGATCAGACTTTCCAATAATGTCTCTATTTCAAAGCTTGGAAACACTTTGAAGAGCATTTCCGTTACGCTCGATAACAATCGCTTGCTCTTCGTAATATGACACTGCATCAGCAAAAACAAAACATTTTTTTCATCCCCACTGATGACTGTTGTGATGTCATGACTCTTGTTATCGGAGAGAACGTACAGTAAAGTACCGGCTTCGATGGAACACTCGAGGGACTCAATAATCTTTTGTTCATATTTCGCAGCGCAGTTGGAAAAAAAAAAAGTTTCTCTTCTGGTTGAAACACGATTGTGGAAACAAACGCAGTCAAAAAAGTCCCTAGATATGGTATTTGCCACGGAGAACTAGAGATGTAAAAATACCGTAAAATTCCAGTCTGGTCAAATTACAACAAGAAAGCCGTATTTTTACCGTAATATAACGTCAACGTTTTACAAATATTTTTGTGATTATTTACTGTAAAAATGGGTAAGATCCGCCTGTCTAGTTGCAAAAAAAAAGCAGGTGAGAATTTATCTGAATAAACTTACCAGATTAACGTCCAAAAAAAAAATACCGATTATTTATATGCAGTTGAATGGGGACCGTTAGTTTTTAAAAGTTAAAAAGAAAATGATGAATTGAAGTAAAAAATGAAGGAACTTAAAATATAACGTTTCCCTAAAAAATCGACGTTTATTTGAATAAAAAATTCATTTTTGCTTCCTCATAGAGGAAGCTTTGTTTTGGAGAAAATTTTTTTTTTCTCGAGATTTTCATGTCAGGACACTCATTTACAGTGGTACAAAACGTCGAGTTAAGTCGTTTAGAAAATATGTCTGGATGTGCGTATGTATGTAGACGGCAAAAAAAAATTCATTTTGCTGTAACTCACGTCAAATCTCACCAAAGGAACTGAACATTTCTACAGACGAGAAATAACATTTATGTTACTCGTAACGCGGTTCGTAAAACCCTCTTTCGCACCTTGTGAAATAAAATTTTGTACAATACTCGTGCAAAAAACGTTTTCTTAACTCGTGTGTTTGCAACACTCACCTTCGGCTCGTGCTGCAAACTCACACTCGTCAGAAAAAGTTTTATCGCACTAGTATCGTAATGTACTATTAAGCGCTGCTACGCAGAGATGAACATGTCTGCTGCTACGTACCAAATTTACTGATTGATCGGTAAAGCATTCGAAATTTACAAAAAAGCAAAAAAGTGTCAAAAAAGTGTCCATTTCGGTCGGGTGTGGAATAAAATATTCACCGTTGCTATGTACCAAATTTGTTGACAATAGGTAAACGGGTGTGAATTTTGGAGCAATGTAAATTTCTTATTTTAGCAGTTTATAATTTAGAAAGATATCTTAAAGCGTACTACAGCTGTAAACACGTGCACATTTTTTATTGCATTGGTTCATTAATCAATTATTCGATTTTTAATCGTTAATCGATTTTTCGCAATGCTTCCTCTAGATGCAAGCCAAAACTGATAAATCAGGTTCCTCATAGATGTGGCTTTGTGAAAAATCAAAATTAATGAGGAAGATACAGATGGTAATTAAAGATAAAAAATCTTCTATTTTTATCGGCAAAATCATCTATAATGGTGAATTCTGAACGTGTAACAGCGAAAAGCGACACACGCGATTGATAAAGAGAATAGATATTGTTGTCTTTGTCTTTCGCACGTATCGCTTGTCGCTGTCGCGCATATGTTAAGCCGGCCTAACGCTAGCCACTATTTTGTATCAGACACTTCTTGCCGTATTAAAATCGTTCTTTGGAGTTTCTCACACACCCAAGAAGTTTCACTTGTGACAGCCACGTTTCCATTTTTTTCTTAAGTTTTAAAAATTACAACTGTTAAAATTTGGTTCAGTTATATATTTTCCAAAACCTCCAAATTATATAGTGAATACATATAGTATGCGTATAATTCACAATGTTAGTTTAAAATTATAAGCTATCAAGTAGGTCTTATAAAACTGAATTTCTGTAGAAATCGACAAAACAAAGAGGATCTTATCTGTGGATAAGTTCACCTCAATACCACACATATTTTATGGAACTTTTTTATAAAATAAAAAACATGAATTTCCAGTCTAAACTGGTAACTGCGTAAATAGTAATAAATGAAATATTCTGTTCAAAATTGCAATTCTGATAATCTCGACGTCCGAATTTTTAAAAATATGTATTTCACAGACGTGGATTTTATGATTAAAATTAACCTCTTACTAGTGAATATAAAATTGTTATCTGGACTCTACGAAAAAGATACTACAGTGGATACCTTAAAAACGTTTTCAACTTTCATGCAGTTCTGCAATCACATCAATTCGCATATCCCACGAATAATTACTCAACTTATGATACTAATAGTCGAGAAATTGTGATACCGATAGCACGTATATGAAAATGGTTCGTAAAATATATACTATTTTACGCATAAAATATCTCTCTTGACTTTTTTAAACACATATGCACTCTCGTGCAAATCACAGTTAAATACTGCGCCTGTCAACGATATTATTGAAACATAAAAATAAAACATCATTTAAGATTCGAGATTAATATTTAAATCGCGCAAAGAACATCCAAACTCTTAGAGCAGCATGCTCGGAAGCGACTTAAACAAGCTTTGCTCACAGTTTCGGCGAAATTTTGCTGAAGTTTTAATGGATCTTGAATGCACATGACACTATCAATTCTAAAGAGTCGGGGATCTGTTGAATTCTTTATATAATCGACATAGCTTGCCATTTCTGTCGGTAGTCTCTGAGGATTGGCGAAGGCTATTTTTTTGACCTCTTGGCCGAGCAATGGACATGCCACATTGTAACGGTAGTCGAACTTTGCGTAAAACGTGAAAAATTTTACGAGTAAATCCCTAAAGCTCAAGTTACTCCCCTTTCCTTCGTAATGAATTGAATCTAACGACACGGCGACTTTCCAACCTGTAATCAAGAAAGTACCATATTTTTCAATTGTCTTTAAACAAAATAATTTTAATATACGTAAAATAAAATTTACCAGCGATGAGATGAGAATTATTTTCTGACGCGATCAGACACGCTACGCTTGGGAGTGATGATTCCTTTTGCAAGTAGAAGATCACGTACCAATACAGCGCGTGATTTGAAATTCGCTGAAATCCTGCCAGATCACACAAGTTCAGCCATTGATTCAGGAATAGTATCAGCTTTCGGCATGGTGGAAAGATATCGGTGAAGTACCTGTATCATATGCTCGTATTAGTGTGGGTTGCGTTCGCCGAGGCATCATTTAATTAATTAATTGTTTATTCCGATTTTTTCATTTTTCCACTTTTCACAACTTATCCACTGTTTCATCTGAATATTTCAATGGCACGTTTTTTTTTATCCAAAGGATTTTTATATAAATAAACTTTTTTTTTTACGTAAAAGAAACCTTGTTTCAAGATTATCTCACAAACACTCCTTCTATATCTAAGTTCAAATTAAGTATGGTGATTTTATTTTCAATAATTTTGCAGAGTTAGACAAAAATTAGTATATCAATGAGCGTTTATTATAAAATTTCCTTCATCAAACAAGAACATGTAGAATTATTAATCCATTAGTGTGTACACTTATTGGACGGGTTACCTTGTAAATTGCTTAGTATTAAGCTATTGTTCTATATACACTCGGTTTTTCTTTCCTTTGCAATTCATCTGCCATCTCTTTACTCATGTATTGCCTAATTTAGTTTTAATTTCTCTCTGCACTTATTTCCTGCTAGCTTTGTATTTTAGTCTGCATTTTCTGTATAACTCTGGTGCTCAGGAGATATTATCCCAGGATCAAATATATTTATAAAATAAAAATTATATATAACAATCATCAAAACCCGACTTCCTCTCACATCAGGGTTTTTTTTTTGCATTTTCGGGTGTGTTTCAGCTTGGAGACACAAAATACAGAGCTGAAATTTTTCGCTCAAAGTGGCTAAAAATGTGAGGCCATAATTTTTTTTTCTTCACTTACCGCTGAAATTTTGGAACTTTCGAATACTTTTCACATCTCCGATAACGAACATGATAGTCAAAATAACGAAAAATTAATTTTTCAAATAAAATATTTCTTATTTAAGTTGGAGAATATTTTCGTTAAAATTCTATTTTTTTATTTGGAGGTATAAAATATCGGCATAATATGCCCATGTGAGTATGTTTATATGTACGACTACACAAAAATATTTTATATATTTTTTACGTCATAAATTTGCTGAAAGTAATTGCAGCATAAAAGTGGTCTTTAATTAAACACAATGTCACAGAGATATATATTTTTTTTTTTCAGTTTTCTCTGCAGTAGCTACCCATCGCTAGTTAAATAAATAGATCTATCATTGTGAGGTTCACTTACTTGATTAGCTTCATATTCTCAACCGCGAGTCCATCTTCAAACGATATCTCACAAGTGAGTCCAGTGACTTTGTGCCGAGCTTTGAGAGTCGAAGATCGGCAAGTCGCGAGAAGAGTGCTCACCTCCCAAGATTGTATTTCTTTCCTCAAACATTGATGTACGCTCGTCATGAAATATAAAATTTCATACTCTGATGTCTGTTTTCCATCGTACATGTTTCCTGCAAATATTTGATAAAAAAAACTGTTACGTAATACATATAAAAAATAGAATTTATGGACGAAAAGTACTACAGCGAATCTGTTCGTAATTTTTGTATCAATGATGCGTATATATTTGATGAAGAATTAAAAAAGAAATTGAAAACAACAAGCAATAGAAGTCACTGACAACAGTCGCCATCAATCGACGAAGTCAGAATAGTTTTTCACGATCGTTGATCCATCGACAACTTCGGTCGTAAAAGGATTGTTGTACATTTAAGCAATTGATGTGGTTTCGAAAAAAAAGGTGATAGAAACTCACCGCAATCGAGGAAGATATCAACGTCGCTGTCGCCGGTACGCAATCCCGATACTCTTGATCCAAAAGGAAAGACTTTTACATCAGGAAATTTTAATTTCACTGCCATTTCTAAATCCCGAATCAAGATTTCTTCTTTCTTACCCTCCGTCACGAATAATTCATCAAGAAGCTTACTCGCAACATCGACATACTGTTCAATCCCAGCTAAAATATTCTCAACAGTTTTTGGCAAGTTTTGCGATTCGTGAAGTCCATTCCATATTGCCCATTTATGGGTTGGGCTTTCGCAATGTTTTGCATAAGTGCTGCGAAAACCAAACCAGAGTACAGCACACGGAGAGCAAAAATCGTAAAACAATCCTCTCTCGCTATTTTTCGATTTCCTCATAACAATCGCATGTCCTGTGCTTCTCAAGTGTTTAGCGAAGTCCAATTCCATTTCAAAATTTTCGTTGCAAGGTTCGCACCGGTATTTATGAATGTCATACCAGTTGCAACGCAATCGTGGCTTAATATCTTCGAAATATGCCTTCGCTTTAACATGCATCTTATTGCAAGTTTGTTCGTGGTTTTTGTCATTGAAATGGTCCCTCAAGTTCATATTGGTATTGTCAATGTCCTTGTCACAAGCGTGGCAGCGTACAATATCCTCAGAAACTTCTTCCATGTACTGGCAAACGAGATCAAATTCGCTAAACTGACCAGGAACAAGCTCAAAAAGCGCGTGATCTTTTTCCATTCCATCGAGAAATTCGCAATGATCAGCAGTGCTCAAATGCGTGTAAAAATTCTGTACTGTGTCAGGAACCTCTTTTCTGCAGATGAGACAATAGATGTATTTAGATTCCTTAATTAAACAGAGCTTCATTCCGAGCTCTGTTTCCCTGAACTTATCTCTCATATCGTGAATATAATCGTCGTCACAGTTCAGGAGTTGTATTATTCTTTGGATACTTGATTTCCTGGACGATCGTCGTTTTTTTCCCAGATTTGTATTGGAATTGACTGGAATCGATTCTGGGGATGTTAAATTTGCGAAATCCTTGTCCTTCGTGTATATCGTCTCTCCATTCATTTGAAAAGAATTGGAGGAAGCTTTTGCCTCACAATTTACGAGTCCTATTTGCTCCAAGCTCTTAATTCCAGTTCTTAATTCGGATTCTGCAATACCATTCTCGTCCTTCTGCTGTTCTGTCGGACAGTTGTCTTTTATCTCATTGATATTTTCAGATTTTTCTGAGAGAGCCAAGTCCACGCCCACATGAATTGCCAAGTGGCTATGAAGTTCACTTGTGCTCTGTAACAAATCACCGCAAATCATGCAAAAACGGTGCTCTGTTGAAACATCAAATTCCGGAACTCCTGACTTCGGTTTCAATAATTCCATGCTCAACTTCATTTGTTCGTCGATCTCAAAATTGAGTTCCGCCAAAGAGTCCGATCTCTTAGCACTTCGTAGTCTTCGGGCCTTGTTGACAAAACTCTTGTGCCTACTTCCTTCTAGATGCGTGTAAACATTGGCAATGCCGTAGATACTCCAATTACAGGATTTACATTGATATTTATCATTTTTGATTAGCGAGATTTCCTTCGAGAATCGCTTGAGAGATTCTGTGTGTCGCTTTCCTGCGACATGTTCACCAACAGACGAAGACTCAAAATTCTTGCATTCACAAATTTTACAACAAGAAATAATATTCGTGAGTTTGAAAATATGATCGTAGGACATATTTTCGCCTGTAGATTTTGAGATTTTTTTCATTTGGTTTGGGCTCTCGGCTTCCACCAAATTCTTGTAATCAACCACTATTTCGTGCTTCTGTAAAATATTTAGAGATTTCGCGTGTCTGATGCCTTTTATATGACGATAAACATTTTCCACACCTGGCATCGGACAATCGCAGCAATTGCAGTAATAAATGTTGCCTTCTTTGAACGAAATATTTTTCGACAATTGCTGCTTTCTCAATGTATGAGTTTCCTTTGTTAGATGTTCCTGAACATTGTTATCACCCAAGATAGCTTCATTACACAATCTACAATACAGTTCTCCGTTTGTTCGTTTCTCCATATGATCTTTTGGAAACTCAACATCATTCGGCACAGAATTAGGCTTAGTGGTACTTTGCGATTGTTTCGGGATGACAATATCCACGAAATTCTCGTTACTCGCCTCCTGTTTACTCATATCCAAATCATTCAGAGATTTCATGTGATTATTGTCCATGATGTGTTCGTAAACGTTTTCGAGGCCAGGAATGGTGGAATCGTAGAATCTGCCGTGATAATTGTAGTCATCATTAAACGTAATATTTCCCTGCAATTGCGTCACGTCGCCTGTATGATTTTTATTTATGAGAAGCTTCTGTAGATTGGTATCTCCAACGATAGCTACATTGCATGGTCTGCAATGTGATTCTCTGCTGCTCCTTCTTTTTATGTGATCATTAGGTAACGAAGTATAATTCAGTATGAAATCAGAGTCTGAGTCAGTTTCTGGTTGTTTTGTGATCTTGACTTCTTCAGAATTCTTGTTACTCGTCTCCTGTTGTTGCTTTTCCAAGTCGTTCAGAGATTTCGCGTGCCTATTGCCGCTTATGTGACCGTAAACATTTTCGAGACCAGGAATCGTGCAATTGCAGCATCTGCAGTGATAATTGTTGCCTTCCTTGAACGAAATGTTTTCCGACAATTGCTTCACGCCAAATACATGATTTTTATCCATGAGATGTTTCTGTACATTGGAATCTCCAACGATCGCTACATTGCATAGTCTGCAATGTGACTCTCCGTTGCTCCGTTTTTCTATGTGATCATTAGGCAACGAAATATAATTCGGTACGAAATACGAGTTTGTGTCAGTTTCTGGTTGTTTTGAGTTCACGACGTCTACAGAACTCTTGTTACTCGTCTCCTGTTGCTGTTTCTCCAAGTCATACAGTGATTTTGCGTGCCTATTGCCGTTTATATGACCGTAAACATTTTCGAGACCAGGAACCGTACAATCGCAGCATTTACAGTGATAATCATTGCCTTCCTTCAACAACATGTATTCCGACAGATGTTTCACGCTGAATAAATGATTTTTGCCTGTGAGATGTGATTGAACATTAGAAACACCCTTGATAACTACGCCACATAGTCTGCAAAGCAATTCTCTGCTATTCAATTTTTCTAGATGATCCTGCCCCGATAAAGTGTCATTCGGAACGAAACCAGGACTTGCTGCTTTTTCAGATTGTTTCGGATTCTCGAATTCCACAGAATTCTTGTTACTGTTCTCCCGACCCTGGTTTTCCAATTCATTCAGTGATTTCGCGTGCCTGTTGCCGCCTATGTGTCTGTAAACATTTTCGTTACCAGGAATTGTGCAATTGCAGCATTTGCAAAGATAATCAGTGCCTTCCTTGAGTAAAATGTATTCAGACAAATGCTGCTCACCGGATAAATGATTTTTTGCAGTGAGATGTACCTCAATGTGGCAAGCACTCTTAATAACAACATTACACAGTCTGCAAAGCAATTCTCCGCTGTTCAGTTTCTCTATATGTTTATTAGACAAATAAAGAGAATCAGGCATAGCGGAACTTTCTGCTTGTGTTATGGGTTTTTCTGCAACTCCTATACTGTTATTTATTGGTAGTTCACAATTTTTTGATGAATTTCTCGTCATCTCTGTGAGAGAATCATTGTGTCTTAAGCCTCTAACATGCTGATGTACATTTTTAATGCCAAGAACTGGGCAATCACAACATGTGCAATGATATATATAGTCTTCATCCTTTAGCCAAATATTCTCACAGCCATATTTTGTCAAAGCACTCTTGTGCGAAGTTCTCTTAACATGATAATCAACAGATGCATGACTGAAGAGCCGAAGATCACAAATTTTACATGAAAAATCATGCTCGTTGTGTTTGACTACATAAAGGCATGGCAAAATGTGATTAAAGGACTTTGCTAAATTCTTGCTGTCACCGGAATAATTCGCTGCTGATCGTTTAGATTGCGAAGAACCAAATAGCTCTTTAACTTTTTTCATTTCTCGCGTAAACTCCTCTTTCAAGCTCAAATGCTTTTGTCCTTTTACATGCGGTAGAACATTTTTAATACCAATATTCGGACTAAGGCAGACGATACATTCGACGGTAGTGGAGTTAACGGTGGATTTGAAGCCTTCGGTAACCAAAGTATCGTACGGCACCTCAGTTTCGTTCCAAAATGCAAAATCATTCACCGATGGTTGCTTCTTTACCAGATCCTGGTGAATCTTTTCACCGATATGAATATATGCGGTAAACCATTCAGGAAAGAAGATATCGCAAGGTTTGCAATAAAATTGTGATTCCCACTCTAAAATATGATTTTTGAAGAACGTTTTGTATCTATCCGCTGGTTTGTACCACGGTACAACTTTGTGCCAGTTTGCGTGTGTTTTTAGGGATTCCCAGTCAAGTTCTGCGCTGCAAACTTTGCACACAACGCCTTTGGAACTTTTATCAAAGACTGACTTGAAGCGCTCTAATGTTCTTAAGTGTCGAGGATTTTCTACGTGCTTTTGTGAGTTTTGGCAAATTGTTTCAACAGTGCATATAGAACAGCAAAAATTATTACTTTCTTTACAGGGAAATATTCCTGTATAATCGACAATCTCGCTCGGAGTCCCCATTTCTTTGTCTTATCTCACCTCAAGGGCGAGAATTTCATTTTTTAAAATCCGAAATAGTCGCTTAAAATAGTTACGAGCAAGTTTTACGATTTTAGCAGACCCGACGCCGTTCGCTGACTGAATGATAATCTCGTATCATCTCATTTTGTATACAAGGCAGTGCTTTGTTATCGCGAAACATACTCGGGCGAGACATCAAAATGACGAAGATAATGTAGCGAGAGTGTTAGTGAAGATAACTTACAGAAAAGAAATTTTTTAATCTTTATAACAACGTTTAGTATCGCCAAGAGTCAATTTTTTAACGAAAACGCAGCACAAGAATTTGACAACTCTGTCGTCTCTCTATTCGTTTTGTTTGAGAGATACTACTTATCGGAAGTACGAACTTTATATACACAAGCAAAACAGACACTATACGTCGTATGTATAATCTCGATCCAAACACAGCCCCAACGATGAGCACAAAAATTTGAAGATCAAATCTTCAAGAAAATAAATTAGCGGCGTTTATTCAGACATATCTAAACAAAATTGAATTGTCCATGACAATAATCTCGTTAAACCGGAACTACTTTCTCAGCGGTTTTTTTTATTTTAGTTTAAACTTGACTGTATATACCTTTTAGCACAAGAGAATATCCCTCGCGGTCTTACCCAACCTTCACCGACCGAAAACCAACGGTTGGCATTATGTCAACCCCAGCCCGACCATTTGAGGTCAATTTACAGTTGGAATTTCAACTTCTTATTATGTTTCAACCATTGGCTATGATGGCTACGTTGGTTGATTTATAGTTGGATATTCGTGAACCAACCTTATTTCAACCCAAAAATTTCTGTTGGTTCTTCAGTTGTAATAACGCGCCAACCAACAGTTGGTTTTGGGTTGAATCGAAATAAATCAATCTAAATTCAACCTTAAATCGACCATTTATTGACTTCCAACTATAAATCAACTAAACACCAACCACTAATTAAGATTGGGTAAGTCCGCGAGGGATGTTATCATATTTAAAATCTCCACTTTATCCACAAATTTCAAATCGCTATTCTATTATAAACTGTACGAAAATTATAAACTATTTTCTTTTTACATTTCGAAGAAAAATTTTCCACACTTTCCAAAATAAATATAGCTGATTTTGAAAATACATTTGTATATATATATATATTTACACTTTTTTCAAAACAATTTTATATATACGATTTAAAAAATCAAAAACCGGGAAAGTTCAAAAATGAAAAAGATAATCGTTTGTATTGTTAAATATTTTTTTTTTCGTATAATCACTAATTCGCTTGCACTGTTCTTGAGATTTTCATAGCTTTCTAGAATTTAAAATCAAATCGACAATATTTTCATTAGACAACTGAGAATATTTTACAACAAAAATATATAAACCTCGAATTTTATTCACGCAATAAAAACAATTTTCTCGAAATAGTAAGTATCGCTTTAAGTTAATCAGAATTGTGCAGAAAATGAAAAGCATAAAAATCAGGTGTATGAATATTTTAAAACAATGACCATTTTTTGAAAATTAAGAATTTACTTTATGTACTCAAGGATTCTGTATGGGAAGAGAGTAAATTATTATGAATCAAAACGACTTATTTTTTTCACCATGCTTTTCACATAATATTCTTGTTGAAAATGACGCTCAGAAAGTTGAAATATGTCAGAAATGTTTAAATAAAAAAAAGCTACATGATACACGAGATTTTATCCTAAACCACAACTGTTGGAATATATTTCGTACTTGAATAGGTCTTGAAGTAGAACTGGATGACAAGCGCGACGCCGTTCGTATGACCAACAAACTGCCGATTCCACTCCGTGGACCGTAAAAAAATAGCTGAGCAATGAGGTAGTGGCTGGCGATAAGCGTTCAACGGAGTAGTGGATGTTATAGCAGCGCAGATTGACACAGGTTGAAAAAATTCGGGGGCAAAATTAATAAACAGTGCAACCAAACAAATATAAAATAAATTGTATACCACATAAAAAAAGAATCAGAATTTTTTAAGTTACATAATTTTCAAACTAAACTATATGCTACTTAAACTAGGAAATTATAAATCTTATTTTTCAAATTATTGAAATATGTTTGTTTAAAAAAAAAAAAAAAATTTTACCTAAAAAAAAAGCTGTCTTATGCTATGTTTATTCTTCGCCCAATTCTTACAAAGTTGCTGTTAAACCGAAAAGTATTTTTGGATCTTTACGTGCCGCAAACTCAGCTCTGTTTAATTGTTTCATATATCGACCATTAATAAATATAGTTTTGGATTATCTTCCAGGTCGTGTTCCGCTGCATACACTTCGTTTATTTTTCTGCAAATGGCACCCAGCTTCAGATCGAGATATATTCAATTTCAAATATAAAATTTTAAATCGTACTTTTCAAAGCATTGAATTATGTTCCAGCTTTTCAAAAAAAAAAAAAAGAATGAAAAAATGCTGTCTTCATCCAGTTCTTCCAAAGTTCCTGTTAAACCGAAACATTTTTTAGGCTTTTACGTGCCCTAAACTCCGCTCCGTTTCAATTGTTCTATCAGTCTTGAGATATCGGCGGTTAATGAATATAATACCGGAGTGACTTCCGGTCCGGACTCCGCTGTCTGCAATTCGTTTATTCTTCCGTAAATGGCATCCAGCTCCAGTTTTCCATCTACAGTATTGCTGTGCTGGAGATGTTTTCTTTTCTTCAGATGTTTGTGAACACTTTCGCTGCAATCAATGTAGCATTTGCAACATGCACAATAGAAACGATTGCCTCTCAGCGATATCTTATCGCATCGGTATTTTTTCAGGGAATTTAAGTGGTCATTTCCTTCAGCATGTTTCTTGATCTGCTGACTCTCATTGGGAGTTTCAATTTCGCGTATTTCGCAGTAAGAGCTTCCAGCCTTTAACGTCACGTGATTGTCAGGCATACTTGGAGAAGATATTTTCAAGCCATTCGAATCATCCCTCGAAGCCTTTACTTTGCTGACGACATTTCTTGCATTCTGCAATTGTCGCTTATCCGCCACAGTCAATGAATTCATGTGACTCGCTTCCTTAATATGAACGTAAATATTTTCAAGATGATAAATCACGACATCACAATAACCACAATAATACATATTGTCCCCTCGGAATGTTATTTTCTCACAGCCGTGTTTCTTCAGAGATTTCTCGTGACATTTTCCCGCCACGTGTATCTCCTGATTTTTAGCTGACAATGATATAATACAATCGCAAACCGTACAAATCGCTTCGTGTTCACTGAGCCTCACGATATAACTGCAGTGCCAATATTGTCGAGCCGGAAGTTCCCAATGTTCTTTCGGTTTCTTGACAACCGTGGCATTCACTGCAGTCGCTTTTACGCCCTGATTATCGTTATATTTCATGGAATTTACATGTTTTTTCCCCATTACATGCTGATAAACATTTCCGATGGAGGAAATTGTGCAGTTGCAGTATTCGCAGTAATAACCGGCACTCCTCATCGATATAGCGTCGCAACCGTATTGCTCCAGAGAACGGATGTGATCGATATTCGTTGTGTGATTACTGATTTCGTGAGAAATCAAGTGGCAGTTACAAATTACACAATAAGAAATGGAATCGTTTTTTTTTAGGATGTAATTCACGCATGAAGTTCTTTCCTCAAAGTTGTTCTGGAACGCAAAATCTCTTTTACAATCTGCTACTTCAAGTTGCTCAGCAACATCTGTGATATTAATATCTTTTTTAGAAAATACGACTTCAGCTTGCTTAGCAACATTGTAGGGTTCTTCTGTGGCAAATATAGCATCAACTTCTTCAGCAAAATTTTTGTCCTTAGGGTCCTTTGTAGAAGACATGATTTCACATTTCTCAGCAACATTCTTGAACTTAAGTTCTTTTGTAGAAGATATCGCTTGATCTTCCGCAGCAACATTTATGACCTTAAGCTCTTTTGTTGAAGCTATGTTCTCATCTTCCTCAGCAACGTTTATGCCTTTAAGTTCATTTCCAGAAAATACAGCTTCAAATTCCTGACAATCCAGGCTTGTAATCTCCGAGATTTCTGTTAAAATCGTGGCAACTGAATCACTGTTTCGGCTGTCTTTTAATTTCACCTGAAACTCTGATTTCTGACTCAAATGCAACAGACCTTTACAGTGTCTTTTAACGCTGCTTAGACTTACATTTTTGTAGTCACAAATGTGGCATTGCAGTGCAGTGGCATTAAAAGCGACCAGACCTTCACAGACCAGGAACTCCCAAGTTGCTGTAGTCTTGGAGAGAATATCATCCGCCGGCGGAGTCTTCTCTTTGATTAAGCTCTGATGCTTGGGATAGGTGATGTGAATCAGAGCAAATTCCCAATTGGGAAAGCTGTCGTCGCACAAACAGCAGTTAAACAAGTTTTGCCACTGAATTATTAGATTGTCAAAGAATATCTTGTATTTATCATAATTGTCATCCGGCTCTGACCAAGGTACTATTATGTGCGCTTTTGCGTGACTTTTTAAGTGACCCCAAGCTACGATTGTGTTGCAAATTTCACATTTAACATTATTGCCACTCGTCTTGAATATGAGACGGAACCACTGTAGGTGTTTCAGATGCGATGGGCTTTCTATGTGTTTTACACAATTTTTTAAACTTGTGTCGCTTTCGCAGAGCATACAGTTAAACCTGTCAATCTCTGAATGCACTATTCCGTTTCTTATTAACAGGTTCACTGTCAATGATCCCATTTTTTTTTGTTAAAATATGAAGTCTTTGAACAATACGTAACGTAATGGCACAATACGTTTGTCTGAAACACAGCAATATGACTGATTGTTATTTAAACGGAAAATTGCAAAATATACGATTGACTTGAACAAATATTCTACTTTTATTGAATTTTTGCACTGTACCTGCAGTTGAATGTTTGTGATGTAAAAATTGTGGCGACTGAGCCGCTTGCATTTAAAAATAATACTTATTTTTTATGCTCTTTTGAAAGATTTTATATTGTCAGAGCCATGTGCGAAATCTGTTCGTTGTGTTTATGTCTTAACGGGTAACAAGGATGGAGCACTTTATATTAGTCAAATCAATGATAATTTCGTCGATCCGACGAAAGTGCTCTGTTAAAAAGGTTGCAGGAATCTCTCCGTCGATGTTTTCGTCAATGAATGCGTTATTTTGAACCGTCGACGAGGGTATCCAAGGTTATTTTTAAAAAATTACTGCAATTTTTTATAATTAAAGTTACTGTGCAACCCGTCATCCTTCAGAACAGTCAATTCACCCGGCAAAAACAGCGCAAACGCTTTTTAAAAATATCGCAGTTTTGGCACTGATTTGACTACCCAAGTAGCACAAAGGACACGAAGGATTATTTACTATGCGAAAAGTTATGTTAATTTCCCTCCAAATGATATCTTTTAGAGTAGGGATGTCTTTTAAACGTTCTTAAGGTATCCGAATCCAAAAGATATCATTTGGAGGGAAATTAACATACCTTTTCGTAAACCACTTCGTAAACACGTGAAATTTGTACGTTACAAAGTAAACTTTGCAAGATGTAGAATATGAATTTTATACATGAGACATTCCATATTAATACATAAAAAATCTCAAAAAATTTATAAAAATCAGGTTCAATAAAGACATCAAATATCAAATAAAAAAAAATCCTGTCGGAATATGCAATTTTTTTCATTTTTTATTTAATCTGGAAAGAATATATTTAGAATTTATTGGGTAATTTCAGCGATTAAAATCTTGTAGTTTTGAATTCTTTGAAAAATGTTGCTCGCGCAAATTGTGAGATAACAGGCGGAAATGTTCTGTACAAATGAACTGACACTAAACAATGATTGGTATGAAATTTGGCAAGAATTTATAAAATGATTATAATATTACAAGAATTTAAATTTTTCGATAAAATTGTTTTAAATCTAATATTTAGGGTAAATAGTACATTTCAATACTAGGGAGAAAAAAGTTTTTCTCTCGAGTGATGAACGAAATTTTTCAGTCCGACTTCGGTGCACTTTTCTGCACGGAGTGAAAAAATTATTTCTGTATAAAATTATAGACTATGTATCGGGGACAATTTGAAATCGTTTTAAGTGCAGCTGATGTATACAATATACAAACAAGCAGTTCTTATACCAAAGCAGTGTTAAAATAATCTACAATCAGCGTGTTACAAAGAAGAAAAGTTATAAATGAAAACTACGTCGGGACAGTAATTATATTTTTCATACTCGACGATTACAATAAATGTCTTCTCAAATTCTCGATAATTATCTATACTATGTCTGTAGTTACTCTCGGTTCCATATAAATATTATTATAATTGTTAAACACATATAAAATGCCCCACAGGACTGACAAGCGCTTACAAAACCATTTTATTTGATACACACCGCGAAAAAAAAGAGTAAAAAAATGTTATCCTTAGAGAATATATTTCAATAACAATTGCAAATATTCGTACGATTCATTAAAATATTTAAAAAATATAACTTAGCGCAAATATAATTATTCTCGTTTACGGTCAATTTTCGTCGGAAAAGCCCATATTTAGAGAATCTTCTATATCACTATGCGGCGATAACCTCGTTATCCAAATTTAAAGATTTGGGTTACAGAGGTTTTCTCTTTATAGTACAATATCTTTGCAAATCTTCTTAGACATATGTACATTTTTTGTTTTTGTTTAGGATTCGAAGTTTTCA
This sequence comes from Perithous albicinctus, assembly GCA_964016905.1. Taxonomy (NCBI): domain Eukaryota; kingdom Metazoa; phylum Arthropoda; class Insecta; order Hymenoptera; family Ichneumonidae; genus Perithous; species Perithous albicinctus. Next base: position 7,534,739 of record OZ024688.1, read on the forward strand.
GTTCGCTCCATATCGTCTGGCGCTGCCAGTATAAAAATTATTTTGTTCAACGAATTTTTACATGAATAAATAATAATTAGACTGAAAAAAATTGATTGTTCGAACAATCGTTTAAGAAATAGCAGTTTGCAGGCAGAATGCCTTGAATTCGGTGAACCTACTCAAAATCTACTAAGTGCACAGCAAATCCAAACTCTTGGAACAGCAGCTTCGAAAACGACAGAGAAAAACTTTGCTCACAGCTTTGGTGATATTATGCTGTAGATCGAAAGGATCTTGTATGCACATTGGAGAATCGATTCTCAAGGGTTCTGGATCATCGGAATTTTCTATATATGCGACGTAGGCTGCCATTTCTTTGGGTAGACCCTTGTGATCCACGAAAGTCCGCTTCTTGATTACTTCGCCGAGTAACGGACACGCAACGTCATAGCGAAAATCGAAATCCGCATAAAATGTGAAAAATCTGATGAGAAATTCTTTTAAACTATAGTTACTCTCAGCCTGGTTGTAGATGAATTTGTGAGAGACGCCGACCTCCCAGCCTGTTAAAAAAATGGTGTTTTAAATAAATATAAAATGGTTCAGCTGTTTCCAATCAAACGCTTAATCAATTTTCTGTAAACGATCGTTTACATTATTTATTAGCGATATCAATAAATACTCGTAAAATTTTTATTCCATGCATTAATCTTTGAACATGATTTCTAATCATACATACATGCTAAAGAACATGTATTAAAAAAAATAAATAACATTTTGTTAAAAACATTTGATTGCAAAAAAAAACTGCAATGCAAATACTGTAGGGGCGGCCGTAAATTAATAGTTATAATAATAATAAATGGTTAACCAAAAGTTTATCACTCAATTAAATTAATTTACATAATTCTTTAATAATAATTTAATTATAATTTACATAACATTAAAATAAACTTGAATCTAGTTGATGAAGACTCACCGGCAATAACTTGAGACTTCTTATTCATGGCGATCAACGTAGCAATGCTCGGAAGGATTGATTCCTTTTGCATGTAGAATATTACGTACCAATAGAGCGCGTAACTCGAGATGCGATCTGATCCTGATAAATTGCAAAATGCCAGCCATTGTTTTAGAAACAGTATCAACTTACGGCACGGGGGAAAGATTTCAATGAATGATCTGCAGCAACGAAAATACATATTTACTCGAATGTTATATGAAGAGTTATTTATCGAATGTAAACCATCGAGAAATTCTACGTACTTGACCAATTTGGTGTTTTCAACAGAGAGTCCATTCTCGACTGATATATCGCAGGACAGACCGGTCATTCGGTGACTAACTCTGATAACAGGCGATCGGCATTCGGTCAGAAGCTCATTCACGTCCCACGACTGTGAATCTTTGATCAAGCAGTTATGCACGGTGGCCATTAAATTCAAGAGGATACGCTCGGATGTCGATTTCCCGGCGTATCTGCTTCCTGCAGGAATTCCATGTAAATTTATTATTATCGTCAAGTGAAAAACAATGATACTCATATATATGACTACTAAATTAAGGTATATATCACAGTACATTTAATATTATTGATTTAGATAAAACCGAATCAGACAAAAAAGCGTGCTTTATTTCATTTTATCTGTTAAAAAAAAAACAGCAAAAGATTCGTTAAAAAAAATGGATGAAACAAAATATTTATTATATTTAAAAAAATGTATTTCCACCCACAATTTTTTATTTATCTTAATGTTTTTATCACTAAAAAGCAAGTAACAGCAGAAAAAATATAACTCGAAAATCCACATTTTAGAAAATATACTGGACATTCTTTTAATTCAGGCACTTTTCTTTCCGAACCTCGCAGATATTTCTCATAATTAACCAGACTTTACTGGCTTTACAGATAATTACATGGATTTACGTGATCGAAAAAGATTTTTTTTTTTTACTTAGGAGTCACACTTTTGTTAACTAACCTTAGCTTTAAATGAAAAAAAAAAATACAAGAAAAATACAAGGTAATAAACGTATTTTTTTTTGTATGAGTTTTTTAATACAATTAAAACATGGCATTTAAATGAAATCATTTTTTCAACAAAATCATCAAAGCAATGGTTTTTTTAGCTTGCAATGACACCTTTGGTTTCTCTTGAAATTAAAAAAAAACTTACAGGAATATTTGTATAATCCAGAAATAACGATAGTGCGACAATAGAATATGTGAATAATCAACAAAATCGACTAAACAACAATATTATACAATCTACATAAAAACAATGATTTATACTCCTTAAATGTTCGAATTATCTTGTATATTTTGCTCAAAACAAACATTTTAAATTTCAATGTAAATTCAAAGCTGTATTCAAAACTTCATCCAAAAAAATATATATTCTTTTACATTGTATTTTTCTTGTGCTATTTTTTCGTTCCAAAGTGTAAAAAGAGAAAGAATTCACAGGAACTCTCAAGTATTAATAAAATTTGGTTAAGTATGAAAAATTTCTAAGAGGGATTTTAAGAGGTCCATGAAAATTGTAGCTTGAAAGCATCTTTACACGATAATTAAAAAAAGACTTTCACATTTATTCCACTGCAGCAGTTAGGAATACTAAGATGTATCTCTAACTCACCGCAATCGAGAAAAACATCAATATCGCTATCCGGTGATCCCAAGCCAGAAGCTCTCGAGCCATAAACGTAGGCTTTTGCATTGACAAACTTGGACTTCACTGTGTTGACCAAATCTTCGATCAAATCTTTTTCCTTCTCTCGTTCTTCATCCGCAACGCTATCGAGATAATTGATCGTATTATCGACAAACAGTTCAGGCGTAGCCAGAAGATTTACCGCCAATTCCGGCAAGCCTTGTTGCAAATAATGTCCATCCCTCAAGAGCCATTTGTGCGAAGGTACGTCACAATGATATGCATAAGTGCATCGATATCCGTACCATAGCAAAGCACAGGGTGAGCAAAAATCGTACATCATCACTCTATTGATATTCTCCCATTTTTTCGTGACGTTCACGTGTTTCTTGCCCTCCAAATGTTTCACGAAGTTAACTTCAGTCTGGAAATTTGCAGAGCACGGTACGCACCAATATTTTTGCACGTTGTACCAATCGCATTGCATTCGTGATCTGATATCCTCGAAATTTTCTTTAGCATTGTTATGCATCTGATCGCGTATTTTTCTATGATTTGTCTCTTCGATATGATCTTGAAGCGCGTAATCAACGTCAACAACTTCTTGACCGCAAATCAAACATTGTAAAAGCTCCGCCTCAGTTTCTTCCAAGTACTGATAAGCCAGATCAAGTTCACTAAATTGTGCAGGTACGATTTCGAAAAGCGTATGATCTTTTTCCATTCCCTCGAGATATTCGTTATGATCAAGACTGCCCAGATGCTCGAAATAATTCTGTAGTGTATTTTCAACGGTTTTTCGACAAATCAAGCAGTAAATGCTCTTCGCATCGACGATCATGCACAATTTCATTCCAAGCTCTAATTCCCTCAACTTGTCTTTCATATCATAAATATAATCTTTATCGAAATCCAGAAGTTTAATCATCTTTTGCATCGTCGTTTTCTTCGGCAAACGACGCTTTTCCAGAAAATCACCGTTACTCGAATGTTCGTCATCGCTGGTGCTGGTATCGTCTGACGTTATTGAAGAAGTTTTTGAAAAAAAGGATTTTGTGCTGAAACTATTGACATTGCTATCGCTGCTCTTCTCATCGGATTGTAAATTATTTTCCTCGTGCTTATAAAAACCTGTTGGGGCTTTAATTTCCGCGATGTTTACTGGTAATGTCTTCACCGATTCAGCGATATTCTTCTCTTCACCACCGACTTCCTCAAGATAAGATTCATTCCGATTATTTGTATTTTTATCCACCCGAGAGTCAACGAATTCCATTGTAAAATGACCAGCCATGTGACTGTGTAATTCTTCACCGCTTGTTACAACAGCATTACAAAAATTGCAAGGTATTTGTTCCATAATGACGTTGACCAATTTATTAGAGACAGCACGATTTTCACGAGGTTTTTTCGCGTTTGTTTTCGATTTCAATTGTTCCGACAATTTCGTGAGCTCGTTCATCATCAGAGATAGCGCTTTGCTCCATTCCGGACGTTCTGATTTTGCTTCATCTGCATTCGTTTTGTCCTTCTCCTCTTGCTGCAATTTTCTTACGGCAGTTGTGTGTCTTTTTCCCTTTATATGAAGATAAACGTTGTCACAACCGAGAATACGACAATCGCAGTATTTGCACCAATAATCATTCCCTTCTTTCAATGAAATTTTATCGCAGCCGTATTTCTCTAAAGCAATTTTATGGCTGTATTCCTCGGTATGATTGGCAGTAGTCGTACGATCCGATAGCTTCATTGAGCATACTTGGCAATACGATACTGCAGCGTTTAGTTTCACAATGTAATTGCATGGTATATTTTCGCGAACGACCGAAACAGGCGTAGATATTACTAGAGTCTCGATTTTATCTGTACTCTTGATATTAGTCGCAGATTTTAGTTTGTTCGGTAGAAGCATCGAAGTCATATGAGTCTTCGTTTTTATATGAATATGAAGACATTTGAGGTCGGGAATTGAGACATTGCAGCAACTGCAGTAATAAATATGGCAGTCTTTCAATGAAATATTATCGCAGCCGTATTTCTTCAATGAATCCGTGTGCGCCTTTCCGGACATATGAAGTTCAATGCTTTCTTCCAATGCCTGAACAAAACAGGTGCACACTTTGCAGAGAAAGATTCTTTCGTTGAATTTCTCAAAATACCAACATGGCAAATACTGACTAGGTGACCCAATTAATTCCATGGATTCCAGATTTTTAGTTACCGCTTCGGGGCTTAATACATATGTTTTGTGCGATTTAGGCTGAAATTGTAATTTGTAATGTCCGTGAGACAAACCTTTCACGTGTTCGGTTATTCTGTGAAATTCTATACTATCGTGTTTGCAAAATATGCATTCTAGTCTCGTGTCGTCTCTCGGAACAAAACCTTCGGCAACAAGCGATTTGTACGTCTCGCCAGCGGGTATCGTGATTAAAAGTTCACACGGCGGAGCTGCTTTTTCTCTCAGATTTTGGTGTGTTTGATCGCATTGACAGTGAAGAAGCGCGTTGGAAGAGTCAAGAAAACAAGCATCACAGTGACAACAGTACAACTTGCTCTTGAATTCTACGATGTGATTCTCAAAGAATTGCTGATACTTGTCGTCAGTCTTTTGCCATAGCGCGATATTGTGTGACTTCCCATGAGATCTTATCGCACTCCAACCAAAATCTTTATCGCACAATTTGCAGCGCACGCTCCGGCCTCGTCTCTCGAAAGTCAAGTTAAACTGTTCCAAAGTCGCGACGTGCATTGCATCGAAAATATGCTCTTGCCATGACGTGAAACTCGTGTCGTCCATACAAACTGAACAATGGAACTCATTTTTTTTTGTTCGAATGAGCGTATTAACCCAGAGAACATTTTCGCTAGGGTACGACATTTTTTACGCCATTCATTGATTAAAAGTGTAAGAATCAGCAATGGAAATCCAAAATACCTTGGAAGACACGAAAATTTTTTTAAATTGATTGATTTTGGCAACTTAAGTGGCAGTGATGATGGCAATGGTTATCTAGAACACAAGATCATTTGTAATAACAACAATATAGTATCAGCAGAAATGTGATTGTGTTGTTATTATAAAAACAAAAAATTATGCATGTTCATCCACATAGAAATTGCAGATCTTGGATTCATGTGCAATAAGTACTTACTATTTATTAATTTCAGTATAATATTTCCAATTCTTTTTTTTTTTTACATTTTGGTAATTTAAGCATCGGTGATGGTGGCAATAGTCATCTAGAACACAACAAGTTCATTTGTAAAAACAACAATTTGGTACCAGCAGAAATGTGAATGTATTGTTATTATAAGAACAAAAAATTCTGCATAGACAGCCATAGAAAAATTGTAGATTATGGATTTGTGTGTAATAAGTATTTTTATTAATTATTAATTTTAGTACAATCCTCCAAATTTCTTAATTATTTTTTTCTAATTTTAGCAATTTAGGCGGCAGTGATGATAGCAATACTCATTTAGAAAACTACAAGATCATTTGTAATAACAACAATTTACTACCTGCAGAAATGTGACTGCATTGTTATTAAAAGGGCAAAAATGTCATGCATAGAGAGTTATATAGAAATTGTAGATTTTGGATTTATGTGTAATAAGCACTTTCTATTTATTAAATACAGCACAATTTTTCAGACTTAAAACTTTCCTTTCTTAGATTTTGGCAATTTATGCAGCAGTGATGATGGCAATGGTCATTTAGAAAACTACAAGGTCATTTATAAAAACAACAATTTAGTCCCAGCAGAGGTTTGACTGTGTTGTTATTATAACAATGAAAAATGATGCATAGACAGTCAAATAGAAATTGTGGATTTTGGATTTGTGTGTAACAACTACTTACCATTTATTAATTTCAGTTCAATATTTCCAATTTGATGATGAACACAACAAGGCCATTTCTATTAAGAACAACAATTCAGTACCTGTAGAAAATGTGACTGTGTTGTTATTGTAAAAGTGAAAAATTGTGGATTTTGGATTTGTGTATAATAAGTACTTAGTGGTTTTATTAATTTCGCTACAACTTTCCCCGTTAAAATTTTTCTTTTTAAAGATTTTGGCAATCAAAGCGATATTGATAAGCCCAATGATCATTTAGAGCACAAGGTCATTTGAAATAATAACAATGTAAATACCTGTAGAAACGTGACTGATGTGATGTTAATATAAGAACGGAAAATTATGCAAAGAACCATATAGAAATTATGGATTTTGGGTTTGTGTGTAATAAATACTTACCATTTATTAATATCAGTACAATTTTTCCACGTGCAGTTGGCGAAGAACCGGCTTCGATGGTGTTTTCTGCTCACCCGACTTTCAACGATCGACAGATCGATTGTCTAGATTGCGCACCTCGTAGAGAAGATGGATGACCTTCAAATCTTTCAAATTTTGATAAATGCTGTTGGAATACTTATTGGCATTTTGGATAATAGATTATTTTTTCCGTTTTTTGTTAGAAATTTACGGTGGAGCTTGATTTTTTGAGTGCCTGATTTAAAGAGAGAATAACCTGACGTGTATTGCGAAACGTTATTGCGCAGAAAAAACAACAAAAATGGCACACACACGCGCATTCTCAGAATTCGAGGGAAAATGACTGCGCGAAGCTTAAATTAAAATGACAAAAAATATTGTGTAAAAGTAAAGTAACATTTTCTTTGTGTGAAAATGGATAAGAGATTGTCAAAATTTTCACTTTCTTACTTTTTATGGATATTTTTTTCTTCAGAAACAGATCAGCTTATATTTCTGTAAATATTAACTGATTACTTAATTACAATTCATTAATTATTTTAGTCTAAACGATTACTTTTTCAAAGTTAATATTTAGACATCCTTAAGACAACGTTTTACTCTAACGCATTTTTTTTGTGTTTACACAATCATAATTAAGAGGGTGTTTCACTCATTTTTTGAAAATTCAGCAAAAAATGTTGTTAAAAACGAATAAAAATTATATTTCGTCTTACATCCCCAAGTATGATTATAAGTATAACTAATCACTACTTTCTACAAATAGAGGGCTCTGGCGACCAACTTTAAGGGGTGCGTAAATTAAATAAACGTAAAATTGTCTCTATTTGAATTAGGCACCCTTTAAAGTTGATTGCCAGAACCCTTTATTTGTAGAAAGTAGTGGTCAGTTACTTATAACTACTTGGAGATTGGGAAACGAAATATGATTTTTTATTCGTTTTTAACATTTTTTAATGAATTTTCGAAAATTAGTGAAACACTCTAATAATCACAGACAGCATGTACCTTAAAAATGCCTCGCAAAAATTTTCGGCGCACTACTTGAATTTAACGATTCCATAAAGAAGAAGCTAAAATAAATAAAACGATAATGTCATTTAATTTGTATTTATGAATTCGGCTGTTTTTATATTTAGAATGTTATTGGAAACTAATTTTTCGTTTAATGAACACCTTGGGTTTATTGAACCATACTTATCATACGATAACATTTATACAGCAAATCTACGAAGAGCAGTCTCAAAATAAACATATTTATTTTTTCTTTTTCTCATTTCTTGCGCATACATAATCATAACAACAAAACAGCATCTATCTTATTAATGCCTTGCTAAAATGTTCGGCACTCTTGAACTTAACGATTTCATAAAGAAGGTAAAAAAATAAAATCACTGTAATTGTAATAGTAAACAAATAGTGGCTTTATACTTCACGATGTTATACGCACACAGCAAAAAAACAGTTTTCAAAATGCATTCCACCGAAAATACCGAACATCCTGCAAGTTCAGAACGAAGTGCCGGATAAAAATTAAAAAATGTACCCGCAATCACTGTAATAAATTTATTTTTTTTATACATACAAATGCATAACAAAATTTCCTCTATGAAGAAGCAAAAAATGAAATGTAAAATAAAACTAAATCGAATAACTATCAACTAAAATACATATATTTTTTTTATTATTGTCAACATTTTTTTAAATCACCCAAAATAAGGGACTTAGAACTCTACAACTAAAAGAAAAAAAAAATAAACCTATTGTTATTGCATAAAAGCGGTTGGGTGAGCGCAGCTAAACCCTACAGTTTTTACTCAGAGAGTATAAAACAAACAAAAATATCATCATTGAAAAAAGAATAACGGCGTCTCATCTTTCGTGTATCGAAGTAAGTAGACCAGTCTCCAAAGATTCAACGCAAAGCTACCGTTATATGGAAAGAAAGCAAAAGCAGCTACAGTCATCAGTAGCGTATCTGCCAATAGTTTGTATTTATAAGAAAAATACAATGAGTTCGGTCTTGTAAAAAAAAAAAAAATCCCTTGAAAAAAAAATTAAAAACGCCTTGCCAATAGTCACACACAGTAAATTGAAGCAATTTAGAAAAAATATGATGCGAGTATCGTGTCAAAAAACAAATAATATGCGTTGAGCGAGACTCAGAGAAAGTAAAGAAGAGTCTCGAGATGATTGCTCGGACTCGCGTGAATCGATTGCGAAACTAGGAAAGCCAGTTTATGAGCGAACTGGCAAGGTGCTGGTACTCTCACGGTACCGCTCCAGTTGAAGTACATATGAGTCAATTTGTACGTGAGTATCTGGAGTTTCGAAGCATCAAGATTTGCGTTATCGGAGATAACGCTATAACCCGTCGGAGATACGGAGCCTTGCTTTATAAACTGGGAGACTATGTAAAAGTCGTACTTGTTCGGGCTTGTAATAACGTCGTCAACGACCGTACCGGGAGGCGGATTTGATCCATTGTAGAAGAGTCTCATATTGAGACGCTTCGTAACTATTATATAGGCCATTTGAAGCTGGTTCGGGTCGCCATAGAGAGCGGAAAGCCTTTTCCTCAGATTCTCCACTTCGTGCTCGTAGACATAAGGAATTTGTCCCTCGCCCACACCGTCACGATAGACGACTATACGGTTTGGCAGTGCGTTGTTAATTTCGCGATATTTGTGAACGGCTTTACACATGTTAACTGCCAGATCGTTCGACAGTTCCTCGCCGCTCTGATGGGCGCTCACTGCTGAGAAATAACGGCTGAAACCCTTGTCAAGTGTCGCGACCAAAGCTCCTGCAAAAAATAATTTACAAAATGGCATTATAAGACATGTGGGAGTTCTCCACTAACTCGGTTACTTTTTTTTTGTCCTCCCGGATTTGTTTCATAATTGGCCATACAAGTAGTACTACTTAAAGGTACTCTGCATTTTTTTTAGATTATTAAACTCACTCGTTTCGAAAATGGATTTATTTTTCAAACACGTATATCATATATCATCATTGTGACCGGACAAAAAAAAATGTAAAAACAAAAAAGCTATCTTGATCCATGAAACATATTTTTGATGACATCAAATTATAACATATACATTATGGCATTAATTAGTTCATTGAAAAATATATCTTTTTAGAGTTTTTACATTTTTTTGCCCGATCTCATTTTCTTTTCAAAATTTACAATAACATTATTTTAACGATATTTTTTGCTGATTTTTTTTTTCAAAAACTGTGAAACACTACTCTTTATGTACAATTCGGTTTTCTCATAAATTTGGAAAATATTATTATTCTGTAGTGGATGTTTAGGTTAATAAATCAATTTTTTTTCTAAAATGAAAATTCAATATTCGCAAAGTTACAGCGGTTTTAAGATCCAAGAGGGAAAACGTTTACTTAAACGTGTCGGAAAACTCCGTATTTACCCGAACAGGGATATGACGTCACAATGTTATTACAGAGAGTGTAAAGTATAGTAGCATTGAAAACCTCTACCACGAGTTATCGGTAATATTTCTTGACCGATTACATAATTACGACATAAAGTACATTTGATAAATTTCCATACTATAAATATATCAATATTGGAAAACTGAGAGAATAAAGTACATTTGATAAATTTCCATACTATAAATATATCAATATTGGAAAACTGAGAGAATCGTATGTATAAAAAACAGATTCTACTCGATTTGCTATTTCTGGTAACTATTATAATTAAAAAAAGAACAGTTAATTGTAAGTTTATCCTATTTTATAGCGGTAAACATAAGGCTCGAGGCAGTTTTCTGATCACGTGACAAAATTTAAATTTACTTTTACAAAAATTGTAACATGTTATAACGTTTATTATAACATTTAAAATTGTTATAATAAACGCTTTCTATTATTGTCAATTTATAATAGAAAAATAAATTTTGTCGTTTTCTTTTAATTTATGAGAAAACCCAATTTTTTGACATTGTATGATAACTTTTGAAATTACTTAACAGTAGTCTGAATAGTTCTCTAAATGGCCCAACAAATAAGATACACTTCGCTAAAATGCACATACCGAAGTCGCAGCCCTTGCCGCTAGTATCGTGGCAGACATCGAAACCAACAACCATGAGACCGGAAACCGGAAGTTGTACGGTCCAAGGAGCACCGCCGATTTTGCAATTTATTTGAACGGCTACTTTGGTCGCTATTGATGCGACTCCCTTTCCGTTCAGATTCTTGGCCAAAATGCACTGTGTTGGAACTGGACGATCGATGCAGCATTTCTTCTTGATCCCTGCGTAACGATCAGCTCGATTGTTCGTTACAACGCACATGATCAATTGCGGATTGCTGTGACTCATCACCTCTTCAATTGCAGCAGTGTACGAATTAGTACGATCGTCATTTATCACGAACGGATGGGGATCAGCAATTTCAAACTGCATTTTATTCACCGAGGATCTCATCGTGCCAATGAACGCCTGAATTAACGAAAGAATTCAGAATTGCATCATTGTTATTTCCGTACAAGTGCTGTTTATGAATTCTCATAAATTTTATTTCTACATTAATATATCTTCTCGGTACGCGTAATTCAGATACGACTTTTTTTTTCTTATAAGTTCAATTACAAGATAGTAGTATCTTGTTTTTTTTACATGTAAGCAGGAAACATATTTTAAAGTATTTACAAAATGAGAAGCTCACTTGGGCATCTCGAACACAGCGATTGGGAACGATGATAACCCAATCTCGTAACTTTGGCATGACCAACATCTGCTTAAATCGCAAGTCGCGTGTCCAATCGGCTTCGCTGCCGGCGGATCCCATTGCACCGCGTCCAAAAACAATATTCACAGTCGGCAAAATGCGCGCTGGTAAATTCACAAGCTGGGGATCCAACTTCATGTTCCACCGGGTCAATTCATCCTTTACTGTCTGTTGATCCTGAAGTCGTTTGTTGAAGCTAAGCAATCTCTCGATACGAGCATTGGGATTGAGTCGCGTGTAGGTCGCCAGTTCTCGCATCATCGTTTTGTCATTACGCATATCGTCAGTCAAACCTACACGGTAGAAAATAAATTTGTTGAATAAGTAACAAATCTATTACTTTTAACGGATTTTTTTCTTCTTATCATCAATATCACTTTTATCTTTTGCTTCCCCATAGTAGAAAGCTTTGTTTTTTGAACCTTGAAAATTCAATGAACGAATGAATTAACTCAAGAACCGATTAAGCGATTGAGATGAAATTTAGCACACAAGTCAAATTGTCGCCTCGCGTCGATTGTTGCGATTTGCAACAAAATATATCCAGTAATTTAATTTTTGTCTTCGAATAAAAAAAAAATTGTGATCGCTCTAATTTTCGTAAAGTTTTGGCTATTGTACAATATCAATACTCACCGGTTGATCTGCACAATTCTGGTACGAGATACACAAACTCTGAGAGACCGGCTCGACGGTCGCGCGCCTTTGATTTTGACAATAGGAGAGGCTGAGTCGGCTTTCTGATGTTTATCTGATACTTCTGACGGTAGTAATCCTGGTAAGATATTTTTTCGCCTTTGCGGTCAAAAGTAGATGCGGGAGAGACGTCATAGGCGACGTCATCGATCCTATAGGTGTTATTGTTGTAATCGGTAAGAACAGTGAGACCGATCACCATTGCGCTAAATTTCTCCTGAATATTGCAAAATACGCAACAAAAATATTAGTATTTTATCAAGTAAACAGGTGCCGAAAAAAATGACCGAAACACAAATTAAGCAGGCTTGAACGGTAACATTTTGAAAATTATTCGTACAAAGCTCGAATGAAAATAGGTGTAAGTAGATCTGCATTTAATGAAAAGAAAATCCTGCTTCGGCTAGTTCTTGCGGTACAGTCAAGTCGATCCTTTGCTAAAATTTTAAAAATTGTTTGTACACTCTTTAAAGTAGTAACTAGTGTGAACTAAGGTGAAATTAAATTAGAGTTTGTAGATAGTGTAGAACAAAATAGTATAACAATAAATTTACAGAAATCAACACAGTTTACGTTGATAAATTAATAAGCATATTTTTACGCAGTTTTTGTAATGTCAAAGTTGTAATTTTAGTTTGATCTTGACGAGTTATTTCGGTTTTTGATGCAAGAAAACATAATTTTTCAAACCTGATAATTGTGACCGTTGCTATTGTAGCAATCTTCCAAAAGGTCCAGTATGGTTTGCTGTCGCATAACTTTGTGTCTTATTTCAGTACACATAAGAATGTGGTGTTCGTGCTGACGAATTGAGGTCTCATAGCCGGGCCAGAGTTCCAATCTATATTTGCGCACCTCGACCTTGAAAATAAACAAAAAATATTAACACGAACGATGAAATTGAAAGCATGTATTGAAAAACTGAATAACCTTATTGCGAGCGTCGAAGAAGTTTCTGCCAACCAACTGAAGATCCAAGTATTCTAGGCATTTGCGCATTATGATGTTGAAAAATTGGAGATAGTTTTCGTCTCCTTTGACCATGTCACCGACAAGACGGATCTTCATTGTTATAATCACGTTGTCGGATTGTCTTTCGGAGCAAATTTCCAATGGCTGTATAATGTAAAAAGAACATAAACTAACTTAAGAACATTTCTTTTCTGCTTCATCATAGAAGCTTTGTTTTCATGCACATTTCTTTTTCGAGATTTTCCTTTAAAAAACAAGAATTTTGGGGTTTCAAAAAATGAAATTGCGATTAACGGCTGCTTCTATATCGTCTAAACAGAAAAATTCAAATTTTTCTTAATAAAATTAATTAAATATAGTTTGTGTATTGGAATATTAAAAAAAAAAAAAAACGTGATCACCTCTGGCAGGCGATTGCTGGTGTACAAAGTCGTACCATCGAAAATGTAGCCTCCGAGCAGTTCCTTGTGCAACCTGAGTAATCCTTTGCGAACGACCGTTCTATCTTCTTCTGGATTGAAGGCAACGTCGTACTTGTATAGACACCAATCCGTCGATGTTAGCATCTTGAAGTAGTTCGCCTGGATATTTATTGTGCAACCCGCTGTTCCTGTTATCAGTTATTCCAATGTTTAAATAAAGTCGAATTAACACTCGTATGTTTGTACACATATCTCCATCGTTATGGCTACTTCGTAAAGGCTTTGTTTTTTGTTCTCTTCAAGACATTCGTATTAAGAATCACCAAAGCGTCGAGAAAGGTGGTTTAGAAAAAATGCCCGTGTGAGTGTTCATGTTTGTGTGTATTTCCAGCATCGAAAATTCAATCGTTCATAAGTCCCAAATAGTACGAGAGTTCGACTTCAATTTTTACCCGCGAGTAAGAACTGACTGCCCTTTAACTACTGTGATTTTTTATAAAATGTATCCACATATATAAATCTTATAGAATTTTTATTTAAAAATGTTTTAAAAAGGCGTGACCCATAAAACTTTCGTAACAGTTCGACGGTCCAGCTAAATCGTTTTTCAAAACTGAAGATAGAATCTACGTTTTGGTATTGAAGTTCAATAAGATCGGTCAAGCAGTTTCGCACTTGACGTGGTTTTGAATTTTTCAAAAAAATTGTGATCTTGTCTAGCGTCCGTGAAAGTTCAACAAGTAAGCAAAACTTTGTTTGTCTTGAAGACACGACGCAACGATGTAACGTGGTTTTTTTTTCTTCCTCGATTCGAAAATTTTTGTTATGGTGTTCAACTGTACATATTTGGTTAATTTGAAGGTATTTTTAATTCTGTGTCTCGTACGAACCTTGCTTAGTCGCCAAGGCCTTCGGTCTAGTGAGCAAAAGCTCCGGATTAATAACTCGACGACCACGCATCGACCCACGTCCCAGTGTGGTCGTATCGCCGCCTCCGCCTCCGCCGCTACCACCTATGATATATATTTCGTGTATTGTGAAATGTTTCATTAACTTTAGATACAATACAACCAAACAAATAGTTAAAAAAAAAAAACTACAAAAAATAATTTGGGGCTGCTTCCTGCAAAATAAAGGTCCTGGCCAACGAGTTTCATGATGCATCGTAAATAAAACTCTTAACGAAAATGTTCATTTTATTAGAATTTGAGTACTGGGCGACAAAAGAAAAACTTGTTAAAAAAAAAATCAGTCACTGAAGGTACCCAAAAAAATCATAGATTTTGAAAAACAATGATTTAAAAAAGTTTATAATTAAGAAAAAGAAAAGAATTTGTTTAAAATAAAGTTAGTAGAAAATCTAACTTCTTTTTATATGAAATGAATTCACTGATTTTTTCGAACATATATGACTTTTTTTAAAGAATCTTTTTAGAAACAAATTTTTCCGTTTTCAGAAATTTGTTGAGGCTATTTTCACGGAACTGTTCGTTGAATGATTTTGAATGATTTATTATTAAAATCTTATATATAGAAAAAAAAAATTCTATCGTATTTATTAAATAATTGTTATTATACAAATTTATTAATAACTTATCAGCATTATTATTAGTATTCACAAACGATGTTCTTGGAATCTTCAGCGACGTTGAATTTGATCTCAAATTCATTTCTTATCTCAAAGTACTCTAATTTGAATAAAACAACAATTCTGGTTCGAATTGTACGTGCAATACATCCTGAAGCGGTTGCGCAATGAAATGAAGATCATTTCTTGTTCAATTCATTTAAGCAACCCTTACGTCTAATTGCCAGAGGAATTGTTTGTGATAAGCAGTGTTAAACTATTTTTAATTTCAATTGGATTATACTAGAGTGCTATAGTTAATTCATATTTCTTACTAGATCCTTGAGATATCGTCAATTGTTGGAGCTGAGTTTCCGGAGCTGCTGGTGCTTGCCTCGGCGCTGCTGAGGTCAAAATTTCTGCACGACCAATGCTCTGCGTGATGAACGGAGGGTTAAATAGGCTGCATTTTTTAAAGTATTTAATTTCACATCAAAGATCAACAGCGTATTATTTCATTAATATGTACATGCTCCGATGATGATGCTCGAGACTCTGAAGTAGTACCAGGTCGTGCTCTTGGTAAATGAAGCGGTGGTGCACTCTGAGACGGTATGCCCTCTCTCTTTGAAGCCGCGGGTGTGTTTCGGGCACGACCTCTGCTCCTCCCGAATGATCGTGGTTGTTCCGCCATTTTTGATCGACTTTCCTGAACTCTTTAATAAAATGTTTAATACCAAAAAATCAGTGTATATTTTTTAAAACAATTTTTTGTACGTGAAAAAACATCAATTTTAAGGCTCTCAAATATCCTAATAAAAAAAGTTACGAAGCTTCTAAAATTTTTTTTTGACATTTTTTTTTTTTGGCATTTTTTTGACATCAGATTTTTTTTCCTTTTTTAATCAAGCACCACCGCGTATCAGACTATTGTTAAAACATTCATTGTCTACATACTAAAATTATGAAATAGTCAGTTCTTAAAGAATTTAGCAGTAAAAACGTTTTTTTTATTGTAGTTTCCAATTTTGCTATAATAATTTCTTCTATAAATAACCAACTTTCCACTCTTTAAATATTAAAAAGTTTATATCACGTATTATAATTTTCTTTTTTACTACCACGATATTTAATTTAATTAGTCTCCAAAAATAACGTATTAATTGACGCGGCAACATTAAAAGTCAATGAATGAAAGGCAAACACAGTTTTATAAACTCTTTGTCTATGATGTTTACTTTCTTCACAGCTAAGTCAAAGAAATACGATTAAAACGAGTCGACGAAGGTCGCAAGCAGAGATCGGGGTAAAACCGGGGGAGGGAGAGTAAGATAAACAACGACGCTTACTATTCTTTGTTACACGAGAAACGCAGCGTAAGCGTATCGACGACAAAGAAAATTTCACTGGATACTGTCGTATTAGTTTTACGTTGCCACGATGAAAATAACCAATTATCGAGAACTAATGCAATATGGCGACGATAGAAAGGGTTTATATTTCAATTTTTAGGATTCCTTAAAGCAGAGTCCAACGCAAAACCAGAAATTGTCTAAAAAAAAAAAAAAAGTTAATATTGGCTTGAAAACACGCACGCACATGTCCTGGGGTGCATAAACAAAGCTAATTGGAGGCTACAGATGCAATAGTCACAAAGGACACAATATTGAGCTTTCTAATGGTCACAAAGAAAACAAAATTCTTTGACTCTTAATTGATTTTCCTTCGTCAAATTATAATGTTCCCCCTAATTTTTTTTACAGGATTTATAAAAATACTTCTTGTGTACAATTGTATTCGGCTTATATATATTATTTCGGTTTATTCAAAATTCGTAGCATGGAAAGAAAAATCTTGATGACTTTTTCGTCGGAGAAAAGAAATTCTTATTTTTTCCGAAAATTAATTATTGGCTGATTTTTCTGTGACCAACATTTTTATATATCAACGGAACGTATTAAAATAATAATAATAAAATGCTTCAAAATACTCGTTTTTTACGAATTGAATTATTTACAAGCGAAGTTAAAAATGTCAAATCGCCAAAAATGATGAAATAAAAACAAAGCATGAACAAAGAACAAGTCAAGATGATTCTCGCGAAACAACCACAAGAGTTCGCAGGACTTGATGAAAGAAATTAACATAGTAGGCCGAAATTATTATGAGAGATAAATGTCTCTGTGTGAAAAAAGAAATCTTACCTTTGAGTTCGGATTACAGTGGGCGATTCTTTTTTTACTGTTTGAATAAACTTCCCTGCTCGATGTCGCTGGGCAGAAGAATCAAGAATAAGTATGTATAGGCAGAAGCCGCTTGCCGGCCGGCATGAGCGGCGATTTTCTGACATGCGCAATGCCGTTAGCGAAAAAAAAATTTCATTGGACGAGCTCTCTCTTTCTCTACTATATATATTATTATGTTTATTTAAATTGTAAATATTTTAAATAATTTATATTTTTATTGCAATTGGGTTTTTATCTTCTCATAGCTGTGAATACGACGAAAGAAACATAATATATTATTATTAGTTCTACAGCGCCCAAAAATGAGAACTTCCAATGTTTTTTTTTATTTGATATATGTGTTTCCGGCTACATAAGGATTATATTCCATAAATAAGACATTTTCAAAGTTTGCCTTTAAAAACCTCGAAATATTTAAACCAAAATGAATGACTTTTTTTTTAAATGTTTTGAAATTTATTTTTACCCAAATGGATTTTGAGATATGAAGAATTTGTTGTCAACTCAGCCACATTTTTTTTTAAACTCTTCTGACTATTTTTCATAATTACCCTGATTTTATTATCACATTGTTGTACTTTCTGTGATTTTTGATGAAATGAATTTATTATGAGTGGAATAAAACACATAATTTTAGTCAACATTGTAAAGAAAATACTTTTAACAAAAGTATTCCCTACTCTACCTAGATGTACTTTTACCAATTGATAACAAATTTTCTTCCCTATAAAATAAAAAATTTCGTCCAGAAAGGAAACGTGATTTTTAATAAAATATCATTTTTTAAATTATAATTTCTGGGAATTTTAATAAAAAGTCTTGGACATTCGTAACTTCTGATCGAGCAGGATTTTGGACTGTACGAAAAATATTTCCGCAGTGCCAAATAGAAGCCATATTATGTTTCCCATAATATGTAACCATAGGCGCCGCAACCCGTACAAATTTGTACTGTGTTGGTAAAAAAAAAATCGAACGAAGCTGTACGAGAGATCTAAGTTTATAGATTTTCGGTGTACATTGATCGTATAAAAAAGCGCAGTTTATATTTTAGCGGTCATTAGGAGCAGGGTCTTCCGCTGATTGCATGCACAGCTTTTCTTCAATTAAAAAAAAAGAGTTACTCTATAAAAAATACAGTATTTGAAAGGTTTAAACGAGAAATCAATATGAAAATTAATCTGAAACGAACAAAAAAATAACTGTTTTCCGTCCCAGTGACCGTTAAAAATTGATGAAATAATAAGACTTGTGTTCATACTAAGTTAAATACATGCATGATTTAACTGGCAAGGGCTGCAACGACACAGTCGTTACGGCATTACATTATATTTTCTATAATCTAAAATAATGCATAATCTTTGAACAGCTTTATCGAAGCTGAATCACATATTTTCCTTGTGTAAAAAAAAAGCGTTAGAAATGCGAAAAACTAAAAACTTTCTAATGTTGAATTAACAAAATTATTATTTTCAACACAAATCATTAATGGCACGTGCACTTGATCTTTTTTAAATGCGTATTTTGTCATTATCGTGCCTAAAAATGGGTTGACACTATTTCATAATTGTAGTTACTTAATACCGTGAGTATTAATACGACGCCTGGAGTACGTAAATTGCCATGTAATGTTTTAAGTAATGAAATAATTAATTGACCATCGCGATAATAAAATTTGAGAATACGTTAAATTTTTTTTTTCGCTCATAAAAATGTTCACATCATTACTTTGTTACAATATTAAGTCATATGTTTCTCAGTCATTTTGCCTTGTCTGCTTCGGGCGAAATTATCAATGAATGTATAGGAAACATTTTTATGAGAATCTTTCATATTTTTCGTAATTAATTGTCAATGCCTGAAGTACATATGTACATTGCCGTTTAGCTTTCAAGCAATAAGATAATATATTAACAATCGCGATAGAAATTGCTAAAAATTAGTTAAATATTTGTTGTCTTAGCTTCAAAAAGCTTTGGCATCATTATTTTGTTACAAAAATACTCATTCATCTTTTTTTATGCAGCTTTATAAGCAGTAAGACAACCGATCAACTATCGCGATAGTAATTTCTTAAAATTACTTAAATATGGTTTTTTTTTTGCTTCAAAAAGCATCTGCATCATTACTTTGTTCCAATATTAATTGGTGTTTGTTTTAATTTCTTAACGATTTTGCTATGCCTACTAAGGCAAAATTTTCAAAGAGTGTACAGAAATAATTCAGTACAGAAAACATTTAAGTGATAAACTCAAATTTTTCGTAATTAATTTACAATGCTTTTAGTACATGTACACATTGCCATGTATCTTTTAAGCAATAGTAAAATAATAAATTAACTATCGCGATAGTAATTGCTTAAAATTAGTTAAATATTTGTTTCTTCTTTTAGCTTGAAAAAACCTTGGCATTATTACTTTGTAACAATATAAATTCGTGTTTATAGATCTATTTCCTTAATCATTGTGCAGTGTCTAGTTAGTTATATATTCTCTGATTCTCTGGGCTGCTCTACTCTTCGTGCATAAGGCTCCTGTGTCTTTTTCCATGAACATGACCCCATATATGATAATAACCCAAAAATTGACATTGACAAAGTCTACAGTAATAGTGATGATTATTCTTAATAAGCGCAATATCGCGACCGTAACCCAGCATGGAGATCGCATGCCGGTTCCCATCGAGATGTTCATCGGCTGACACAGGACCGGACATTTTGCAATTGCAGATAGAGCAGCTGTAGGTATTGTCGCTCTTTCGTACGAGAAAATTGCAGGGCAAACCCTTGCATGTTGCCAATGATTCGTCAGACTTATTCATGAGAACCGTGTGACGTTTTCCTCTTAAATGAGGATAAACGTTTATCCAACCGTAAACTTTGCAACGGCAACATTTGCAATAATACTGATGATTGTCTTGTTGCAACGACATGTGGCGGCCATGTTGTTGAAGGGAAATCTCGTGGCGATGTCCGTCGCGATGTTCATTTACAGATTTGTAACTTGGCATGTTACAATTGCAAATCATGCAATAATATCGGCCGGCGAATTTTTTAACGATGAAATCGCACGAGGTCCCCATTTTTTTTCTTCTCTTTCTTCGCGTTAACTAAAGAAATAAAAGAAAAAAAGTATGTGAGGCGAAAAATGGTGGACAAATGATACATGTATGACGAAATAACACAGTACAATAACTACCGAAATTATGTAATGCTGTACGATGAAATTTAGCGAGTAGGAGCGATTTTGGGGTGAACCGACTGGAACAGAAAAATTATCGCGTGCTATAAAATGATAATGCTTCGAATTATCGATTTTTCGTAACGATCTTACCAGGTAGAATTCCCACCTGTGGATTTTGCAGGCTAACAAACAAAGCAACTTAAGTTACTCGATTAAAAGGTATTTTAGTGAATTTCGGCACTGAATCTACGAAAAATTGTTTTTTCTACTTTGGCTGGTATTGAGATTTTCTAAAAACTGCGATTTTCTGTAGAGTTAGATGCCGATATTCGGGTTTAAACACTCAGACTTGAAATTGAACGTTGTTATCATGCCGACTGCTCCAAACGGAAGGGATTAAAGTACAGGCAGAGCTTTACGAATGAAACAAAAACCATGACGGTGCGCGCGTAATTTCAAAATTCTGATTAATGACGACTGATAAAATTCACGTGTGATATAGATTTTTTTTATTGTAATTTTGTGTCGACAATAATGACGTAACTTAACGACAATATGGCATTTAGACTTTGGAAAAACTTTTATCTTCTATACGATTAAAATGTTGGTGCATTTAAACATAATGATACCAAAAAAATACAATGAAAGATAATTTTAAAAATTCGCTCGTTATAGAAAATTTATGAAATTAACAAAAATGAAAATTCAAATACACACATTTGTCCAAGTGATCGAAATTCCTTATCAAATGCTGATTTCATCTTTCTTGGATAACTTTTTACACGAAATACCGTGCAAAAAAAAAACCGGATAAATAAATCAGTCTACTTCAAGCACTTTTTGTTTCATATTTAAAAATAAAACGATTTTAGCAAAATCCTTGCTAGTAAAATAATGTTTATTGCATGTAATTTTACTCAATTTTATGTATGGGCTAATTTTCTTAGAAAAAAAAAACGGTATTTAGAATTTTAATTGAAATGATTGATAAATGCGAAAAAAACCAAAAGTGCGCTTTACAACGACGTAGCCGTTTTTAATTCTCATTTTCAAATTTTTCTGAAGTGAAATTTTTTTTTTCGAAGTATAAAAAAATACATAAAACGTTTGAGATATTTATTTACGGGATCTTTTTGTCGTCGAATTCAGTGAAAAAATTTAAAACGAAAAAAATATTACCAGCCCTCTCATCTTCGTCACTTGAAAAAGAAAAACGAAAGCGACTTTAAGACTATGTGACATCTTATGGTGTCAAAAACTGTAATCCGATCCATTCAGTGATTATTCATACTTCAGAAAAAGCAAATTCATTTATACAGATAGGATGATCACAGTGAAACCAAATTTGCTTTTATCTAAAATATTCCATTGGCTCTGAGTAAATTGGATTATAATTTCTACGAATAATTATAAATTTGAAATAAGTATCACATCAACTTAAGGAACATCAAGTGGCATTTAAATTAAGTTGAAATTATAAAACATGCTTTATGTATCTAAAAACTACTTTAACAAAGTTTCTGTATCTTCTCACACTGAAAAAAGATTGTCATGTTTATTATATACGGTTCAAATAGTATTTTTCAAATTGTTTATAAACTGTATTGTGAGTTCTTCTTATAATTATGTAATCTCTAATTGTGCTATGTAGGGAATTACATACACATGCTGTTGCAAATGTATTTTACTGATCCTAACACAATCTTGGATTAGTCATTAGGCAAACAAAACCAAAATTAAATGTTGACTAATTTCATGCAAGGACACCCATGGTTCTTTCATTCCAAATCCTCTTCATATTCTTCGTCATATTCTTCGTCATATTCTTCTTCATATTCTTCTCCATACTCTTCGTCATATTGATCTTCATATTCCTCTTCAAATTCCTCATCACATTCCATTGCATACAGATGATTCATGTGCTTTTTTCCATTAATATGAATGTAAACATTGAAGCAACCAGAAATAACCCGATCACAGATGCTACAGTAATATTGGTTATTGTCACCAATTAGCAATATATCTCTGCCATACATTTCCACACCATATTCGTGGCTTTCGTCTGTCACATGTTTAAAGATTGACTCTTGGCCAGTAAAGTAGTCATTACAAATCATACAATAGTAGATATCCTCCTTTAATTCAACCATGAAGTCACCTGGGCTAGACATTGTTCTTCACTCAAGGCTAAAAATAATAATAAAGCAAGGTTTATGAAATCTATTGTCATTTAGCAAAAATCAAATGTTATCAATTTTATGAGATTTTAATGAGATACAATGAAAGTTATTAAGATATGCAGTTTAGAGACAATCTGTAACTCTATATTTTTTTTTCCTGCCAATTATAAATTTTCTATCTTACAATAAAAAAAAATTTTGGATAAAGTCCTGAAAAACATTCCACAGATTCTTAAAAATCATAGTTTTCGTTCACATTTCAATAAAAATTCTTGGATATTCGTAATTGAAAATTAATCATGTTCATGAAAAGCGTTGAAAATACATCTGCAGCTGAAAACTATACAAAGTTTGCTATAAAATATGATCATTGGTTCAATAACTGCTAGTCTAATTGTGTTTAATGGTGCGATGTATTATTAAAAAAAATTTCTTACAAAGGAACCTACTTGAGAATTTCTTCTTACGACGTTCAATCACTTGATCTAACTCAATGTTGAAGTTGTATGTAATTTGGGCTTTGCAAATATTCGCAGTAATGTTATCGTATTATTTTTCTTGTTGACTGAAAGTCTTTATGCGGGTATTTAGCTACAATCAAATTGCAATAGTTTTTAACTTGAGATTCGTTGAACACGTTCGAATCTGCACCTAACGGTTCTTCTTCTTCTTCTTCTTCTTTTCATTTAGTTGCGCCCCTAGTGGAGAAGTTTGCAACCTTCCCGCCATTCTATAGACATATCGGCCAACACCTCCATGAAGTTTGTCGACCAACTTTGAGTTTTTAATTAATTGATAGTTTTTTTTTATAAAAATAAAAATTTACCCTGTAGTTGGTCGGAACTTTTTTTTCTGTCGTATCAAATTTTTAAAGCTAAATCGATGCGATATAAAAACGTTTGATAGGTCACGATTCGACAGAACAGTTTTTAAAAACCGTAAAAAATCGGTGCTCATATTACTAGTTGACCTGGTAATGTGACCTGCTGACCTGGTAATCTCACGAGATGATCACGAGCTACGGTTTTGTGGACTATAAAACGTTTTTATAAATGAATTCGTAAGTATCAAACAATTCTACATCGATTGAGCATTAGAAATATTGATTCGGCAGAAAAAAAAAAATTCCGGCCAACTTCAGGGTAAATTTTGATCTTGATTTAAAAAAAAAACTATTGACTATCAATCAATATCGATCGATTATCAAACGATATAAAAACAAGTTAAAAAGTCAAAGTTGGTCGGCTAACTTCATGGGGCTTCGACCAACGATTTATGTGGATATCGCAGAGCTACCGCACGACTCCTTTACAAGTTTTTATTTTATTTTTGCCACAGTTACTGCCTTTATAATGTAGACAGCATCCTTTTACGGTAACTTTTATAACTTTACTTTCATTATTTTATGTTATACAATACAATCTTATATAATAAAGTCTGAAGGTTTCATCGCTTCCCCGCTCGCGATCCATTCCGATAGTTCTTTGTTTTGTGGTTTCCCCGTATGCCATCAATTTCGATTGTCTTTTGTTCCGATAGTTTCTTTTTCTTACAATGCGCCAACTGTCAACCTTATCTCGACCTTAAAATGATGTCTTTTGAAAAATGTTGAAAAAGAAGTTAAAGCGTCAGCGCATACTCTTAAAATACAAAAAATAACGCACTGATACTTGAACAAATATTTCACAAAAGCAAACCTGCAAATATAAGAATTTTTTTATTTAAACTTATGCTTAAAATTTTTGTATTCGCTAGTAGTAGGTATCTTCCAGATTTTGTGGGGAAAAAAATGTATCGCTTTTAGAAAAGTCAATATTTAGTTGTGCCAGTCATTTTTTATTTTTCATCACTTTAATACATAAATCGTAAAACATAATGTAAAAGTGAATATACCAGTATATATACAATTTTTGCTTATATTACATTGGATACAAAAATAATGACGGTGCCTTAAACACCCAGCCAAACGTGAGCCTTTTGTACAATGTGAAACATTGTATAGATTACCACAGAGATAGAAGTCATCTTCCTACACCTTTATTTCTCTGTTTTTTTTTCTGTTTTGTCTCAGTTTCGATTATTAGTTAGATAAAAGATGAGCTTTTATTCGATAGTACAAAAATAGTTAAAAAAAATAGTGAAAGATAAGATCTGGAATCTTTTGGTAAGCCAAACCAGAACAACATTTTATTATATTTGTTTACTCCCCCTGTGTCTCTGTCAATTATATGAAAATTTCATATATATATATAATTTATTAATAGTCAAGGGTTCTTTAAAGCAAATATTCTGTTTACTTCTTTTGTAGATAATTATAATAAAAAAAAATTCTGAATAAGCCTGAAACACGGGGCGAAACATAAAGACGTAATTATTTTTTTAATTGGTTGTCATCATCGAAGCTCTTTCCCATCGTAAGAACCTTAATTTATCGCTATAAATTATCTGGAATTCTGAATAATCACAATTGTAACACATTAATGAATAAGACCATCAAATTCATTCTGATACTTCATAATCAGTCTGACTCTGATACTGTTTCATAGAGAAGATCATTGTGTTTGTTGCCATATACATGTCCATTGACATTTTTATAGCCAGAAATGAAACAATCACACAGGTTGCAGTAATAGTGACTTGTTTCTGTACTGAAAATATTACAACCATAATTCTCTACAGCCTCTTTGTGTTTTCTACTCTGCAAATGATTCGAGCGGTAGTGTTTGTTAGGGAGAAGTTTGTTGCAAAGAAAACACTCAAAGTCATGAGAGTCAAGAAAGCTAACAATAAAATCATCAGATTCCATTGCAACTTGAGTTACTTCGGATGATTCAGATTCTGAACCAGAACCAGAACCTGAACCATATAGAAAATCCTGATGCATCTTTCCTAACACATGTTTATTAGTGTTTCGATATCCAGAGATGTCACATTCGCACAAGTTGCAATGATATTGATTATCCCCGTTAAATGAAATATAGTCTCCATTTAGCTCTACAGCATCTTCATGACGTTTTCCTTCAAAATGTTTCTCCACATTTGTAGTGCCAGAGATCTTGCAGCCACAGAGAATACAGTAGTATTGAAAGTCGGTTTCTTCCACTATAAATTCCCAACAGGTCTCCATTTTCCAAACTGAGCAGCAAATTTGATGAGTAGGTAAAGTAGGTGTTTTGTGATTTTAGTGGCACGGTAGACTATAACAAAAACATAACTCACAATAGAAAGAAAAGAAAATAATTCTAGTTAGTATCCAGATAGCTAAATTTGGAGAATGTCTGCTTGATTATCCACAAACAATTATGAAATTAGTGTGTTAAGGTGCTTCCACATTTGCAGTTTTAACAACAATGTATATCTTGATTTTAAATATCCAATAAAAAACAAAATTTATTGATAATTTCATTGTTAAACTTTTTTTGGAAAAATACAATTTTTGAAGTTATTACTCATAAACTGGTATATTAAATACAAAATGTATGATGTAAAATTAGATTAGTTGCATATGGGATTCTTAAATTTAAAAAAAATTGTATACTGTATTGTAATTTTAAATCACAATTGTATTATAAATTAATGTACCAGTTTATGACTAAACCCTTCCAAAAAAGTACTTTAATTTTCCAGCAAACATTTTTAACAGAGTTATTATGGCTTTGTATTTTCCATTTCATTTTTCTAAAAGCTTGGTAGAATTTTTACAGCAATTTTTTTGCTGTTAGGGAAACTCAGTTTCTAGCGCATTTGACTTCATTATAGGAAGATGTCTAAAATATTGCCGCAAATGTAACACCTTAGCACAATAATTTCATAATTGTTTGGAGAACAATTGATGGATATTTATTTATGTTATATAATATTTATTTATATATATATAGCTCTGTTATTTAATAGTCTAATCAATGTTAAATTTTTAAAGGCGCTTCTACAAATTTTCGGGGCTCTGTTAATTATTCAGAAGAGTAGCTTTTAGTCACTAGCGTGTGTTCTTGATATACGAATATATCCACAGCTATGGTTTCAGTAGAAAACATACTGATATATACAAACGTCCGATGAAATGTCTGTCACCAGTTAGACATTAAAAAAAATGTAATATTAGTCTGATTTAGGCAAGCAATGGCTCATTTTGTTTATTGAAAGATGCTTATTATTGATTGGCGGGACAGAAGTTTTTAAAGTATCCTTTTTGTAAAAAATGTTACAACCGTTTGTTTATCAAACCTAACCTAACATAACACATGATTGTAACTTCTGAATAAATCACTAAAAAATCTGTACTGTCAATAAAGCATCCTTCACTAAATAAAATAAGCTTCTACTCGTTATAATCGGACTAATATTATGGGTTTTTCTAACAAAAAACTGAATTACAAAAAAAATATAATTAAACATTTTCAGATATCAGTGCATTATTTCTTTTCCAATTGTGGCTGTGGATGTATTTATATATTACGAAAACATGCTGTTGTACAAATTACTCTTTAAAATCAATTGATTTAGAACTGATTGGCCGGCCTCAACGAAGTCGACTTCCTTGCCGGCACGTAGTAGTGACTAATACCAAAGATAGACGTATGTATATACAGAAGCACAGGACCCGTGTTAAGTTTGAGACCAGAATCATATAGTCTATCTTCTTTGCTGATACCAGAAATTTCATTTCTGTTACGCTAATACTTTTTTCAGTCCTCCGCGCAGAAAAGTGCATTTTTCGCAAGCTGTCGCTTGTGAAGACTGCACTTTCCCGACGTCGCACTGAAAAATTCGATTAACACTCGAGAGAAAAGCTTTCATCTCGGTCTACATTGGCTAAAAAAAAAAGTTTTTTCTCCCTATAGTGTTGAAATGTACTAATTAACACAAACCAGGCGACAACGCAGTGAGTCAATTCAAATATTTCAAAAAATACAAGCAGAATAAGAAAATGACAGTACCGCATTATTGCCGACAAAATGCATTCTGAATAATTGCAACGACACTCCCATTGAGGCTAAAAAATCGTAATCGTGTATTATGCAGATTATTCTTATTAAAAATATCTTACCAATATTGAAATCGTATTCTGGCCACGGTAGAGAGGGAGCAAAACTTCGTCAAAACTTGAATAATTCAGACAAACCGAATGGGTAGAATGCGAATTTAGGATTTTATTTGAACAGTATTGGGAGTTTTATTATTGTAGAATGTGAATTCTTGCTTTTATTCGCACAGTATTGCAGAGTGGAATGCAGCTGAAGGCGTATTGCGCAGAAATGCAACTTGATATGGGAGCGATGCTAAATGTACGCTTATATACAAGTACACATATATATGCCAACAGTTTCTTTGTAGTGTTGTTCTTATCGGAGTGGGAATAAAGATAAATGGATTATACATATATATATGAAGCTGTGGCTCACTAAGAAATACCAGTAGTTGATTGGGTGAAAGCATAACCAGCGCAGCCAATCACAACCTTGGTATTTAAGATAATGCAACGGAAATGAAAATCTGGCGATTTGATTCGCTGTCGTTGAACTTGTTGCACCGAACATCAAGTATGATCCACGGGGAATTCAGGCTTGCGGCCTGTACTACGATTCTATATACAGGGGACTCCCCGCGGCCCCACTAAATGCAACGCACATACAGTAATCAATAGAAGAGCCATATACTAAAAAAACCTATTCATGACTGCCTATACTATACTCAGGTTTCTGCAGTTAACTGAAAAAAAGTTTTTCAGTTATTTATTTATTTATGTATATAACATTTTAAATCCTTGAATTATTGTATATACGAGGCATTCCATATCAATTTAAAAAAAAATTCTCAAAAAATGTCTGAAAATCAGGTTTAGTGACTCCGATAGATACACCGAATTTCAAATAAAAAAAAATTCTGCCGGATTATAGCATTTTTTCTACTTTTTATTTAATTTGTATATTTATATAATTTGTCGCTGTATATTGGTTATTCTTTAAATAAACAACATACTCACAAGCCCGATTTTATTTTAATATTTAGAAACCGAATTTGAAACTTTTTTTTTTAGACATTTGATGAATATTATAAATATCGTTTAAAAGATTATCACGTAAATAAAAAGAAAAAATATTATGAAAAGTCCGTCCTTTCAAACAAGTATATATTCTAAATTGTATTTAGGCACATTAAAAAAAAAAGAATTTTCTATAGTTTTATGAAAATCTGAAAATAAACAAGTGTATAAAAACAATGAAAACAAAAAAAAAGGTTTCATTTAGAGAACTGTACCTAATATGTCCTAAAGTTACAGTCAAATTGGAAGCTGTGAGGACCACAAATGTGTCTACTTAAAAAATGCAACATATTTTATTTTTACTTCGAATTTTATACTGAATCCACCAATATTTTCGTTCGGCCTCTTATTATTCTTGTATTGCAGATTGTGTGTCAGAAAGTTTTCCGGATTTTTAATGCACAAGTAATCCATCAACTTATTTATCTCTCAGAATTTCGACAATTATCCTCATGATAGTTAATTGTATAAAAAAAAATTTTATGTCCCACTACATTAATTTAAAAAAAATATCAACATTACATTTGAAGATACTTATATTATCTCTATTTGGCAACATCTGCAAGATAGGATGCAAAAAAGTTAATACGAATATCATTAATTAAAAATGGCTTGTAATCTTGTGTTTCGTACAATTCATATAATTAATTCTGAGATCCGCTGATTAATTAATCTTAAAAACCGTTTATTACATACAGAATAACTTAGCTTAATCGAAGGTACAAATGGAAATGTTTACACGATTTTTAGCAAAGGTACAATTAGTCTTTCATTTCGCCCTCTTCGTCTTCTTCCTCCACGCCCCTTATATACATAACATTGTTACACCTTATGAGTACTTCGCCAAGATTGCCAGTGCACACTCCGTCGACGTGTTCCTCGGTATTGGCAAGCTGTACATTCATGTAGCCATCGACGGACACAAGATATCCTTTATATTCGTGGCCCCATTTGAGTTTAACCATAACTGGTTTGCCGGTCAGGCCGTTTAGGAATGGCTTGGGATTTATTGGCATAGTCGCCGCCATGGTGAAGTCTGATTATTGTCTGCAAAATAGGATAACGTACCATTGTATTGTATATACAAACACAGCGCTTTATTATTTTGAAGGTTAGAATTGCGATTCATTGATAAAACGTTACAGAAATTAAACAAACATTGTAAATAGATTTTTCAATATAAATTAAAATACAAATATGGCAAACATATGAGTAACATTTTCAGATGTAAATTTTTCGATTTATTGGCACAGTTGCCGATATTATGAAGTCTTCATTATAGTCTGCAGAATAAAACAATGTGTTACGTGCGTAAATGCGTAAACACAACTATTTCGTTTTTTTTTTTTGAGGTTAGAATGGCCTTACATTGATAAAACGTCACAGAAATTACACAAATATGGCAAATAATACGATTAATATTTTGAGAAGCAAATTTTCCAATGTAAATTAAAATAAATCGCTCACCTTCTGTTTCACAAAAATATTAAACGTAAATATACGTTATTTGGAGGGACAGCGTGCCGGTCCTTCAAACGTTTGGCTTTGAAAAACGCCAAGCGGACAGGATGCGCTATCTGGTGCCCAAAAGATTATACGTTGAATGATAAGAACGGAAGTTACTTGATTGTCGCGTGTTTTTTATCGAGCGTCAATTTTTAGTTACCGACCGCGATAATTTGGTTCTTTTTTTTGTACCAAGCGCTTTTAATCGGTTTTTACAAGGAACGAATTTAAATCGAATTTCTTTTGTTGATAGCAAATATCGGGTTTGGATAAATTGTATAAATTACAGTTTTTGTAGTATTGGCGTTAAAAAATAGACAACGATTATTTTCAGAAATGTTTAACAGCTGGAATATACAATAAAAAAATCTGAAAAAATTCCTACGTTTTTTCTTCAAACAGACCAACATCCTGAATAAATTTGAGGACGTTTTGTTGACATGAAAAATTGGGGTGGTCAACTTGACGTGTTTTGTCCTCAAAACAGAAATTTTAATTAGCAATTAACAGATAATAAGGCTTTTGTTTTTTAAACCACTCAGACATTTATTTTACATTACCTCTAGATAAAAAGTAAATAATTTACAAATATTAAACAGTCAAAGATGTATATTTATTTAATTAACAAGTGTGTGCGATAAAAAAACATTTTTTAAATCTTACATTAGTATATTACATATATCGCATAAAAAGTTCTACAAAATAGTACATTTTCTATACATGTTTTTGATTTTGGATATTCAGTTCCATTTGCATAATGCAAAAGCAATTTAATCACTCTTGCTGCGTTTTGATTTG
The DNA here is from genome assembly GCA_964016905.1 of Perithous albicinctus. Classification (NCBI taxonomy): domain Eukaryota; kingdom Metazoa; phylum Arthropoda; class Insecta; order Hymenoptera; family Ichneumonidae; genus Perithous; species Perithous albicinctus. The sequence goes on from OZ024688.1 coordinate 7,566,035, forward strand.
GAACTCTCACCGTGCCGCGAGCCAACGTAATGATCGTGATAGCCGTAACCGTGGCCGTGATAATCATGACCATAACCATGTCCATGACCATGACCGTAACCATGCCCATGACCATGACCAAAACCATGACCGCCAAATCCGTGAATAAAACCGTGTCCATGAGGGAAACCGTGGCCATGACCATAACCATGACCATAACCATGACCAAAACCGTGACCATAACCATGACCGAAACCATGACCATGATGATAACCATGACCAAATGGCAATCCCGAATGGTGTGGATAAAAATGACCACCTCCTCCATAATAATGTCCTGCACCGTGATGTCCTCCATAATAATGACCACCATGTCCGTGATAGGGTCCTGGATAGGCTGGAATCGGATACGGAACTGGTACCGGATACGGGACTCCGTGTTTAACAGGAACGGGATAGGGTTGATGCACTGGCACGGCGACCGGATGCTTCACTGGTATTGGTACCGGATGTTCAACTGGATATGGCACCGCCTTTAAAATTAAGAGAAAAATAAAATTTCATTAAAAAACAGCATGAAAATATTAAGAAATTAATATTGCAAGTGTTAACATTAAAATAGTCAACCTATGCGTGTGTAATATTCTAATAACGTTGCTAAAATTTTTTTAAAATATATATATTTATTTCTTTAAACTTTACCATGGATTAAAAGTATACTACTAAAGTAAGATAATTGTTAAAGCTTTAAATATGTAAGATTAAATAGATGGATAGTTGAAAATAGCAGGTAATACAAATCGATTCGATTAACAATTGTTATACGTGCATTTCTGAGGTCTTGTTTTGGAATTACAAAATAAATATTTTGATTATTTTAAATATTTAAAAAAAAATTAAAACAGCAGAAATTAGTATCCGAGTTCGCTTAAGGTAATTTATTTTGACTGTAATGTTATAATAATAAATGTTAAAAAAATAAATTCTGAATTTTGAAAGGATGAAATTGATAGCTCCATTAGCTTAAATTCGAACTCTCACTGTGTATTTTTAAAATGGCTCTGTTACTTCTGATTTTAATGCTTTTAGAAATCAAACCTTTTTATAATTTACTCAGGATTAAACTAGCCACATATTTGCTACACTATTGATATTTGTTATACGGTTTCCTAATATTTCGAGAATTATAAAGAGCAGCTGTAATTTCACATGTAAGACATTTTTTGAAATATATTCGAATGGTTTATACTAATTGTATGTTTAAGGGAGTTAGATGAAATTTACGGATATTCAAAGACTCTCATTTACCTGACCGCTAATATTATTTTTAAAAAAATGTACTATGAACCAATTCAACAAAGAATTTTTTGCCAGGTGGCAAAAGCATGCAGGTAATGGGGGTCACATATAACATTTTTTTGTTTTCTTTTTACAGTCTGCACATTTTTGAAAAAGAAACAGTATGCCAAATATCTCCAAATAATTCTTGTGCATTAGTTTTTTTCCGAAATGAGTTTAGCGATGTGAGATAGAGGTACAGCTGAAGCAATTCCATAAGCTTGATTGTTTATTTAAAAAACTAATTTTCTTAAATACATTATAACTTTATCAATTTATGCAAAAAAAATAAAAAATTAAAAGTTACACTCATGAGTGTAGGATTAATAAGAGTTTATTTTAAGCTTAGCTTAAAATTATTTGGGAATATTTCAGCTTACTGGTTCACTTTCAAAAGTGTTCAGAATGTAAAACCGAAAAAAAATGTTGTTGGTGACCCACATTACCCATATGCTTTTGCCACCTGGCAAAAAATTCTTCGTTTCATAGGTCGAGAGTACATATTTTTTCAGAAAATTTTAGTAACCACGTAAATGAGATATCAGTCTTTGAAAAAATGGTCATAAATGATCATATCTAGAACAAATAGGAATCATACATGATCATATATGAAAAATATATATGAATATAATGGATCAGACATGAGCATATCAGAGCAGGTATGAATAAATATGAGCATCGAGTCACATTTTGAGAGCAGCTGATCCAAAATTTTGCATAAAACTCGAATAGAATATGTCTCGTTAAATACTGAATTTAGTGAGGATCCAAAAACCAGTTCGGAGCATTTTTGTTTTACGAAGCGTCCTCTAAGAGGAAGCCAAAATTCATCAACATAATTCCTCCTAAAGGTAGCTTCGTAAAAATGAAAAAATAACGAGGAAGCAATGTGCAAAGTTTATTTTGCATCCTTTTTTTTAACCCGGAAACTGCTTCCCCTTAATTAGTCGTTGATTTCGTACACTTTCACCCTGCTGTGTATAAATGCAGTTTAGAGGATCAGATTATTCGCAGCAATGCTTGTCGTGGAATTATCCGGAAGTCTAGGAAAACGACTCACCTGCGGCACTGGAACCGGAACTGGTACAGCTTTGTGCACTATAGTCTCCACTGGTACAGGAATCACCTTTTCTATGGGCACGTGATACGGTTTCTCGATGTACACGGGCTCAGGCACGGGAACCGGTTTTTCGACTACCACGTGCTTAGTTATGTAGATCGGAAGAGTCTTTACGAAGGGTATTTCCGGATGAATGTGAAGTCCATGGTGGTACTTGTGGAAATGTAATTTATCGGCACCCCCGTAGCTCCAACTTGAAAGCAATATTGATGGTATATTAAATCATCGATGTGCAAATATTTTGTTATCGTACGTTCCAATCGCTATCATTCAATAATAAACTTTATTTCCGTAATAATTCCTGAGACAATTTTTTTTTTTGCAAAAATTCAAAAAATGAAGGATTTCAATTTTTTTTATTTAAAAGCGTCTAAAAGCGTCTGGAAAACATAATTACAACCTTATTTTAAAATTAAACCTTAAATTAAAGATTAAAAAACTCGCGATTGGAGTTACTTTTAATTTTTTGTTTTCGTTTTTTTTTTATTTTTCACTTTTCTTGGTAAATACTTTTCTCGATTTATTTCGTCTATAAAAATGAATATAAACATATATTATTTTTGCAAAACAAAGAATCTTAAAAAAAAAAATGTATGGCAAAGAAAAAGAATTTATCTTTTGAATTTTTTTTTTTGGCTATGAAAGGATTATAAAAAAAAGGAATTATAACAAAAATAGAATAGTATAGATAAAGTTGTTGTTGAGCTACTATAACTTTTGAAAAGTTTTATTTACACCTCAAAATAAATGTTGTTCACTCTGGCAATTTTTCTATATGTTCTCTACATACCAGACATACCATGTAGATTATGTAAAATTAAGAGAAAAATAAAAAGTGTCCGAATGAGTGAAAAAAAAAAATAAAAAAACTGTTTCAGCTGACGAAGAATGCCTCAACTATTGATTCGGGTCTGCTAGGGACGATCGGAATTCCAGGCTCGACGAAATGGATCGCATCGCTTACCCGCCGTGATTGTGATGAAGATCCGGCGTGATCTTAAGTCCCTTCCACGGATTACTGTTGTCAGCCCACGGATGTCCATGTCCATATGGATTCGAAATACCAACCCAGCCATCATTGAGAATGCCACGTTTTCGTTGTTTGCCGGTGTCCGTTTCCGATTCCAACGTAAACGCGGAGCCGCATAGCAGTCCAAATAAAATCTGTGAAACGTGTATTTCGTTCACTATTTAAGTACGGATAATTCTTTTCTTTTTTAACATTTTGACTTAGCGATTCGAATAATTTGCTTCTTCTTTTTTTCTCACTTATTTAAATAAAAACTTTTTATAATAACTTTCAGATTAAAAAAAAAAAAACAGTGGAATTAGGATTGACAATAAATTGAGGATTTATCGAAAAAGTAAAGCAAAACAATAATTAGGAAGCCGCGGACGATCTTCGATGAAATCCTTACCAAGTATCTCAACATTGCGTTCACTCTCGTTACCCGACTGTTTGCACTGATCGACGAGTCAACCGCTTTTATATATTTTCCACACAATCTCATTGCCTCAGCTCTGAAAGTGGTCCAGATCGATGGTTTCTAACATGGCTCATGACCGGATCAGGGAATCGGACGTTGCGGTGCTCGAGACTCCCGCATTTCCGGGCATCAAAGTGGGGAAAAATCCTGAAGATCGGGTGCGCTCGATTAAACATAGAGACGGTACCACATCATGAAGGTTTCGATGCAACCCGTCCACGATGGCTCGAACAGATCGGATGGTATACCTCCATGAAGCTACGTGTAATTAAAAAAAAAAAAAAGCTAATTACTTTCAATTGCCATGTGTACATTGCGTGTCTGGGAGGTCTTTCGGGCTTATCGTTAGCGTAATACACAAGAGGGAGTTTGCGGCGTACCAAGTTTAACGTTCAAGAAAGCGCATCTTCATTTCCATAGAGCTCTTGATGGATTATGGGGTGCGAGCGCGCGTCGCGTTTAAGCGCGTGTACCACTGACCCACTTCCGGTTTTATTATTCATGCACCGTAGTAGCCTCTGACATCCGGTGAAAGAACCGTGACCATGTCACTGACGAAGACGCGGATGAAAGATAAGAAGAAAGTCATCGGGCCCTATTCCTTAAGAGACAGTGTCGCTTACACCCCAACGCATTTAAAATTTCGAGCAATTTTTTAAGAGCTTAAACTTCAAGAGATTCATGTCTCTGATGACAACTTTAATTGTACATTTTTTTTTTCGTTAACATTTTTTTTGTTCGAGATTTTCATGTCAGCATACTCAGAATGGTCCAAAACGTCGAGAAAAGTGATTTGTACAAAACGTCTGTATGTGTGTGTGTGTGCAAATTGCCTTGTTAGCACAAATTCAAATTTTACAGAATTTTGAAAATTTGGAAAAAATTGTTTTCACACTATAACTTTCGCTAATTGAGAGATATTGGGCTGAAATTTTGTACGTAAATGGAATACCATCAAATCATGATGTGTACCAAATTTGACGAGGATCGATAGAGTGGTTCGAGTTTTATCAAAATTTCAATCTTTTCTTTAAATTTCTGCAAAGACTTCAGCTCCTGTAAATTCTGAGAAAAAAATGATGTGACGAAAAAAAAAAGAAAAATTCGAATTTTTTTTGCAGATTCAGTTTAAATATGTTTCACATATGGACTACCATTGAACGAGGTTTGAGTAGAAATTTGACGCAAATCGGTCAAGCGGTTCGAATTTTATAGCATTTTGAATTTTTTTGAAAAATCTCGTTCGCGCACTAGCTTGCACAAGTTACAAGATACCGGCTTTAAATTTTGTTCACATATGAACAATCATGGAACAGTGTTTGAGTAAATATTTGACGTACATCGGTCGAGCGCATCAAATTTTATGACATTTTGCAATTTTTTTAAAAACAATTTTCGACCTCAAACAAGCCTGCAAAGTAGAACCTTGCAAATCGCTTCCTCACAATTTTTTATCTTTGACAAAGCTTTTTTTTACAAAGCTTCCTCTATGAGGAGCCCAAAATTGATCAATATACTTTCTTGTCTGCATGGTTTGTCCAGTAATAAAAAAAAATTCTTCAGGTTTGTCTTAAAAGGATGTAATTATTTCAAATTTTTTCCTTGATAAGAAAAAAAAAGTAGACATGATAATGAAAGGAAATCTTTTTGGATCGACCTCCTCAAACTTCTTAACTTTTGGCTCATATATCTCAGAATCCAAGTGCACAAAAAAATAATAAACGATTCTTTAAAAAAAATACTTATTCATTTTTTAATAAAATCTGAGATTTTCAATTGCAAAATCATTCAAGATGACTTATTCATAGAACATCCTTAATATATCCACGTCTTGAAATTCAGACAATTTTGGATTTTATCGATTTGTCTAGCTCATGATCTACAAATGTTTGCAAAGAGGTGATAATTCAAGGTCAAAACATAATTATTATCCATTTTATGCGTCGCACGATACAATATATACAAACGCAAGTATCTGTACAGTAGACTATAGAATAAATGCGTATACTGGGCCACGCCAATCGAAGAGGGCCTTCCGCGTCAACCGGAGAACTTGCACTCGACGCCGCGGGGACTTTTCCTGACTTTCATTTTCTAACACGAGCCACTTCTAGGGAAGGCGTCGCGCGCTCAATGGTATGCGCTATTCATTATTCATCATCGTCATTCGCCACTACGGCGTTCGCATAATCGGCTCTATGCTACTCTGATCAAGTCTATATACACATACCCCACCGATATAATGATGGGTTTCCAACCTTTTCATTGCCTACTGTAAATTGCTATTCTATCGAACGCCAACTTGCACTTTTCTTTCTTAAATTAATCGCGTCAGCGACACCTTTTTCCACGTACTTTTTATTGGCGATTTCCTATTTTCTTACGAAATCACTGGCTCAGCTTTAAAAATATTTGAACTTAATACAGAGATTAAAAAAAAAATGTTGTTTAGTTTACATGGTCTAAAAAAATTCTGTTTAAACAACTTTTACCATAAATCCATATCACATGATTTTGTATCTTGTCCATAATGCACTTCCTCTTGCATGTTTAAGATTTTTGTGCCCAATATCGAAGCAACAGATTCTCTTTTGCTAATTTGGCAGATTTCTTTTTTTCTGCATTTAAAGGATTTTCTTTTTGTTGCATTAAAAAAGTAACATAAAAATTCTGTAAATTTGGCAAATTTACAAAACCATGTTTTTTTTTGTGACATTAGAAGTGACATTAAAAGTTATATATTGCTGATATAAATAGACAAAGCTATTAAAAAAAATGTACGAACATATATCCTCATTGATAAAAAAAACGTGATCTTTATTATAGATCATTTATGAAGAACTATATATTAAAAATTCAATTTTTACTGCATCTTTAATTCCTATACTTATTTTTAGACTAAACAGAACTCTCTCACTACGAAAATAAGACTTTGTTCATTAGTTTTATCTGTAAATAGCGACAAGTAAAATAAAAGTGTATTTTTAAAAAAATGTACAGAGTTACTGGTACATTTTATTAGGTTGAAATGCAGATTTTTTTTTTTCATAGCTATAATATCATAAGTAAAAAATATATTCACATTCCTCTTTTTTTACAGGTCTCCTTAATTGCACAATAATCCTTGTTTGGCTGACTATAATACACAGCAAACTGCGATTACAAAATGCAGATGATCTAATTGATTAGTAGCCAAGGCACGTGATCGAAGAATGTCTATGTCGTCCTCTAATTTTCTTATCGTTCTAGGAAGGGGATTTATTCATATCGTAATAGGAAGACGATTTTGGCTCAAGCCCAAGATTAGAAGCAGGGAAAGTCTATTCAATCCGTGTGTGGCTATCGGTTTCACGGATTGGATTCATCGACGACGATGCGTCGCGACGATGGCCTCTATAAATACTTATGGGGGTCAACAATGCCTAAGCAAGTCAGTTTTTCTTTGACGTTGCTGGTGCAAGGAACCATCTTCACTATGAAGTTCATTCTGGTACATAAGTTGTTCAAAAATATTATAAAAATAATAATTAACAGCCTTTGTCGTACAAATCTTGATGATTTTTTGATAAAATCATCGTGTGAATCGTGAAACGCAAAAAAGAAAATCATGGATATTGTTTTGTGCTTCGCAGATCGCGACTTGTATTTTGGCAGTCACTGCTGCCATCAGGATCGATCCGGATGATAGAAACGACTCGAAAGCAATCAAGAAGCACGGGAAGCGAGGTCTTGTGAATCTTTCCTATGGTCATCATCATCATCAGGAAACTCAACATTCCCAAATTTATGGTCCTCCTGGTGATGAACAACCACCGATTTATGAAGTACCAGCACCCGCACAACATCCACCGATATCGCAGGGATATCCGGAACAGATATTCGATCAGCATCAACATCATCACGATCATCATCATTCCGGACAATTCGTGACGCATCCTGTTGGTTAGTATTCGAATGTTAAAAAAAAATCTGAACTGTAGAATTGCATATTTGATTACTTCAAAAGAGAAATTTTTCAAAATTTTGTTGCTTTACCATATTTTCAGGTAAATTGTATTGTTAGATAAAAATTTGGTAAAAAGTGCTATTTATGTGTAAAAAGTATTTTTAGGGCCATCGAAATTTCAAAGGGATTTTTAATAAACATTTAATATTTATTAAAATATTTAATATTCAATTTGTTTTCAAACACAAATGATGTTATATTCAGTCATAAAATGTATGATTTCTTGCTAATTTCATAACTTTTTTTGGCGACAAGTTTTCGATAAATTGCTCAAATCTTTCTCGCGTTACAGTTTTATTTTACAAGCTCTACATCCATTTCAAATATATAAGTTGCAATGTTCTATGAAATGTGAGAACGCCTCCATCAATTTTGTTATGAACATATTTAATACCACTTTTTCAAACGTTTCAATATTTTTCAAGAATTTTGCAATATTATTCAAGAAATGAAACTCAATCAGTCACCCTTCGTCCAACATTAATAAATAAATTTAAAAACTTTTATGTCAATACTTTACATTAAAATCGAAATATTTTAATAGTTCAAAGAACTAAAAATGGTATATTGCAACAAGTATATGATATGTATTATGAAAAGTTAAATAATTGTAGCCAGTTGGTAGCACTCTGTGAAACGTTCTAGCAACACTCGATAGCTTGTCCTCTTTGGATATATTTTATTTAAACCCACAAAAGGCACTTAAGGCGATGCGGTACACCGTGTGAGCCACAATGAGTGTGTGTGAGATGAATGCCATTGGAAACTGCAGTGGAGCGAGAGAAAACGACAGAAAGGTGTACCAGATCGTCTGAAGTGCCTGTGCATGGATGTAAATTTCACTTTTATCCTGATATATCAGTTATTTTACGAGTAAAATAAGACCAAACTTAAGACCAAAACTGTAATTTCTAACAATTCGCTTCTCTTGTACTATTTTATGAATAATGAAATTCTTATCGATTAATTTTTACAAGTACTCTTATAAAATTCTTATATTCCCATGCTTAACATAAAATTAAATATCTTTGCAAATTAATATTTATGACACCGTCTAATTATTACAAAAAAAAAAAAAAATTCTCCAAAATACATAGTTCACTAAAACAGAAACAGTTTCTCTCACCATATTTGATCTTATTAAATGATTTATTATTCTTTTTTTTTGTGTAAACGTGCGATTGACATTGAATATCAAACGTTGTCGTAGGCATTGCGATCGGTATGCCTGATGTCTAAACGGACAAACAGCTTTTTATAGAAACCCGTCGGGTATTCTATGCGGTCTATCAGTTTGACATCGTTATGTCGACCGGGTCTCGAATACTCTTTTCTCAATTCCAATGCAAGGCGCAAAAGGAAACTCGTTCGAACGAAACTAAGTGCATTGATCATTTTGTTCATTTGTTTGTTTGTTTGCTTTTTTTTTTTCAGCAGCGGCGCTTCCCGTACCACAGCCAGTGGCAGTGCCGGTGCCTCATCCAGTGCCAGTGGCGCAGCCGGTTCCCCATCCAGTACCGGTCCCAGTTCCTGTGTATCATACAGTAACGAAACACGTGGGCATACCAGTACCGGTTGATCGACCGTACCCGGTACCGGTAGCGGTGCCAGTGCCAAAACCCTATCCGGTCCATGTCGAAAAGATCGTTCATGTTGATCGGCCAATCGCTGTACCAGTTGAGAAACACATTCACGTTCCAGTACCAGTGGATCGACCATACGCTGTGCCTGTACCGGTACCGCGACCCTATCCGGTCACCTATGAAAAACTCGTTCACGTCGATCGTCCTTATCCAGTTCATGTAGCTGTTCCGGTTCATGTCCCGAAACCCTATCCAGTCCCGGTAGCCATTCACACGAGTCATCATTACAAGACTCACCACAATCACGGTTGGAAGTAAAGCGTAGCGACCTGTTGACAAAAAGAGCCATTTATTAGCTTTGCGGTTGAAGACATTCAGTGCTGCGTGACAAAATATGGAAGCTTTGGTGCATCACAAATAGATTTTATTGGGATCTCAAGTAAATCGATGTCTTTGCTTAGAATTTCTGATTAGATCTGATGGAAACCGATTAAATGGGCAAAATTCTGATTGAAGATTAATCGGTTTTAATGGGATTCTTTATTCGAGGATGGACATCTCGTGGCGGATTTTGTACTAGTTCATTGGATCCAAATGTAGGTTTTGATTGGTTCCTCAACTTTTGGAGGGAATCTAAATCTGCGTGCGAATCATATTTGAACCAATGCGTCTGTCGTGTTGCTACAAATTGAGATCCCATCAAGTTATGGAATATGTACAAAGTTTCCAGCAAGTGGCACTAGATGTCTTCATGCATGAAGCCAAATACACTCGACGATTTTCTCTGAGAGATATTAGTAAATAGATAATGAGACTATAAGGGTTTTAATTGGTCGAATCTACCAAAGACTGTCACTTGAAGCTAATTCTGATATTAGCTCTGTTATATTTATAAGGATAGATGGGAAGGACTGCACAGTAAATAATCATTTTGTTAAATAAGTAATAAATTTGTTACTTTTACAATAAATATAGTTTGTCATTTATTAATTTTGGGTTAATCTTGTAAAGTAACGAAAAAAATTGTAAAATAGAGAAAGCGATTTTGTTAAGTCAGATATCCGTTTGTTACTTTAACAAAAAGCTATTTCAACATTGTGGACATTCGTTAAAGTTATTAATGAGAAAGAAATATACATTTCTTGAACTTACATATTTCTTACACATTAATGATATTAAATATTTGTCATTTTGTCAAATGAAAATTGTCATGTTGACAAGAAAAAATATTTTAATATATTCTCAAAGACTCAGGGTTAATAAAAAAATTGTATTGTAAAAATAGCAAAAAATATATTGTAAAACGTAACAATGTTATTGTTTTGTAGAAATAATAATAAATATATTGTAAAATGAATATATAAAATTTTCCTTCTATTTCTTTTGTATCGTTAATTAACTTATTGTACTTTTCATTGTAAAAAGCAGTACAGTTAAAAGAGACATAAGTATTACAATTTCTTTTAATATATTGATGTTTTAAGGTGACTTTTAGCCACTTCTGTAAATACTATTCGCGTAGTGGGACCTTTCGCGTGTGGGACCTTTCGTGTAAACATCGTTGAATAATTGAAAACTTCGTACAAGACTTCTGTGCATTTAAGTTCTTTTTTTATCACTCCACTGCGATCTTTATATATGAGGCAAAACACGTCAAGTCGGCTACCCCAATTTCAATAAAACGTCCTCAAATTTATTCAGGATGTTGGTCTGGTTGAAGAAAAAATGTAGGAATTTTTTCAGATCTTTTATTGCACATTCCAACAATTAAAAATTTCTAAAATTTTTTTTCTGAAATGTGAAAATTTCAACCAAATCGGAAACGCCGTTTCGGAGGGAAAAAAGTGGCAACTTTATATCATTGAAAAACAGCATAAAATGAAATCGGAGAATTTCACAAAAAATGTTGCCGGAAAGTACGCTGAAAATCCAAAATTTAATATTCTTATGATTTTTTTTTGCTAGCCGTAGTATTGGCGTTAAAAAATAAACAATGATTATTTTCAGCGATTTTCAATAACTGGAATATGCAATAGAAAAGTTTGAAAAAATTCCTACGTTTTTCTTCAACTAGACCAACACCCTGAAGAAATGTGAGGACGTTTTGTTGACACGAAAAATTGGGGTGGCCGACTTGACGTGTTTTGCCCCATATACACTCTAATAAACAAGTGTATAAACGTTTCTTATAAAAAAATTCTGTCACTCGATACTACTTCTTTCACCCTGATGTTCTATTCTTGCATGAGTACGAGCACCTTTACCCAATCGAAAATCATGCATCTTTTATATCACACGTAGGATATATATTTGACGATGCATCATGTGCATTATTATCTGTTATATATATTATAAAGACAATCGGTCATGGTTCAAGTATTAGATAATTTACTGATGTAGGTGTGTATTGTTTTAAACAATGGCTGGGTTTTCGACTTTGTGTCTTTAACATTTCTTCATACTCTACTTAGTTGGTGTACATACAATTTATTCTGAACTACGTCCTGTAATTTGCAACGCATATCCGGATGCATGAATAAAAATTCGTCAGCATAAGGGCAAGGATGTATACATATTGTGACGAGCTGGCCAATCGGGTGCGATCGCGTGGCTTTATACATGAACAATACTTAGGTGTTAATGTTCGGTGGGAATATTTCAACCTCAAGTTTCCATTTCATTGGTGTCTGCTTAGAACTTAAGAATGCTGTGCTTATAGTTCTTACAATGTAACGATAATAAAAGAGCGAAGCACTCTTTTAGTATTCTTGCGCTATATCAATTCGGACCTAGGTATTTTTTTTTCATATGATCAGAATACAGTTGGGAACAATCCAGAGCATAAAATGAATTCAACAATGTTTTTTTTAGAATTACAAAAATGCAAAGGATGCTCCAATTAAAAAATAGAGTATCAATTGAAATTGTTACGTCTGGTACTTATTTTAATGCACTTAAATTTTAGAGCTGGACTTAGTAACCAGAAAACTATTTTCTTCTAATTATCAAATTTTTATCCGGAATGTATCTTTTTTAGTACAGTTTTTTTATGTACAACTAATAAATGGAAAATTCTATATTTTATAAGTAGAAAAATATTTTTTTTTCCACTTATAAAATGTATATTTGAGCTGAAAAAAATTTCTATTATGTACAAAAGATATCGCAGACCCTTCCGAGGTGCATTTATTTCAGTATTCTTTTTTTTATATCTTCAATTTAATTTGGGCCTGATTTTTTTTTTTTTTAAATAAACACAAATGAAATTGTGTTTATTTATAAAAAAAAGAATTATCCAATTAAAAATTCAATTTTTTTAGACTTTGGCTCAGAAATAAAAAAAAAAAAAATTTCCAATTGTAAATTAATATCCCAAATTAAAAATGTGGTAAAAAGATATCACAGTACCTTCCAAATTTTCTGGTAATGAACCCATATTATTATGGGTTTCTTAAATCAAAAACCTCAGACAATCATTTACAGCGACATTCAATTGAGTCCCGTTGAAGCATCGCTCAATTAATTACTATCATACAAAGGAGATATCAGGACGACTAATGAGAATTGCGAATCTTGGTCTCGGCAAATCGATCCACGACTTGGTGTGACTCTCTGGCGATAAAAGCTACTATTTATTATCATAACGCGAACATCGCTACTATACTCGAGTTGAGAATGTATAGGCAGCAGTAGTAGCACCTCTCATAGTTTATTAAATTCTTGCCACCTTCGCCCTCGGTAGCAGGTGTTGGTCTTGACACCAGAAACCGTGCAGCCATATCGCAACGGTAAACTAGGATTCGTGACGAATGAAATTAAAACTTGGAAAGTTAATTTTTGTTCAGATTTCAAGGATAAAATGAAGTTTTTCAAAAAACTCCACAAAGCAGGACTTTTTATTGCACACCGTTAGCCAATTAATACATTTCAGCACTGTGGAGAAAACACTTTTTTTAGTGAGTGCCGGTTTGTAGTGTGAACCAATGTCGAGACCTACAATCATACGAGCTAAAAAAAAAGATTTTTTCTCATTTTCAGAATAGTGTTGAACGAAATTTTTCAGTTCGACGTCGGGAAAGTGCGGTTTTGAAACTTTTTATTAATTCTTCCATCAACCTAAGTTATGGTTGACTTGTATAATGTTGCTAATAGCACTGTAATTGATGGTTGACTCTCCATAAACATCAATTTAAAAAAATTCGTTTTGATAAAAATATTTATTTAAGAAAAAATGTTATGTCATATGATACTCAATATATTGTGAAGCATCGAGAAAAATTGTTTAGTAAAAATGAGTATGATGATATAAAAAATAAGATTTGCAAAGTAGAATTTTGCACATTACTTCCTTATGTTTGTTTTATTTCGATTTGATTTTTTTTCCGATAGATAAAAAAAACACTCTATTTTTGTCCGAAAAAGGTGTACTTCCATATAAGTGCAATTTACTGCATTAATACAGTTAGATCGTCGCGCCGTTTACGAAGTACTGTTCTGATCTATGCGAATCCCAATACAAGCAACGCTAGGAAAAGCAGCGTGGCTCTTGGATTATTAATAACGCTTCCTCGCCGTCGGTGTGAACGACAGGTGTAGAACTTGACACTGCGAAAACTAGCTATCGCCCAAACTGTATTATGCAAGGTATATAGTGCTGGCAAGAAACTGTAATATGCGATGAAAATCGAGAATCAATAAAATGTTCAACAAACCTTGTTTGAGGTGAAGGAGGTGGAAAGTTCATGGGAAAGGATGGAAAAGGATGGGAAAGGATGGGAAAGGATGGGAAAGGATGGGAAAGGATGGGAAAGGATGGGAAAGGATGGGAAAGGATGGGACAAGATGGGAAAGGATGGGAAGGGATGGGAAAGGATGGGAAAGGATGGGAAGGCATGGGAAAGGATGGGAAAGGATGGGAAAGGATGGGAAAGGATGGGAAAGGATGGGAAAGGATGGGAAAGGATGGGAAGGGATGGGAAAGGATGGGAAAGGATGGGAAAGGATGGGAAAGGATGGGAAAGGATGGGAAAGTATGGGAAAGGATGGGAAAGTATGGGAAAGGATGGGAAAGGATGGGAAAGGATGGGAAAGGATGGGAAAGGATGGGAAAGGATGGGAAAGGACGGAAAAGGCCGGGAAGAATGAGAAAGGATGATAAAGGATGATAAAAGACGAGAAGGTATGAGAAAGGATGAGAAAGAACAGGAAAGGATATTAGTAAAGAAAAAGTTTATATTGTCTGGATGAACATAGAAAGCCTAACTGTTTTATTTTGAATGAATACAGTACATATAAAAAGGATTTCTAAAATATATAATTTATAAAACCAATTTTTAATAGGATAAAACAACTTGCGATATAATTTTACATAAAAGATAATATTAATAAATTACAAATTGAAAAAATAAGAATCTATAAACAAACCAAAGGTGAACAAAAAAGAGGGAACTTTTTACTTTGCATCCTCATTCTTTTTTCTGCAACTGGCATCCTACGATTGACACTGATTACCATACGTACTTTCCTAGCAATAATTAAAGACTCGTTCTTAGTCGCCCAATTTCAGATTCTAATAACAGTGAAGATCTTCGACGCTACAATGTTTCATACCTGTAAGTAACAAACACGAATAGAGACTTTCGTGATTATTAGCCTGACGAGGTTTTCTCAATTTTTCATTCACTTACAGCTGATAAATTATTTGTGTACGTGTGATGCAAGTAAATCACGCATATATACATGCACATGTACGTACAGGTTTGTAGCGGTTCCGCGCAAACGCACAACATTGTTCGGGCATCAGGTTGGAAAATGCATCGCAAGTGGGGTATAATAATGTGTATGCAGAAATACGGTAGGCAGTCTGTTCTCACGAGTCTTTATAGTCGCGGCGGCTGATGACATTTTTTTCAGTCAACAAGTGCTGGAAAATCGCTCGTACCGCAACACTTAGCAAATATTCCCTTATCTTTCGAGCTTTTAACTTAGGTGCCTGCGCCTTGGCGCACCGTTTTGCCGGCCACAACAAGTGGACCAGGTGTGCAGCTTCTTCTTCTTCTTCTTGATTTGATTTTTTTTTTTTTTTTAGTAGTAGCTTCTCGTCGATCGAGTAGAATCTGAACAAGCCCCAAGTCATAGCTGCGAGACTGGTATGGTTGTTAATTAAAGTCTTTAGACTCTAATTTTAATTGTTGTTTATATTTTTTTTTTTCTTATGTACCAAATATTGCGATTATCCATCAGTGTTCGCGAAAGAGGTAACTTTACGATGGAGCTTCCTATGAAACTTGGTGCCGGTGGAGGCGCTCTGTTCTTCCTCGGTGTAACCTTTGGCTTTATTGCTTTTCCACCGTTACTCAAGTCTCAAGTCGGCGCGGTGAGTAATTTTTTCATGGTCTCGCCTAAGTTTAGTATTTTTTTTTTTTTTTCTTTTTTTTTATTCGTTACAACTTTCAGGATCGCAATGCTGTCTTACTAGGGTAGAAAAAAATATTTTATTTTTCTTCGATGAAATCTTAATCGTGGACAATGTCATCTAAAACTATGACTTTCGAGTTGGGTAAAAAAAAAGAATTTTTTCGAGATTTGTCAGTCTTAGATAATTACAGTCTTAAATAAATTATAAAATGAAATGGCAGAGTGCAAATGATTCAATTTGTGAGATCATAGACACTGATTTAGGATTTAAAAAAAAAATCTATTAAAAACACTTGTATCTGAAAAAAAGTATTAGCTTCGATTTTGAAGATCGCAAATAAATGCTATCATACCAAAGTGGAATAACTGATCTTTCCTTGTCCGAGGAAAGTCGTGAATTGGCGAAATTTTGACTCTTAAGTTGTTTGTATAATAACGGCATTAAATAAATAGGGTGAAAATGACTCATTTAGGTTTATTAACATTGACTTAGGATTATTAAAAAATCGAAGAAAATCTCTTGTAATTAAAAAAAAAAAAATTCAACTTTTGAGATCCCGAATAAACCTTTCCTTACTAGAGTAGAAAAATTGTTGTCCGAGGAAATTCTAGTCGTGGACATGATTAGAAAAACTATGCTTTTTTTCGATTCCTCGAGTAGTGTACAAAAAAATTAATTTGTTCGGATTCGGTTGCATAAGTACGAAAATAAAATTGTAAAGTGCAAATGACTCAGTTAGTGGGATTAATTGATTCCGATTTTTCGTAAAAGCTAACGGAAACGCTTGTAACTTTTTTATTTATTTTTTTCATTTGTTATCATATTTCGGATTTCGCGAGTAGCGCGTGTCGAATCCAATATGTCGCGTTCTTTTCACGAAAAACCCTTTAAAAAACCCTGAAAAATCCTTATCGTCCCCTTATCGTATAACTCAACGATCATCGACATAGTCCTTTCGATTATGCTAAGCTAGGTAGTCGAACAAGAATATAAAATATAGTGAATGTAATAATTAAATTCTTGCATCACTGACGGAACACATTTTTCCTATTCAGAATCCGTTTGTTAACTATTTCATTAAATTTACAATTGTAGGTCACGTTGCGAAGGATTTTTTTTTAAATGGAAAAAAAAAATCTTTTTCTTCCTCATAGAGACAGCTTTGCTTTCGTGTAATTTTTCTTTCCGAGATTTTCATATCAGGACAATGACTAAAAGTCATTTTAGACAATGATTTAAAACGTCCAAAAAAGTGGTTTAGAACGAATGTCTGGATGGATGTGATTGTGTGTGTGCGTGTGGTCGATTGGCAAAATTCAAACGTCCATATCTCAAGAATGGCTTCATCAATCAAGCTGAAAATTAGCACACATATTTTAGGCAGGCACCTTTCTTTGTGACAATTTTATAAAGTCAAACGTCTGTTCAAATTTTATTCAACTTTGAATTTTACATAAATGTCTGAACGTGCTTTAGTTTTCGCAAACTTGTAGTTAAAAATCGAGGTAAATAATTATTTACGAATAAAACTATGTTAAAGGACGATTGGTATTGAATTTGGGATAAGTCTATAAATATCTTCGGTTTTTATGGGACTTCGAATATTTAAAAAAAAATGGTATTTTATTCTAATCACGAATATCACGAAATTGGATTTAGGATTAAAACACTTTTTAGGATTAAAACCAAAACAGAAAAGCCATAAGCTAAATATTAAATTTACGACTTAACAGTCAGACCAGTATAAGGTTACTAAATTTGTTCCTTCATCCACTTCCATTATGTAATTTAATTTTTTTTTGTGTATACAAGACGAAACCAAAAAACAGTTCGATTTAAGCAGGTCTGCATTGATTAAAAAGAGGGAAGTGTCCTTATCAAAAAGGTGTTTAAAAATTTGTTTGTGTGATAAATTGCTTGTGATTGCAGAATTACATTAAAGAGGCCTTGCAAATTTTGTAGAAATTTTTTTTATACGCGTTACCATACTTCATCGACGTATTACGCAACGTGACGTGTTCTCGCTTTCGTGTCAAACTTTGAATACCTTGAACTTACGTATCTTTTCCCACTTTGTCTGAAATCGTCAACATTTCAACGTCATCCATTCTTGATTATGCAAAGTATATGTTATTTCTTCTCTTATAATAGACGGTTCGAGAATGACACGCGGTGCGGAATTAGTGAGGTGTTAACTCCCAACAAAGAAACCTGAAAGCTGCTATGTTCGTCTTTGTACACCGAATGCATTTCATCACCTTATTTTTGCAACAAAAAACAGAAACAAAAATTGTTTCGAATTTACTTAAAATAATTTCTCTTTACAATAAGTAACATTTTATATTTGGTCCTGAATAGCGATTCTCTTAATGCTTTTTAATTCACTTCATTTGATTTTTTGTTAAATAAATGATTTTTTATTAATCATCTTTATAAATAAAATTGGTAATAAAATATTGACTATGAAATAACCGTACGATTTATTGAGGCTAAAAAAAATATAAATATATATATATATATATATATATTATATTTCGATTGCAATACAGGCGGTGAAGCTGAAACCGGGTGCTGAAATGAGAGAAATGTGGGCGAAATTACCATTTCCTCTCGATTTCAAGATTTATCTCTTCAATGTAACGAATGCGGCTGGTATAAAAAAGGGCGATAAACCGATAGTCCAGGAAGTCGGACCTTTCTTTTATGAGTAAGAAAAAGTTGAAATCTATTATCGATCTGTTTTGATTTCTCGTAATATTATCCTCGTAACTCGGGCTCTCCCAGTGAATGGAAGGAAAAGGTCGACCTGGAGGATCGCGAAGAGGACGATACTGTGGAGTACAGTCAGAGAACGACTTGGATATTCAACCCTTCCAAGAGCAATGGTCTCACCGGCAACGAAGTAATGGTATTTCCTCACATACTGTTGCTGGGTATCGTCATGTCGACGCTGAGAGACAAGCCAAACTTGATAAACCTTGCCGGTAAGTCGATAGTTCAATGTGTATGGTGACATCCTTGCTGTATTTAAGGGGTTACACAAAATCCTGAAAAAAAAAATCGATTTTTTTTTCGATTAAAAAATTCGACATACTTTTGCGAATATTTTAAGCGCTTCCCCATTCCGAAATTCGAAGTACTTCAGAAGTTACAGCCGTTAGAAGTGGGAGTGGCAGAAGAGCGCCGAAACTCAGGTAGCGCTCGGACCGGTACGCACAACGTTGCGGTACGTGCGTACCGGTACGTAGCTGCTGCCGCGACACTTTCTTTTCCGAACTGGTGTACACGATATCTCAAGATCTACCGGAGCGATTTGCCTGAAATTTTTACCACGAATTCTTTATAACATTCTTTATAGCGCTACGTAGGGATTTTTTGATTCGATGTCCCGTTTTTAAGTTATAAATTTAACTACAATTTTTCATGAAAATTCATGTCGCTTTCTTCAAACTACCGGTATTTTTGCAAATAATTTTTTTTTTATTTCCCTACGTAGCGCCATAGCTACTACCTTCTTAAATAAGAAAAAAAATGTTTCCTATTTTTCTGACGTTAATGTGAAATAAAAGTTTTTTTTTATAAATTTTATATCTGCGTCAGAGAAAAGATAATCATTTTTTAACCGATTTTTTCGACCGTCCGGGTAGTCCCTTAATTGACTTTTGTCATACATTTTTCAAAAACATTAACATTGGGTTTATAAATTATGTTTTTAATAGAAAATATTTTTTCTGTGTAAGTGTCTATGCATTTCTCCAAGGAAACACAGCCCTTTATTAAAATAGTAGATCATATAATGCTACATGTGCATTGTCATATTTATCTACGCCCTTATTTATTACTTTTTTCACTTATAATATGCTGCTGTTTGTAACGTAATTAGAGTGATCTAGTCTGTATATTCACGACGTAATTAAAGTCGGAGTAAATAGTGAAACGGTGTAACATTAACTGATGCGATATGCGGCAAGGTGAGGATCGATTTGTTATACCGAATATATCGTATATCCCGTGTGCATACACGATTCAATGATAAGCGTTACGCGATATGACACGTTAATGAGTTTGATGCTCGCAGTATCCTGGAATGGCCATGAACTACTATATTGATTAATTGATCCTTTTCAGCAAAGGCTGTTGACAGCATCTTCAGAAAGCCGGACTCGGTGTTTGTCGAAGCAACAGCTCATGACATATTGTTCGGTGGCTTGCCGATTGACTGCACCGTTAAAGATTTTGCCGGAGCTGCAGTTTGCTCTCTTCTCAAAGACAGTCCTGATCTTCAGACTGTAGGCGAAGATATTTACAAGTTTTCGCTCTTTGGACATGTATGTAATTATTTTATAATGTGCCAATGGAGTACTTTTTTTTGTTACATCATCTTCTTACCAATATTAAATTATTAATGAATGATATTTAATTTTTTTAAACATTCATTTTAAACTTCATTTATTAATCTATTTTATATTCTTCGATTAATCGTTTTTGATCTATCCAACAGTGTTATTAGACCAAACTGATTTAAAACATCGAGAAAAGTGGTTTAGAAAAAATGATTGCACGTATTTTCGTAATTAAATTTGGCACCGTTCTTTCTTTGTAGTAATTTACACAATAATTTATGTGAATTAAAAGCAAAAACTTGCTGTTCAGATATTATCAGACTTCAATTTTTTTTAAATTTTTTTTAGTTGTTAATTACAAATTAATATGAAATAGAAAATTTAATAGTTCTTTACAAATTAAGTAACGTTGAAGGATAATCGGTATCGAGTATGAGCCAAATGTATGAGCCTGATTTTATAGAATTTTGAATTTTTAAAAAGTAAAACTCAAATTCTCTCCAGGGTCGAACGGATATTAAATGGGGCTACATATTCGATTTAGTGAAGATCGATAGAAGAATACAGATTTTATATCAACTTTAACTTCTGAAGTTTAAATTAATAATAAACATTCTGAAGTTCTAGAAATATTTTGTATGAAATTTGGCGAAAATCGGTCAGAGGCATTGCATTTTGTAACGATTTTTTTGCGTGCAGTTTTCTTTTTGAAGAAGACTGCACGCAAAAGATTGTACAAGGTTTTTAAATATCGTGATTAGTTTCTATAAACTTTTTTTTTTTTTTTTTTTAGAAAAATGGAACATTGAATACCGACAGGTTGCGTGTAAAACGTGGTGTAAAAAATGTCGTCGACGTAGGAAAAGTAATCACATTCAAGGGTGAACCTCGGCTGTCGAACTGGCCGGAGGACAGTAGGTGCAACGAATTCAACGGTACTGATTCCACAATATTTCATCCTTTCCTCTTCCAAGACGAGGACGTCGTTTCCTTCGCACCTGATCTATGTCGGAGCATTGGTGCTCGTTGGGATGGAACCCACACTGCCGTCGGAGGTTTGGCTTCTAAAATTTATGCAATATTTAAATTTATGTGGATTTAGGGGGCTGGAGTCTGGTGAAATTTACGGATATTCAAAGAGTCAATATCTCATCTATATGGCCACTAGATTTTTTTGAATAAAATATGTACTGTCGACCTATCAAAGGAAGAATTATATTCCAGGTGTCAAATGCATACATTTAATGCGGGTTACCTTCAACAATTTCATTTTCTTACTGTGTACACTTTTGAAAGGGATCTAGTAGGTCAAAAATTCCTAAATATTTTTCCGTTGGGCTTAAGATAAACCCGTTATGGCACGAATGTAGATCATTATTTTTTTTAAAGAACTAGTAAAGTTATAATTTATTTATAAACATTATTTTTTGGATCTCTTTTAAAAGTGTGCAAAGTGTAAAAACAAACATTAAAAAAATTGATGTGGATGACCCTCATTACCAGCTTTCTCAATCTGGCAAGAAATTCTTTATTGAATAGGTCAGCAGTACATATTTTAAAAAAATTATACTAGCGGCCAAGGGGCCCCCCCTAATTTTCATTATTAAATAATATTATTAAATAATATGTCTCCTCTCATATATCAGGAATCGCCGCGAATCATTACACCGCTGATCTCGGTGACATGAGTACAGATCCTGACTTAAAATGCTTCTGTCCAACTGAGGAAACTTGTCTGAAAAAAGGACTTTACGATCTGTTCAATTGTGTTGGCGCACCAATAGTAGCTTCATTGCCACATTTGTACCTGGCTGATGAATCGTATTTGACCCAAGTCATTGGTTTGGCACCTTCGAAGGTATTGATGATTATTTTTTTTACATCCTGCGAAGTAAAGAGAAGCAAATAAATCAAATATTAATAATAAAAAAGGCCCATTGAAAATGACCATATGCTGTCCTGTATGTGAATGGATGGGACTATGCAATTAATTTTCCCTCTCGTGAACCTTAAAGACGACCGTGTAGATGTTAAGTGTAAATTAAACTCACGGTTCCGATTTTTGGGCGTCATGGGTAGAAACGTTCCACACGGTGATCCACGAAGGATTTATATGGGCCTGTTTCAAATTAAATTCCCCATGTGGGAAACAACACGGGACACAATCGTGTCCCGCTTGGGTTTCTAAAATTAAATCCATGAGACTTTTCATAGAAAAGTCGTACAAAACATCGAGTACGATCCCATACTGGACACCATGTAGAATCCCATATAGGACATCCATGTGGGACCCCGCATGGGATTCTATGGGATCTTTGGATCGCAAGTCGTGTGTACCCATATAGATTCTTCTATTGAAACCCATCTAGTCACACAATCCACCATACACGTTTCCACATAGGCGCCTGGACAAATATTTAATGGGTTCCCTGTCCCAAATCCCCAAAGAAAATCCGTACGGATTCCCGTGGAAAACCCCATAGAGGAACCCATGTGGGAAATCCGTAGGATTTTAAAAAATATAAATTTGCTACCTATGATTTTTATTTTTGTGCTTTAAATTTTATACCTATAATTTTTTTCACAGGATAAACATCAGTTGGATATCGATTTCGAGCCCATGACTGGCACTCCTATGAGTGCCAGAAAGCGACTTCAATTCAACATGTTTGTCCACTCAGTCGAAAAAGTGAAAACTATGAAGACTTTTCCATCGGCCCTGCTGCCCATGTTTTGGGTCGAGGAAGGTGTAACGCTCGGCGATGATCTTCTAGATCAGCTACGAATGGTTTTCAAGATGTTGAAAATGGTCGGGTAAGTATTTTCGGATTTATATTTCTTGACTGTTGTAGCTGAATTTTCTAACTGGCTGTAAATTAACGACGAAAAAAATAGTTATTTATTTTTCTGAATTAGGTTTTACGAAGCTATAAAAATACCGTGTACACGAAATTAAAAGTTAAAAAATGAGTGATTGAAGGTAACTCGTTTTATTTATTAATCAAGGTAATGAATAGCAAGTGTGTGCCAATTTTCAGCCATATAAAATTAAAAAAAAATAATTATGCTGTTACACATAACACGCAAGTGCACAAAAATGTAATAAAGAGAAAATTTAAAAAATTCGTAACAATCCGTCCGGTTTATGAGGCAGGACAATTTTTCTATTTTTTTATATTGCTCATTAATGGATTTTAATGTGTTTGCGCGTAGACGAGTTATCAGCAAATTTTTCTTTTGTATTTGCATCATCGATAGTAAGCGAAAAAAAATTCTTTAAAGTATACGATTTGTTGAAAACGCAGTCTGAATTTTTTAAAACATATAACATTCTTTTAAATTTCCATAAAACAAGGATGCTGTTTTATTTTTTGAATTCCGGTAATTTAGTATAGCTATAAAAGACGACAGAATCAAACCTTCGATGTGCACATACAAATTAGTAGATGATAATAATGCTTCTTTTTGTGAACAGTATCATGAAGTGGAGTATGATGGTTATGGGAATGGGACTTGGTGGAGCTGGTGCTGGTCTACAATACAAGAGACGTCAGGGTGCACAGAAATTGGAGATAACGAAGGTATCGCCGCAGTCAGAAAGTCGAACCGACAGTGGACAGGCGAAGAAATGGCCCTTGAACGTAAATAATCTCCAAGGTGCTCAAGTTCCACCGTCACTGGATCGCAACTAGTTTCTACAACAAATTCCCAATAATGGATAGGCTTGATGCAAGCTTCAACCATCAGTGTATTCGATGGGCTAGAAAAACTTGACTGTGATGGTTCATATCAGCAGGATATCAGGCATTCCATACCGTTTCGACTTGGATTTGATTATCAATTTCTAGGATATGTTTTTTTTTTTTTAAATTTCATTAAAACAAGAAAACAAAACGTCCTCACATTTTTTCAGGATGTTGGTCTAGTTAAAGAAAAAACGTAGGAATTCTTTCAGATTTTTTTATTGCATACTCCAGCCATTGAAGATTGCTGAAAATAATCATTGTTTATTTTTTAACGTCAATACTACGGCTCGCAAAAAAAATCATAAGATCTTGAAATTTTGGATTTTCAGCGTACTTTTCAGTGACATTTTTTGTCAAATTCTTCGATTTCATTTTATGCTATTTTTCAATTAAATAAAGTTGCCACTTTCTTCCCCTCCGAAACGGCATTTCCGGTTTAATTGAAATTTTCACATTTTGTTCGTTGAGATGCCTAGAATCTTGGAAAAAATTGGCGAGATGGGCGGCAATTTCGCTCTAGAGTTACAGCTCTGTTTTTGTTTTCTTTCATATATAAGCATTTGCATATATAAATTAGGACATTTGGAATTTTTTTCTGATTTTATGAAAGCGATTCTTTTTTTTACTTAAAGAAATGATGTCATGGTAAAAAAAATGTAGCTTTCTCATAGAAGACGCTTTGTTTCTATTTTTTATGGTGTCAGAAATATCTGAAATTTTTTTCTTCTAATATCATATCTGACTTACATCTCATTCTTTTGATTAATTTTCTTTTTGAAAAAGGTAAAAAAAACACTTTGTATACAAGCTTAAAAATATTGACGTCTGATACAGGATTTTAAAGAATTTTTTCAGATTTTCAAACAATGTAGATTCATGTACCTCGGTTTCATATAACCATAAATATATTAAATGATTTAAAAAAAAAAATGAATAAAAATTCTGGTTGCTTCTTAGAGTTGGAGCTACAACATAAAAAATCGTGGATGAAATCCGACAGGTCGAGAGTCAGATTCAGGTCGAATCGGTATGGAATGCCTCATTTATAGAATCGCGGCCGAAGTGAAGTCTTTTGCCGGCGAATATATTCCTACCGTATGCTAGGCACTATTATTATTTTTATTATTTAAGCCATTTATGACGAATATTAAATACCCCTTATCCCAGAAATCTACTTCGTACACTCTACGTTTATTAATTTTGTGAGCTCTGTTGAAAAGACAGAAGCCAGGCTTGATTATCAATCCAAGACAGTATCAATAATTTTCAGAAAGAGAAAAAGAAAATAATTCAAGTCTGGAGCAATGCCCACAAATTCTTTTTTTTTCGATTATAACAATGAGTTAAATTTTAATTAGTATCGATTAAAATATTATTAACAATTTTATTTGTAGTTTTGCATTTTTCTGGACAACTTCGCTGAAACTCTTTTTCTTTTTCAAGTGTATAGGTGTGGAATTTTATGTATCGTCATGTTTTAATTATTAATACAAATTGATTAATAACGTGTATTAAAATATTAGGTATACTGTACACATTGTCCTTTATCTTAAAGCTATGGATTAGATAAAAGTTATATTAAATATGTAGAGCATATTATACACCTTTATGTACATAAGATATATAAATGTAAAGTCGTTTCTACAACTAAGTGTGACAAGATAAACATAACAATAGTACTTGAGTATTATTGTTACGTGTATTGGGTTTCGTTTTCTTTTTTATTCTGCATTCCTTCACTATTTCAAAAAGGGAGCGGCTGTAGCAAAAAGATATATTTATATTTATATATTTATATAAATATTTATATATAATGTAAATTATATATAAATATAATAAATATTTATATATCTATATTTTCCTACTGAATTAATGTTTTTTCCGACTTTAAAGTAAAATAAATAATTTAAGTACCCGATTGGAATGTTCACTACAAAAAAATATTAATTTTTTATTTTTGCCATAAAACCATAAATATTAATGGGGTTTGTTACACCCCCTAGACTATCAGCGTCACCCTGGTGGAGAATTAAAAAAAAAAAAGATTTGTTTTTATTTTTGTAATATTACAGCTTAAATTATTGTTAAATAAATTTCTGAAGAGACAAGGCGAAATGTAAAAAAAAACCAAATAATCCTGTATTATTTCCTCATCGATCGTTTTTACCTACGCAGCCACATATCCATCAATAATTATAAACAAGGAAGGAGCCTCAATCAACAAATGAAAGTTATTTATTTTGGATACGTGATGTTAGATTTAGAAATACCGGAAAGAAATTATAATTTTTGTACTATTCCATATGCCCGAAAAAGCGCTTTCAATTTTTTTTTGATTTTTTTTTATTGAAACTTTTGTTTTCATGAATTTTTCAAATTAAAATTTTTTCCCCATTCTAAAAATTTGAAATTATTCTCAAAAATCCTGTATTAGATTTTAACATTTTTGAGCTTTGATCTAGAGTGGGTAGACGCTTGCATCGATTTTTTTATGCCATTTAAAAAAAAAAACCATTAAAACGGTTGGTTGATAATTGGATTCGAGAAATTTAGAAATTGATAGTTAAAAATATGTAGCTTCATTTTTTAAAACAACAGTTCATTATTTAATACATGATTTTCTTTTATATCGATAAAAAGAAGATTCAAGAAAATTCGAAAATAATCTTGCGTCATCTATAAAATGTTTACGCAATAATCGACCACGAACCAACATTTCGTATTATTTTTTAATGGTTTTTTGGTTCGAAAAAATGGCTTTAAAAAATCGTTGCAAGTGTTTGTCCACTCTGGGTCAAAGCTCAAAAATGTTGACATCTAATACAGGATTTTTAAGAAAAATTACAAAATTTTTTAATTAGAGCAAAAAATTTAAATGAAAAAAATTCAGTAAAAAAAAGCTAAAAAAAAATTGTTTTTTCGAGCATATAGAATAGTGTAAAAAGTTATGAAGCAAATTGGAAAGTGTCAATAATTTGTGTACAATGTCACCTCCCCTTAATTAATCACAAATTAAGGGAAGGGAGTTATGTCAATTTTACAGATATTTTAAGACAAATATCTCATTCACGTGTCCGTTAGGATTAGAAAAAAAAATGTACTATCGACCAATCAAACGAAATTTTTTTTGCCAGGTGGCAAAGGCATGCAGGTAATACGGGTCATCCACAACAATTTTTCTCCCCGTTTTAATACACACATTTAAAAGAGAACCAGTAAGCCAAATATTGCCAAATAATTTTCATTTAAGCTTAAGACAAACTCTTATAGCTTGAGTTTAGCTTTTTATTTTATTTTTTTCGTAAAAATAATAAAAAATGTAAAGTTATCATTTATTTAAAAAAAATATTTTTTAAATAACCATTCAAACAAAGCTCAAAAGTACAACTGATAATTATTTGGAGAACATTTACCCTGCTGGCTCTGTTTCAAAGCTGTGCAGAGTTTAAAAACAGCAACAAAATTGTTATATATGACCCCCATTGCCCACATGCTTTTGACACCAGGCCAAAAATTCTTTCTTGGACAGGTCAATAGTACATATTGAAAAAAATAATACTGACAATCAAGTAAGCGAGATATTAGTGTTTGAATATTCACCTCAAATTCCATCTTTCATTTGAACGAACATATACAAACGTAGCTAAGTATTGTTCTCCAACGCTTCTAAGCAGATACTGAAGGAAAGTGGATGGACGTCCGAACGAGCGGTATCGTATGTACTTCTGCATCAAAGGACGAAGAACAGAATGACAAACGTAAGATATGTTACGTGACCACGATAGTGAGCGACGTAAAGTCAAATTATTGAGACGAGGGCGCGACCTCATTCAATGAGAATTACAACTCGTACATACGGAAAATGATATTTTACGTCAAGTCGCAGAAAAAATCTAGTCATCATGGAAAATCTAAGTAATTGATTCAGGACATTGTTACGTTGAATCCCGATACTGTGATTAATGACGACAAAAACCACCCTAATGTCACAACTCGTGCAAAAAATTAAGTATTAAAATAGTATTTTTGAAATCTGTGGTCTACATGACGAATTCATAAATTCGCTTGAAAATTTACAATTCACAAGTTGTATCTCCTAGGATTTAGAAATTTCCATACATTTAAAACCTTATTTCAGTGACAACTTGCGAATATATGTACAATTTTTGTTTTTGTCTGATGATGTATGGTATAATGTTTGAGCTAATCTTCTGATAGACGATCTTGTCTGATCAGAAACGATACAGAAACTACCGAGATGTATGATCTCATAAATGATCGTACATGGTCATATACGCTGTCGCGTTGCTCATGTGAAATGGTATCTTATAATTTATAGAATAATTATTTGTGTACATTGAAACGAAACGCGGCTGAATGAAGAAATTTATTGAGAAATATATTGAAATTTGATAAAATATTAAAGACTAGAAAATTTTTCTCAATTGATTTGGCAGCTTGCATACATAATTGCCTACTCGTATAAGGTTGTACATAAATTTGATTTTATAGAATTTCTGTGGAACTGAGGTGTTATTTTCTTTAATGGGAAATATGTGGTCTATTACTTTGATTTCGTTTTTGAATTATGAAATGTTGTGGTATGTCTATGGGGCAAAACACGTCAAGTCAGCCACCCATATATTTCATGTCAACAAAAAGTCCTCACATTTCTTCAGGATTTTGGTCTACTTGAAGAAAGAACGTAGGAATTTTTTCAGATTTTTTATTGCATATTCCAGTCATTGAAAATCGCTGAAAATAATCATTGTTTATTTTTTAACGCTAATACTACGGCTCGTAAAAAAAATCGTAAGAACATGAAATTTTGGATTTTCAGCCGATTTTTCAGCAGATTTCTCCGATTTCATTTTATGCTATTTTTCAATTAAATAAAGTTGCCACTTTTTTCCCCTCCGAAACGACATTTCCAATTTAGCTGAAATTTTCACGATTTTAGAATATTTTCCACAGACATTTTCCGCCCTCCTGAACGCAGAGAGCAATTACACGTTAGATTACCACGATATTTCATCGCTCGAAGAGCTGTAACTCTCTTTTCTAAGATTCTAGATATTTCAAAGAACAAAATTTGTCAATTTCAGCTAAATCGGAAATGCAGTTTCGGAGGGAAAAGAATGGCAACTTTATTTAATTGAAAAATAGGATAAAATAAAATCGGAGAATTTGACAAAAAATGTTGATGGAAAATAGTCTGAAAATCCAAAATTTCATGTTGTTATCATTTTTTTGTGCCGTAGGATTGGCGTTAAAAAAGTAAACAATGATTACTTTCAGAAATTTTTAATACTTGGAATATGCAATAAAAAATCTGAAAAAATTCCTACGTTTTTTCATCAGCCAGACCAACATGCTAAATAAATTTGAGGACATTTTGCTTCATATACGATATATGATTGAGATATGATCGCACATGATCGTTTTTTCCCCGACATGAATAGACACACCAATGACTGTCGGCCTGGCAAGGGTTTCTCAATTTTTTTTTTTCATTTACGATGATTTGTAATTAATATACGTGTAAATAAATCACGTATATGAACTTACATGTACGTACAGGTTTGTAGAGGTACTGCGCAAACGCATAGCGTGTTCTTCGAGTATGCAGTTTGAAAAATTGCATCGCAAGTGGGATATAACAATGCGTATACAAAAATACACTAGACAGTCGAATCTGAAGAGTCTGTGAAGTCGCGACAACCGATTTTTTTTTCAGCGATTAGTTAATATTCCACAATATTCTGAATTTTTAATTGCGGTGGCATCACTTTAGTGCATCATCTTTTTGTCTGCCATACAAATTCTGGACCAGGTATGTTTTTTTTTTTCCTTTTCTTCTTTTAAATATTATTTTGCTTCTCGTCGGTCGAGTAGAATCTGAACAATCCTGAAGTTATAGCTACGAGGCTTGTATGACTACTTATCAAAGTTTGAAGGCTTTTTTTTTCAATTGTCATTTATTTTTTTAAAATTTAGTAGTAAATCTAGCGATCACTTGTCAGCAGTCGCAGCGAGGGTAACTTTGCAATGGAGCTTCCTATGAAACTTGCTCTGTGTGGAGGTGCTCTGTTCATCTTCGGTATAACTTTTGGTTTTGTTGCTTTTCCACCGTTACTCAAATCGCAGATTGGTGAGGTGAGTAATTTTTCCATGATTTTGTCATAGTTCTATGGTTAAAAAATAAAATTATTCAACTTTCAAGAAAACGGGAATAAATCCTGTCTCATAAGGTAGAAAAACATTTTTTTTTGTAGTCTGAGAAAATCCTAGTCGTGGATACATTTAATCAAATTTTAACCCTTGTGATGTTTTTTAAAAAATAAAAAAATTGGCAAAGGCCAAATGGCTTAATAATAGATTTATTAGCAGCGGTTTTTTACTTTCAAAATTTAACTGCAAGTTTTAGAAGCGTTTCATTTAATTTTGTTTTCTCACAAAAGAATCATTGTTTTTACGAAAAGTTTTTTTTTTCGAGAGGTTTCCATTATAGGATATTGAAAAGGGTTGAAAAGTATCGAGAAAGAAATGTATGTAATGGCTTTCGGAAATTTAATCACCTGTTAATCGAGCATCCCTGCAGCAATCAGACTGAAATTTGGCAAACAAATGAAATTGCATACAAAGTATATGGAAATTTTCAGTCTTTCCATTTTATGTCTTTCGAAAAAAGCGCGTGATTGCTCTGACAATAGTAAAGTTTTGTATATCGTGCCAAAATATGTTACTTAAATTTGATTGAAAAATGGATGGGTTGGATGCTTTAATTTTTTTTTTTTTAATTCACATAAAGTTCTCAAGTTTTATGAAATAAAAAAAAATTCTATTATAGTAATTAACGTAATAATAAATAGAAACAGATTTGAAATAAATAAAAAATGTTTTGATTTATTTTTCTTAAGAAAAGAAGGTCTTGCATTCTAGTGGAAGCATTAACGATGTTTTAATTTCAATTAACAATCGTGTGGTGTATCGACATAATTAGTTAATGATTGCCAATTACATTACAGGCATTACAAAATCCGTGTGAACGTTTTATATGCTTAAAAATACTGCAACCACGTATTATGCAATACGTTGTAATTGTACTCTGTCGTGTCAAACTTTGTACACCTTGATCCTAAGTAGGTATATGATCCTCTCTCTATATGTCAGAAATCTTAAATTTTTCTACGTCATGCGCTCCTGATCATACGAAGTATATGTTATTTGTTCTTTTATAATAGGCGGTTTAATAATGACACGCTGTATCGTGTGTTAGTGAGATGTTTATTCCTATCTGAAAAAAAAAAATCAATAGCCACGATTTTCGACGCTATACACTGTCACAATACGTTTATTGATTACTTTGTTTTTGCAATAAGTATTTTTTTATATTGAGCCCTGAATTGTCACTCTCTTTTGTCATAAATTATTTTATATTAATTAACTCTTTCAAATGCACGTACGTATTAGTAACAAAATAACCAAAAGTTTTATTCGAGAACAAATTTTATTTTATGAAATAAAATAAAAATGAGGAGGGCAAGGAAACATTAGGTTTTTTTTTAAACTTTAAAAGAGAAAGTCATAATAAAGTAAGATACAATAAATACTTAAATTTCTTAGATTTTTTTTTTAAATCTGTAATTTTTCTATGAATTTTTTTATTCCAAAATGTTGGCTCTTATTTATATATTTAAAAAAATGCCATAAAGGCGAGTGTAAAATCGCAAATTTTGACAGAAGGAAGGCAGAAACTGGCATAAATTACATTTGCGATTATTTATCTAAAGGAACCATAAAAAAATTGTGGAAAATATAAACAGCTATTGCACTCTTTTTTTTTTTACTTTAAAAGATAAAGTAATAATAGGGCAGCATAAAATTTCGTTTATACAATGTAATTGTGTAAGATTCGGATATATTATTGTGTTATTGTATCTGCTCAAAGGCATACTCTGATTTTTTTTAGATTTTTTTTTTAAATCCAAAGCGTTTGTATCAATTTTTTAATTGCAACATTTTTTCCCTAATTTCAATATCTGAAAAAATTCCATAAAGTCAGTATATAATATATAGAAAAATTTGGCGAAAAGTATGAAGAGACTGACAAAAAATAATGTTAGCGAATATTCATTTAAAGAAACCAAAAAAAAAAATTATGGAAAATGTTATTAAGAAGCATAAAGTTGAGTTTATACAATGTAAGTGTGTTATTGTATCTGCGCAAAGAAATATTCTGATTTAAACATTTTTTTCAAATCCAATATGTTTGCAGAAATTTTTTAATTCCATCATATTTTTCCCTGATTTGAATATTTTAAAAAAAATGCCATAAACTCCAGAAATTCTTTAATTCCATCATATTTTGCCCTGATTTGAATATTTAAAAACAAAAATGCCATAAACTCCAGAAATTTTTTAATTCCATCATATTTTGCCCTGATTTGAATATTTAAAAAAAAATGCCATAAACTCCAGAAATTTTATAATTCCATCATATTTTGCCCTGATTTGAATATTAAAAAAAAAATGCCATAAACTCGAGTATAAAATAGCAAAAAATTGGCAAAAAGTATGCAGAGACTTTTTTTGATCGATTTTGAGACGGTTTCGAATTTTTTAATCGACATTAAGGTCAGTAATTAAGAGATTTTTCAAGTGATATTTTCTTTTGATTGCAATAAACAGGCGGTGATACTGAAACAAGGTGCTGACATGAGAAATATGTGGGCGAAATTGCCATTTCCTCTCGAATTCAAGATTTATCTCTTCAACGTAACAAATGCTGCCGGCATAATGAACGGAGATAAGCCGATAGTTCACGAAGTTGGGCCCTTCTTTTATGAGTGAGAAAAAGTTGAAATCAATCCGGAAAATCTATTCAATTTCTTGTTATATAAAAGTTTACCCTCGTAATTCGGATCTCGCAGTGAATGGAAGGAAAAGGTCGACCTGGAGGATCGCGAAGAGGACGATACCGTGGAGTATAGTCAGAGAACAACTTGGATATTCAATCCCTCCAAAAGCAACGGCCTCACGGGAAATGAGGTTTTCGTATTTCCTAACGTACCGTTGCTGAGTATCGTTATGACAGTCCTGAGGACCAGGCCAAATTTGATAAGACTCGCCGGTAATATCGCTTATTAATATCATCATTTATCTACTCTTATTTTTATAAAAAATTTTCGTCAAGTTATCATTTTTTTTTTAGAGAATCCAACTTCTCTCATTTTTATTTATTTATATGATTGAATATCTGTTTTTTTAATATAATGCATTTTTTAAATTAATTTTGCCACTTCTTTTTTCTAATTATATTTTTTTTTTCATAAATTCCAACACTTTTTATTTTGTTCTTAATTTTACGTAACTTACAGTGGTATGTACGGAATCTACAGAAAAATTGGCAGAGTTATCAAAACCTATTTGGAGGGATAAACAATTTTTTATCAAAATTAATAGTGACCTAAATTGATAAGGAATGCCTCATATGTTGATAATAAAATGAAGCCTTTTTTACACAGCATTAATTAAGTTTGTAAAATCGGCATCTTACGTTTTATTACAAAAATTGTGAAGCAAGTAGATTAGATTGTTAATTTGTTAGTAATCAATAGCTTTGTTTAACCAAAAGTTTTTTTTATCATTTACGAATTTTTCGTAATAATTTAATATCAAATAGTTATCAGTTGGACAAAATTATTGAAAATTGTTATCGCAATAGAAAAGAAATTATTGTAAATTTACCAAAAAAATTTCGTAAACATGACAATAAATAGATTCGCAAAAAGAGGACATAAATTTGATTCTTCTGATTGTCGTTGAAATAATTATCTTACAGCGAAGGCTATCGAGAGTATCTTCAAAAAGCCGGACTCTGCTTTTGTCGTAGCAACAGCTCACGACATATTATTCGGTGGCTTGCAAATTGACTGCAACGTCGAAGTCAAAGACTTTGCTGCATCTTCAGTTTGCTCCCTTCTCAAGGACAGTCCTAATCTCGAGAATATAGGCAAAGATCTGTACAAGATTTCGGTTTTTGGACATGTAATTATATTATAATTTATCACTTTTAATTAATTAATTAATTTAATTTAAAAAATTATTTAAATAGCTTTATAAAGCAAATTTCAAGCATATTTGTTTAGCTATTTTACATCATCCTTTTTTATCTGTCGTTATTTTTTCCACATAGAGGAAACTTTGTTTGTGTCAAAACATTTTTTTTGAGTCAATCAAGATTGGTCTAAGACGGAAGAAAAAGGAGTTTAGAAAAAAATGTCTGGATCATTGTATGTGTGTGTGCCAACTTTTTATTCAGGTTCCAATTTTCCACATTTTTTTTTTCACTTTCAACCGCTTCTATTTTTAAAAAATTTGACATCAGTAGCTGAAGCTTCAGTCACTTTGATCAGGGACTATTTTTTATTATTTTAAGTGAAGCTGATGTATACTTCCTTATTTTTTTTTATCTTTGACGAAGTTGCCTCTTTGAGGAAGCCAAAATTGATGGACACACACTTTCTCATTGGGATGACTTTGTCAAAGATACAAAATAATAACGAAGCAATTTTCAATTTTTTAATTGAGTGCAAAATCATTTCTCATAGATTAAGTTGTGAAAAAAAAATGTGTAAGGGTTTTTGGTATATTGACTTGAACATTTAATTCAGACGTGTTTTTTTTTAGAAAAATGGAACGTTGAATGAAGACAGATTGCGTGTAAAACGAGGCATAAAGAATACCAAGGATTTGGGAAAAGTCATCTCATATAAGGGTGAAACTCAGCTATCAAATTGGGCGGAGAACGGTCGGTGTAACGAGTTCAATGGTACCGATTCTACGATATTTCATCCTTTTCTCTTCCAAGACGAGGACGTAGTTTCCTTCACCCCTGACCTATGTCGGAGCATTGGTGCTCGTTGGGACGGAACTCAAACTACCATCAAGGGTTTGTCTTTCTGCAGACGAAATATTCAACAAATCTTTTAATTTATGCAAATTTGAGGGGAGAACGTCGAGTCAAATTTTGTGGATATTCAAAGATTAATATCTCATTTACGTGGCCGCTAGTATTTTTAGAAAAAAAAATGTACTATTGACATATCGAACGAAGAATTTTTTGTCAGATGACAAAAGCATGCTGATAATGATACAACAATTTTTGTCGTTTTAATACTCTGCACACTTTTCAAAGACACCCAGTAGAAAAATATTCCCAAATAATTTTCAGTTGTACTTAAGCTTAGATTAAGCTTAAGATGAATCCTTATGCCATGAAGGTAACTTTTTATTTTTTTTGTAAAAATTAGTAGTTATAATTTATTTAAAAAAACTATTTAAAAAAAATAAATTATAACCTACGGCCTTGCTTCAACTAATTTCAAGCAAGAGAATTATTTGGTAATATGTGGCCAATCGATTCTCTCTGAAAACTGTGCAAAGTATAAAAAGAAAAAAAATTGTCGTTTTATTACTCTGCACACTTTTTAAAGAGACCCAACAGAAAAATATTCCCAAATAATTTTCAGTTGTACTTGAGCTTATATTAAGCTTAAGATGAATCCTTATGCCATGAAGGTAACTTTTTATTTTTTTTGTAAAAATTAGTAGTTATAATTTATTTTAAAAAAACTATTAAAAAAAAAAAAATTATAACTTACGGTCTTGCTTCGACTAATTTGAAGCAAGAGAATTATTTGGTAATATGTAAAAAAAAAAAAATTGTCGAAAGTGACCTCCGTTACCCGCATATTTTTATTCCATCTGGTAAAAAAATTTTTTGTTTGCTAGGTCATTAGTACATATCTTTTAAAAATAATATTAGCGTCACAGTAAGTGAGATTAGATTTTGAATATACGTAAATTTGAACCTAAGTCTCTGTCGCCTTAATTTTCATAATTATTAAATAATGTGTTTTATTAATATTTCGTACCAGGAATTGTCGGAAATCATTACACTGCAGAATTCGGTGATATGAGTACGGACCCAGATTTAAAATGCTTCTGTCCAACCAATGACACCTGTTTGAAAAAAGGTCTTTTCGATCTCTTCAACTGCATTGACGCACCGATAGTAGCTTCTTTGCCACACTTTTACAAAGTGGATAGATCCTATTTGAAACAAGTCGCTGGTTTAGATCCCAGGAAGGTATTTATCATTTTTTATTAATTTTTACATCGAACGAAATAATTAATTAAATGAAGCAAATAAATAAAACATTTGCAATTGCATTTTAGAAAAATCCATACTTGTCGGAATTTCGAATTGTTCGAAAAAAATAAAGTTGTCAATTTAACTCACGTAAAATTTTGGTAATTTCAACTCAAATTTTATGAAATAATGACACCATTCGAGGTTTCTACATTCGGTGAAGGTTCATAGGAAGGTGCAATTTTTATAGCAAATTGAATTCTTCAAATTTTACGTAATACTCTTCAGGGATACTTTTGGCATTAAAATTGATAAATTTCGTATTCATATTTGACAGAACATTGACTTTTTAATATTCATTATAGCAGAGGTTTGTAAAAATAAAAGTGTAAGTAATTCTACAGTAGGTCCTCCTAATAATGGGCTGCAAATTTCCTTAATATATTTTGAGACAATTCAAATTGCCTTATATTCAAGTTTCTCCAATTTTTAAAGAAGTATCCAATATTTAATACACATTGTTTTTTTTAATATTTTAAATAGCTTTCTCTTATGAGGAATCCAAAATTAATCAATATATTTCCTGACATTGACGATTTTTTTTTACCAATGGAAAATAATGAGAAATTAATGTAAATGATCTAATTTGCATTTTTATTTTACATGGCGCTTAATTATAATTAAATAGAATATTAATAATCGTTAATTAGCAACGTAATTATTAATTATGAAATACATCTGGAAAAATCGCAATTTTGTGATAGGAAAAACATCAGTTGGACGTCGATTTTGAGCCTATGACTGGCACACCTATGAGTGCCAGAAAGCGGCTTCAATTTAATATGTTCATTCACGCTGAGGAAAGAGTAAGAGTTTTGAAAAATTTTCCAACTGCTCTGATGCCCCTTTTTTGGGTGGAAGAAGGTGTAACATTGGGAGACGATATTCTCGCTCCAGTGCGAATGGTTTACACGATGTTGACCATGGTCAAGTAAGTATTTTAAGGTTTATATTTTTTACAGTTGAGCCTCTTGAGATACGCAAACACAAATAATAATAAATAATATATTTAGTGCAGAAGTATGCGGATAATGCTGGTCGCTAGAACAATTTTTTCTGTTTTTAGACTTTGCACACTCTTGAAAGAGAGCCGGTTGGCCAAATATTCCGAAATAATATTTTTGGTTAAGCTTGAATCCTTGTAGCATGAGTGTGACTTTTTATTTTTTTTTATTTGCAAAATTTGGTAAAGTTGTAATTTACTTAAAAAAATTATTTTTAAATAACCATTCAAAGCTACGGACTTGTTTCAATTTTATGATGGATTTTCTGGTAGTCGCCACTGTAAGCATTTTTATGATTTCAAATGCGAGTGGTTAGGACCAAAGTTCGTAAAATTTATTTGAACTTATATGGGGCAAAATACGTCAAATCGACCACTCCAATTTTTCATCCGAAACGTGAAAATTTCAGCTAAATCGGAAATTCCGTTTCGAAGGAAAAAAGTGGCAGCTTTATTTAATTGAAAAATGACATAAAATAAAATCGGAGAATTTTGCAAAAAATGTTGTTGGAAAGAACGCTGAAAACCCAAAATTTGATGATGTTATGATTTTTTTTGTGTGAGCCGTAGTATTGGCGTTAAAAAATAAACAATGATTATCTTCAGAAATTTTTAATAGTTGGAATAAGCAAAAAAAAAATCCAAATAAATTCCTACGTTTTTTTATCAACCAGATCAACATCCTGAATAAATTTGAGAACGTTTTGTTGAGATGAAAAATTGGAGTGGCCGGCTTGACGAGGTTTGCCTCATATGTTAGGTCTGAGAAGGATATAATTTTAAATTCTTATTTTTAAAATTTAGATATGTGCCGAGAAAAAAAAACTGAAAAAACGTAGGGGGTACATAGATACTTGTAACAAGGTGGGATTGACCTATGAATTAAAAAAGAGATAGCTTTTTCTTACAGCTATTCAGTATAAAAAATTAAAAAAAAAATTAACAGCAGACATAATTTTTTTTTAACCATTTTTTAAAATTCATATGACCTATGAATTAAAAAAGAGATAGCTTTTTCTTACAGCTATTCAGTATAAAAAATAAAAAATAAAATTAATAGCAGACATAATTTTTTTTAACCATTTTTTAAAATTCATATGACCTATGAATTAAAAAAGAGATAGCTTTTTCGTACAGCTAGTCAGTATAAAAAATAAAAAATAAAATTAACAGCAGACATAATTTTTTTTTGTGTACAGCATCACAAAATGGGGGATGATGATTATGGGAATGGTACTTGTCGGAGTCGCCGCTGGTCTTCACTACAAAAGGCGCCAGAGCAAACAGAATTTGGACATAACGAAGATATCTCCACGAAAATAAAGTAGAACCGACTGTGGCCTTTGAACTTAAAATCACTCTCCAAGCCACCCAACTTTTCACTGTCCCTGGATCGTAATTAGTTCCTAAAACATAATTTTATTTTATTAGTTAGTCGTCAATATTGTTAATAGCGATATTACAAGCTGCGTCGATGGTCGTGACCATTATTCAGACATGAAGTTTACGAAAGTCACAATTCGAATCCCTAATTGTTTGCGATGAAACCAGGATTATTTTTTTATGTAAAATTTAAGAGTAAAGAAGTTCTCAAAAATAGAAATAATGATACAAAATGCCTTTTTATTGTGGATGGTGATAACAAATACGTCAATTTGAACCAAAGTTTAAGAATTATTATTTTTTTTATTGAATTTAAATTTATGGGCAAAATACTAGGATTAAAAAATAATTCTAAATATTGTGTAAAAAAGAATGTATTCGAGCGAATGAATTGTGAATGCTATTGAGTCAGCTCTAATAACAAATATGAACGAAAAAATGTTGGAACTTTCAGAATACCAAATTTTTCTAATGTATCATGTTTAATTTATTGCACAAACAATACATCTTTTGCGAATTGGAATAGATAATCTAATAATAAACACGACAGAATTTGTTCTTTGTAATGTCAAATTTATTATAAATAGGTATTAAAAAACATACTTTTCTAAAATGAAAATTTAATTTCTGTGAAAAACACGTCTTATTTTGCGATTTTGTCATCAGCTTTGTCCGAGTGATTTCGATACTCAAAAATCTTTCTGATTTGTCAATTGTGTTGTGTTTCAGGTGCAATAGCGACCTGCGATTATTCTAAAAATGCATATAAACAAATTTGTATTGCACATATTTTTAACAAGAAACAAAGTTGTTTATTGGGGAATATTAAAAATACTATAAAATAATCTACTTAAATATCATACTTAATAATGTTAAAAAAAAATACATTCGATACTTTTATCGAAAGATTTTATGCATAAAAGCCAGTCTATTAAATTTAATATAAAATTTCATAATATTAATTTTCATCAAACTTTTATATTAAATTTAATATGCCAATTTATGCATTAAATTTACTGCTCATAATGAAAATTTGTACAGTATGGAAACCGATTTATTCTATCAGAAAGGCTCTAAATTTTTTTTATCAAAACAATGCCAAATAGAGTTTGAAATTTTCACGAGTTCAACCACTGAATTCACTCTTAATTTTGTAAATAACATTAATAAATACGTCAGCAATTATTGGCTTGACAAGATTTCCTCAATTATATTTTCGTTCACATCCTTTGCCGATTTCGTGTACTTGTCACGTAAGTAAATCACATATATGCACTTAGATGTATGTAGAAGTTTGCAGATTTACTGCGCAAGCGTATAGCGTTATTCGTGTATCAGGTCCGGAAAATGCATCGCAAAAGTGGGGTAGAACAATGTGTATACAGAAATACACTGGACGTATGATCTCAAGAGTCTGTTAAGTCGTGGCTGTCGAAGCCATTTTTTTGCAGTCCAATAAGTGCTGGAAAATCGCACGTATCGCGACACTTAGCAAATATTTCATAATCTCTTTCGAGCTTTTTAATTCGGTGGCTCTGCGCTTTGGGGCACCGTTTAGCTCGCCACAACATATCGATTTGTTGTGCTGTTTCTTCTTTTTTTTTTTTTTTTTTTTGGTATTAGGTTCTCTCCGATCGAGTAGAATCTGAACAAGCCTGAAGTCATCAGCTACGAGATCTGTATGCCTGTTGAATAAAGTTTTAAGGCTCAAACGGTAATTGTTACTTGTATAGTTTTTAAAGATTAAGTAAATAAATATTACGATTATTTGTCAGTGATCGCGAAAAAAATTGCTGAAGTCAAGATAGTAAAGTATAAATCGCGAAAAATCGCAAAGTCTTTCCGATGGAGTTACCTATAAAACTTGGTGTGGGTGGAGCCACTCTGTTCTTCCTCGGCATAATTATTGGTTTCATGGCTTTTTCACCGTCACTGAAGACCCAGGACGATGCGGTGAGTAAATTTTTCATGGTTTTGTTTATTTTATTTTATTTTATTTTATTTTATTTTATTTTATTTTATTTTATTTTATTTTATTTTGTTTTATTTTATTTTATTTTATTTTATTTTATTTTATTTTATTTTATTTTATTTTATTTTATTTTATTTTATTGTATTTTATTTTGTTTTATTTTATTTTATTTTATTTCATTTTATTTTATTTTATTTTATTCTGTTTTGTTTTGTTTTATTTCATTTTATTTTATTTTGTTTTCATCAAGTGTTAATTTTTAAGATCGTAAAAAGATGTTGTCTTACTAGGGTAAGTTTTTTTGAGCTGAACATTGACTGGCGAGTTGAGTAAAAAATGGAAGATATTGTTTGCAATTCGTCATGCTTATATAATAGTCAAGTAATGGGATTATTCACATTTTAGGATTTTGTCAAACTTAACAGAAACCTTGATATTTAATTTTTTCATTTCTCGCCATAATTTCGATTTCGATTTTAGCATTAAAAAAGAAAATTTTAATTCCTATTCTTTTTAAATCCGGATTCGGAAATTGGCAAAAATTTAATGAATGGAAAATCGAGGTAAGCACTATTTTGCTTTCATCGGAAAGAAAATGGAATTTTTTGACATAGAGATCACATAGTAAATAATTAAAGCTATAAGCGACCGATGATAGAAAAAGAGTACTTAAATATAGTTCACAATATTCATTCATATTTGACAACCATAAAAATTGCAATTGATCTTTTATTTTTGTAAAGTGAAACTTGCCTTGATCGCCTTGGAGACTTTGTACAGCGACGTATAGCGACGTTAATGACAAAATTCGTAAGAATTTTTCACAAATTCTACCGTACTGCATCCGCATATTATGCAACGCGACGTAATCTCGTACCGGCAGCATGTCAAAACGACATGTCTAAGTTTGTCTACTTTGAACTTACGTGTCGTTCCCTCTCTGTCTGTCAGAATATAAATCTTCAATATTTCTGCGTCATGCTCTCGCGATTAAGCAAAGTACATGTTATTTGTTCACTTTTAATAGACGGTTCGAGAATGATACGCGGTGCTCCGTTAGTGAGATCGCAACTCCTACCGTCCCAACTGAAAAACCGATATCCACAAAATGTAATCTTAATTTGATGTTGCTTTTTTATAGAGGAAGCTTTGTTTTCGTGAAATTTTTTTTTCGAGATTTCCATGTCAGTATACTCAGATTGGTTTTTTTGGGGAACCCAAAGGAAACCAAAAAAGAACCCAAAGAACCCAAAGGAACGTAAAAAAAAATCCAAAGAGCCCAAAGAATTCAAAGGAATCCAAAAAAGAACCCAAAGAACCCGAAGGTACCCAAAAAAGGACCCAAAGAACCCAAAGGAACCCCAAAAAGAACCCAAAGAACCCAAGGAACCCAAAAAAGAACCCAAAGAACCCAAAAAAGAACTCAAAGAACCCAAAGGAACCCAAAGAACCGAAAGAACCCAAAGGAACCCAAAGAACCCAAAGAACCCAAAAGAACCCAAAGAACCCAAAGGAACCCAAAGAACCCAAAGAACCCAAAGAACCCAAAAGAACCCAAAAGAACCCAAAGAACCCAAAGAACCCCAAAGAACCCAAAGAACCCAAAGGATCCCAAAAAAGAACCCAAAGAGCCCAAAGAACCCAAAGGAATCCAAAAAAGAACCCAAAGAACCCAAGGAACCCAATAAAGATCCCGAAGAACCCTAAAAGGAACCCAAAGCAACCCAAAAAAGATCCCAAAAAACGAATATAAAATTCTTCCTCACATAAAATTTGTTAAAATTATAAAAGTTCTAAAAAGGAAAATTCAAAGTTTCAATTTTTCGCAATACTTCCTCTATGAGGAAGTCATAATAATAAATGTCTTCCTCATTCATGGCTTTGTGAAAAATTCAAATTTCCAAATTTCCTCTTTACAACTTTTTATAATTTTAACATATTTAATATGAGGAAGCAATGTGCAAAGTTCGGCTTTGTGAATTTTTTTTTAAACTTTAATTCAATTTTTATTGTCACATACAGACGGTAAAGTTGAAACATGGGGCTGAAATAAGAGAAGCGTGGGTGAAAACGCCATTTCCGTACGAATTGAAGGTTTATCTCTTCAACGTAACGAACGCTGCCGGCATAACGAACGGGGATAAGCCAATACTTCACGAAGTGGGGCCTTTTGTTTATGAGTAAGAAAAAATGAAAATCTATTCGAGATCTATTTGATTTCTTTTAAAATACGTTTACCATCGTAAACTTCACTGCACCTCTCACAGTGAATGGAATGAAAAGGTTCAGCTGGAAGATCACGAGGAGGACGACACTGTTGAGTACAGTCAGAGAATAACTTGGATATTCAATCCTTCCAAGAGCAACGGCCTCACCGGAAATGAGATCATTGTAATTCCTGACTTACTTTTGCTAAGTATCGTCATGACGACCCTCAGGATTCATCCGCACTTAATAGGACTCGCTGGTGAGACGATGGGTTCACGTAATTTTTGTCGAAATATTTACCTAACGATTCTTATAGTACTTTGTGCCGTAATTTTCTGCATTTTTTAAAAATTCAACTGGGTAATTATTTTTATTTATTTGATTTTTTTTTTTTTAATATTAGTCTTAAAATGTCAACCATACCTTTTTATTCAATATGC
The DNA here is from genome assembly GCA_964016905.1 of Perithous albicinctus. Classification (NCBI taxonomy): domain Eukaryota; kingdom Metazoa; phylum Arthropoda; class Insecta; order Hymenoptera; family Ichneumonidae; genus Perithous; species Perithous albicinctus. Next base: position 7,609,278 of record OZ024688.1, read on the forward strand.
ATTCAAATTCCACAATCGAAGTTCTTACATTTCGTAAAAAAATAATTTTATGAAATAACTGACAAATCGTTTTGTTTAACGAAAAGTCGTATGTAATTTTTTGTTATGTAGGTAAAGAGGCAAAAAGTAACGAGATAAAAATAGTAATATTCACAGAGTTTTGGTTAATACAAATGTTTTTTTTTGTTGCAAAAAATGTTTTCTAACATTTTTTTTAAATTTTATACAAATGGCAATAAATATGTACATTTGTCTTGTCTTCTATTAGTCGTATAATCATTACTTTTCAGCGAAGGCTGTCGACAGTATCTTCAAAAAGCCGGATTCGGTGTTTGTCGAAGCAACAGCTCATGACATATTATTTGGTGGCTTGCCAGTAGACTGTAATGTCAAAGACTTTGCTGGATCTGCAGTTTGCTCCGTTTTAGAAAAAAGTCCATCCTTCGAGACCATAGGCAAACACCTTTACCTGTTTTCGCTGTTTGGATATGTAATTATATTACAATGTTACAATCTAGTATATATTTATTGAATCATATTACTTTAATTTTTATTTTAAAAACAAGTATAATTATTTTCTTAATTTTCAAAACGTGTTTATTAATTTTTGTTAATATTCTATAACATCCTTTTTTTTACATGTCGTTATTGCTTTCTCATAGAGGAGAAGCTTTGCCTTCGTAGATTTTTTTTTAACAGGCTGAAAAAAAAATGTAAATCTATGTGTAAGATATATTTTTATATTAGGGCGTGATTTTAATTGCTATTAATTGTTACTCTATTACACGTCAATCTATAAATATACTTAAATTTAATTTATTTGTTATTGCTTCTGCTAAGAAATTAATTATTTTGCACTTAATTTTTTAATTATTATAAATACTTATTCTATTTTATAATTTAATATAAAATTAATTTCCAAATCTATAGCTATTTTTTTTTATACAAAAAAATTTAATAAAACTAATATTATTTTTAAGTAACTAAAATATAACATATTAAATCCTAATTTCAAAAACGATTTTTACAACAAAAAATTAGATAAAGAACAGATTAATATTATTTTTTTATAATGCGTTTTTATTCTTAATTATCGTAATAAAATATAATTTCACAAATTAATTCATAAATTATTTGTGCAATTGAACTATATTTCAAACTAGTGTATATAATAAACTACTTTTTCTACAAACCTCGATATAAATAACAAATTAATTTTAAATTACTTTTGTTTTTTAGAGGAATGGAACTGTAGATAAAAACAGGTTGCGTGTTAAACGTGGCAGAAAAAGTATGAACGACGTGGGAAAAGTCATCTCATTTAACGGTGAACCTCGTTTGTCGGACTGGTCGGAGGGAAGCCAGTGCAACGAGTTCAATGGTACCGATTCCACGATATTTCATCCGTTTCTCTTTCAAGACGAGGACGTTGTTTCATTTGCACCTGATCTGTGCCGAAGCTTTTCTGCTCGTTGGGATGGAACCCACACTTCTGTCGGAGGTTTGTCTAATCTATAGTTCAGACATTATTTTAATTTATATGGATTTAATGATCATTTGTTAAATAATATATTACTTTGTTTCAGGAATAACAGCGAATCATTATACCGTTGATTTCGGTGATATGAGCAACGATCCCAATTTGAAATGCTTCTGTTCAACCGAGGATACCTGTTTGAAAAAAGGACTTTACGATGTGTACAACTGCGCTGGTGCACCGATAGTGGCTTCGTTGCCACACTTTTACAAAGTGGATGAGTCTTATTTAGAACAGGTCGTTGGTTTGGAGCCTAAAAAGGTATACCGATTATTTCCATTTGTTCATGGTACAAAATGAAAATTAAATTAAACAAATATGCAGGGTGTCCCATTTTAATTTTCCAGTTGATTTATCTCGAAAAATTCTGCCTAGATCAAGTATTGAGTGTGATGAAACTTTTAGGGTTCGAAGGGGAACTTTAAAAAAAAAAATTTTAAATTGGTCCACCATTCGAACTGGCGGACCAGTTGACAGGCTGACTTCTTTTTAAATGGAACAATGACTTTTTTTTCTATCCAAAAATTTGTCATATCACAAGTAACAAATTTGCAGGGAACTTTTTTTGATAAAGTCCATATTTGTTAGGTTTGAAGACCATTTTTGACTATTTTGGCCAGTTGATTTATCTCCAAAAATACTGTCCATATCAAGTAATGAGTTTTAGAATTTTTATTCACTGTTGCTTTCGAAATTATGGTAATATAACGTTTGGAAATATTTTGTATAAAATTTGACATGAGAAAGCAATATGCATTTCCTTTGCACACTTGTTTTACACGTTGCGAAATAATATAAAAAATAAGCAAATAAATAAAATATTAATAACTGTTAAACGTTAAGTACGAAGTACTAAATACACCTGATACCATGTTGATCTTATGATAGGAAAGACATCAGATGGACATGGATTTCGAGCCCATTACCGGCACGCCTATGAGTGTCAGAAAGCGAGTTCAAATAAATATGTTCATTCACGCAGTCGAGAAAGTAAAAATTATGAACAATTTTCCAATTGCTCTGCTGCCCATTTTGTGGCTCGAGGAAAGTGTAACGCTTGGAGATGAAATTTTGGATCAATTACGAACGGTTGTCAAGACATTGGAAATGATCGGGTAAGATTTTTCGGTTTTATATTTCTTGTCAGAATCTCTCTAAATATACAAGTGAACGGAAGAGGTAATCATTTTTTTTTTATAAATAGTATTACGAAGTGGATATGATAATTATGTGGATGGGACTTGGATGAACTGATGCTGCTCCGGTAAATTTAATATTGACCTCGGTATACTCGATGAGCTAACTGCAAGAACAACTTTACTGTGATGGTTCATAATTATCAGAATATTCCTACAGTGAATAGTGCGAAATATTCCATATTATTTATGCCATTTATGACAGATATTAAATACCCTGTGTCCCATAAATCTACCTCGTTTATGTTTATTCATTTTGAAATTTTTTTTTTTTAAAGCCTCGAGTATCAATCCAAGTCAGGACCAATAATTGTCTGGAGAAGAAGAATAATTATTCAAGACTGGAGGCAATGACCTTCCTATTCTTTTTCCTTTTTTTCTTTCCTTTTCCTTTCTTTTCTTCTTTTGTCACTGATGCATTACATTTTAATTAGTACTGAAAATAATATAATGAACGATTTTATTTTTAATTTTCATTTCTGTGGATATCTTCACCGAAACTGCATTTTTTTTAACTGTGTAGGTGAGGAATTCTCGAATATAGAATTAATGGTATTAAATGGCTCAAATGGCTGTTTCCAGTAGAATGTAATTATTCAATATAAAAAAATTAAAGGTAATGGCAGTGAGCAGAAAAAAAATTACATAAAAATGATATTTTATTAAATAGATTTCAATTTATTGAAGAAAATACTAGGATTAGAAATACTAAATGTTTTGTAAATAACACTTATATTATTCAAGTGAATTAACTGTGTTGATAAATAATAATAATAATAATAATAATAATAATAATACTTGACCGTTCCTTTTATTCTCCATTTCTTTATTATTTCAATTTGTTAACTTTCTCCTCGTGCTAGACATACTTTATACATTATCAATGTGTACGACACGTCGTTTTCGTACTGATCGGCAATCTACAACACTTTACGGTGAAAACGCCACTAATTTATTGATTAAAGACCTCAACGTCTCGTATATTGAACGTTGTTGAATTTTCAAACTTTTCGTCTCGGCACGTCTTTGACTTCTTACGTATATATAACAATTACATGCATATGTTTTTTTTCTCGATTAGTTTCATAGAAAAAAAAAATCGAAAAGAATATATGATTTCTGCCCGAATGGATATTTTAAGATTCACGCATTTACACGAGAATACTGCAGCAGGCAAGTTTTATAGTCGATCTTCACTGCCGATAAAATAGAGAACTTAATATCAATCACAGAAGCGAGAAAAGCTGGTCTTGAGCTTTTACTAAAAAAAAAAAAAAATCCAAGAGTTAATTTATGGTAACCGTGCATTTGTTCACTTTTTGAAATATTCAAAAATGGAGCTATTGCTAAATAGTCTGTTGAATCGATACAAAATATAAAAACTATTAATCTATACGCATTGTCATATATATATATATAGTATATTTCATAACTTATAGTATTTACATCGTGCAAAGTCGACATGTCCACACGAGTCTATTCAGTCTTGTAAAAAATAAGTTGAACTCATCCTTTCCAAAGAATTGTCGAAGTAAGATATTCATCGTCTTCATCGTCATCCACACGTATCATCACTTTTATGTTAAGTATACTTGTTACCTTTCGAAATATTTGCTGACATTTCCAGATAATATTTTGAAGTGATAGTATTCTAAATTATTTTTTTAACGAGTGCTGGCAATCACGTCTCTCGAATCAATTTCATTTCCGATGCATTCTGAATAACAGAATGATTGAAGAATTGGGACATCAATTTTAGATTGATCAAGTATTCTTAATAACATCAAGAGCAAAGCTCAAACTACACTGGCAAACTCCTGTCACCGAAATTTTTACCCAAAGACTTATTAACCAAAAAAAAAAAAAGTGATGATTAGCTTAGTTTTATCTTCCTTTTTTTTTTGTCGATTCGAGAAATTTTTTGAAAGACCAATGAGACATTTTTTCTTCTAAAATTAATAGAATATTTCACTGGACATCGGTGAACAAGTATTTTTCTAAAGTACAAAAACTTCAGTTTTGATTTTCGTGTGAAAAATATTAGAGGGTAAAACTTTGTAAGAATGATCAAAAATATTTAGCATTGATCTGAGCGGTGTGTGAATGCTCCAAACTCCCTTAAAGACGGTTACAGAACTTGACAGGGTAGGGATAGAAAATGTTGAAATAAATTTGTATTTACATATTCTTTGGTTTTAATAAACTGTAAACATTTTTTTCAATGACTCAAAGTATGCATTTTTTAAATATCCATAATCTCAAATTACTTGTCTTTCAAAAAAATAATAATTGCATCTGCAACAAGATTCCTGGTGAAGCAAAAAGTATTTTAAATACATTTTCATTCCAACATTTCATCCCTGCTTAATTCTCATTCCCTTTTATCAAACCATCGTACTAATTAATACTGTGTTTCTTTCTCTCCCTGACCTTCTTTCTTCTTTCATGACCATTTTTATCAGCTCTTTGCTTGGAGTTTGACCCGGTGGAGTCACTTCGGCACAGTAAAACATTTTTGTAAGCGCATCTATACTCAGAGCTCATAACGACGTAAATCACAGGATTTATACAAGTCGTAAGATAAATAAGAATGTAACCAGCGATATTGAGTCCTCGCCAATCGATAACGTCCTTGAAAGTTTTTGTTATCGTGATTGGTAAGTAACAAATGAGAAATGACGAGAATATCACGAGTATCATCTTCAGCAGCTTTTTGTCCTTGGTCGTCATTTTGCCTGATTCGAAGGCTCGATTTCTGACACTGCGAAATCGCGACTCTCTTCTGAAGATGTTTGTCCTTTTGGAGCCTCGACGTTCCGAAAGAGAATCCGATCTGGAACTCACATATTCGTCCGATATTTCGTTGGTGTATCTTGCCGACTGAGGGCTCAAAAGTTCCGAATTATGCTCAAGATCACGTAGAAATCTTTTTGGCAATGAAACCTCATTGCCATTGTCCTCCAAGCTTTTTGTGTCTAATATTTGCTGACGTTTTGAGTCTCCAAAAGCTTCCAAGTTGTTCCTTGAGTTCCGAAGCGTTGTTGAACGGTTCCCAATGTTGTTCAGGATACCGCAAGGATATCTTCTTGGTACCTGAAGACAACAGTCCTTCATACTCTTTTCTTCGATCACGCGACGATCGGTATCCGATTTTTCACTTGGCGAATCCGCCTCGTAAAACCTTAAATTAGGTATCGATTGAGTGGCAGCAATGTCAGAATTGCTGAAGGCAGAATCCTCTTCAGCGTCGCGCGGTTGATCGATGTAGGTGTCGATGAAGGGAAGAAATTCAACGCTACGTTCGAAATTCGATCGGGGCTCGTCCTCGACCTCTTCGTTGTCGGAGGAAGTCGAAATTCGTGAGTTATCTTCACTATCATCGAACCTCAACTTTTCACCTTGAACTTGTAGATGAGGAATTGCCGAACATTCGTTTACGTTTTTACTGATTGAATCGTTGTCCCTGATATGGTTTGTCGTGGTGTTTTCCATGGTTTTACTGGTTTCGTCGGGTTTGCATAAACAACTTTCATTATGATCGCTGTCAGAATTTCTTTGACTGCTCTCTGCCTCATTTAGACTTGACCTGTCCTCGGAATTGCAATCTTTTGGGTTTTCATCGCTTCTTGAACTTTGTGCACTTGATAGCTTTCGACCAGTCTGTAGTACTGATTGCGAATGATGATGCTTTTCGTGCTGCATGCCTCTGTGATTTCGATGATTATCAGTGATTTTGGTAGATGAACCTGAAGTCGTGTAATTTTTATTGTGATGCTTCGTCGATGAGCCACCGTTTTCTGTAGTTGTCAGTGTTGCACCACAACTTGAACCAATTGCCGAGTCCTCGAAGTTCTTTGTGTACTTTACCTAGAAAATAAATTTGGCGATTTATCATTTGATTTTCTATTTATAATCCACATTTTTTTGTTTCGTACAAAATTTGTTACTAGAATTTATTACCGTTTACTTTAATAAAACGTCGTTTGTCTTTTACAAATATTTCGTTGAATTAGTAAAGAGACAAAAAAAATGTAAATTTGTGTAATTTTCACAGGTACATTTAACATGAAATATTTCGTTTTTTTGACAATCGAAAATTGCCATGGTAACAAGAAAAAAATTCTGTATGTGGAATACATGTGGAATTTTTTGTTTTTTTGTATTCCGATTATTGCCGATCGAGTGAATCGATTTTCATGAAGTCGAATAAGGTCGTGCACAAAAATATAATTAGTTAAAGTAGATAAATATAGATATATAGACAGTTGAATAAGTAAATAAATAAATAATTATATGACTTTTCAGTTGTTATTTATTTATATAATTTGCATACATGTTCAGATGTATATAATTTAGAAAATAATAGAAACAATATAACAGACCAAATAAAAAAGGTACAATGATTACCTCGAGGCTGGCTTTAACAAGGTCAGTCGTGACTTTTTCTCTTCGTCGACTCTTTAACGCTGTCTTTCTCACAATATAGAATATCCTTGCATAGCAAACGATTATAGCGATGCAAGGTGTAAGAAAGGCGAGGATGAAGAGAAATTCTTTTGGGCTTCGACCCTTAACATCTGGCAGGATTGAGCATGATCCAATCGCAGGATCCAGACCAAAACGACCCCATTGCTCGAACCAAGTTGCTACGAGGGCTCCGAATCCTGATATCCATGTTGCCAACACCATCAGAACCAGATACTTGGTTTTGTACAATCTATCAAATATAAAATATAATAATGAACATTAAATAACATATATACATATAGCATTTTTTTTTTTTAAATAATATTATATACGAGACATTCCACAGTATTTCAGTCATCCAAATTTTAATAGTTCTGCTGTACTTCCAAAAATAATTCTAGTTACAATAATAACGCGTTTAAAAAAATGTCGGTTTCGAAAAAAAATTGTTTAAGCTTAAATGAGACGTCCTTTAAATTTGATCGCCAGACTCATATTTTTTAAGAGCCAGTGATAAATTATTTTTTATTGAACAGAAGGTAGGGAAACGAAATTTGATCATTTATCTTTTACCGAAAAATTTTGTCGACGAATTTTAAAAAAATTCATGACACTTAAGAATTTTAAAAAGGAATTAATTAAGTATCAATCGGCAAGTATAAAGTACAGAACTTACTTTGGATAGAGTCTGGGATGTCCGATCATGACGTAACGATTGATAGTAATCGCCAGAACGGTGAACAAGCTGACAGCGACGAGGCCATAACGCAGAAGTGGAAATAATCGACAGAGAAGTGTTCCATGGTGCCAGGAACCGTGCCAAAATGTCGATGTAGCCAGTGGCAGGTTGAAGCAGCAGAACATTAGATCGGACACCGAGAGATTCATGATGAATACTGCCGTTGCGTTCCTCAGCTTTGTTTCGAAAAACAAAAATCAAAAGAGAACATTAAAGTTTATGACCTGACATCGTCAAGCTGCATCTGCTTCGACGATGTATTTCTTTTTTTTTTTTTTTTTGCTATATGAGCAGTGCGAGATTCATAAGTCGAATGATTTCCCTCTGGAATACACGGGACTACTAGGTCACCAGCATTACATCTCTCCTAGCTGCATCGTAAACTGTTGCTAGATATAATACGTACATAAAACTATATTTTATCGAAGAGCTACGCTTGCAACCTTCATAAAAATTTTAACCCTGCATAAAGAAGGTATTTTCCTGCGTTTTTTCTAACGCGGTTTTTTTTCCACTGCAAGTTTTATCTTATAAATTCAAATCAAAACCTACCGCTAACGAAAGACGAGGAGTACAAAAATTGAAGCGAAAATAATTGATGTTTGGAATACATGATCATATTTACAAAAAAAAATTGTAACTAATTGTTAAAGAAAAAAATTTTAGCTTCTTTTGGTTTGACAAAAAAGAGTTTGTAAAATGTATAGATTTTATTGTCACTTCGAATATCGATCAAAAGTGCGTGAATTTGTTAACTTTTTTTCTGTCACATAACTTTAGACTTTTTTCCTTGTGAATTCATCGAATTTACAAAAAATAATGTGCAAAAAAAAATCAGCACTTGTGATCGAAGAAATAAAATTGTGTAAATCAGTCGAATTGTTTTTGTCACTTTTAATCTTACATAATAAAATATTTGGAAATTCAACAAGCTTCGAAAATCGTTTGGTTAATTTACAAATTTAAGAGAACATTTTTCTTTAATGCAAAGAAAAATCAAATCAACAAAACGGGATTTGTATACTAAAAATAATGGCATTTCGATTTCACACGACGAATCTTTTCAATGTAATGCTTATTAATTGGTGCGTGTTAATTTATCGGAATTAAAATTCGTTTCGCTTAACGGTTACAAATAATTCATGTACAAAGGTATTTTCTTTAATTCCGTTTCATCTAAAATGGGCTTTATATTGCCCAGTCATAACGAATTAGACCTGATGAGGTCAGACACGCACAAAAGTGGAAAGGTAGAAAGGCCAATTTGGTAAAATGTAATTTAATATGAAAGGTCATGGGATTAGCGGCGTGGTTAATCACTTTAGTAGGAAAAGACTTTGAGTGAGCGACGATAAAAAGAAGAAAAAAAAATCGACGAATGTACGCACACCTAGGCTGTATATTCGTATACAATAAAAGTAGCATGTGGAATTCGTGCGGGTGAACAAGAAGGGCGAAACCAGCCACTTTGTGGTATTATTTTTTTTTTTTCAACCACCCACTCGTTTCACCGTCCGTAACGCTGTATTTACGATAGCATATAGAACGATGCGATCGTACCAGTATCACCTTTTTTTTTTTTTCTTCTCCGGCTTCCACAAAAACTCGATTCGTTCCCATATTTTAAGAAGCATAATTTCACTCGTTCCTCCCAGATTGAAATTCTAGTGGATTGATGAATATTCTCATTTTCCATTGCATTCTTTTTAATAATTTATGCTCAGAATGTTGAGTAGAGTCATTTTTTTGTTTGGTGGGATATGAAAATATTTTTTCAGTATGCCTGGATAATATGGAGATCGATTATAATTATTAATTTTCTCGGGATAATTTCCTTTCAATAATCAATCGAATAGAAATTTGGAATTGTACGAAAATTCATTGAGAACAATTTTTTAATATGAACTATTGATAATTATTAAAAATTGTTGAAAAATAACAAACAAATTTAATCTCCCACTCTTCGGTATTATTGAGAATTTTTAATTAATCCTCTGGCAATTATGTTTAAGGGAAGGCTATAATTATTTTTACCAAAAAATGCATTTCTTTCGAAATTTTCGGTAAATGTTCCTTAGATTATGACCAACTTATTGCCCAGTCTTGCCTATGGATAGTTTCTAAACTGGGTTCTGACAGAGCTAAAATTGCATTACAAGTGTTGAAAAGGTTACTTAACAAAATGTTGTCAAAATATTGAATTTTTACCAATTAAAAATATTTAGCAAAAGTTAGAAAATCAAAATAAAATATGAGTCGAATGTGAATAATTATATTAAAAAATTTGTTCGTTTTGAAACATAAAAATTTGATGAGTTTTTACGAATGTGGATAAAAATAATATGTAATGTTATTTTAGAGACGTAATTATATTTTTTATTTTTCTGTAAAAAAAAATAGTTGTTAAATAGTGGAGAAATGAGTGAAATAATCTAGTGAACGAAATTGTATTGTATTTATGACAAAACCAATACACTTTTATTTCGTATACAATGTCTGCAAATCTATGTGTGGGATTTACGCAACAACGCCGATTTATCAATAAATCAAGAGGGTATTAAGATTGCGGTGGTTTTAAATCTTGCCCGGAAGATCCCCACAGTAAGCAAAAGAAAAAGCTCAATGTGTTGGTTCGGCAAAGCCCGCGAGAGCTGTATACAGCGTCTATCTTTTCGTTTTGCTACTTTCTACCCTTCCTCGCAATGTTGCGGAAACCGCGCGGTCGCAGCGATTACGCGGGACCTCTCGTTCACGAGAATCGATATTGTCCAGGAGTTGAAATACGTTTTTGTACTGCCCCGGTTACCGGGGTGCCTCTTAAATCCGAAATGCGACAGTGAGAACGAGCTTCTGTCTGTTTTGCGATCGCATTACGTCCTCGCCGTTCCACAATACAGGAAATTCGAATTCGTTTAAAGTGTTCGAATTAATTTGAAAAAATATAAAATTCTTTGAAACAAGATGAAGCATTGTTAATTCAATTTGTTTAAATATTTTCGATAATAATTATGCTAAGACTTTTTAAATATTAGTGAACAATTCGTTAAAGAAAATAAGAACATTTGAATACTAACAATGTCAAAAAATATTATTAAAAAATAGTGAAACAATCTTTTAGAAAACGCTAATCTTTTTCCTATGAAATGAATTCGCTGCTTTCTCACGAATTATTTTTTAAAAAGTCTTCAAAAAATTTCAATACATTTTTATTTCATTCAGTGAAATCTTGAAAAACATCTGTAGAACCTTTTCTTAAGCCATATTTTTGTTACCAAAAATACTGTGGAACGTTTGAATTAACGTAGTTCTGAAAAAATTCTGTAAAATACTTTGTTCAATAACAAAATTATCTAGCTTACAGTCAAAGTGAGGAAGATTATTACAAGCTTAAAAACTGTAAGAAGAAAATTACAGTATTTAAGCTATTTTTTATTTGGAAAATTATTAAAAAATAGAAAAAATAATTAATGTACTACAGACGATTGGTCAAATGTTTATTTATGTAAAACCGGATTTTTCAGATTTTTCGGAATTTTTTCAGATTTTTCCGAACTATGCAAATTAAAAAAAAAATTTTGAAGTTACATACCAAATGCCATAATTTAAAAATCTGCGAAAATTCTGAAAAATACTCGATTGAATATCAAAATTTTCTAGCTTATAGCCAAAGTACGCAAGATTGTTCCTCTTATTGTTTTCAAGCTTTTTTTTATTTAAAAAATTATAAAAAATAGAAAAAAAGGTCAATCTGCCATGAACGATATGTCAAGCATTCCTGTACATTTTATTGGATCGTGCTTTTTCCGAACGGGATTTATTTGTTAAACAGTCTTAAAAAAAATTTCAAAATCTTTTCTTTAAAATATTTCAATTTCATTCAGCAAAATCCTGAAAAAAAAAAATCAGTAGAACCATTTCTTAAGCCATATTTCTGTTACCAAAAATAATGTAGAACATTTGAATTACCGTAGTTCGCTTGTTTAACTCGACACATAAATAAAAGGAATCTGCATATATATATGTACTGTCCTTTTATTGGATCGTGCTTTTCCTCGAGCGTGTACTTCTTCTCATATATCAGTGCTAAGAACACTCCTATTCTCCTCTCGTTCTATCCTCCTTCTATTAATTTCTCCTTCTCTCGAGCAAATGAAATTCGAGACTCGAACACTCTTAACGCCCATTGTAAGCTCATAGTACGTAAATCTTCCTGCCACTTTTGCCCATTTCGTTTGGTTCACTCCCAGCCACCCTTCCAATTCTCCTACTTCAATCCCGTTGAATCGAGCCAAATTTACTGTGTGTAATAAAAGCAAAATCTAGAATTCAGTCCAATCTCACAACTACACGAATTCACAAGTAATTTATGCATTTCTCTAACACGTTATCTCTGAAAATAACCCATGTTTTGTCTCAGCTTATCATTTCAATTTGTTGCATACTCGAGCGAGAAAATGTTAAAAATGCGTCATCTCTCGGAAACTGACTGTCCTTATTGGTTTCGATAAGCGATAAGGGAGCCACTATTCGCCTCAAGCGAAACTAATGGAATACATCGGCACCACAAGAGCATCGTGCACAGCATCACCAGCTGCAGTTCACGATATGAACTGCAGGTCTCGTCTTCAACGATCGTTTTCCTAACTTTGTAGGTCATCGGATGATGTCGTCGTCTTTTGCGGAGCCCTTTTTTGCGATGGGTGTGCAATACCTATGTGAACAAAGTGAATTCGGAAATTGATACCATTTCTATACGCCTCGTAAAACAAAATATCCCACGTCGTGCTTGCACCTAACTTTTCAGGATTTCGTTGTGTTTTTTTTGTATCTTCAGTCGGAAAGACATCAAACATTTGAATATTTCACTTGCAGAGATGACGACGATCCGGATTTATCAGTCAAAATGTAGTGAATTGTTGAAATGAAAATTACTTAAAAGTCGCTCTTGTTCGGTGGAGGAAAAATGGATAAAAATGTGGAGTGAAAGAGTAAGTAAAAGTAAATGAAGAAAAAGAAGTAAAACTTCTTCAATGAGGAAGCCAAAATCGATTGGCTTCGTCATGGACTTTGTACGAATTGAAAAATAATGAGGTAGCAATGCGCAGAGTTATACTTTGTACATCCTCTTTTTCTTTTTATCTCTCTTAATTGTTCTCTCAGACCATGAAAATTAGTATCTTATCCCTTGAAGAGACTATGTGGTGGGATGTGACTCAAGATATTAGCTCTGCTTAAAACATTTTCATAGAAATGTGAAGAAGGCATTGGAGTACGAACGTTTTATCTCAACACTATATTCTATCTGTGTTTTTTTTTTAACCAGATAGCAACCCTTCGAACCAGGAAGTTCACAGCAATTCAATTTCATTTCCTACTCGGACCAATGCGACGAAATATCTCCTGATTGAATTTCAGGGCAATTCGCAAAACGCGTAATGACAACCCTAACAGATTTGATGACCAGCCGAATGACCCAAAAAATGACCGATCATTAAATGCAAGGCAAACAAATACCACTGAAATATGCAAAATGTCCAAAAAATAATCATGAACGTTTTTGTTGGTTGGTCATTTTTTTTTCGAAAAACGCCAAATCACCATCGTTGGTCATTTTCCAGTGAAATTTATCAGTGGAAACCACTGATTATTGGGCTTACTAAGGAAGAGGGGAAAAAAATGCTTGTCAATGTCATTCTGTTTTGTATAAAATATATTGAACATCCCAGGCGGTTCTAAGAGGCTGTTGGGTTTCTTTTCTTTCTTCCTTCTCTCTGTGAAAATTTGTTTTTGCTCGAAGTCGCTGACGCGTTACGTTTTCCTCCATGAGAATGAACAAAAGTATTGGAAGGGTGGAAATAGGAGTGGGTCGAAAGCGTAAGCTAAAACGGGATCAAGAAATCGTGAGAGACAAAAAAGTAAAATGAGTCCACATAAAAATTCGAGATGTTGACGGTCACATACTATTTTTTTTTTTTTTTTTTTTTTTTTTTTTTTGGCATTGGAGACACAACACACACTCTGTAAGAATTTGGCGACAACACATCCACTGATTGGAGGTCGAGTCTTGGAAGCAAGCAAATTTACGCATCAAGAGACTCGAGCGTGTCCTACAAGAATTTAATTAAAATCGAAAAGGTTGTTACTACAAATATATTCGCATGCTCTGTTGTGTATAGATATAAGGCCGTTGGAGGGTTGATCGAGGAGTTCGCGGACAGCTAACAGAAGAGACGAGCTTCTAAAACGACGTACATATATAGAAGGATTGATAAATAAAAGTCACCTTCATTTAAGAGCAAGATGTAGAGCAAGGAAATCTGACTTTTAAAACATCTGCACTAAGGTGGTAAAAAAATACGACTTTTTTATTGAGCAAAAAGCATGAAATTACTGGAATTCAGTGCGGTGCGATTTTTTATGTTTGAAAAAAAAAAAGAAATTTCGTTTTAATTTTGTTATTGATAAATAACAAAATAAAAAAAAAATTTTAAATTAATTTTGTTATTGATAAATAAGAAAATAAAAAAAAAATTAATTAATTTTGTTATTGATTAATGACAAAATAAAAAAAAATGTAATTAATTTTATTATTGATTAATAAAAAAATAAAAAAAAAATTTTAATTATAAATAACGAAATAAAAAAATGTTTAAAAAATTAATTCTGTTATTGATAAATGACAAAATTAAAAATAAAATATGTGTGAAATTGAAAAATACAAAAGATTGTTCAGCTTTTTTTTTTTTTTAATCCTATGACAATTGCAATTTATAATGGTTGAAAAAAAAGTGATTAAAATTCATAGATTTGAGTTTGATGTTTGAGAACATCTGGGAATCAAGGTAGTATGTCAGCATATCGACATTGCACCCAGGTGTCCGAGGTAATGGGACACCCCGTTGGTTGATTCAGGTCGGTGAAACGCGCGTAGCGTGTCCACGATGCCGAGAAACTAGAGAAACTGAGTCCCTTGTGACGCAATTATGCTCGTCAGGATCGTCGTCGTAGTCGTCTGTACCTAAATGGAGTAACGTGAATTCTTCCACTATCCTGAAATAACAATTATCGTAATGTGCGCCGGTATAATTAATTGGAAAACCTACTTTTCTACTATTCGCACTTTTATTAAAAGCTCCAGTTGGACGATAAAAAATGGAGCTCTTCGTCGTATCAATTTAATTTCAGTGTCGAGTTCATAAACAACCTCTTGATGACGATTGTTCGACAGAAGTGGAGGGAACAATTTTTTCTTTTTTTTTAAGTTCAGTTTTGACGCATTATAATTCCTATTTAACAATTTTTTTTCTAAACAAAAACAAATTCAAGCTTCTTCTATAAAAAAAAGCAAAACGTATATAAAATATTTTTTTTAAACTGAAAAATAAAAAATTTAGTTGTCAGAGCATTTTTTTATTATAATAAAATTTTCTATAAAAAAGCAAAACATGAAAAAAAAATTTGTTTCACAAAAATATTTTTTAAGAGCAGATTAAAAAAAAAATCATTTCAAAAGCTTTTTATAGATCCGTCAGTTCAAAATTCCAAAACAGTGGATATTAATTTCAATTACTTTTCGCAATACAGGTCGCCACTTAATCATAAAATTAGATATAAAAAAGACACAAGAGAGTACAGATGTCATCTGAGATTTTGTGGATCGCTGAGCGCATTATTTTTCTCTTTGCGACGGAGAAAAAGAAAGTCGAGGAGGAGGGAAAGTGGTGGATAAAGATAAAGAACAGAGAGACAATAGAAAACTGTCGAGGACAGAAAGGATGCGCGTTGTACTAAAGTGCCAGAGCTTAACAAGTGGATAAAGCGCGGGATCGAGTTGCTCCATGTAGCCAGCAACTCCGCTGGAAAAACGAAAAGCGAAAAAGGGTGAACGAACCTCCTCGTATCCCTTTAGTGTCACGCTTTTCCTACAGTGGAACACCTAGCCGAGAACAGGCGAAAGATAAAAGGGTGTGCCTAGCGTGAAACTTTGAAGAACGAGCGAAAAGGACCAACAAAAAGTGAAAGAGCTTGTTACATTTTAAACAAAAGAATTAGCCGGACGAGGCCAGCTATATTTTTACTTACAGAGTTTTAAGGTTGCTCGAGAAACTTCTCCTAATTAGAGATAAGATTTTTTTTCGTTTTTCAAGAATGATTCATTTGATGATAAAAATTAGGTATATTCTACTATATTTTTTGTAAGGCCTGGAATTTTATGGACTCTTGTCTCATTTTATTCTACCTCGTTTTTCAGTATATCTATCTGGATTCAATTTAAGAAAGGTTCACCAAACGATTTTTCTTTTTAATTTGGATGTTATTATGACTGGAATATTACTCGACTGGCTGAAAAAAAAAGTTGTTCTCGCTTGCCAAGAATAAGTGAAGATCCTTTTTCGTTCTCCTATTTTTTCGTTCGTTTCTTCGCATTCGACTCATTGGATTCTCGAATTTTCTGATCCTCGTTGGATAATACAAGAACTAAACAGAGTTTCCACTGTTCTTTATATTCTCAATGCGAAGAAAAGAACGCGGATGACAAAAAAAAAAAAAGTGTACCAGAAAAAGCAACGTCCATTGCAGAGAAGATCTCGTAGAGGTGAATTGATGAAATGAAATAGAGGATGAGAATGCTGGAAATGTCGGCAGAGACAATGGGCTTGAACGAACAGAGGAAAATGCAAACGAGATGGAGAGCTCAAAGAATTTCAATCCAATCTGGACGATTGGAATAAGTCAGTGGATTATTTCACCCAAGTGTGCAACAAAATTTAATGAACGAAAGGAATAGAAGAAAATCTTTGCCTATATAGTTGAGATTTTAACGAGATACTGAGGTTTGTATTCGTTCATTTATACATTGTTTGCAAATCGGAATCTCAGGTCACGAGTTTATATTACGAATAAATTGTGGAAAAAAATGACGAATCGTGCAATTTCATTAAGGACTGCATCCTGAATTATTTGATTTAGAAAAGAACGTGTATTCAGATGTATACACTTGTTTCAATACATTTTCCAAAATGCCAAGTTCAACTATTGTAAAAAATATATGAGAGTCGTATCGCAATAAAATACACAATAATTAAACACATGTTCAGATTTCATTACAGGTCCTATGTGTGGCATTTGTTCATCAACTAGGCCACTGGAACTTTTGAAAAAATGTTCGCTGTTCATTATATACCATTAAGATCACAACACAAAATGTCTTAATTGGTGAATAAAATATAACTAGAAAAAAGGGGTTGACTTATTAAAGAATGCCTCGTACATTTTTTATTCCGCAGTACAAAAAGATTCCTCGATGAGGAAACCAAAATTGAGCAATGCCATTTCCATGTACTGCTATCTAAAAAAAAATATGAGGAAGCAATGTGCAAGTTTCTACGTTGCAACTTTCTTTTTTATAACGTATATAATTTTAACAAATATTTGTCTTCCTTAACTGCTGGCCATTTTTCCAAAAGAAGGTAGTTGACACAAACTCTCAGTCACTTTTCCTCCCACTGATTTATCTGTTCAAAAATATGTATCCATTTTTCCTTTTTTTTTTTCTTCAAATTGAAACAAATAGGATAATGCTGGAAGAAATTTTTCACGAAACAAGTCAGGACGGAAATAAGCTGCGCGAGCCTTGGGCAAGCAAAAGTCAATTTGGTGCTTCGATGGATCAGCAGGATACTTTATTCGTTGGGTGTTTCTCGGGAGAGAGAAAGACGAACTGTGGTAGCAAAAGGTTATCCGGAAACCATCCGATCGTTGTCACGACCCATGTCACCCGACACGAAATTACCTCGAACCTCACAGAGAACGTTGTGTTCAGAGGTGGCTTTGGTCGTTCTTGCTGGAAGGAACATCATAAAAGTATGAACTGGATACGGAGATACTATTGAGTTTCGCTTTTCTTTTTTTTCTATCCCTGCTTCGATGCATATCCCTTCGATCTTTTGAATTTCCTTCTATCGCCAATTCAATGGGTCAATGACTTTACACTTTCTTTACATCTTAGGACGTTAGTCCGTTTTTCATATTTTTATTTCTTTCCTTTTTGCTACGAGAGTTCCACTTTCAACGCGCCCTTTTACCAACAAACATAATTCCTCGGACTTTCTGACACAAAAGTATTTTATTCGTTGAAACAGTAGCTACGACGACGACGCGACGGTAACACGCAGACATTAAACTAACGGCTGTGAAAGGATTCAACGTTCCTTTATGACTTTCTTATCGTTGAGGACCCACACCCAGCATCAAAACCCCCCGCCTCGGGCTTGTCCTCTCGTCCTGAGACGTAAAAGCAACGACAATGGGATTTTAAGATAAATTGTACGGGAAGGCACGTTGCCATACGATGAAACAGAACGGGACGTTAAGAAAACGTCATTGCAACCAGTTTTAATGATAGCACCTATTTTCTCTTTATGGAGTTCAGTGGATAATTTCAAAAATTTGATCAGCGAGACACCAGCATGTGCGAGAAAGATAATGATACAAGCTTATATCTCGGACTGAGCATTTTATAATAATTCATTGGAAGTCTGAGATTCACTCTGTGCCTTTTTTAATTTAAATACATGCAGAGAAGAATCTGATGAATATTGCCATATATGAGAAACCCTTTTTCACCTGGACCACGTTTTTTTTTTAAATACATTTATTTGTCACTAATTCTAACACTTATCATTTTGCTCCTAATTTTGTATAATCTACAGCGATATGTACAGAGCCCATAGAAAAATTGGCAGAGTGGAGAAAATATATTTAGGGGAGTAAAGAAGGGTTATGAAAAGTTATGGTGGCCCAGTTGTTAAAGCATCCCTCATATCTCGTGCATGGGACGTAAAAGCAACGACAATGGGATTATAAGATAAGTTCTACGGGGATGCACGTTGCAATACGATGAAACAGAACAGGACGTAAAGAAAACGTCATTGCAACCAGTTTTACTGATAGTAACTATTTTCTCTTTAAGCATTTGAGTAGACAATTTCGAAAATTGGATCAACGAAAAACGCCACAAAGTGCGAGAGAGATAAAAATACAAGTTACTAACACTTTTATATCACGGACTGAGAATTTTATAATCATTTTTTGATTCTTCATCAACTGGACCACTGCAACTTTTGAAGAACCTTTTTTTTACCTCAATATACGTTTTACCCAGACTGCCAATTTTTTTTTTGTAGATTCTGTACAACCACCTTCAGGTTACGTAAAATTAAAAGTACAATAAAAAAGTGCTGGATTTAGTGCAAAAAAGAATGATTAGAAAAAAAATTGGGGCAGTCGTTACAGAATGCCTAGTCTCGTCGAAAAGCCTCACGACGGTTGATCTCAAGATTTTCGTAAACTTGATATTAAAGTGCGAAGGATGAATATACCGGTGTCAGAATTTGAGATGACTATCCTCTGAAAAGTGTTCAAGTGGTCCGGGAACCTCAGTACATTCAGGATGCGTGGCTTGTCTGTGGCTTCGAGCATCAGCTGGTATTTGTAGAGGAAACGACGAAGGGTTTGGTAGCTCTCGTTGAGACGACGGCCAGGCCAAGGAGGTTGAGGTCGAGGCTGAGGCGAATTTTACTGAGGATGGGGAAGGAACGTCTCAGGAATGAAGCACATGCCACAAGCCAGACGCAAGCTCGGCTAGTGTTACTTCAAGCAGTGAGGGACAGAGGAAAGAGCGGTGAGGTAAGAAAATGGAAGGATGAGGATGCGTGCGTCGGACAGAATGAAGGATAGATTCAAGGCTTAAAGACGAAACGAAGCGGTCGTCGGTTTCTCGCTTCAGGCATAGAAGACGAGGGAATTGTGGAGCTTTTGCCAGCCAAGAGAAGTTACATTGGACGAAATCTGCTGGGAAAGCTCTGCCATGCGTATACACGTCGCCTATATACCGATAGCATGTAAATCTTCTATAAATCTTGCGGATTTTCCGAATTATATTGGTACTCAAAGCTACCACAATATATAGTCTCTCACAATTCACAATAACAATAGATGCTTTCGAGCAAGAGAATGAAACGTGTGAAAATTTCTCCGCAGGAAAAGTGCCGAATACATTTTTTAAATTGTGCTTGTAATTATTTGTAAATCATTAGTGCTCCATGGTTAAGCGATGCTCTGTTTGAAAATCTTAAAAAAATTGAGGTTCCGTTAAACGACACTAGCAAATTTCCAAACAAAAAATTCAATGAGTTTTTGTTGTTTGCAACATTTTTCTTTTCTTTTCTCTCATTTATCGTACAGTTTCTGCTGCTGGCTCGGATGGAAAGTTAATTGTCCATCATAAATCATCCGTGACGTCAATGGACAGCAGCTAGTTTTATTCTCTCAAACTTTCAGGGCGAACAATCTATCCTCTACGCGTGGATGGCTTTAGAACCCCAACATCGATCTATATAAATATATTCGACTGTGGTGGATGAAGTTAAATTTCTCTGGATATGGCACATTAATTGACGTCTCGTTGTATCAGTTACTAATTTTTCGTCTACTTAATTTTTTAAATTACAAATAAAATTGGCACATTGCTTCTGATTATTTTTGAGCATTACAATATTATCCTGATAAAGATGTCGATGAATTTTTCTATTTTAGGTCAAAATAAGAAAGAATTGAAATTCAATTTTCAGTCATTTTAATTATTGTAGATATTTCGATAAAATAGTCGTTGGGTCAAAGAAATTGTAATCAGATTTTTGGCCAAACTGGCATAGAATTATTGATACGACACCGAGACGTAAATGAGACGAGACGAAATTCAGTCACTTTCGATGGAAAAAAAATCATTATTTCGCTCGCACACGATCAATCACAATTTTCCATCAATAACGCCCAAACTTTATTATTATCCGACGAGACGAGATGGTATCTCGTAGGACGAAACGATGCGAAGGTGGAATGCTCGGCTGGAGCTAAAATTCCATGGGGCGCCTGCTATGAGGAAGTTTTCGGTCGAAATCACGTTTTCGCGATGAAAATTGCGAGAACGTCGAACAAAACTAAAGTAGATTTACAGAACAATTATTTACACTATTTTACACTTATATTGCTTATTCATAAAAAAAAGTTTTGGCCTCGCACATTTAACAAAAAAATCGATATTAATTTCAATGTTTTCAGATAGAAAGACGTCTAATTTAAGTTTTTTTTTTGGACTCTTCAGGTTCTCGTTCCATTTATTTTCAGCGGCTTTTTTTTCTTTATCATTTTCCTAGGTTCTCCAAAAAAGAAAAGTGATTGTTGATGATTTATGGAAGAAGAAAATGAGAAATGAAAGCAATGACCTGAAGCATGAATAATTTTCTTTTTCTTTAGGTTTCTTCTTCTCTTTCGTTTTTTTTTCTTCCTCTATTTGTTCCTAGATTCCTTCATAAGACAGCCAATGAATGTCTTTCAAAAAATTATTTTCTTCTTCCAGAAACATTCAAGAATCACTGTTATCCTGGATTACGTACGTGTGCGCAATGTTAGTGACGACAGTAAAGAAGGCAGGGGAACGAAGAGGTGCCCTATGTAAACATCTACAGGAAAAGTAAGCCCAACGAGGTACGTAGCTCCAAGTTTGCGTTACGTTAGCCGATTTATAAATACGTTTCTGCGCTTGGCTTTCACTGTGTGGTATGTATTAAATGCTTTTACAGGGTTGCTATATATACAGTATGTACTTTGTATACTATAGGTGATAGAAAACACAAGAGAGCTTGCTAAAACTGAAAAAAAAACTTGTGGGCTCCGAAGGCACAGATCAAAGTCTTTCTTGCACTTTCGTTTCGTTGAAAAATAAAGCTTCTACGTTACTCGATGAGTAACGCGAGCACGTGCCATGGCTTATGTCTCTGGTCTTTCATTATTAAGAAAAGTTCAGCCTTGGCTCGTAATCAAGCTGCATACAAAATTTAATCTTCTAGCTTATTTTAGCTTTGCATTTTTTAAACAGTACTATATTCAATTTTTTATATCATGCCAAGCCACAATATTTCAGTAAAAAAATGTTAAACATTTTTTTTGTTTCTTATTTTTTAAACTTTTAACAAATAATTACTTTCAAAGCAATTTGAGAAAATAATTGTGTGATTACTAAAAGAAGAATGCAACGTACAATCTTGCTCATTGTTTCTCCATTATTTATTTTTTATATACTGTTTTTATTCATTTTAATATTTTTTGTAGCTCGTAATCTAACTGCATACAAAATTTAATCTTCTCGCTAATTTTAGCTTTGTATTCTTTAAATAGTAATATTCAATTTTTTAAATCATTTTGCCAAGCCACAATATTTCAGAAAAAAATGTTTAACATTTTTTTTGTTTCTTATTTTTTAAACTTTTAACAAATAATTACTTTCAAAGCAATTTGAGAGAATAATTGTGTGATTACTAAAAGAAGAATGCATTTTTATTCATTATTAATATTTTTTACTAAAGCAGAAACAAGCTAAATGATGTGAACCATATCAACCTAATTAAAGACACTTGGTAATGACAATTTTTTATAGTCACAGGATATGCATTTTCATGAGTACAAAAATTGCACATTTTGTGTGAAACACATTGTAAAAACGCGATGGTAGA
The DNA here is from genome assembly GCA_964016905.1 of Perithous albicinctus. NCBI lineage: Eukaryota > Metazoa > Arthropoda > Insecta > Hymenoptera > Ichneumonidae > Perithous > Perithous albicinctus. The sequence goes on from OZ024688.1 coordinate 7,631,790, forward strand.
TAAAAATTATATGCTGAAAAGTGAATATGCAAATCTGGTGATAATAACGTAAGCTGTAAAACCGTGTTTTAATTGTTAGCTTCAAGCTGCATGCGGTAGATTCGTGTAGTAGCGACATGCAGGAGAGAACTCCAACTGGCAGACCACGATATCGGTCCCCCGGTGCAATAATGCATGAACGGTAATGCATAGTAATGCGTTCATTGTCACTCGTCCTATTGCTTCCCTGTATCTATGACTATACCTATACAATAGTCACGACAATCCGCATACACCATTGTTCCGTGTATTTGATTCAATAGATACTGTGTATATGTTTCGACAGGATTGGCTTTGCAGATCTATACGAGGGATTCCACCGCAAGTGGGTCGCTTAAGGGAAATTTTCGAATTTTAATGGAGTAATTTATTTATTTATTTATTTTTTTTAATTCCTGATGCACACAAGTTGGCCATTTTAATGTGCTTTCAATGGAAGTTAATTTTCATTATTTTAAATGCGACAAAAAAAGGTGTTTTTTAAATTTATTTATTCGAAAGGAGATCATTTCTTCAATTATTTAATCTCCTTATTTTGCTTGCACAGACTTTTTGAAATTAAAAGTCTAATAAAGTTTAATAAAATGTGGTTTTTACAGTACAACAGTTTCCTCAACGTTTTAGACCAATTTTAGTGTTCCGACGTAAAAAACTCGATTAAAAGAGAATAAATACAAAGTTGTGAGATAGTAAAAAATGTAATCATAAAGAATTTTGAAAAATGAATAATGAAAAAATGTCCGAAAGCAAAATTTCGATTAAATAAAAAACAGTAAGATCAGATGGTCTTAAAGCTGAGTTGGATTTTCTCGTGTAAATTCAGACATTTCTCTAAGTGTAATTTTTTTATGTTTTGACATATCGTAAACATATTAAAAATAAAATCTCGAATTTTATTTTTCGTCAAAGCAAAGGATCCGTTATGCTGAGGAAAAAAATCAAAACACATTAATTTCATCATCTATTTATGTGAATATTCTGGGCTACCAATAAAATACATATATATTTTTAAAATCCAATGTCAAATGATTGCTCTTGCATAAAAATCAAATTTTAATAAATTTTCCCTGCCTCCAGTTTATTATACTGAATGTAATTTATGTATCTTGTGATCGAATAAAATTATGCTGAATCATGAAAAAAGAAATTTCTTTTTTAACCTACAGACACTCTTCTCTCAACACATTTATTCGCCAATCTAAAAATATAAATAAAAATAAATGGAAATTCGTAATTCCAAAAATAACCACTTTGGACGACCGATGGAGTCGTTGTACCAATTCAAAGGAAGCGAGAAAAGTGGAGTAACGTTTATTCACTCGGTGTCATGAACTTTGAAAGCAGATTGAATGAAAAAAATAATAATAATAATAATAATAATAATGTCCTGCAGGGCGAGCTGGAACTTTTACGACGTGGTTACTTCTGCAAAAAGTTTTCTTTATCCCGATAACGCCTCTTCTGTATGATACGTGCGTGGTTTTCTCATTGTCGAGGCGGGATATAAAACCATTACATCCAGAATCGTGCTCAAATGGTGTCGGGATACAAGAGTTCCAAAGTATTGTAACATTACGGCGTCGCGACCCCGTTTTCGCTCACGTTTCGTGGCAAGGCTCTTGCTTCCCTGCATAAAGCGGTACCTTCTGTAGATATATATATATATATGTGTGTATATACATATATATATACATGAGGAGTTTCATGGGAAGTTGGCCAACCCAGTTTCGCGAGATCTTAAAAAAAGTTCATATGTTTTTGTGTAAGTTATTGAAACTATCGAGAACATCTAGTAATTATATATTTCAGTTTTTTTTTTTCATATACTTTTGACCCAAAGTTATGTTCTTCCTGTACGAGGAAGCTACATAACTTTGGGTCAAAATTATGAAATTGTTTTTATGAAATTTCTTTTTTTTTTTCGAAATTTTCATGTTCGTCAGAATCACTTAAAACGTCGAGAAAAGTGGATCATAAAAACAACGACAAATGATTGCACGACAAAATATCACACCACGAAATAACCCATTAATAACTAAAATATTAGGACAGCAATATACATCTTCGAAAAAATATATTCTCAACTTAAAATCTCAAAATAATATTCGTCTTAATAAAATTCAGAAAATTATTAGACCTAATTGACTTGAAGTGGACAAGGCAATAATTTTTTAAAAATCAGATTCAAAATTAGCCCATAATTCTGCTAAAAATATTGTTATTAAAGATAATAAGTGTATTATTATCTTTTTTTTTATTATGAAACAATTAAATCGTATTAATAAATAAATTCCTGCAGTTGCTAAAGATGAAGAATGAACTAAAGAAGAAAGGGGTGTAGGAGCAGCATTGCCATGTGTAACTGAGAGAAAAAATGGCATTTGAGCTCTTTTAAAAATTGAAGCTTCATATTATTAGAACATATTTTTTTTCATATAATTATAGAATTAATTTACTTTATTTATCTTCATAAATTTATCATTAATATGATTTTTATGTCACATTCATCTAAGAGAAGGAAAACAATTAATTATCCCTTTATTAATAAATAACCTTCGTGATATTAATCGTTCATAATTAATATTAACTAAACAAAATATTCCTCAATTAAATAAAATTATTATTCCCCCATTAATATTCTTATATGAACTATAGATGAAAAAAACTACTAATATTTTTATATCAACTTGACATAAACAAATTAAACTTGATAGGCTTATCTCTACGTTGCACGATATTATTGACCCACGATTAATAATCGTGAGATCTAGTAAGCACTATTCCACGCAGGTTGCCTCAACTATAAATATGTAATAAAGTTAAAGTAAAGAAATGTAATTTAAAAATTTGATCTTGGAGACATAAAGATGTCTTGTGATATTTTTTTGCTGTGATATTTTGCCATCATGATATTTAGTCGTGTGATATTTTTACGATTATATGATGTCGCGTTCATGCACCTCTATTATTCAAAAACCGTTCAAGCGATTGAGCGGAAATTTGGCACGCAAGTGAAGCAGTTGTCTCGCTTTGAATGCCGCGATTTTTAATCTTTTAATCAAGGTCTGTATGAATTTTACATAAAAAGGGCGTGGTCGCTTTAATTTTCGTAAAATATTGGCTATATTACACCAAATAGTTCTTCATAAATACAGACACGTTCGAGGTTGTTTGGTACTGAACTTGACTAAAAATGGTAGAGTCATTCAAATTTAATGAGGTTTTGAATTTTTCGAAAAACTGCTATTTGAATAATTTTCGCAAAATTTGACGAGCTCAAATTTTCTAAATAATCAAACTACTATTCGGAGACGATTGCTACATAGTTTCGTTATATTCTGTAGCATGGTTCAGATTTTACAGGATTTTCAATTTTTCAATTTTCTATAGTCGTAACATTCCAAAAAAAAAGGGTTTAAATATTGTATCAAATTTAAAAATCTTGATATTGCTATTGTAAAAAAAAAAATTGAATATAAAATAATTCTCAAACGTAAAAAAAAAGTTGCAAAGTAGAACATTGCTCACAGCTTCCTAATCATTTTCCATTTTGCACAAAGTTTCCTCTATGAGGAAGCCAAAAGTGATCGACGTACTTCCTCATAGAAAGGAATCTGTGCAACATGAAGAATCATTAGGAATCTAAGAGCAAGGCTCTATTTTCTAAGATTAATTTCCTGTTTTCAGACATATTCAGGATTTTTTGAGGTGATAAGGAATCAGAATTAAAAAGTGAAATCTTAAAAAAATCATAAAAAACCGAAGTACCAATATTTATCCAAATCAAATAAGTTTCTTCATCCCGGTGCGTCATATTAAATCTGTTATTCAGTGCATATGTTTAACGCCACTTTTTCTGCGACCATGCCAAAATATTGCTCACAATACTTTCTCAAAATGGAAAATAGTGCAAGAAACCAATTTTCAAAAATCTCCTCTGCAGCCTTCTTTGAGTGCCCACAATTTTTTTTAATACTCCTGATAAAATAATATTATTGAATTTAATGACTGGACTAACGACACTGGCATTGGCTTATAACGAAATTACATAAATTTCCCGACTGTTCATCCGGGAACTTTCGCTTCTCCTAAAAGAGAAAGAGGCAAAAAAAAAAAAAAAACGTGACCGGAGTAACCATAAAGTACAAAACTCACGAACAATAAATCGACTTCTCTGGTGGGTCTGCTTCTCGATCTCTCCTGTGCCATGCACGCTATACAGCTCACCGTTCATACTACACGGTACCGAGTGCAGGCCGTACGTACGATCTATAGCGCAGAAATGCATTTACGACTCGCTCGAGAGGTCACTGGAGCCCGTGGACTCAAACTCGTGGGTTTGCACGAGAGCACGTTGGACCGGGTTATTTTTATGTTTCCCTAACTACCAACACGTAGCTTGTACGTACGTACACAATCCGGGAGCGTACGTAGGGAAAGACGGTCCAGAGCATGCTCGTTCACTCTCCTCGTCGCGGCACAAAGCAAGGAAAGCTCGCGGAAGCTTCTATCACGTTTCAGGACGCGTAAAAGTCTGTTCGCTACAAATAGGGATTCGGTTTATTTTTTAAATGCGATAATAGTCCAGATTAATTTCTTGTCAGAGACGGTTAATCCGGTGATTTACAAATTTCGGATTTTAGGACGAATTGACAGAGTCGCGAGCTTCCTATTTCATTTTTCTTGTATATATGGTATTTAAAAAATGATGCAAAGTAGAACTTTGCACGTTGGTTCCTCATTGATTCTGCCACCTCTTTGAGAAAGTTTATTTATTAATTTTGGCTTCGTTAATTTTCCTCGTAGAGGAAGCTTTTTGTCAAAAATGAGATTTAATGAAGAAGCTACGTGCAAAGTTCTACTTTGCATCATTTTTCATTTTAATTAGCATTTTTTAAATATCGTTGCTTCTGTACTTTTGGTAGTTGCTTGTGTACACGAATTAAAAGTTGAAAATGTATTATTTGTAAAAAAAAAAACAAATTACGTTATACATGACAACGAAAATTCTGTAATTAATATTGTTGCATCATATTTCCATCTAGTACAAAGTTTTCACTTACTTTCTTAACTCTTGCGGAAGTTAGAGCGGATATTTAAATTCTTTGAAAAATTCAAAGTGGCGTAAAATCCGAACTAAATCGAAATTAATTTTTTTCGAAAAATTCAAAATTCTATAAAATCCGAACCGATTTACCGATTTCGTCGAAATTCAACACCAAACAACATTGAACCTGTCTTCGGTTATGAAAAACTATTTAGCTAAATAGTCGAACTTTTACGAAGGTTAGAGCGATCACGCAATTTTTTTCAAAAATTAAAAATCTTATAAAATCTGTATTTATGGAGACATTTTGTTAAAAATTACACTAATTAAAGAGGAGTCAATGCTCTACTTGCGTGCCAAATTTGAGCTCGATCCATCGTGCCGTTCGCGAGTTATGGACGATTGAATTTTCCGTCCCTGGAACATACATACACGCACACACACACACACAAACACACCCACATACAGACATTTTTTCTAGACCATTTTTCCCGACGTTTTGGATCATTCTGAGTATGCTGACATGAAAATCTCGAAAAACAAAGAAAATCTCACGAAAACAAAGCTTCCTCTTTGAGGAAGCAAAACAATCCACAACAATTTTTCGATTTTTTCGAACAGTTTATCTTGAAATTTAATTTTTTTATATGGTATCAAAAGTATGTTACAGTATAGAAAAAAGCTTTACAACAATTTGTTAAAATAATATAATTTATTAATAGCACCATTTTTTACAAATTAACGAGAAGGTACAGATTTGATAAAGAAAGAAGATTGGAAATTGAATGTTGGACATTTGAAAAATTCAAATAAACCAGAAAATATCGCATATAACAGAAAAATTAATTATCAATCATTATTTTTTTTTAACCGCCCTTAATATTTATGCATATTGACGACTAAATGCAGGTTTTACCAAACAGCAAATTCCCATAACTTAAGAATTGGTAAAAGCCCTTATTGCGAATATTTTTTTTTGCTCCAATTTTAATTTTCGCCGATCATCGAAGAGGTCTCGAAAAAAATGGTGATAAAGAATGTGCTATGGAAATAAGTCATCGATGCAATTTTTAGCGAATAACATTTTTGGGGATTGTGACCAAACAAATTTAAAAAAAAATTCAAAAATTGGTGTGAAGTGTTTTCTTACATAAATGTAGAATATTAATTGTGGAATATTAATTCACAATATCATAGACCAATATAAAGAAACTGTTTTACTTTTAAATAAAACATTTAGTCCCGAATACAAAAAATCCGAATTACTGGAAATGGAAAATTTTGCTTTTTATGTAAAGCATCAATTTTCTGATGCTTTATATAAAAATATCAACATTGTATCACGACGTATTTCTAAAAAAAAGGCACCAACATCATGTAGTTTATTAAATATTAAATTTCGTATAATTTCGACTTTTAAGTACCTCTGTTCGTTTTAAATCTTCTCAGAAATAAAACTTTCTTTGAATCCTGTAAATAAATTATTCAGTCCCAAATACTAAAAATCCGAATTACTGGAAATGGAAAATTTTGGAAAAACGTCATTCGACTGCTCGTCTTTAGAAGTAAAGTGGCCAATTGTTGAGAGTTAAAGCTCACGTTTGGTATTCCACGAATCGCCTCGAGAGTTCTATGGCATTTTTGGTATACATATAGGCCACGAGTAAATGCTATTGCTGGAGGTGGAAAAGGAGAGGCAAGCGAGTTTGGGTCGACGTTTCTCTGTGAGAGAGAGCAGGGAAAACATCGGCTGTGAGTCTTCTCGGCGAGAGTCCGAGTTTAAACCCTTAACTAACCCAGCCGTTGCCTCCAAGCCTCAGAGAGCCTGTAACCACTATATCTATCACCAATTTTGTTAGGTACAGAACGACACGTACACGATATACGTAAGTAGTCATACGTGTGCACCTAGCTTTTTTCTGTACGTGCAGCTACGTGCACTCTCCCACTTATCATTTTCTTACTATCGGTAATGCAACAATGCTCCGTCAATATTTATTTTATTTTATTTTGCTATTATTATTATTTTGCATACTCATGAGCTTTGTTTTCGTGAAAATGATTTTTTTTCAAGATTTTCATGTCAGGACACCTCAGAATGGTCTAAAACGTCGAGAAAATTGGTTTAGAGGTGTGTATGTGTGTGTGGTTCTCTTGGCTTTGTTAAAGGTACAAATTAATAATGAAGGCATTTGGAAGATTCTACATTGTAAGCATGTTTAAAATGTAGATAATGTATGAAACAACTGTAATCGTAACTCTATTTAATAATTCAGGAAAAAAGAAATTATAGAGCGTTAGCTCTATTTGTTAGTTTAACAAAAAGCCATATTTCCACTTTTTTCTAAAGTAGTAAAGTGGCAAAAAAATTATGTAAATAATTTGCTTATTGCTTTCACTTTTTTTAGGTACTCACAGATAGCTGTGAGAAAGTATCTTAAGCTACAACTTTAGTTTTTTTGGTTTCGAAGTATTAAGAAATTCGATCCTCATTTTTACTAAAATTTGAAAATTCTTATTACTGCCAAGATCCAGATTCTTCTACCATTTTTAACCAAATTAAATATGTAGTAACTTTGAATGTTAGTTTGTTACTGGCGAAAATTTGACTGCCTCTAATTAAAATTGACGTAAGTTTCAGCGACGACGTTGATTTTAAGAAAAATTGAGAATCGACAGAAAAATGAGTTAAAAGTAATACAACATTTCTGTGGACGCATTTGTGTACACAATGTTTTCTGTTAAAATAAAAAAAATGTCAATTTAGGCTTACTGTGCATTTATAGATTCCGCTCAAATTAAATCACCTTTTTAACGTTACTTTATTGATAAACAAAACTTTTTAACCGAGTTAGGTTAGCACCCAATTTTTTCAAAAACGTAAAGTCTAATTAAAATGTAAAACAGTATTTCAATTTTATCATCTAAAAAAAAAAATTGTTATCAAAGCGAAATTTTCTCCACCAGGAAACAAAATTTGTCAAATTTTCCACGTCCTTTTAACAAAAAATATTTGAAGACAACTACACTCACAGATTCCTGATTAATAACATCTTTTTTTCTAAAGTATAATATCTGTTTTTGTTGTTATGTTATGTGTCAAAAATGACATGAGTAAAAATTCTTTTATTTTGTAAAATGAATATAAAGAGTACATATGTTATAGAAATAATTTTTTATTATCGTTGACAACGCGGATTGACCGATAAAGCATGAAGGTGCAGAAGTATATTGATAGATTAATTATTAATATTATTATAATTAATATTAATTAATTAATGATATATGTATTAAGTTATAATATTAGCTTTTTTTAGCTTTATTCTTTTCTAAATTCTTTATTTTATTGATTATTAATTTATTCTTTTATAAAAGAAAATTTTACGAAAGCTGTTAAAAAAGAACAGGATGAATATAAAGAGGACATTTTATTGAAATAATTTTCCATTACAGTTGACGACAGGGGAGGAGCGATAAAGCGTGAAGGTACAGATGTAACCCCAAGTTTTGGGGGTCTCGAATATCCGGCAGTATTTTCTTCGAAACTGAGCCATTCTTAAATTGCGTATAAAAAAAGGAAGAGAAGAAAAGAGGGCGGTAGATCCGGAGGGTTCGTCTCCTCGTCTCACAAAATAAGCAGCAATGGTACGGTATATATGGAAGGGGGTGTGGGCAGGGGGTGAATAAATTTCGTTCTCCTTCCGGATTTATGAACGAGGGAAGAGTGATCTTCTTCTTTTCTCTTTTTTTTTTTTTTTTTTTTTTTTATTACCTATACTTTTGTGGGAGGCAGAGACTTTACCACCTCGTTTAACTCGGAAATGTATAATACACTTCCGTGGAAGCGCGACACTCATGATGGATCGATTCACCAGCGGAAGTACTCGAGATTATTGATATTGTTATTGCTATCAGTGATATTGCATTCAGGATTACATGCATCTCAACAGTGGAATTGTAACCATCCAATTATTTTAGTACACATTACATTTATTTATTTATTTATTTATTCAACAAATAATATGATTTTCATTATTCTTAAATATCCTTCCATAATTGTAAGAAAATGTGTGAACATTTTATTTAAAAAAAAAAAAAATCTATTTAAAGAATGTCTCGAAAATATAAGAAATAATAGGACTATTATTTTTTCTATAAATTACTATTTCTTGCCGTATCGTTTTTAAAAGAGCAGAAAGCTTTTTTTTTTTTTGGTGATCTATAACATTTTCAAAAATTATTGCTATCAATTTATAGAATAAGTGAGCAAATTGTAAATAATAAAATGTAACGAGATCTTAATAATTTTGATCTTGAGATGAAGCCATGAATATATTATTACAGAGCGTTTGTTAATTATAGAAATTAAGATTTGAAAAGAACATTGAGACTGGCGTGTCGAGACGCCAATTACATACCGCTAATTAATTACTCGACAAACGACAGCAAAGACGACCACGCCTTCGTAATTTCACCCTGAACCAGCTCGCACATTATAACGCAATAATCATACGGCCTGCCCGCTGCTCCCTCGCTATATTACGACTTACCTAATGCTCGACCGAATGGGAATATTACTGTGAACTCGTTAACCACTCCCCCACCTGTATTGATAATAATCATTGGACATTAATGACTCATATAACGTCGGCCAACTTGGACATCCACCAATAACCCAATATCCCAATAATCCGGCAAACGGAACTGTAAATTTTAATCACTATGTATGATTTATTTTTTTAATTCCATATTATCGGTAAATTTCCCAACATAATTATAGTGTTACTTGAATATTTTTCTCGACGATTTAGACTATTTTGATTATACTGACATGAAAGTTTCGAAAAAAAAAATTAATTTTCGTTAAATAAAGTTACCTCTGTGAGGATGCAAAAGCTGAAGATTTAATAAAATATCTGTATGGAGAAAAAAAATATAGTGATGATTCAACGAATTTTTCATTCATTCTACTTGAATTCATATGAATGTATACAAATTTTATGAAAAAATAATTATTGCTTATATTGACGATGTTCTTGTCATGTAAATATATCTCTTGGAGTGAATAAAAATTGCGGGCACTTTAAAAAAATGGAAAACATGCAAAGAATACTTTTTTTGAATATTCTTTTACATTGTAATATTTTTTTTTTTCATTTTTTTTTTACTATCGAATTTTTTAATAACACGAATTATTGAAAGCGAATATTAATTAATGGAACATTGCTATACATATTTGTTGTCCAAGGTGGACAAATATTTTAAGTCATCCATTTGAATTTTCTTGTAGAATGAACATGTAATTTTAATTACGAGGGGTGAAAGAGTAATTTTTCGAAGCTTTATATAAAAATATCAACATTGTATCTCGACGTATTCCTAAAAAATCGTATAGTTTATTAAATATTAAATTTCGTATAATTTCGACTTTTGAGTACCTCTGCACGGTTTAAATCTACTCAGAAATAAAACTTTTCTTTGAATCAAATTTCAAATTAGGACTACTCTGTATCCCTGAATGTGAGCCAGTTCCAGTTATCGGAAACATTAAAAAAAAATTACTAAATAATTATTCTTCTGATCCCAGCGTAATAAAAAAAATGGAAAGTAACCAATTTAAAAAATGCAATAAAAAGAAAATTTGACACTTAATTAGATCTCTCAACAGTATTGCTTCTTAAATATTGGCTAAGCATAACTTAGAATTTTGTGGAAATATTTTCTCTTTCAAGACTGTGCAGAGTGTAAAAGCAAAAATAAAAAAATTGTTGTTGTTGACGCACCTCATTAACCGCATGGTTTTGCCACCTGGCAAGAATATCCTTCGTTGGATTTTTTCAAGCAGCAACATTTCCGAACTTCAAATTCAATTTTGCAAACGAGGCTTCATACAATTTTCCCGCACTAACTTAAGATTGTAATAAAACTACTTTCTATTTAGAACGAAAAGTTTCACGATAATTACGACACAATTAAAATTCCGCAGCTGTGGTCTTAAGGGATGAAAATAAAGCTACTACGCTCCCCGTGTGTGTTGTTTCATTTAATTTCCATCTCGAACAAAGCGAGTATTAATTTCTTCTGACGCTGTGGGACTTTAAAACCCCCCATTGCGTGGCTCCTGTACACACGCTCTGCTTTATGCTATTTCCGTTTCGCAGCACATGTCGTGTTTTCTGCATATATGTGATGTTATATGTGCTACAAAGGCAAAACTGCCTGGTAATAAAATGACGGCATTACATAGCCAAGTCAAATGTTCGCCTCGTGCCCCTTTTTTTGTCAACAGAATTTCAAGCATTGGCTTTTACATACGCGAGTACCTCTTTCGTCTCGAGGGACGAAATGGGCGGCGTAACAAAGCTCACGAATGGAGAATGGGCACCGTCTCGACAATGTCCACGAAGAAATCTTCAATGGCAAATAATATATGTATTCTAAGAGACTGGTAAGAAGTACTGTAGAACAGAGCGGATTATAAGAGCTATAAAAATTCATAGTAATTGCTAATGGGTTCCCTCAACCCAGACGAAACCCTCGGGCCTCCCTTTGCCCTCCTGTGTCTCGCCACTTGGCGTGAATCGACCATCATGAAATTAGGAAATTCCGCAGCCGAAAGCTTTTTGCAAAGCCACGTGATCTCACCCACAAGATTGCGGTTCTGACGGTTTTGCCCTATTTCAACGCTCGTTCCAATCCCACCAAACTGCTGTGATCCTGAAATTCCTGTTACACTGAAAAATTATCTATTTTCTGCACTGTACGAATTTTTTTAAACATGTTTCACTTGCAGTTTGTGTCATTTTTACATTTACATATTTTTATTTATTTTTACAAAAAATGATATTTGCCAATTTTACTAGTACAAAAATTCAATGCTCCTTTTGAAACTTTAGAAGCAAAAAATTCGGTGCAATTTTAGAAAATATATGCTTACGAAGATTTAGAAAAAGTAATACTCTAAATAATTTACTCGCCTCTTTTCTATCGTCCTATTTGTACTTAATAATTGAAAAATAAATAAATTAATACCTTTTTAGTACGAAAGAGAGCAGCAATCGTGATAAGATTTCCAGGTATCCCGATGAGCATAAAAAGGATGCAGCAACCAGCAGCGAAATAAAGCAACCAGGTTGGATATCCGGCGAACAGTATTGCAGATCCTGGATGTTCGAGGACTTCCTCGATCTCGAATTCACTCCCGTTACTCGAAGTGTCGTTGTTAGCCATCCAATATTCCAACATCTATAAAAAAGAAAATGCCACAATACACACAGATTCGTTTTGGGATATGAAGAAGAGACCGAAGGAAGCATCGACGAAGTTTCGATTTTGTAGCAGGTGAGCACAGCAAAATTTCTTGAAATTTTGCAATCCACAAAATCCATTCAGTGAAAATGAATTTTTCGCCTTTTCATCTGTCGTCACACCTGATTTCGTTCTAAAATTTCCGACTGCACGAAATTCACGCCAAAAGGTATTTCACGAACATCTCTCTCTCTCTCTCTGTCTCTCGAGTGTGAAAAATAAAGCATCAAATTTTTACAATCGACTTCGCCTGGTATTGGGAAACGTGGACAACGTATATTACAGAATATATTGGACTATGCTCTCCTATACATAGACTGTAAATTGTCCTGTTTCGTACCAAAGCACAATATCCTCATGGGAGGCACGGAGCCCTTCGGTCTCGTTTCGTCTTTCATTGCCCGAGTTCTCCTCGCAGGTGGTACATGTAAATATATGTATACTGTAGACGAGTTACGTGCACACAGATTGTAAATGACTCATTATACTGGCAAAAGCCATAAAAGTACTCCTTTCATCAAAAGTAGAGTATATCATTTTTATTCATTTTGCAAAGAAAAATTGTATTTTATTCAAATGATTGTAACGTTTTTTTTTTTTGGTTTATTAATTTTAAATACTGAATGAAAGTGTACTTCTTCGGAAATTACCATTTAAAAATGTGTACTTTTGTAATTTCATTGCCATGTATGTTTTTCTGAGTTATTTGTGTACTTATTTATTTATTTATTTTTTGTGTACTTATTTATTTTCATGAAAACATTTTTTCACGATATTTTCATGTCAGTATACTCAGAATGATCTAAAACGTCGAGAAAAGTGATTTAGAAAAATTTAGGCAAAATCGATAGAGTAGTTCAGATTTGATAGAAATTCGCATTTTTTTTATAAAATGCTACAACTCGAGAACGGTTCAAGTGTCCGATGTAAAATTTTGCATAAAAGTTCAATAAAATGTGTCGATGTTTAATATTAAATTCAGCCGGAATCGATAATGCAGTTAAGATTCTATCGGAATTTGTATTTTCGTAACTTAAAAAAAAAATACTATAACTCCAGAACGGTTCAAGCAACTGATCTACATGTTTTGCATAAAACTTAGTACAAATTTGACGCAAGTCGGTCAAGCGGTTAAAATTTGGTGGTATTTTGAAAAATATCGGTTGGAGTAGCTCTCGCAAATTACGGGATATTTTATTTTTTAGTGAAAAAGAAGTAAAACAAGGCTGCAAATTCGAACTTTGCAAATTGCTTCCTCATTTTTCCAATTTTGACGAAGCTTCCTCTATGAGGAAGCCAAAATTGATCATCATAATTCCTCATAGAGGTACCTTCGTCAAAAGTGGAAAAATAGCAATTTGCAATGTTCGACTTTGCAGCCTTTGTTTAAATTGCAAAATCGATAAAAAAAAGAAAAAAAAGATAAACATCTAAACAACAAATTTGTTGTTGAGATATTCAATTTGAATATTCGTTCTCGAAAAATATCGTTAGACGATTAATAGGTCATATGTAAAGCCAGATGATTGAGTACCGTTCCACTTTCCTTTTCCACTTTTATTTGGATATCAATAGTTTTTCTATATACGATTCATTGGCTTTCCTCTCCTACGCAGCATATATATATATATATATAATATATTTTGCTATCATGTCTACGGTCCTTATACACCCCAGGCAAAATAAACAACGCAGAAAAGATTCGATATACTACAATTTCCCGACCAACAAAAACACCTCTTGTATACACAGACACACACAACGGAATAACGGAATATATACAAGATCGAACGTATAAACACAGGGATGCACGCTATCGTGCGAAAAAAATAACGATAAATAACTCTGACGAGGAGGAAGAGCGAGAATCCGCAAGTGATTACCCCTGCGGCCAAAATTCATCCCCTCGTATGTCAATCTTAACGTTCCCCGCCTCACCTAAAAACGAACAAGACAGATAGAGCAGACGTCACGAATAACGAAATCAACCGTTAAATCGAAAAATAATCTGATAAACTGGATGTTATGCTCTTTTTATTTCAACATGGAAATTTTAACCTTCAGCACGATGAAAATCTTTGACTCTGTAGAGCCGAATTTTGAAGGGAGAAAGTATTTTTTTTTCTTATGTTCAATGAAAACTTTTTTCTTACAAATGTCCGCAATTTTTGTGCTTGTCAATTTTGGTTTTATAATATATATTTATTTCGCTTTATAATTACAAAAAATGTTATTAACCCTGACTGTCAATATTAGAATATTTTTCCTGTCAGCATAAGACAATTATAGTTTCTCAGAATGAAAAATATTTTATGTTAAAAGTAAATTAAAAGGAGTGCGAAGGATTTTAAATTTTTTATTTAGATTTTTTTTTATTTACTTAATTTGAAAAATTAAAAAATCGTGATTAACAAATGATTTTTCATTGTTTATTTAAAACGTAGTAATCCGCATTTACGAAGAAAAAATGCTGCAAAGTCGAACTTTGCAAATTGCTTCCTCATTTTTCAACTTTTGACGAAGGTACCTCTAAATGAGGAAGTACGATGCTAAATTTTGGCTTCCTCATAGAGGAAACTTTGTCAAAAGTGGAAAACTGATCAATTTGCAAAATTCGATTTTCCAGCTTTGCTCTACTTCTTTTTCACTAGAAAATAAAATATCCCGTAATTTTGCGAGAGCTACCCGACCGATATTTTTCAAAATGCCACCACGCGTCGTTTTTTCAACAAATTTAAAAAACACACACATGCGCATACAAACATTTTTCTAAATCATCTTTCTCGACGTTTTGGACCATTCTTACTGACATGAAAATCTCGAAAAAAAAAATATTTCATAAAAACAAAGTTTCCTCCATGAGGAAGCAAAAAGAACTTCTTACTATGTAATCCTCATGAATGAACCACCAATTTCAATTTTTTAAATCTAGGTCGGGTATTCCTAAAGCGAAATTTTGTTTAAATTACTTTATTCAACCGGAATTGGGAGTAAGAAGTTTGAAAAAGTTCGACGATAGCCTCGCTATACAGAAGCTGTCGTAAACATTTCCTGTTTCGCATCCCGCTGTGTAGTCCATCCTGACGTATCAGCCCCTATAACGAGATAGGTAGGGACGAGAGATAGTCCAAATGTGCGACCCAGACGAGGAGGAAAATAAGAGGAAAGAGTTGGGGTTCGCCAAGAATTCAAAGGGCCTGTATATGTATATAGCAAAGACAACCACTTGGCCCTCATCATTTTCACGATCGAATCCCTCCCGATGGACCATATCACCACGACCCACACAGACTGATAGGCTCGCTCCTACCCTTTCGCAATAATCCCTTAATACGTTGGGTCACACGCGCTCTTCAACTTGGCGAAACGAGATTTTTTTGCACATACGCTCTCATTCCACTGATACTCATCTGGAGCTCGTATATCGTTGTGGAGGGAAATTTGTACAAAAATTACGAATCAGGGTGCGTCACAAGTGAATACGTCTTTTTAAAGGAATTTTAATTTTGAGACTTAAATAATTCATTTAGGACAATAGATAATTAAGAAAAATAAAATGCCACTGTTGCGAACACATCTGATTGTAAATAGTGAGCGAAGACAGAGAAAACAAAACGTGACGTAATTAACAATATTCAACAATTTAGACTAAATTTATTTTGTTTTTTTTTTTGTAGAAACTTATATAATAAAAACTATGAGTGAACAGGATTCAGATCAGGGTCGAAACGTAGCAAGTAAAAATTAAGGAATTTATTCTTTAACCTGGCCGCCAATTGCCGAGTGTCCTTCATCTCGGTTTTAAAGGAAAGGCGAAATATTTTGTCATTAAGACAACAAAAATTGAAAAAAAGACCTCTCCGATTTGGCTCATAATTTTTTGTAGGCTTAGTTAGACATTCAACTTCACAATTTTTTTTTATATTCATAATTTTTTAAATAAAAAAGCTTAAAAACTATAAGAAAGAAATCTTGCTTACTTTGGCAATAAGCTAGAAAATTTTGATATTCAATAGAGTATTTTTCAGAATTTTTGCAGATTTTTAAATTATGGCATTCGATATGTCACTTTTAAAAAATATTTTTAAAAAATTTGCATAGATCGGAAAAATCTGGTAGGATTCCTAAAGATCTGAAAAATCTGGTTTTACATAAATAAACATTTGACCAATCGCCTGTAGTAAATTAATTATTTCGTCTATTTTTAAATAATTTTATAAATAAAAAAAGCTTAAAAACTGTAAGAAGAAAAATCTTCACCACTTTGGCTATAAGCTAAATAATTTTGTTATTGAACAAAGTATTTTTCAGAATTTTTTAAATGGCGACATTCGATATGTCGGCAATGGGGGTCACCTACAATATTTTTTTTTGCTTATACATTCTGAAACTTTTGAAAGAGAACCAGCAGGTTCTTTTTCAAAGGTGGCAAAACATTCTTCGTTTCATAGACCGATGGTACATTTTTTTTTAAACAATATTTTAAATAAAAAAAAATTCTATTCAACCCTTTCCCCTTAACAAAATTTGTCCATTAAAATTCGAAATTCTAATTCACCCTAAGAAGGTAATTCCACGAGGTATCATTTAAGAAAAACGCTCCGTGCACATTTAACTCTCTGAGGTATCGTGGAATTGCTTAAATGGGCATATTCTTATTTGAACGTGGACAAGATTTTTTTTCTTCTTTTTTAATTAACTAAATGAGAGCTGAGTTTTAATTAGAAAGATAATTAGTATTAACATTTCAACGTGCCATTTCATTCAACACAAAAATTCAGAAGACAGTTGTTTAATTGAAGAGGATCGAGTGACTTGAAAATCATGAAAATTACATGTTGTAGTAATTGCAATATATAAAAATTTTGACCTCAATCAAAATTACTGCAGTCTTTATATATTTTCCAAATGATTTTTTTCCCCAATTTTTTATTTGGAACATCCACTTCCTCTAAAGCTTAATTTACGAAAACCATTCATAAAACGTTTTTTTTAAAGTGTAATGAAACAGACTGTGTCGAAAAATATTACCAAAGATTCTAATCAGAAAAATCATTTTTTTTTATTAGAATCGAATATTGTAGTTTGGCCCTCGACTGGTTACTTACGTCAGTTTAAGAAAAAAAAAAAAACAGTTCAGGGTTGAAGCTCGTACCAATATCTAAAAGCTAGCAACTGCAATCGTGGATATACTATTCTCGTTTCAACATTTGCGTGTGATAATAAACTTTTTCGTCTGTACGCGGACGCATGTTTGCGTGCGCTTTTTGAGGTAACAATCGACCAAACTATTTTCCGCCAAGTCCTAAGTTTATACAGCCTTTTTGCCTTTCAGATGTTTGTAGTTTTTGTCTGCATAGTTTCGAGATTTACAAAACTCGTTATTTGATATAAACCATAGTTAATAGTTACATCACTTTCATAGCTACATTAATAGTCAATAGTGATATTAATATATTGCAATTTAGTTGCATTATTTTTGTGCAAAAAAATTAGTAAATTTTATGACAGTAAAAATTTTCTAAACCTCATATATATTTCTAAGTCATTTAATCCTTTAGATATTTAATTGTGCAATTAAATATGCAACGAAAAAACTATCACATATATCAGATAAATACTTTGGGCTAATACTAAATACTTTTAATCTAAATCTAAATCTTTTAATCTAATCTAAATACTTTTTTTTTTAATACAAAAAATACTTTTTTTTATTTTATATATCCTGTATAATATGTGTATATAAAATATATTTTTGCCTAAATAATATATGTGAATTACAGTCATATATCATGAATTTAAAAAATGCAATATTCTCAAAACCATGCTTTAAATATATTTTTCAAATTCATTTCTTCTCGTGTGGATGAATGTACTGTTAAAAATATTTCTTATTTCTAATTACTGCGATTTTTATTAATCAGCTCGAACATTAAATTCACTTTTCAAAGTATTTTGTATAAAATATCGTAATTTTACATCTCACTTTAATATTAATTCTAATACACAAATTAATGTAAAAAATTATAGCAAAGAATGTTAACAATGTAGGTGATTTATAATAATAAATAAATATGACAAGAATGTGATAAAATTATTAAAAAAAAAAAATGACCTCACCTTTGTGAATCTGATAAAAATTGTCATCACCGTGTTCGTGGCAATGAAAAGAAGGTTTATTCGATCTTGACAGAAAAATGTCTCGATATCAAGGATCTTCCTCCCCATGAAATTCGCATCTGATCCTGATTAAACTCCAGTCTTCGTTCACCAGGCTCGATCGCTCGTTCTCGAGCTTGAGGCTTCGAACTCGCGTTTCTCACGTATCGCAGCAGCATCCCGAAATTGTGAACTTTCTTTTTTGTCTCTTATTCACTGTCAAAACTTCTCACTGTATTTTTCATCTATATTGACGTACATACTTTCGATACTTTATTTACTTTGCTTCTTAAAAATGCCTGAGTGTGTGTCTGTGTGTGTGCAAGCGCATATTCGTAAGTTTCAAAAGGCGTGTAGACGAAGTAGAGTTTTCTCTGACGTTTCTAAGAACGTTTCCCCTTGCCGAGGAAACATATACCAGCAACATTCTGGTGTTCCCGCGGTTCTATATTTATTCACAAACGCGGGGCTAACCGTCTGAATTTTCAATGAAATAGAATCGAATGTCGAATTTTCGATATACGGGAAAAAAATTGCGGGCTCTCGAGAGTATCGAAAAATTTCTTAGCTTTTTTTTGTGTCTCGCACACGTTGGATTCCGATGAGTTCTTATTGGATTTTGTCGTATGCCTTATTCACGACGTTTGGTCCATGATTCAACAAGCTGGATATTTCAAGCATTAGCAGATTGTTATTGCTTCCTCATAGAGGAAGCTCTGTTTTCGTGAAAATTTTTTTTTCGAGATTGTCAGCATACTCAGAATGCTCCAAAACGTGGAGACAAGTGATTTGTACGAAATGTCTGTATGTGTGTAGGTGCAAATTGCCTTGTTAGCACGATGACTGCCGCAATTTTTCATGTATTTATCTCAAATTTGGTACGCAAGTGGACTATCGTACAACATCGAATTTTGAAAAAATTGTTTTCACGCTATAACTTCTGTAAATTACGATATATCGGGCTGAAATTTTGAAGACAAACGAAATTACAGTGAACTAAGATTGGTGCCAAGTTTGGCGAGAATCGATGGTGTGCTTCAAATTTTATTGCAATTTTAATTTTTTTTTAAATGTCCGTAGATATTTCTACTTTTCTAAATTCTGGGATGACCGGCTGCAATTTACCACGCGATTTGATAATTATTGAGTATCGAAGATGAATTCATTTTAAGGAATGGTCGTTATAATGATAAATTTCGATTTTATTCCAAAAAAAGGAAAATATTGCTGTAGGGGAAAAAAAAAATTTCGACTTTTTTAGGCAGGTTTTAATGAAATTTGGCACTCATGTGGATTGTCCTGTAGAACTAGATGTGGGTATAAGTTTTACGCTAATCTGTGGAGTAGTTCGAATTTTGTACTATTTTTTATTTAAGAAAAATAAATAAAAAATGTCATAATTTTATTTTGTAAGATACAGGCTTCAAATTTATTTCACGTATTGAGCAAAATCGGTTGAGAGGTTTCGTGACGATTTAAAAACTTCAAAAAGCTTGTGAATGCGATTTAGTGATAAAAAAATTCGTGAGTCGGTAAAAATGCCTTTCATGCACAAACAAAGTGGAACCTTGCAAATTGTTTACTCATTATTTTACATTTTTTCAAAATGTTTACATGTATGCAAAGTAGAACTTATTATCTCTACAAAGTTTCCTCTATGAGGAAGTCAAAGTAGATAAACGTACTGCCTCATAGTGGAAGCTTTGTAGAGAAAACAATTTGCAAGGTTCCACTTTGCATGCATGTAAACATTTTAAAAAAATGTGAAATAATGAGGAAGCAATTTGCAGGGTTCTACTTTGCAGGCTTGTTCCATGTCATGTTGAGTGTAGAGAATAAATAATTAATTTGCAAAAATTTCAGTGCTACTGTGATAGTTATTTTGTTAAATAAGTAGCGTTCATTTGTTATTTCAGCAAAAAGTAATTTAGTCATTCATAACTTGTTTCTTTTTGTTTTCTTAAAATACAAGACGTCCTTCTGAGATTTATAATTTTATTTGCAACACCAATGAAGTGAGCATAAAATAAAAATCATTAAATAAAAATTGCTCAACAAATTACTAACAATTAGAAAAAATGCTATATCCGGATAATTAAATAATCTCTCAAGCGTTAAGGGACGTGTCGAAGGTTGACGTAAATTCACATGACCTCTCTAATTAAGTAAAACATAAAATAAAAATTATTTAGCAATTAATTAAGCAATTAATTAATAACAATTAACAAATAGATTTTTTTTTCAAATGCTGTTTCCGAATAATTTCATAATTATTTAATTGTTATAGACCTTTAATTCGCCACGTGCTTCGAGTTCTGGTCAATGACTCAAACATTCATATTATTATTTTGCCTACAGCACAATTTTACCTGTATTTTCTATTTAATCAATCAATTTGTTTGCGGCTCTTTTCGCACTCCCGCGACTTTAGTCAGTAAACCCAAAGTTACACCCATTAAATAACAAACATTTGCGGCTCTCGTAGTTGCTTTAGCGACACACATAGAGGTGCCGAATAATTTATTAACAAGACTGCGGTCGTCTAATTTACTGTCGCTGAAGCATTTGACACGGCAAATGCGAGAGCGGCAAGCTCGCAATGAAGCGGCAAGCAAACGATTAAGCTACATAATTTATCGCTACAAGTTGTAACTTCGCCCAAAATGACCGAGTTCACCCATGCAAAGTATGTATTTTTTAATTTTTTTATTACCATCGACGGAACCAAGGATTTTTAATTATTTAATTTTTTACGATCTATCACTGCATTTTTTTTTTTAACGTCCTGTGAAATTTTTTTTTCTCTTCATAACGATACATCTTAAATTTATTTTTTTATTACACGTGAAGTTTATTTTTTAATCATTTATTTTTCCATGTCTGTTGTAAAATTTTTTTTTTTTTGTGTGTATTTAAAAAAAAAAAAGAACATTTCAAGAAATTTTGAAATAATTTCGTGAATTTTCACGTGATTTTCAGAGTTTATTTTAGTGTCGTTTTTTGTATGTCTCTCTGGTCGCTGCACGTCGCGCAAGCTTCGCGAACCGACTGATAGACACGAGACTAGAAAGTCCAGAGATTCACTCTCAGTGTTCTTCAGGTGGCGCATGCGCATACATACACCTTTAAGGGAAAATTTGATTGTGCGATGTAACACGTAATATCAATTTTATAGAGAATTGAAAAAAATTTACGTCGCATCGTTATTTAATTATAAAATTTCGTCTGATGTAATAAATAATCGAAAAGTCAGAGAATAGTTGCAGCAGTAGCGCCAGTTCTCCAAATATTTATACCTTACCGATATCGGTTTTGGCTATTCCTAAAAATATAGATTCATATTTTTGTAGTTTTAACACAAATGTCCTTTAAGATTTACAGGAAGTTTATTTTGTAAATATGCACATTTATTTTTGCTGTCAATTTGTATTTAAAAAAAAAAGTGTGCAAAAATCGTTTGTTATTAATCTTGTATTTCCATTTTACGAAATATTTTCTCATTGAGACAAAAAAAAATTGGTCACTTCTGTATTAACAAATGAAAATTTGTAAACGCAACGATTTTTCTACTGCCAATTCTAACTTAACAAACAAAAATCTGTAAATTCAGTACATTTTTTTTCACACTTTATTTTAACAAAAAAAAAATCGTGGTATATATTGTCGATATAGGTCGTCGACCGCAGTTCTTCAGCTCTTGACAAAAAAAATATTTGTAAATTCGCGTAAAATATTTATGTTACATCTAAAATTTAATAAAAAAACTTTAAAGAATACAGAAAAAAAATCATACATAACAGGATTTGTTACTTCGAAAACTATCACTCAGATTTTAACAGTCGCCTGTATTCGATAGAGATTTTTCAAAACGACGTGTATTTTGGAATCGTTTACTTTTGTCTTCAGGCCATTAAAAAAAAACGTCTGCATTAAAAAAAAAATACTGCGCGATGGATCAAAGTCATGGTGCAACATGTAACATACAATATAAATTTTGTAAATTTTTGCAATATTTACAAATTTGACTAATTAATTTAATTGATCTACTATACTTGGATGATAAATAATCAAAGATTGAAAAATAGTAGAGCCACGTTCTCCAAATATTTACTTCGAATTTTTACTCTCTTTTATTTATTTACTGTATTAATCTTATTTAATTTTCTGTTAATATTCTAATCTTCTTATATAAAAAAAAGTTGCGCTCGATTCCGATAATTTTTTATTCTGATAGTTCTTTGTTTTATGTCGATTAGTAATCAATTTTTAAGTGCGAGAGTCTAGAGAAGTTGTAAAGTCGCGGGTTTTTTTTTTTTTTAGATTTTTAGCTCGATCAATGAATTTGTTTGTTATTGAGAACTTCATTTTTTTCCATTCGTTCGGATAATGGAAATTCGTAAATGCTGGCAGGGTGAATACGACAGAAGGAAATCCTGTAGCAGTGACAGAGCCAGCGGAGGGAAAAGAATTCTTATAGATCGCATTTTTTTTATTGAGGAATCATCGGCGGGAAACATTCTCTGCCTCGTTGCTACAGTTTTTCGTGTCGGACAAAAACGTTCTTGTGTTGTGTGCTACGTTAGAGAAGGCAGAACATGTGCAGCACTGTTTTATTTTCTGTTATATGAGGGATTCCAGCTGAATTTTTCATGCTCTGACCCCTTTCAATAATTTTGACAATTTTTTTTATCAAAAAGGATTTTGAAAAAGAAAAGACACGTATTTTTTTGTTTGGACCTACGACCGATATTTTCGTCAGACGAATTTTTGTAAAAATTTGAATTTATCTGTATTTATATTTCTTTAATTGTTAATATTTTGGAAATGACCAGTTCTATCGACACATAACAAAATATTAGGAATACTAAATTAACATTTTTTTTTATACATTATGTAGCTCTTTACAAATTAAAGAAATTTCATCTTAGACATTTTTTTATAGGACTGTTCATTTCCAAAATATTAACGACTAAAGAAATATAAACACAGAAAATTTCAAATTTTTACAAAAATTCGTCTGACGAAAATATTGGACGTAGATCCAAACAAAAAAATACGTGACTTTTCTTTTTCAAACTACTTTTTGATTTAAAAAATTATCAAAAGTATTGAAAGGAGTCAGTGTCAGAGCATCAAAAATTCAGCTGGAATCCTCCACTTCTAAAAGTCGTTCTTTGTCAATTAAACCACTTTTCTGACCTTCCCAGATAGGTTTCATAATTATAACAAAATTATGCAATATAAATTAAAAATAGCCACTTTCCACATCATATTTTTTTTAAGCTACCAGATAAATTCTTCAAAATCTACGACCATTGACGAGTAAAATAAAGAATTTCAGACCTTCTTGACTCTGCTTATAATTTTTTTTGCTGACTCGGCTCTCTTAAGAGTATTTAATATGATGATTTTTTTAGATTAAATCCAATATATAAGTCACGAAAAAAATATATCATCATAAAAGTTGAAACTTCATTACAGCTTTTTTCCACAAAAAAAAGATAATATTTTTTTGTTTCAAGAGTAGCCTCTTTTATTTTCTCACGTGAATAACTAAAAAATAATAATTCACATTGAAGAACATCAGTGTCTTGAGCCAGAAAATTTACATGAAATACCCTATACACAATCCAAACCAACGTAGTAGATGTCTCTGTGAAGTTACAAGAATTTTACGTCTTTAGACTATAACAAAAGGATTTTTTCACTGCCCGAGTAAATTACGAAATATACGATAAAAAATGTAATCGGCAATTGAACAGTAAAACAAAATTGTATTGTCTATAAAAATAAAAAAAATTATTTCAGTAAGATATTGCAAGTGTCTG
Organism: Perithous albicinctus; assembly: GCA_964016905.1. Lineage (NCBI taxonomy): Eukaryota > Metazoa > Arthropoda > Insecta > Hymenoptera > Ichneumonidae > Perithous > Perithous albicinctus. Next base: position 7,656,171 of record OZ024688.1, read on the forward strand.
TGTCCCATAATCCGGCAAGCGAATTTAAAAAGTTTACGTCTCCAGACTACTGTAAGAATTTCTTTTTACAGTTCATGAACTTGTCTTAACTAATTACTATAATAAAACGAAAATGATGCGCAGCGCTCCATGGAGCACAGGTGGCCAAGTGTCGAGCCTTTTGCTCTGTCGATGACGATGATTCTATGCAGGATTATGTAGTTGTACCATCGGTCGATGCTCTATCGCACATAAAATGATTTTTATATTTCCTCATAGAAAAAAAAATAGATACAAATATTGAAAAATGCATGAAAGATTTACTTGCACATAAATTAATTAAAATCCACACATATTTTTTATGTTATTGCATCTTCAAACAAATTCACTTTAATTATTTTTAAATATTTTTTTAAGACCAAATTTTTTTCGCTGTTTAGAAGATCCAAAAAACGCCATAAAATCAAGTATTAGATAACAGACAACATTTTTTTCCCACAGAAAAGAAATACATCCAAATATTTTACAAAGCATGAAAAATTTACCTGCAAGTTAATTAATAATAATTATGTTATTATATCTGTCATACATAAATGACTCGAGCAATTGATTATAAATTTGTCACATCAGAAATACAAAAAAAATCTAATTATTAGTTGCAATTAAATAAAAAATCTTGAAGCAACGACAGTGTTGGCATTATGAAAAATTACTGTTCTACCTTACATTTCTTTCTATGTCTCAAAAAAAAATGTGATAAATTTGAAAAATTATTGTCACATTAAAAAAAGGCTACAATTGTTTTTTTTTTCGAATGCAATTGCTGTCGGTCTTATTTAATTTTTTTCCAAAAAACTATTTAAGTACCATACGAAAAAAAAAATCGTTTCCAATTCATCGCAATTACCAAAACGCGCCTCGTCATCGCGAATATCACACTGTGATATAATTTCAGGGAAATAAAAAAATAGCGAGACTATCATTTCCGGCAAGCGTGACCAGACGACATATCGTCTCTGTGGGCGTATTAAAACGACCGTAAAAATTGAGCGCTGAAAATAGAGTGAGACAGACACAAATAAACCAAGGTCCACTATGTCAATCTATAGCGAGGCAAGAAAAAGACGAGGGGGGGTCGTCGAAACGGGCATATGTACGCGACACATATGTTGAAATTTTTATAATCGTATACGTCGCGTGGACGACCATCTCATGAGCCGAAAAGCTGCTGCCAACCGGCTCAACCGGCATGAGAAAACACATATCTATATATATGTATATAAATACGTGAAAGACACACGTGGTAGCGCGTCTTTCGTACCCCCGAAATTTCCGTACCCTCGACACTTTTGCTCGCATGTACTTTTAAGCGTCTTCAAAGATTTCTCTATTTTGATTCTACGAACGCTTATTATGAACGGCCGTTTGGCTTTTTAACCCTTTACTCCCTTGACTCTCGTTTAACTCACCGTAAAGCGGATGTTTAGAGATGTTTTTTCGTTGAGACACACCACCTTGGAAAAATGTCGTTGACAAACGCGATAAGGGCGAGTAACAAAATGATAAGTTGAGGTTTAATAATGACATTACTTGTCTTTTTTTATTTATGGTATCTTTAAAATTTGAAAAAAGGGCGCAAAGTCGGGCTTTGCACATTCGCAAAATGTTGACTTTGTAATTATTTTACTTCGCCGAAAAAAAAGCTTTGACTTGGTGAAAATATATTTTTTTTTTAATTTCAATGTCTCAATTTAATGTATTAAAAATATGCCAAAAACATGGGAAAAAATCGCACTTGGAGAAATGTAATTTTTTACGAACTTGAAACAAGTTAAATCTTTGGAAAGGTGGTAGAAGTCGATGGTGATGTTTCGATTTTATTGAACATTTTGACTTTTTTTTTTATATTCACGTTTGTCGAGCTTTCTGAAGAAAAATCAATGTAATTCGTGCACAAATGAATTGAGCAATTTGTTAAAAGTTTGTCACGTCATTTCCTTCCTTAAAAACTTTGTTGCGATAATTTGTCAAAGCGTGGAAATTTTTTTAACGAAACTTTTTTTTACTGATGTCAAATGTCAAGACTGACACAAGGAGACTCGGGCACTTTAGCGCCCGGATCGATATCTAGTAATACAAATAACTTTCATTTTTAGTTGCAATTAAAAAAAAAAAATCTTGATGCAATGAGACTTGAGAAATTTGAATTTATAATTTCTTGATCACTGCAATCGCATTAAACATTTTCCAATTCTTTCAAACTAAAGTATCCAAAGAGCGTTGGACATTCCAGGATTCTCAGATTGATCAGCATAATTTTTCATTTACGAAAATTATGGTTCTTCTTTACATTTTTTTATGTCTTCAAGAAAAAAAGTAATATATTTTTTTGAATGTTGATTAAAAAATTTTTGTCTCACTGAAAGGGCTCCAATTTTTTTTCGAATGCATCTGCTATTGTTCTTACTTTTTTTTCATAATCATTTTCATAAATTACTTTTTTTTAGGCTGTGTGTATTTTCAGATTTTTAATAACAAATCAACGATTTTTTTAATTTTCACCCCTTTATTTATTTTTACAATATTCCAAATATTCTGAGTGCCACTAAATTTAGGATGCCCTAATAAAAACCACTGTAATTCTGTCCATTTAACCTTTCCAGTTTTTTAAAAAAATAGAAAAAAAAAAATCGACAAAACTGGAACAAAGTTACCGCACCCTGGAATTTCCGTAACATCGACTTTTATTTTTCGGGGAGTCCAAAGTGGGAAAAAAACGTTTTTCAAAAGAACATTCAATTGCCGATCCGAATTTTTCACGAACTGCTTCACCATTTGTGTCAAGTGAAACAAGCTTTATCAAACTAATTTTGAAAAAAAAAAAAAAATGTTTTTACTCAACATGAAAAGTTGCATGACATTTTTTTTTCAGTATCATTTATTGCAGTTTTTTTCAAAATATTTTTTTCAAAATAATTTCTCCTATAATTATTTATATTTCGACCTAAAGATTTTGTAACACGATAAGAGCATCGCTACGAATAATCAAGTGGATGGCATTTTGATCTCAATTTTTTTTTAAACCGAAATTTCTTAATTCTACAAAAATGAAATATGATGCTAAGTATTATTAAGTACTTTATAAGAACTGTAATATTTAAGCTACTCAAATTTCCATTAAGAATCGCCAACCCTTGTTTTTGGAAGATTTTTTTTTTTTTAATGTTATTATTCTGTGCACGTTCTAATGATAATAGCGCGAACAATCTTCGTGTGCCATTTTCAGCCTTTCTTTGGTCTGGTCTTTTGTCTCCGTCTCGTATTTCATACGAGACAGTAAATCCCCACCGGAATCAGTGCGTCTCCGCTGTCGCCGGCTATTAAGTGCGTTGGTGTTTAATAACGAAAGATAGAAAGAGAGAAGTACGCAACCGTTTACACCGGCCTTCACCGGGACTGCTCGTTACTCGTCAACCTTTTCTACGTTGTACCCGCGTTATACAGGGTGTATATACAATAGGGAGGTTTAAAAATAAAAAAAAATAAATTCGTTTGTATAGAAAAATTAAAAATATAAAAATCAGTAATAAATGAAAGTTGGCACGGTAATTATTGACTACACACCCTATAGATCATTGATAATAATTAAATTTCGTATTTAAAAATTTTTTAAATTAATTCGTTCGTATAAAAAAATGAAAAATATAAAAATCAGTAATAAATTTAAATTGGCACGGTAATTATTGAGTACACACCTTATAGATCGTTGAAACAAATAACATTTCGAAATAAAAAAAATAAATTCGTTCGTAAAAAAAATTAAAAATATAAAAATCAGTAATGAATGAAAATTGGCACGTTAATTATTAAGTACAAACCCTATAGATCGTTGAAAAAAAGTAAATTTCATATTTAAAAATTAAAAAAATAAATTCGTTCGTAAAAAAAAATTAAAAATATAAAAATGAGTAATGAATGAAAATTGGCACGTTAATTATTAAGTACAAACCCTATAGATCGTTGATAATAATTAAATTTCGTATTTAAATATTAAAAAAATAAATTCGTTCGTAAAAAAAAATTAATGATATAAAAATCAGTAATAAATGAAAATTGGCACGTTAATTATTGAGTACACACCTTATAGATCGTTGAAAAAAATAACATTTCGAAATAAAAAAAATAAATTCGTTCGTAAAAAAAATTAAAAATTTAAAAATCAGTAATGAATGAAAATTGGCACGTTAATTATTAAGTACAAATCCTATAGATCGTTGAAAAAAATTAAATTTCATATTTAAAAATTAAAAAAATTAATGTGTTCGTTTAAAAAAATGAAAAATATAAAAATCAGTAATAAATGAAAATTGGCACGGTAATTATTGAGTACATACCCTATAGATCGTTGAAAAAAATTAAATTTCATAATTAAAAATTTAAAAAATTAATTCGTTCGTTTAAAAAAATTAAAAATATAAAAATCAGTAATGAATGAAAATTGGCACGGTAATTATTGAGTACAAACCCTATAGATCGTTGAAAATATTAAATTTCGAATTTAAAAATTAAAAAAATTAATTGGTTCGTTTAAAAAAATGAAAAATATAAAAGTCAGTAATAAATTTAAATTGGCACTGTAATTATTGAGTACACACCCTATAGATCGTTAAAAAAAATTAAAATTCGAATTTAAAAATAAAAAAAAATAATTCGTTCGTATAAAAAAATGAAAAATATAAAAATCAGTAATAAATAAAAATTGGCACTGTAATTATTGAGTACACACCCTATAGATCGTTGAATGAACGGGTCGATCCATTGGTTTTACGGGGGACTTCTCTTTCCTACGCTTTATCCATTCTGTGCATCGTGCATGGGTGTTGGTATGGCATATTGTCCATACATTGTGGATGTGCGGTATGGTTCTGTTTGGCTCGGGTGCTCGATCGGAGGAAGACCTGCGAGATGTGGGCCGTGGTTGGTCTGCCCCTACATCCTTTTTAAAAATAATTACATTTTGTTACCGGTACTATTATTATACGGGGGCTAGACACACACACACACACACACACACACACACACACACACATGTGTGAATACAAAAAATTGAGAGCGTTAGAACGAAGAGCGTAAGCAGACTCAAAGCCATACCAGACATATCACTTCCTTTTGTATGTTTGGCCATTTGTACATCCTAAATAAATGTACGTAAGCCATCACACATCAAAACACATAACTCGCAAAGATCAATTCCATTGAGGATCACTTTGAGAATTTCATTCAGTTTGGCCTATCGTCGAGCATTCCATTCAAGGCTCAACAGGCTAAGTAACCTTGAGCACTGTATCATCAATAGTACTCTTAATCACTGTCAACTACACTCGAAATCGTTGTGGGCAAAGTTCACTTTCGTTCCGGTTCGTAGTTTTGCTTTACCAACAGATTCTTATTATATTCTGACTCATTTCAGTCATTCATTTACACGAAGTAAACCATTTTTTACTTTCTTACTTTAGGGATCAGATATTCATTTATATATCTGAAAAAGAGAATTAAAATCAACCAATTACTTTTGGACTCGCAGTACTTGTTTGTTTAATTATTAATAATGTGATATTATTTTTTATAATTAAATGTTTATTTACGTTCTTATCAATATGTAGCAATTTATTCATTTTCAATATAAAACTACAGGAAACTCTTTTTTTTTTAATTGTTCATCTACTTTTTCGCCCAGAGTTTTAGGCCAGTTTTTCATGAAGAAAATCTCTGAATCATCATCTCGATCCTAATTCTCTTCATATTCAAGATTCACAGTCTCATCCGAAGCTAAAAAATAATTCTCAGTATAAATTTCTCTGAGCACGTCTGCTAAATAAGTGACTCATTTAAATCATAGCTTCATTTTTTTCAATTCTGAGTCCAAAACCATTCACCAGAATTACGAATCCTGAGACGAATTCTTCGAAATGAAGCTCATCATCTCGATTGCTATCATAACGATTTGTTTAAATTTTGCCTGTATCATTATTTTTACCTTTCAATAACAAAATCGTTCTGAAATTCCCTGAAGAACATTCTCTATTCTCTATAGTTGGGCTTCATCACAATTGAGAGTTGTTCCTGGGAGACTTAAAGAAAGGTCTCGTGCAGAAGGTTCCGGGAGTGCCCAGGTGTTCGAGTCAGAGTTCCCGGGTCATTTTCCCCAAGTGGAAGTAGCTCTTTTTTTTTTTTTTTTTTTTTGCGAGTTCTCGTGGAAGGGAACACCTGGCTATTTAATCCTGAGTACGGTCGCTGTATATGGATGAGAGCTATAAACCATTGGAAATACTTTATATAGCCATCTATGCTGTTGCAGCCTCTATTACAGAGCAATCACTGATATATAACATTACTTGTCCTCTTTTTTTTGTGTCCTGAACAGCCTTAGCCTCTGCATATACGGTTTTAACGTAAGTGATTGAGTTTACTGCTGATGCATTAGTCAATATTGTATATAATTATGTATTTAAGGATATCCATTACGAAGTTGGGAATAATAGCTGCGTTTGTCTTCCTACGAAATAAGCGACCGCTTAAAAACCATTTGAATACATTTTTTTTTTGCGTTAAATTGATCTTCGTTGATATTTTTGGTAAAAAAAAATATAAAGTAAAAATTACTTGCACACGGTGAGACTAAAAATTGGTTTTTTTTTCCGGTAAATATATAATGCATTTTATGCCAATTCAGTCAATTTTTATTTTATAATTTCTCATATTTCTCATAATTAGCAACTTCCTATGATTTTTTAAAGACTTTTTTTTCTTGAATAGGAAAAGATGTTTAAGAAAAAAGTTTTCGACTTTTAATTCCGCATTTACATTTTTAAACGCGCCATAATAAAATCTTTGATTTTAATTTAATGACAAAGAATTTACAGCGGCTTGACTGGAATTTACAGAAAAATTGGAATTGTGGATCTCAAATTTTAAAGCTGTCATAAAAATCGTTTTCTTCCCAAAATCATATGGTAGCATTATTCACTGCATTTTTCTTTCACTGCTCAAATATTTATTTTCCACGTTCCCGATTGTTCCGTAGATTCTACAGACAACCTGTGAATTTTGTGAAATTTGTGAAAGTAAAATCGAACATATAGCATTGAGTGAAAAAATTATAAATTTCATCGTTTTAAACATAATTTGATAAATTTGATAAATTGCAATCGAAATTTCATCAGGAATATAAATATTTTTGTTTCTATTTTACTTTTGCCATGTTTCAAGATATAAATAGCATATGAATGATATGAATCAATTCTCCAGCGTCTCAAAAAAGTTTTTATTTCTTTTTTATTCTCTAAGTTATCAAGAAAATTAGCAAATTATTTCAAGTTTTTAAATCACGTCATTTACAAATAAAAAAAAAAGGAAAAAATATAACGAATTTTTCATCCATTTTTTTTCTTTCCTCTTTCCTTACATCGAAAGCGATTGTACAAAAAGAATGTTCCAAAATTAAAATCGTTTTGAATGCACTTTTTAATTTAAAAAAAAATTCATTTAACATTTATTTTAACTTTTTAAATCATATAATTCACAAAAAATAATGTACGAAATTATTCATAAAGTTTTTTTTCTTTCGATTTTCCCTACATCGAAAGCGATCCATAGTACAAAAAGAAAAAAAAATTCTTTTTACCGATTCGACTGAATCGAAGAAAATTAGCGAATTATTTTAACTTTAAAAATCATGTAATTCACAAAAAATAATATACGAAATTATTCAAAAAGTTTTTTTTCTTTCGATTTTCCCTACATCGAAACCGATCCATAGAACTAAAAGAAAAAAAGATCTGTTGACCGGTTCGACTTTCAAAACATCTGACAAAACGAGACGAAGCTTTAGACACGTACATAATAATGTTCAAAACTATTTAAAAAAAAAAACTCGCTGAATATACTAAATTAAGAGACCTTCGAATTTCACAGTCAATACAAATCGTACGTTCATGATCGCCAAACAGATGACAAATATCAAATTTGTCACCCCATTTATATGGAATCAATCATACATTAAATTCCATTAAATGAAATGATAACTTGACGAATATCCAAAGCTCCCTTAAAAGCAGTTTCCGAATTTTTTAAAACAACTAATGCAAAGAACCTTTGTGCGTTGCTTCCTGATAAATAGTTCACTGCCTTACAGAGCTACCTCTAACAAGTGGAATTAAAAAATCGATGCGGACACATTTCTTCAATGGATAAGGAAACAGTGTCGAAGATTCTACTTAGCATCCTTCTTTTTAATATTCAATTTGCAGTTAAGTACGTAAATGCATTTCACAATCAAGCGCGCAAACTTAGAATATACTTTCCTTAAGCCTACACACGAGTTCCACGATTGCACATACACACGTGGTGCGCCCATACGTCCAAAGCTTAAACACCATTTAGCGTGTTTCATAAATTTCTCTAGTGAGCATATAAAACCGCATACACAACTGCATATCGTAAGTTTGACCAAGAAGCGTGTATATGCCTACGCTCCTAGGTATATAATGACGCGTGAGCCCCACGACGTGGGTGCGTTTGTCATCGGTCTTGTATCCCCCACCAAGTCCAATGAGCTGGGATCGCCAGTAGCGTAAAGCGGCACGCTGGAGCGAGCACGATTTGACAGAGAATGCTCGGTAAGCAGTCTGATGGTGACACTTGTGGCGTACAGCCGATATATCCAAGCGAAAATGACGTTACTTTGAACTCGGAGTTCATTGAACAACAAACATTCAACGTATCACACTGACGTCTTGTTATCTCTGTACCAATAAAATTATTATTATTATTATTATTATTATCACGAGTATACAAGACATATCGGGGAATTTTTTTAAAAAATTTCAAACGATTTCTTCTTTTTTTTATCGTGACGATAAAATAATTAACGAATTAATGAATTAATCGGTGGTAACTATTAAAAAGTGTGTGATATACATTTCGGTGGAAACATTGATTTTATAAATCAAGTGGACAAATATTTATTTTAAAAAAAAAGTGTAACTTTTAGTTTAGAATTGTGCATCGAGGAGAGAGTTTTTTCTGAAGCACTTGCGTTTCTTACCGAAGACTTTTAGCCAACTCTTTGCTGCCTCTTCGTTTCTTCTTCTTATTTCTTCGTCTTATTTCTTCAACTTCTTCAAACACTTCCGTCTATTCTACGAATGCTTCTGTGAGCTCGTGAGTTAAGGGGGTCGTTCTACCATCGCTTGGACCACTTAAAGACACGTTCGCAAATCGTAAAGAAGAAGAAGAAGAAGAAGAAGAATACGGCAAAAGAAGATGATGAGTGGTGTTGCTCTCATCGTCTTGGCTCACACGCACGATATCAGTGAGGAAGCCGGCTGACGCGACTGTCGCAGATACATTCAGTGCTCGGGAATCTAATATACACACGTATTTGCATTCATGTATATACGACTATAACCCAGTAAGACATATTGCGAACGGGCGAAGAAACCCAAGTGAGAAAAAAAAAAAAAAAAGAAAAAGAAGAAGAAGAAGAAGAAGAAGAAGATAATAAAAGAGGAATTAAAGAACAAGAGTAGTTTCTCACGCTATAGACGCAGCTGCTTTCTCAGGCTCTTCGTATTTTTATTTATAAATGAGAAAATCGATATTTTCGGCGTAAACGATCTATCGAGGAAATTAGAATTGAATAGGTCGATAAACCTCAGGAAAAAAGAAGAAGAAAAAAAATTTTTTGGATATAAATAACGACCAGCGGGAAGAAATTGGATTTAAAAACGAGTGGACGAGAAAAAAAGAGTCAAAGTGAGTATATAAATGTATATATATATATATATATATATATATAGTATATGCGTCCATGAAGGTTTGTGAGGGATCATGAGGGTCAAAGGATCTTGAGTAGCACTTGCGTCTCTCGTGTCAAGGTCTGGGACCAATGCTGGGCTTGTCGTATAACTGCGTTTGTACACACACACACACACACACACTCGTGGCTTTTTCGATTTACACGTGTTTCGGCGTTTTTGTCACGTTTTTTTACCCTCCTCAAAAGTTACAACTGAAAAATACCCTGTGTGGATTTTTATTAGTAATTGTGAGGTTGTTGGTGTCGAATTCTTTTTTTGGAGAGAGAGAGATAAGAGTAAGCACACACAGCCTCCCGCATTCATATTTTATACCGGTGTGTTTGTTTTCTCGAGTATTTTCAGGGAGATTTTCTTTTGGCTGCGGAGATCTCGATAATTGTTTGTACAAATTTTAAATAGAAAAAAAAACGGGTATTGAAGGAAGGTGGAATCGAATTTATGGAATTTTACTTAAAGTTTGAGAAATCTATGAGAATTTACAGAAAAATAAGTCGGATTACGACTAGAAATTATGAGCCATATTTTTTACGCTTTTTTTTTCTTCTTAAGTTTCATTTATAATATTAATTTAATCTTGATTAATGACACGCTTATTTTTGTTGCTTAAATAGTGTTTTTCGAATTCACCGAGTAATTTGCTTCGTTTAAGAGATATGTTTATTATTGTAGCTTTGGATATTTTTTAAATAAACAAGTGGCTGTAATTTTTTAATAATTAATATTATTGAAAACATTTGGAGGAGAATTTATAGCGCATGTTTAAAAAAAAAACAGTCTCATGGATTTTTAAAACTGAATTATTTTTCTGTCAATTGATTGTTCTACATTTTTGAAACTTTAAGCAGGAATCTATAAATTTAGTTTCACCTGTTTTAATGCCAGTTTTCTTTTGAAAAATATTGACAAACAATTTTCGAAATTTCGATTACTGTAAATTATTTGTTAGAAATATTATGCTGCTTGAAGTTTAACAGTTAACTGTGATAAAATAGATTTTATTTACGACATATAATTATATATGGAAACGTTTACAGCAGCTAAAAAAAATTCATCTATGATTTTTATAATTTATTTATCGCTGAGTTTCTTTTTTCACATTTCAATTACTGCAACTTATTTGTCTGGAATTTAATGCTATTCCATGTGCAACGGTTAGTTGAAAAAAAAAGGTTTTTTCAACCTGATGTAAAAAGTATACAAAAAAAATAGTTGCAAAAATAAAAAATTCATGTTTGGCAAAATGTTTGTTTTTATATTTTAAAAAAAATGCAAAAACCCTCACATCCACAGCTAAAGTTAATAGTAACGAAATAAAAAGCTTTCATTTATTATTTGTAACTTTTACATCATAGTTATTCGATTGTTTATGAACGATTTTACGTATCTTTATTTACGTAGTTTATACAGTTATTGATCTTTGAAAATTTAAATAAAACATGAACATTTTAATAAAACGTAAGCGAACGAAAAAAAAAAATTGAACACTTTGAAAACTGAAATAAGAAAACCTGTCTATATGTAAATAAGTGATTTTTGTACAATATATCCAGAGGATCTTGATTGTTCCACTGTACACGTAAATTCAAAGCCGTATGAAAATTTTTTCGAGCATTCGTTGCGGGCCAAGGAGCCATAGGTTGTTACCTTCGGTCAGAGGATCCAAATATTTGTATTAGATAAGATGTAACTTCGAGTCATAGACGTATCTTGATTGCATATACTGCTCGTTCAAAGCATTACGAGCACTTCCATCAGTCGAATAGTATATATTATGAGGCATTCAATCTCAATTCAAGCGGTCAAAAAATCTTCCAAAAAAAAAATCGTAGCTGCGTCTCAATTCGTCATTATTGAGAATGAATTCAATTGTTTTTTTAGATTTTCTAAATGAATATTTTATGAGATATGCCATACTCAATTTTTTTAAATCCCCTGTAACTCAACAATTATTAAGCACACATGAAAATAGTTTCTATATTAAATATATGCCGCAGTTTTGAATGAGCAATCGAAAAAAAAAATGTAACCCTTTTTTAAAACTTGAAACTTTACTCAAAACTGCACATTTTATATTCAGACTGTTTTGATGTGTTGCTTAATAATTTTTAAATTACACCGATTTAAAAAAAAAGATAATTTTGGCATATCTCAGAAAATATTGATCTGTAAAATCTAAAAAAAATTAAGACGAAGCTTTTTTTTTAAGACTTCGACTTTTTGATGGTTCGAAACGGAATGCAATGCCTCATATACATATATATATATATATATATATATATATATATATATATATACACGTGCAGTATACCGATTTCGTATACGATAATAAAAAATAAATACAAAGAGGGACGCCGGTAAACAATGCATTTCTACACGACAAACAGGAAGCCACCGTGACAACTATAGCGAGGGTGCGTTGCTGTATATCCACGGATCTTTCATTTCCTGTTCACTCGTCTATTGTCCGATCCTTCACGCTACGGGAGATTTTCCGTGCCCGACAACCGAACAAATAAAATTGGTATTCCAATATGTTCAGCTTTAGTCCAAAACTGTACACTAGAACTGTACTTTGGAATGTCTTTGCAAATAAAAATTTAGGGGAGGGAATTTTTTTGCAAAAATTAAGTATAAAGTATTCATTACAGAGTGGATAAAACAAAGTGAAAAACCTGATCGCCTTCGCGAGGAACATTTTTCTTAACGATAGACTCATAAGTAGTGACGTAATTCTTCGATGAATCCTTTCATCATGCACTTCAACGATCTATAGATCGTGTGGCGCTCGGTGCCAAGAATCAATGGAAAATACAAAAGACAGGATCGTGTCGTCACGTCCAGCTGTTCGGAAGACTCGTGGTGAATCGGGTCTCTTGGGACTTATGCGTACCTATACTATGGGACTTTCATCGTGAGTCAAGGTGACTCACGCTCGCGAGTAACGTATTCAGTCTCGTTCGCGGCGAGAGTCCGTGTGATTAACTCGGGAATCATTCGGTGACGTCAATGTGTGTTGTCGAGGAATTACTCGGAACAACGTTTGCTCTCAGGAATTCACATTACCTCTGCAGATATTATAAGTTTCACTCGTAGACGTAAAAATTTTATCGGACAAAAGATTCATATCTGAGGAATTTCAAACCGGTGGGTTTTGAATCCGGTGACGAAATTCGGCAACACAAAATTATTTGCACAAAAAAGATAAAAGTTAGATTTAAATAAAAATTTCAATCTGTAACGAATGAATAGATGGAAATTAATTGATATCACCAAAACTTTTAGGCATATTTCATAAATTAGTCATTTTTAACTTTTGCAACTTAAAATGATAAATGTTATTATATTACGATACGAGTGCGATCAAATTTTTTCTTGGCAATCACACGTGTTGAAAAAAAGTTTCTCGCACGAGTTTCGTATACAAATTTATTTGACGAGTGCGAGAAGTGCTACTTCTCGCACCGAGTTGCATAACAGTATATTACGACACGTGTGCGATTAAACTTTTTCTTGACGAGTGTCACACTCATACAAATTGAGAAAAAGTTTCTCGCACGAGTTTCGTATACAACTTTATTTCACGAGTGCGAGAAGTGCGACTTCTCGCACCGAGTTGCATAACAGTATATTACGACACGTGTGCGATTAAACTTTTTCTTGACGAGTGTCACACTCATACAAGTTGAGAAAAAGTTTCTCGCGCGAGTTTCGTATAAAACTTTATTTCACGAGTGCGAGAAGTGCGACTTCTCGCACCGAGTTGCATAACAGTATATTACGACACGAGTGCGATTAAACTTTTTCTTGACGAGTGTCACACTGATACAAATTGAGAAAAAGTTTCTCGCACGAATTTCGTATACAAATTTATTTCACGAGTGCGAGAAGTGCGACTTCTCGCACCGAGTTGCATAACAGTATATTACGACACGAGTGCGATTAAACTTTTTCTTGACGAGTTTTTCGCACGAGTTGAAAAAAAGTTTCTCGCACGAGTTTCGTATACAACTTTATTTCACGAGTGCGAGAAGTGCTACTTCTCGCACCGAGTTGCATAACAGTATATTACGACACGAGTGCGAGAAGTGCTACTTCTCGCACCGAGTTGCATAACATTATATTACGACACGTGTGCGATTAAACTTTTTCTTGACGAGTTTTTCGCACGAGTTGAAAAAAAGTTTCTCGCACGAGTTTCGTATACGACTTTATTTCACGAGTGCGAGAAATAGGCACTTCTCACACTGCGTGGCATAAAAGAATGTATAAGGATTTTGTAACAGAATTTTTAATTAATTTTTTGCCCGCACAGATTGTGAGATAATATATAAGCCAATAGTTGAAAGTGAGCACCAGAATTTACGGTACCTTGAGCGTCGAATCATTTAACTTGAGTTCAAAGTCCAAACTGCAGATCGAATTAAAACTTTTAAATCGACGTTAAAATTTAATTTCCACAGAACTTTATCTGTTAGTCCGGAGAGTAATAATAATAATTTTAATAATACAAAAGTAGATTCAACAAATTAAAAATTGACGAATCAATCCTACAAACTTTTCGGAAAAAATAATAAAAATTGCACTAGAGTATAAATTGATGAATAATTTATTCTCTAGTGCCCATTTTTAAATATCGCAAATGTGTCAGCTGACTCGTAAGCCGCATGTATCAGTCTTCTGAACGAGTATCATTTCCGCCGCTTTCATGAGATAGCCACAACTCGCTAACCATCGAGATTAGATAAAACGTGAGCTGTGCCAATTTCTTTTACTCGGCTTCCTTTTACAAAATCAAAATCTCCATTGCATCGAGATTTCTCATCTTTCAGACATTGACGCTATGCATATCTATTCTAATTCTGAAACACAACTCTGCATTCTATAGTTGAAACTTTTGCCTCCATATTTCAATATTTTTATTACATGGCTTTTTTTTATTACCCATTTACGTGGCCACTTATATTTTTTTGAAAAAAAAAAAATTAAAAAAAAATGTGTCATCGACCTATCAAGCAAAGAATTTCTTGACAGTTGTCAAAAGCACGCGGGCAATGCGGGTCACCCACGAAAAATTTGCAAATAGTGCTCAGAGCTTAAGTTTAGATTTAGCTGAATAAAAACTCGAATGACTTGACTATGAAGCTTCTTTAATACTTGTCGTCAAGTCTCTATACCGGGACTCTAAACAGCGTGTATATCTTACGAAATCAATTAACGCATCAGATTTGATCTGCACTAAAAAAAAAAAAAAAAAAAAAAAAAAGAAAAGAAACGACAGTTATCATTCTTCCCACATTGTATTTTTCATATCAGCTCGTCTGATTCCATCTCGACGTACTCTCTCATGTACCTCATGTATTATTATTATCTGTGTGTGCATTTTTTTTTATTCTTTTTTTTTTTTTATTCACTCACGAAAGGGGGAACCGCGCGACGGTATACTCGGTACCGGGTGTTCGTTAATTTTCCTTAATTAAGCTCAATCGAGGTTAATGCTCCGGTGTTTAACCCTAGTTTACCAAATCCAGCACCCCCATAGGGCAGTCCAGCTCCAGATAGTGCGAAGGGGGGAACGGGGGGGGAGGGGGGGGGGAGGAAAAGAAGGAGCCAAACAATATTTCTGTCACGCTGCGCGCCAGTCTGACGCTTTGCTGCAGCATAATGTATCTATGTATGTTATACACATAGAGAGAGCGTAACTAACGAGTAGGCGCCCTGGATGCAGGCTTCCCGGCATTGTGGCTGAGCAGTGCGATGGGGTCCGGGCGATTCAATTAACGCGTCTCGGTCATTCGACGCTACATATCCCATCGACACAGCTTTTAGCGCGGACGTTTAAGGCCCCCCGACACCTTTCTGTCTTTCCATCTCGATCGATTCCTCTATTTCATCCCAATTTGTCCTGGTTCGTTTCTGTGCAGCTGAATTAAATTTACTCGAACATTCGGTGGAATTCTATTGATAGAATTATTAGGGTAGACGTTCATCGTTTTTATCGTCTCGTTGGTTTCAATTAATAGCTTCAGTGATTTCGAACAAAAATAACATTTTTATCTATTCGATGTGTGAATAGGAACAGTGCTGAATGATGGATTTGAGAGAAAAAAAATTATATTCCAGAGAATTTTTTTTTTTTTTATGGGAACAAAAATTATTTTATCGAAAATTTTGTTGTCAATGTATGTTTTAAATATTTATTTTCTTTGCCTGAAAACATTTAGCATGAATAACTGTAATTTTATATTTCACTTACATATTATTTTTAATATAAAATTTTATGTAAGAAAAGATTTGTATATCTGTAATGAAAGTTTATGGGAAAAATGTTAATGGTGTAATTAGCATTCGATTTATTTGCATCCCAGTTATAATGGGTTGGTTGAGCTCTAGTTTGATATTTTTCGTTGTTTAATGTACGACAATAATTATTATTCTTAAATTCGAAATTTTACGTAATTCTCAATGTTAAATTTTGAATTTAAATCCTATATCAAGTTGATGGAAATAGTTGCATATTTAATTCTAGTACCTTGATTGGATTTAAGATTTTTATTTAAAAAATGACGAGACACTAGAGATGCAATTTGGTAAAATATTAACTTTATTATTATTTATTATTTAAATAATTAACTTTTAGTTTTGAACTTGCATAGTCTTTCATATCTAAAAGATTCTTTTTATTATTCAAATGTGCATCGGAAAATTAAAAAGGCTTGCACGTATTAATTAAACAATATTCAATGTAAGTTCATTAGCACTTGACGAATTTTTTAAACAAAAAGGTACTTACACTTTTGTAGTTTTTAATTACAAAATTTAACCCAGTTATCGTTGAAAAGTAGTTGTGGAAGCATCCGATAAAATGTTATCATCGCAGATTCATTTTCAAACAATATATTATTGAAATTTGCAGAAGAGTATTTAAATCCACACTGTTTAAAATATTTGAAAAATTACAATAGTTTTTTTAGAAGCTACAAGTGTGATGTAAAATCCCAATCATAGTAGACTTTGATTGTTTCATTATTTGTTAATGCCATATAAGACTACTGTAATTTTATAAGAAAATTTGAAAATTTCAATTAAAACTATTGAAATTTTACAGCATATTTATATATTGTATTTTATGCACCAGGTTGTAAATAGAAAACTATTCTTTTTTTAAATCACTCTGATTTTCTAAATATTTTTGACAGTGATATACCGATTTTTTATGCGCAATATAAAACTAACATTTCGACTATAATTATTTAAAAAAATATTTTTTTTAATATTTACATTTTATTGCACAAATACTTGTCTGCGTTTGTTGGCAATATGGGTAGACTTCCAATTTTCCAGATGAATAAGTTACCCTACGATCATTTCAGTATTTTCACTATTGTATTCGTACCAAAGAGATTTCAATCTCATGGTGTAAATTGTAGTGTGTAGCGTTAATGGCACGCAATATCGTACACCCCCATGTTGACTTATGTGCCCTCATGCGTGCAGAGCCCAGATCAACCCCTATGTGCATCCAAACATGATGCAGTATATATGAGCCTGATATTCGACATGCTGGCACGACCCAGCGGGTGATTTTGGGGACTTGCTAGGATTTTCAGCCTCCATATAGTATTATGTACTTCATTCAGTACTACTCTGTCCAGAATTCGAGATTACGTGAATTCCTATATTATTGTAAACAGTTCTATTGTCGTTCGGAAATGAGTTTTGGGGAAATCTATTAGTAAGAGGGAGAAAATATGGTGTGTGTCGAATTATTCAATTTATGAGTGCTATTGTAATGTTTCGAGAAGGGAAAAGCGATGACAGTAAATTTATAATCGCACTGTCTTTGCTCCTTCAGCAGATAAATTACAAAAATTATTGCTGAAACAATCCTGATTACCAAATCATAAATTGGGTAGAAAAGATTATCCATTGCATTTTTAATTCACAACTAAAAAAAATCCTGTTGATGTAGGCAAAGAGTTAAATATTAAAATACTTGAGTTTCAGGCTGTTTTGGAAAAGCACTGATAAAAGTAACCGGGTTGAATTTCTTCATATTCCAATATACGACTCTATATTCTATAGTTCTTATTCTATCAAGTAAATAGTTCTATTGTTCGGAAACGAGTTTTGGGAAAACAGATTGATAGAGGGGACCAAATATCGTGTGTATCGA
The DNA here is from genome assembly GCA_964016905.1 of Perithous albicinctus. Classification (NCBI taxonomy): domain Eukaryota; kingdom Metazoa; phylum Arthropoda; class Insecta; order Hymenoptera; family Ichneumonidae; genus Perithous; species Perithous albicinctus. Next base: position 7,674,204 of record OZ024688.1, read on the forward strand.
AACATTGAATTTCTAAGAGCTATTGTAATGTTTCGAGAAGGGAAAAGCGTTGACAGTAAATATATAATCTCACTGTGTTTGCTGGCTTCAGCATCAGATAAATTAGAAAAATTACTGGTGAACCATTTTTGCTTTTGAGAAAATGAAAAATGGGGTTGAAAGACTTATCAGTTTATATATTTTATTGTTAAATCACAATTAAAATACTTGTGCTTCAGGCTGTTTTTTCGAGGGTCTGGAAAAAAAGTCAACGGGCTCAATTACGTTGATATCAGCTTGAGGTATGTGAGAGGTATCGTGATGGCAGAGAGCATTGAAATGCGATAACTGATAAAGCATGTATCCTATGCTTCTAACTAAGGGACAGCAGAGGTATCTCAGTCATTGTGTGTCTTCTTTCATTGGCTAAACTAAAGTCGTAGCTATTCTGGACTTTTGCTTACGTACACACTATACAGACAATCTAATCATCTTCACGAGTGGAATGCACAAGTAGTCAGGATTATATTATATCTATCCTATTGTCAGGGCACGAGCTCCTTGAGTATCGACACTCTTTCTTTTGCAGTGGTTTTGATGTTTGAAACAAAAAAAAATTCAATTTTGTGCACTGTTACAATTTTTCACAGAACTACCTCTTTGAAGAAGTATTTTAATGAACTACAGCTATTTCACAGAGGAAACTGTGAACAAAAATGATAATTATGAAGAAGCAATGTGCATATTTCTATTTTGTGGTTTGAAAGGAAAATTGAAACATTAAAGTTTAGAGAATTTTTAGTGAAGGATATATCATACATTTAAAGAGAGTTATTAATTGAGTTACTAGTTTCGCCAAACTTTTCAAGAGTCAAAGCGATTTTTAATCGAAATTGCTCTTTTACGAATTTTCACCAAATTGAATATCTAGAATCGTTGATTCTAAAAAATTTGTTGCTAAAAAAATTATATTTAAACGGATCGATCGATTTTCATAAAATTCTATACTGATCGTTGGTCAATACTATTTTATCATGATTGGAGATTTTTGCATCTGCAAATTTTATACTTTGGCCAGCCGTAATTATGTAATATCTTTTTTAAAAAAATGAGAAAAGTACCTGGAGACAATCGCAAAACGCAAAAATCTGCCTTGGAATAAAATTAATTGCTCAAACAGGTGAAACGGTAAAACTGGCCAACTGGAAAAAAAATGACAAAAATGACTGGCAATTTTTAAAGATCATTAAAAAAAACTAAAAAAAGTGCCTGGAGATAATAGCTAAACGCAAAAGTCTGCCAAAATCTGCAGAAATATTCGGAGTCATATTTTATCTAAAAAAACTATTTAGCTCGATAGCTAAAAATTTATATGAACCACCGCTCGTTTTTGTGATCATTACAAAAAAACAATATATTTGCCCCTACCAGATTAAAAAATAAATTTTCTAATATTAGCACATTGCAAAAAAATAAAAATTTAGAAGCAAAAAGATTGCTAATTTGATATTTACATCTTAAATTTCTACATCCCAAATCTGTCGCTTACAAACCTATAACTAATCTGAAACTGAAGATAGTTAAAATGTATTGATAAAAATAAATATTCCAGTACACTAATTTACCGTAAACCGGAAAGTATAATATATTCTTAGACTCACCGATTAAATATAATATTTCCTTAATCAATATTTCGTAAAATGTCTGAGTCTTTAATTAAACATAAAATTGTCAAATAGGAAAACAAATATAAATCGTTGGACACCTAAAGATATTCCATTGTGGCGAATTGGGTAAAACCTCTATAGTTGTGCTAATTGTGAAACATAGTAGACTTGAATGAAGAAGGTCCTTCATTGAGACATAGATTTCTTAACCGCATTACATCCCGCGTACATTTTTTATTGCGCGTCGCGTTCTTCGAACTGCTATTTTACCCCAATTCAGGAAAGAGTTCATTTCCCCCCTATCGCGAAATAAACTTCCTTGAATGTGATACAATATAAAGAGACTGCACAAATAAAAGGATGTTACAGTATATATAAAATAACCGAACGTACACGTATGAAATCACTTTTAACTGGGTTTATTTTTATTAAAACAGATGACTCGAACGGAATCATCAGTAGCCACGTGGTTGCCGCGAGTCATGGACGCAGCGAATTACACCGAAGTTACACATGATTTGTCGAGGTGAGTAAAAAAACAAAAAAAATATATATAATTTTTTATGAAATTCAAATAAATTTAACTAAAGTATTAAAATACGTTTTACTTTTGTATTGAAAAATTAATAATTAGCTGTTTATTAATTAATTATTATTATTATTATTATTGTGTTATTTTCAACATACGATAAATGTGAAAAGCTAAGATCATCTGAAAGATATAATTTATAACATAGATCCGGTTGAAAGATTAATGTGATCTGGCAATTCAGAAAATCTACATCTATTATCCTGTTTCTAAGATTGGGAGTATTATAACGTTGAGAACTATCCGGAAATGAATGTCTCACACCGGAAACGAACAAACTTTAGTTTAGTCTCTAGGACCACGGCCGCGGTTTCGCATAGCGTACTGGGGATCTTATCTATAATCCTCTTGGAACTGATCCCACTCATCTTCATCAATATAACTCACATCCTCTCACAGTTGTAGAAAAAAATATTAAGTATGCACTACGCATACATTTCTAATAACGAAATTTGACTTGATCAGGATTTGAGTACTTTCAGAGGAGAGAAAAATCTTCAAAATAGAAATAACAAATTAAGAAAAATAGCTTGTTTTATAAATTCGTTATAAAACTTTATTGGTACTATTATTTTATTTTTTAAGTTGCGATGAAAGTTTTTTTTTTTTGAGTTTCTCTGCGGGATTGAAAATATAAAATCTGCAATGGAAAGAACAAAATTGCATCGCTTATTTTTATAAAATTTCTAGTAGTTTAGTTGGTGTTGTATATAGTGTCTAAACAAAACTGCAAAATAGAACTTTGTATATTATTTCCTCGTTGTTTTTAGCTTCCACACAGTTTCCTTTGTGAAAAAGCTATATTATTAACATATTTCTTTATAGACTTTGTGCACGGTAAATAATATGCTTATAAAAATTGATATAATTGTAGAGAAAGTTTTTACACAGAAACCTTGTACATTACATTTAGATACAATTTTTAGCCAAAAATTTCCTATATATTAATTTTCCAAATATTTTTAACGGTGTAGAAAGTGAAAAAAAGCCTGCAAAGTAGAACCTTGCAAATTGCTTCCTCATTATTTTACATTTTTTCAAATATTACATTACATTTTTTACATGTATGCAAAGTACGTTTATCTGCTTTGGCTTCCTCATAGAGGAAGCTTTGTAGAGAAAACAATTTGCAAAGTTCTACTTTGCAGGCAAATAATGAGAAAGGAATTTGCAAGTTTCTAACTTGCAGGCTTGTTTGTACATGAAAGGCATTTTTATCGACATTTTTACCGATTCACAAATTTCTTATTACAAAAATTTTTTTGGAATAAAATCGAAATTTATCAACATAGCGACCGTTCCTTAAAATAAACTCATCTTCGATACTCAATAATTGTGAAATCACGTGGTAAATTGCAGCCGGTCATCCCAGAATTTAGAAAAGTAGAAGTGTTTACGGACATTTAAAAAAAAATTAAAATTGCAATAAAATTTGAACCGCTCTATCGACTCTCGCCAAACTTGACTGATGTATCGTAATTTACAAAAGTTATAGTGTGAAAACGATTTTTTCAATATTTTCAAAATGCTGTAAAATTTGAATTTTTTAATCGATTCGCGTCAACTGCAATCCCAAAAGTTGTATGATAGCCCACTTCCGTACCAAATTTGAGAAAAATACATGAAAAATTGCAGCAGTAATCGTGCTAACAAGGCAATTTGCACATACACACACACACACACACATACAGACATTTCGTACAAATCACTTTTCTCGACATTTTGGACCATTCTGTCAGTATGCTGACATGAAAATCTAGAAAAAATTTTTTTTCACAAAAACAAAGCTTCCTCTATGAGGAAGCAAAAATTTAGAATCTGGTGAAAGCAATGTCCACCTTACAATCTTAAAAAAAAAATTACTATTTACAATTATTACGATAATAATATATAAAGTGATTTTCGTATGTTTAACAGATTTCCAAAGCCACTAAGGACATTCGCAGCTGTAGCAGCAATAATAATAATGATAACGGGATTAGTCGGAAATCTTCTGACGATAATCGCACTGTGCAGATATCCAAAGGTGCGAAATGTCGCGGCAGCTTTTATAATAAGGTGAGTTCTCTTTGAGTTACGATATGAATGCTTGACACGAGAATAGTCGACGAGAAGGGGGGGGGGGGGGGGAGGGGGTGACGTGATTGAATCGGCAACCCTCTGATGCAATCGATATGTTCTACCCTACACCCGGATCTATGTCTCGATAACGAGACGCTCTGGGAAAACGTGACACGACTTCTCCAACAGGATGAGAACGTCGTACTGGCTTTTCCTGCTGCTGACATGCTCAGAAAGTCAGATAACTCCGTGGTCGAGTTATACAGCAGTGTGGATGACGGGGCTGCGGTATAATTTCCCGTTGACGTTAATTTCTTCTTTTTTTTTTTTGCGTCCGTACTTGAAAAACAGTAATTCGAACAAATTAAAAAATAAACTCGAAAGTGCGATGATTTCCCGATGGATCGTCGCACGAGAAAATGATATTTAATGTCACTCTTGCTTTGTGCATTTCGTAAATGAAATAAAAGTTAAAAGACAGAGCAAATAAAAATAAAATGAATTTCCCAATTAAATTAGTATTTTACTATTTTTACTTATTAATTGAACAAATATTTTTCTTCATATTTACGGTGCAAGAAAAGTTAAATAGTATTTACATTCCAATAAAAGCATTTGTTCAATTAGCTTTGAAAATTTATTTTTAATTAATTATAATTTCGAAAGTAAAGCTAGTGATAAAGATAAGAATTATCTTTTCATTTAAATTAGTATTTTACCAATTTAATTTATTACCTGAACATAATATTTTACGTAATATTTACGGTGCAAGAAAAATTAAATAGTATTTTAATTCTAATAAAAACGTTATTTGGTGAATTGAGAGGTGAATTGAGATTCTCACGGTGTATTTGTGAAGCTCGAGACCACTCGAACTTGCTTCCTTTTTGGAAAACACAATGTTTAGTGGACGATGCACAAGTTTGGTTTGAATGAACGAGACATATCCGTCGGCATTGAGTAAACGCTTGCCAAGTTTGGTCACAAAAGCAATCGTGAAACTTTCAATGGATTATTCTTCCTTAGCGAAAACATTTGTGGAGTGCATGAGACCGCGCGTTTTCTCTCACACGAGAGTCTTTATAGTGGCGTCAGGAGATCGGTATTTCCCGACAATTCATGCTAGAGGAAGTCCTTGACTCGAGGATGCGTTGATTATTTCGTTCTAATAAGATAAATCTATGCATTATTAACGCAATCAATAATAATAATAATAATAATAATAATAATAATAATAATAATAATAATACCACAACTGAAATTCAACCTTTTTTTGCAGTCTCTGTGTGGCGGATTTTATCTTCTGCCTGTTGGTGTTGCCCTTCGATTCCATAAGGTTCATCGATGCAAGTTGGGCAGACGTGAGATTCCTATGTGCACTCGTTCCCTTTCTCAGATATGGAAATGTTGGTGTCAGTCTTTTGTCTGTCGGTGCCATCACTGTTAACAGGTAAAGTGAAGTAACCACTTTTTAAAAATTCCTATTAAATACAATTAAAACGTTTTATTACAAACGTCCAAAAATTGGTTCATTTTGAGCTCTGTACAACAAAATCCATGTGATTTTAAGCAAAAAGAATTTTTTTTACAGTATTTTTTCATTAACACTGAAAAAGCAGACATCTGTTAATAATAATAATTTAATAAAAATATAATTCTTGCAGATACATAATGATCACTCATCACGGACTGTACAACAAAGTTTACAAGAAACACTGGATCGCAATGATGATCCTGTTCTGCTGGTTCTTCTCCTACATAATGCAATTGCCGACTTTGATAGGAGTTTGGGGTAATTAAACACGATGAGCTGTAATTAATTAGGAGGACCGTACTAGCGGTGAATAATCTTTAACTTAGTTTCGAATATCTCTCGTTTGCTTCCTTAGGAAAGTTCGACTACGACCCCAACTTGGAGACCTGCTCGATCGTAAAGGATACGAACGGTCGTAGTTCAAAGACCTTCCTCTTCGTAACTGGCTTCATCATACCTTGCATCGTTATCGTGGGTTGCTACGCCAAGATATTTTTGGTCGTGCACAGGTAATTGCCGCAATATTCCTCATAATATCCTTCCCAAGTTAATTTCAAAATTAATGTTTCCCATTAATTTAATTTCCATGTCGACACGCAGCTCCGAATCGAGAATGCGAAAACACGCGACTCCTACGATAAAGTCACCTCACACACCAGGACGAGATACCAGAGAAATGAAACAGCGACGCAGCGAATGGAGAATTACCAAAATGGTACTCGCAATTTTCCTCAGCTTTGTTGCCTGTTACTTGCCTATTACCATCGTCAAAGTCACCGACCCGGAGGTCGGACATCCAGGTTAGTTAGTTATTTCATATTTTATCCTCTTAAGAAACAACTATATTCGGAACTTTGAATTTTAAATACTTTTTTTCGGTATGTCGACAAATAAAAATATTATTCGTTCAAAAGTAGTTGTTACTTTTAAAATAAATAGTAACATGTTTCTGTGCTCATTTTGTCTGCAATGAAAACAGCTTCAATAACTGTGCCACGATAACTCTTTGAAAAAATTGTTTACCTCTCCAAATATATTTTGACTACTCTGTCGTTTTTTTTTTTCTATAGTTTTTGTACATACATCTGTAGGCTATATAAAATTAACAGAAAAATAAAATATAATGGAGTTAGCGAAGAAAATATAATGAGAAAAGAAAAAAACATTGACAAAGATTGCCTCTTACATTATATTTATCCTTTTATACATTTGTCTGTCACAGAGGCTCACGTGATAGGATATCTACTGTTGTACTTCGCGTCGTGCGTGAATCCAATAATCTACGTGATCATGAATAAGCAATACAGACAGGCGTACGCGGGTGTGATAAGCTGCTCGAGGATTCGGGCAAGTCTGACGCCCCACGGTAGCAGCGCACCCGGACAGAACAACTTCGGCCAAGGTAACCACCACTTCGTTACGGTCACCAAGCTCTGACCGAAACGATCAGCACGGCTAATTGCGTCGTAAGTGAAGGGCACACTGTTCGTTTCTAAGATTGGGCCTGTTGGCATGAGTGACGATCGACTTACAGCCGATATAACATACGAAACGATCGTCTCAATCAAATACTTCGCATAACACTCAGCCAGAAAAAAAATTCTTTAATGGCTCTATCACTTATAACAATCACCAAAATAATACTAAATTCACAAAACGCCAAAGAACGAGTGACCCAATAATTACGCAAAGCAAAAGACCAAATTTTTTTTAAAATTTTTTGGCGTCTATCAAATAATTCTTAGTAACCTGACGATTCTTTTGTGTTGACCTATTTTTCCAGGAGTACCCGATGCAACATTTTCAAAAGTTAGCATGCAAAGACAAAGAAACACTTTACTAACGTGGATCGATGGTAGCATGCGTAAAAAGTGATCGGAGAATGAACTATATAATAGGTACTAATGGTTTCCTATTTACAGCCGAACTAACAACGATATGGTCTTGTTTTTTTTTAATTTTTATTTTAAATTAACAACATTCACGCGGCTTGATTTAATCGTATCGGCTACTTGAATTATTGCATCTCGATTGAAGGGTACTAACTTGGTTGTCAATTTTTTTAACAACGCTTTTATTTTACTCGAACTTAAGTTTTGAGCCAACAAAAATAATGCAACTTCCCAAGTGAATAATCTCAAAATAAGTAAGAATCAACTCAGGGAGCTTTTCCGATATTTTATAATTATTTTTCTTTTTTTTTTTATATCTTCCAACATTTCAAATATCCCATAACAATTTTCTTTCATTCTCTTTTAATAAATAAACGTATTTAAATCTACCTCTGTGTAATAACTATCTCGATATTTCTTTTCTTGCAGACTACTCGAAGGAGTACAGCAAAACTATGGTGTCTACAGTTTCCATAGCGATGAACGCTGTTAAAAATTCTCAGCTCGAGGATGAGCTGTGAAAAGCCAAAAGAATTCGAATAACCGTCCAAGATATTTTTTTTTCAGGACGAAAGTCATAAGTCTGCTCAGCCGATAATTAAGACATTCGAGAAGGGACCAATCCTACATACATAATAAATTTTAAACGCGTTTTTAATACGCAGTTCTCCAATAGTCCTAAGACTTAGTACAGTTAAGTTATTTATTTTCTCTAGTACGAAAATTATCGATGGTCTATAACGAAACAGTCAACGAGTTTCGGATACTCATCGCCAAAGATACTGATGAACAGATACACTCAAAAAGCATGTAAATATTGAACGTAGCGTTTATGCATTTTATTTTTAATATTTCGAAACTATATAATACCTATATACAGCGACGGGTATTTCTGTATGTACAAATTTATATATATATATATATATATATTATGTTTAAGTGTAGGCGCTGTGTATAAAAGAAAGAAAAATATACAACGAACGCATTTCCTATGTAATCTCAACAATTTCTTTCCATTTGTACCATTTTTTAAGATATACAAAATTCGACGAATGCAATGCGGATACGAAAAATATTAGTTCTTACGTATTTTTTACTTCACTTGGACATCTATTGGAATACTTATCACGGTATGAAGACAATAATTGTAGGAATGTTTTGATAGCTTATGCTTGAACTTCAGTGAAATGCGACTCTGTCGTGTGAGCGTCTTTCTTGGCACGTAATAGCAGTGTATTGAATATCTCACAGATGTTCTGTATATGTTTCGTAGATCACGATTTGCAGCATCCACTTTTTTCGGTAATCAGCGGTGTGTCCCGAAGTTTTATGGAATCTCTTATTTCGTCCTCGATCTTTGCCTTGAGCACATTCTCCACGAGGTAACGCATGGCTTCATCTATTGCAAAAGAGATAATGTTATACAATTGTACTTTCTCATAGAGAAACATTTGTTTTCGTGAACAGGATATATTTTGTATTTTTTTAATAGTTGAAATCCGTTGAATAATGCGAAAATCTTAGTCAGAAAAAATGTACAGTGTTTGTATGTGCGAGAGAAAAAAAAAGTTAATCGACTGCAACTCAAGTTACTCCGTCTTCATCATAGATTTTGTTAAAATTCGGCCATTGGAATTTTATAAGATTTTACATCTTGCCTTCTAATGCAAAACGAAAAAAAAAAATCATTTGAACACAATCAACAAAAGGGTTACAAAATTAAGACACTTTTCTAAAGTAAATTGAATTGCTATAATTTATGAACGGTTTGTGATGCTGAGCTTAAATTTAGCATGCAAGTTAAGTTTCTAACTGGCTATCTTAGTGAAATTAATTAAAATTGACAAAATCGATAATAAAAAAGACATTAATAAAATGTTGATGAAAAATTTCAGCAACGTACTTTTTCATAGAGGACGCTGTGGAGAAAACTTATTTTTTTATCGTTCACAAAACTTCTTCAATGTCAACATTTATTTTTTTATTTTTAAATCGATTGTGATCCAGTTCTATAGCTTTAATGATTACCTTCTCGGAAACTTTTGCATCTACTTATTCTAATATATCGAAATTGAGGCAATTTTAAAAACAAAGAATATTTTTTTCATTGTGAAACACTCGGCTGCATTATTGACTCTTCAGCAGTGTAAAATGGCCTTTAAACAATTCGTGAATTGTAGGCTATTAGAAATAGAAGCGAGTTTTTACTGCAACTTGTCCTTTTGTTTATGCAGACCTAATAAAAATCTGCACATACCGATATTTTTGTTGTCCTTCGCAGACGTGATATACCAAGAGCCAATTTTATTTTCCTTGCAGAATTTGACGATTTGTTCTGTTGGCACTGACACAGTCTGAATATCACACTTGTTAGCGAGAAGTACAATCGGAATGCTGGATCCATCAGGCAACGTCACTTTTTCGCGCAAATCGCTTAACCATTTTTTAACAGACTGAAACGTAGCCACTCGTGATATGTCGAAAACAAGTGCTGCGGCGACCCTGAAATTTGCACAAATAAACAATTATTCATTGCGTACATTGTCGTAACAGGAAGCACATTGTATACTATCCTGATAACCAATGCTTAAAAAGTAACAACCTCTTACGAAACGTATATGTTAATTAAGGTGCTTTTATACAGAGTGTGCAAAATTACAGCTAGGAAGTAAGTCCTACTTAAGTAAATTTCCAAAATCCAAACATAAACACATGCATATATAAATTACACCCACAGAAAAAAGTCTAATCAAATCAAATACCGGTTCATTTGAATCAAATATGATTTATACGAATATAATTTATTTTAATCAAGTATGATTTAATTGCCAGCCTAATACGATTTTAGTTGAAATAAAAATAAAATTCAAATAAATCCTATTCGATTCGAATAAAATTGTGTTTTTATTTTTTTTTAAATCGTATTTGTTTCAAATGTCCTGGTATTTGATTTGATTGGACATTTTCTGTAAGTGTAAGATGTTTTAAAAACTTATACATTGAAATGCCAAAAAAATGACTCTCATAATAAATAAATAGATGAAATCGAATTAAGTGAATTTAATAAATTCGTGTCTAATCGCAATACATAAAAATGCTAGACTCCAATAACCGAAGCACCAATAAATGTTAATCATTCACGTTGCCAATAAATTCTTAAAAATAGAGAAAATAAAGAAAAGCAATAATATTTACGCGTATTTATAGTAAACCCTGGTCATGTAACCGAATCTCTCGTGGCCCGCAATATCCCTAAAATAAAAGGCCGGAATTTGAAAACAAATTCTTGCAGGGAAAATAAATACCGTCCGTCAGGCAAAAAGGAAAGTTATTAAAAATACAAAAAAGACACACAACAAGCTGTTTGCCGGACGTACGGGAAAATACATAAATGTAAGATGAAAAGATTATCAGGCAGTACCATAGTTGCAAGTTTATTTTAGTGTGAGGATCCCAATCGAGCGTTTTTATAGCGAAATCGGCGCCTATGGTAATCTTGTAATTCGAGGAGAATTTGCCTGTAAAAAATAGCGTGTTGTTTTTTTGTGCAGGACTGGCGATGAGAGAAAAAGAAGAATAATAGAACGAGAGTCAATAGCACTGTTGCAGTCGTTCATTTCGGATGACTATGCAAATTAATGCAAATCCACATACGGAGCTATATCACATGTGAGAGATATTATAGACTGGAGGTATGCGATATTGTGTCGTCGTGTAACGGATCGCAAAGATTCATTAAAGGATTGACATTCATAGAATATTCGAAGTCTCTGCCCGTCCGGTTAACGGACAAATAATTTCGTGTTATTCGTCTGACTATTGACCACATTCATGCAATTGGATTTTTTCGTGAATAAAAAAAGGGATAATTTACCTTCCTACTATAAATTAACAATAATAGAAATCGTTTATAAAATTGTTTTAAAAAAGTCTGACCCTCTCGGATTTAATCCACATTTTTTTATGTTACTGCCCCAACTCGAAGAAGCAACCAGAATTTTTATTCGATTTTTTTTTTAACATTTGATATAGTTATGATTATTTAAACCCAACATATTGTTAGCCAGAATTCAAAATTCTGAAGAAATTCTCTAAAATCCTGTATCAGATATCAATATTTTTAAATTTGGACTCAAAGTGGGCCGGATTTATTAAAATTAAAAAAAAAAATTAATTAAAAAAAAGTCGACTTGAAAAAATCTGAAAAAATTCTCCGACGTACTAACATGTATAGAAATGTTCAAGCAACAGCCTGCAAGTGAAATTGTTTTCACGCATCTAATTTTTTTCAATTTTCTTTTTAAAAAAAATTCGTAAAAACATAGAAACGAGATCTGGCCCGCTTTGGGTCCAAGCTTAAAAATATTGATATCTGATAATAGAATTTTTGAGAATTTTTTCAGAATCTTAAATTCTGTCTAACAGTATATTGGTTTTGAATAATCATAATTATAACAACTGTAAAAAAAATCGAATATAAATTCTGGTTGTTTCTAAGAATTGGGGCAGTAAAATAAAAAAGTGCGGATCAAATACGAGAGGTTGAGGTTCAGATCCAGTTCGAAACGGTATCGAATGCCCCATATAAAATGATAACACTTTAAATAGGTTGCAAATTTTAATTTTCTCATGTGATCAAAAAATGCACGCGATTGGTGTAATGTAAAGCTTAAATGTTTTCACATAAAAAGTTGTATAAATTTATATTTACCAAAAATTATTTAATATTTACCAAAAATAGAAAATCAACTAAAAGCTGGCTTTGTCAAATCAGGTTTTCTCAATTTAACAAATATTAATACATACTTTTGTGAACTGCACTTTACGGCGAAACTGTGTACAGCAGCACGAAAAATCTTTTTTAATCATTTCCACTTTATTATTTTTCAAAAAACAAGCTTACGTGGTTTCGGTGAATTATATACTGTGCTTAGCACGCTCGGCAAAAACGCAGTGATGTCGTAATCATGTTCGGGTAGACTCTAATTTTTCTTTATTAATTTTACGGACGAAAGTAAAAGAAAAAAAATTGAAGAGTTTCATCGAAAAGAGAAAATAAAAATTTATATATATATAAAGAGTAAGGGACTAAAAAAAAATTGATTGAATTTGGCCAATTGCCGGACGAGCAGCCTAGAATCTTCGATTGCATTGGTTCAATAAAAGCGGAATAATAAAAATACATATTAGATGTATCTTTTTTTTAAAATACATTTTACAAAACAGCACAAATATACAGCGAATAATCAAAAAAATAAAGAAAAAAGGAAGTTAATCACGAGTGAAAAATAAAACAAGCAATTTAGGTAACAAATTAAGCGAACTATAATGTTCAAACAATAAAAGGAATTAGTGTATATTTTATATGTACACATATGTATCACGTGACAACGTACCCTCAGTGTATCTCCTGACGATTGCCGTCTTCCCTGTAAAAACAAACAAGATTACACTGGAGGTCATTATAAATATCTTGATTTCACTCGGTGCGAGAAACGCGGTTTTACGCACGCTTCGCACCATGTCCAATAAAATTTTGTACGACACTCGACGGAAAATCTATTTCTCAGCTCGCGTGAAACCTCACAGTCACGAGAAAAAGTTTTTCCACACACGTGTCGTAATGTACTGTTACTTCACTCCGTGCGAAAATAAAAGTTTAATTTTTTTTTCGTCTCTCACGCTGTTCAAGTATAGTAATAATAATAATAAAATAAAATAGTATAGTGTAGAAATAAAAATAATAAAAAATATATAATAATGGTAATAATAATAATAATACTACAGTTTTTATTATTTTTTATATAATTTATATACATTAAAAACATGATAATTATTCCGTAAAATAGTTAATTAAATCTCCGTAAGTAAAAAAATCGATTTTTTTTAAAACATCACTGACTTCATTAGTGTAAATAGCGGAAAAAGATATTTTAGTCAATATACTCAGTCAGAAAGGAAAAAAGAAATACACAATTTTTATATAAATCGATTTATTACGTTTAAAAACACCATTTCCCTATTATTTTATTCACTTTCCTTTCGTAATTTCGGAAATCTTTTTTCTTACTTCCACAATGCACTGCGCATCAACGATCGCTGAATTGATAAAAAAAAAGAATCTCTCACATCGAGATTTAATTGCACTTTAACTCACCGACCCCGTAATCACCGATGATAAGAAACTTGAATAACAGCTCTTTGTGATTGAAGTTTGACAATATAACGTCCGAGTCACGTCTGTTAGGCTTGCGAAAACTCATTTTCGATGATTCTCGTAACGATCGGCACAACGTTCAAGATTTTACGCGCCTCTCGAACAATTCGAGGTTAGAGATCAACGTTGACTCGTCTCGTTTCTTCACTGACTTACATTGCTCGTCAGGCAGTCCGCGCCGATAAGCTCGTGCCTCTCGAGCTACTGTTATCGGTTTATAGCGGTAACGCTACTTCAACCAACTGCCTGACATAAATCATTAACAGTTGTTCAAAGTTCAAAAACACCGTGTGCTGCCGCGACGGGTTCGTTGTCGCTCTTAACTAGATTATATATCCACATTATAGTTGAATTTGGGCCTTGGCTTTACTTCGGGTCCGCTTCTATTATCTCCAACAGGTCGTCGGCATGCATGTCAGTCGGATAAGAAGCGAGAGAAACGATAAATAACAAAAAAAATTAAGGGAATCAAAGCATGAACCAAAACAGCAGCGAACCGCCAATTCTTTAAGAGAAGTTTAAGGTCTTTATGGTAGTGCTATCTGTGCTTCTCTTTATGTATTTTCAAATACTAAAATATAGATTCTTTTACCTCTATCGATACTTTATCCCAATTTAATAATGAGGGTACACTTATTTACCAACCGCCGCTAACAACCTCTTTTTTTCTATACTTCTCAGTAATTTATTAATTTATTAATTTATTAATTTATATAATTAAATAAATAAATATTCGGAAACTTAATTGTTTTCGAGAAAAACTGAAAAGTCTATTAGATCCGTATTTTCTACGACTCAGTTTAGATTTCCAAAAAAAAAACAAAGTGTTATGACCCAATTCCTTTTGCCCCAAAATTCCTGTATAAAAACGGAAATAATTTTTGGTCACCGACCGAGGTATAGCACTTAACCTTCAATCACAGAAGATAAGTCAAGGTTACGAAAAAATGTGGCTAATTATGAGAAATATTTGAGAGGATCATTAAAAAGTGACGGAATTGACAGATAATTCCTCAGATGCCGGTCTTAATTCTTATTCGACAGATAATTTATCACCTAGATTGGAAATTTCTACATGACCGACTGATGGTAAAGAATACGGTAACGCTGTGTATTAGTAAAACGTTTTAAATGACGCGTTGTATAAAACGCGCTAGGTAATTAAATTTACTCTCAGAGAGATATATTTTAAAAATGACATCAACAATATTATAGAGTCATTGACAATTTTTTTCTCTTACAATGTTCCCCTTCTTCCATGTGAGCATGCAGTCGTGTGTCATGGCGTGGCGAGAATGACGGCAGTGACGATTGCCGTTGATCGGACGACTCCTAAATCTACGATGTGGAACGGTTTTCGGTGTAGCAGGGGCTTTCCGCTTCTCTTAATTATCTACGTTATCATATTTTCCGGCATTATGCGTGAGTGTCATGGAACAATAGAATAGTTGTGTTTAATGTCGTGGCGTTGCCGTGTTTATCAGCGAAGTGCAAAGAATGTGCGCAGACCGAGTTGCGCAGTTGTTCTGCGCACCTCGTAAAAGTGGGGCAATTTTTACCCTCAAAACTTTAGTCACTTTTACTGAAAAAATGAAAGGCTATAGAACCTGTGATTAATAGTTTGAGGATGCAATTTTTTTTAAATATTTTTTTCTATAATGAGACAAATTTTGGACGTTCCATGAAAAGTATTTCAATTTCGCGCCGTTTCAAAAAGAACATTTACACATTATTCCAGATTTTTAAATCACATATTTCGTGCAGATTGAAACCAAATTTAATTTAATATTTAAAAAAAAATTTTGTCGACTGGACGTACATTGAAAAATAAAGCTTTCTATAATGGAAGAAAAATGTGGGTATTTCGTATGAGAAGCCGGCATATTTCGCACCGTTTGAAATAAAGTTTATATACATTTTAAAAGTTTAAAGTATCAAGAATCATCTCTACAAATTATTCTAGATTTTTTATTTCTTACTTCACTCAGGATTGAACATTCATTTTTTAATTGATTCAACATATATCGAAAATAAAATTGTTCCTATCATTAAAAAATCTCAGGCATTCCATTTGTTTAAATCTTTTTAAACAAAATATTTTTGATTCACTGAAAATATTGAAAAATATTTACTGTACAGAAAAAATTCGAACAAAAAATACAGATTTTTTAATGTACTTCTTTAACGTTTAATATCTATATTTGTATTTTTCACAGGAATAAAATAATCATTTTTTTTTATCATGAGGAGCTGTTATTTATATTCTACAAATTTTACAGAATTTTCGTTAGTATATGTACAAACAAAAACAAAAAATAAAAATCTGTAAACAATATTGTTGGAATGTTGTAGAAATCTTAAAATTTTCTCTCAAAACATTGCATGTATAATATTCAAAGACAATTACTGAGAAACATTAAAATAATATACTTGCAAAACATGGCGATAATTTTTCAAATAAACAATATTTTATGTCCAATACTACCAAAGTTAAATTCTGGTAAATATAATATTTTTAATGTAAATTTACATATCGAAAGCCATCTTTGAAAATATTGAATTAGAATAATTTCTAATAATTTTTAAAGTATTTTTATGATCAATAAAAACGCACATTATTATTATTGGAATGATTATAAAATAATGATTAAATTTTTGTTGCTTCCAACAATTTATCTCAAAACAAAAAATATAACTTAACGATTAAATATTTCCGACTACAATTTAAATTTTAATTAAACATTGAAAAGATTTCTGCAACGTTCTGTGTTATGTACTTTCAATGATTACGTATTTCTAATAGAATATTTCATTTTTTTTTTTTTTAAATATGATCGTCACTGTATTTTCTCATAATTATAGCGAGTAAATTGTTTTTTGCGGTTTTGTAATTATAGTTTACCTGGAGAGAAGTCGATGGGAGAGCACTATGGAAAGTTTGGATAAAATCAACAATTTAGTGTCCGACCAAGTTGGAATCGTAGCGCAGATGCAGATGCGTTTGCGATTATCAGAGGAAAAACCAGAGGAAAAAGATAGACCATTTATATTTGCAATAACGCCGACGTTCGCGAGACCCGTGCAAAAAGCCGAATTAACCAGACTCGCTCAGACATTCCTTCACGTGCCAAATTTTCATTGGATCGTCGTCGAAGACTCGGCTACCAGAACAAATCTTGTTACAAATTTTCTAAAAGAAAGCGGTCTGATATACACGCAACTCAATGCAATTACACCGCCTAATTACAAACTCGGTAGAAACGATCCTAATTGGAAGAAACCGCGGGGCGTCGAGCAACGCAATAAGGCGCTTCGATGGATACGACAAAATTTTAATGATAGCTTCAAAGGTGTTGTCTATTTTGCTGACGACGACAACACTTATGCGATCAAATTGTTTCGCGAGGTGAGATGATATTTTTTTTTAATTTAAAAAAAAAATCATTTATTATTCCCGCCAGCTATCATTAAATAAATATTATCTCTTCCGGGTAGGAAATATGAGAAATTTTCAAAGTTACTATATTTATTTTTTTTATATTTTATTATGGACCTTTAAATCTGGTACTTCATTTTTAATTCGTTTGAAAATTTGTTTAGACGTTCATTATGATAAACGACGATGGTCTGTCAAATATTTGATCCGCACAATTTAAAAAAAATGTGAAATGAATTAATTACTGTTTTGTCAAATTATGAATGTTCCACATTTTTTTACGAACTCAAGTGAGCGTAGAAATTTAAAAAGAAATCGCTGTCTTCAATTTCTAAAAAAAAAAAAAAAAAAATTTTTGCGTCGAAAAGATTTTCTGACGTCTAAAAAGCTTGTTTTTGTTTTTTTTTTTATTTATTTTAATTGACAGAACGAACAATTAAACTTTACTTAATGATTTTGCAAATGAAAACTGATTTTTCTCTCAATAAAAAAAAAACAAATTCCTAAAAAGGCGCCGTACAAGTCGTATCACAAGATAATATAATTTGAATAAAAAAAGTTATTGTATTTTATTATGTATCTTTTAGATGGAAAAGATAAAGAAGGTCGGTGTCTGGCCGGTCGGGCTTGTCGGTGGTTTGATGGTTGAGAAACCAATCTGCGATAATGCCACAAACAAGGTTGTAGGTTTCAATGCGGCGTGGAAACCCGATAGAGCGTTTCCAGTCGACATGGCCGGTTTCGCAATCAATCTCAAGTTAATCCTTGAGAAAAAAGACGCCTGGTTTTCTTACGAGACACGTGGTGGATATCAAGAAACCGAAATACTCGAACAACTCGTAACAAGAGATGAACTGGAACCTTTAGCTGATGCTTGTACAAAAGTAATTGAAATTAGACAATATCGGTAGTAGAAAAAAAAATCGACTTACGAACAGGAAGCCTGCAATAGAGCCGCTACACTAATTCAATCTTTCAATTTTCCAGGTTTACGTTTGGCACACCAGAACAGAGGCACCTAAATTAAGCGCTGAACAGCTTTTGATAAAAAAAGGCAAAAAATCCAACGTTGATATCGAAGTGTGATTGTTGATCTCGCAGTGAAAAGCACAAGTTATAAAGATAATAAATCGATCAAAATAGATAAGTTTACTTCTAGACAGAATGAAACTAAGCGAAACGTTCCTATCTGAAGCTAATTAATAAGCTACGGACAATTAAAGGCTACATTAGAAACATTTATAATTTTATCATTAGCTTTTCTATCGAACGGTAATTACGATTTTGAATTCTTTTATTTTCTAGAAAAATTAATGGTACAATTATAATTAGATCGACAACTAGTGCCATATGAATTATCATTCGTGACTAGAATATGTCTGTCGGGTGAAATCAAAACAGCCAGTGGGAAGATATAGATTCTGAATAATTTCTGGTATTTTTTCCGTTTCGTGAATGCGAACGGCTTTGCTTTATAATTCGACATTGATCATACAATCAAAAATTGTTAATAGCGTTAGTATAAATATGAATTACAAATGTTGTCTTCGAAGTAACAATACAAATATTAATAAGAACGATGTAGATAATAGGTGAAAAGAAACATCATATCGCAAAATTTTGACAATGCATTACGAACAAATAAAGTTTAATACGGCTATCTAAGTGTTTCCTGTCTTTTTTTTTTCTTCCTCTTTGCTCGAGTTTTTAGTTTTGTTATCACGTATAAAAAAGAAAATATATTTACCTTAAGATCAGGAAACCTACAAAATCCGGGTTTATGGGAATAAATTTAAAAAAAAAAAAAATTAATACAATAATGTAAGTGTTTTCTTCCTCTTTATTCGAGTTTGGTTTTGTCGTCGCGTACAGAAAAAGCATACATAAAAAATATGCCTTATACCTACAAACTTTGATAATATATAACGTACATGTACGTGATAGTTTAGTCGTAAGTGTTCTTCAAAGTGGAAGATGCGTGTTAATACTTTGAGTTTTATTAATCATAATTCTTTATCGTTTTAGTTGTTTCTTTTGTTTTTTTTCTTTTTTTTTTTTTTTCAATTTCATATTTATCATGGGAAGCTGAGTCAGATGTGTCGTAACTTTAAATCCTCCATCTCATTTGGCAACGAATACAAAAGTAGCGTGTGTTTATTATCTTAAAATTATTTTTATGTCTCATGATTGAAAGTGCAGACATTCGCGCTCTCTTTTAATTTGGCAGAATATTCGGCTACTGTGACGAGTCGTGAATCAATGCGCTCTCTCGAAACTCCTCCACACGATAATTATAATAGGTAATTAAAAACACCCTGGTCATCAGGTGTCTCTCATATAACGATTACTTCTTCATTTTTTCCCCTCAACTTACATGACTAATAAGTACTATTATTATTTGGCAAAACTTCTTGTCACGTTTACGTAAAAAAGCTACCCGCGCGGAAAAAGCGTTCGCGGGTTAATCGCCGAGCGAATGTCGATCGTGTCTTCTCATCGCAATTTCGATAATATTCGTGTCGTACGACGAAAAGATAAGATCGAGACGGCGTTTGTTACAAGATTCGCACATTTTTTTCAATACCCCATTTTTTTGTTTTTTTTTGTCGACAATTTTCAAGATTATTTTTCTATTTTTTTTTCTTCGTAAATTCACATAAGTATAGATTCATGTCAAGGCAAACGCGTTGTCCGCGCTCGTGCACAACTTTATCTATGTTTTTTTTTTACTTATTAAGACTAAGCCTACGATCAAATACTCCTTAAAGTAACATGGTGGGGGGGGGGGGGGGGGGGGGGGGCAAGGGTAGAACGTTTACAAGCATTTACAAAAACTTATCACATTGTGTTTTTTTTCTTGTTTTTTTGTTTCTCTGCCTTTAACTGCATTCTTTGCAAAAAGCCCTCTTACGCTATAATGCGACGGCCGAGCTTTTCGTATCGCGTTCAGAACTTTTTTGTTTTACTACACTTAGTAAATGATTTCATTTGGCAGGTCGAGAGTCTCTACAAGATATTCGAGATCTCATTTTTATTCTTCAATTAGCATTTTCAACAATAATGCCGAGAAATTCTCGCGCGATGCAAAATAAAAACGTGCCGTCCTTCTTTCTATCTATATCGTCGGTTACTCTATACATATTTAGAGAGATTTGTTTCATGTCAAGGTAAGCGACCGAGATTCGCAGGAATACCGAGAATGTTGACACACATTTTTGTCTCTCCTCGCGTTTCCCCGAGATCTCGGATTATTCTCGTTTTAAAAGTCGTAAATATACAAAGCTCGAATGCAAAATAAAAAAAAATACACTGGGAATATATTTAAAAAACAATTTTTTCGAGTTAAAATAATCCGTGAAAAGATTTCTTGAACGAGAGGGTCAAAAGTGCCGGGAATGTGTATCTCGTCACTGGTTTAATGTACACGGGATTATTAGTTTTTCTTTTTTGTGTTCGAGTCTTAAATGAATCAGTCTTGAAAAGTAAACGATACAAAAGTGTCGATTGGCAGGGATTCATGATATAATCCATATCGGTATGATATACGTTCATTTTGTAATCCATGTCAAGTATATACAGATACTTAACAGCGTGGAATGGAAAATATGCGATAATGAAGAAATAGCTGCTTTTCCAAAGAATATACGGTATGTTTTATATATATAAATGTATATATATATATATAGAGAGATTATATACATACGGAATGGATGGAGAACAATCTCATGATTCACGAATTGTGAATCAAATTTAGTTACCTCCAATATTTCTTGTGTCACTTAAGAAATCACCATCCGTTTACACAACATCAACATCACTCAGATTTCCAATAAGCAAAAGACGACGATTTCTAAAAGAAAATAAAAAAAAAAGTCAAGAACAAAGTGTGGCCGATGTTCGCCCGAAATTAATATTTATTTTATATATTTTTTTTTGTAACTTCAAGATGTCAAAAGGTCATCACTTAAAATTGACTAAATTCTGTGACTCATTGAAAATCTTCGTCTTTGGTTTATCAGGACGGGCAAGGTCGAGGGGGGGAACGAGGAGGGGGGCACGAAAATCCAGCGTACTAGACCGCGATTACCTAGAAGGGTGTGAAAAGCTTTCTCGAAGCGTAAGTAACCACTATTTAATTGTTTCGCAATCCGACGGATAAATACACCTACGATACTTCTTCGTTTTCATTTTCGTTAGTTTCGTTTTTGTGTGTGTTTTACGTGTTTGTTTGTCTTCATTTTGTACAAATCTACTCGTTCTATGACGCTTTCTTTTTGCCTCTTGCATCTTCATTTTCATTTGCTACGGCGCATTTCTAAGCTCTAAATGGGCAATTTATTCGATATCTCTCGTTAAGGATCCATCGATCGCATTCGTGAGGAACAACGGAAGTGAAGGCAAGCTATGTGCGTGTTAGAGGATAAACGATTTCTCCTTCTTTTCGTCTCTTTTGCCTATACACTCTATTTTACCTTACACTCGACACTAATGTGAGCCTTTGAAATTTGTACCAAACGATCGTATCGGCGTTTATAAGTTCATCGATTTATTTCGATTACGACGATTTCCACGTCCAACAAGAATCTCAACTCTCGAAAACGGCTTTCGAATTCGTCAGCAGCCGTCTCTTATTTGCAGTCTCGAGTAAACGCGACGTTTAACGTCGACGAGTACTTTTAACAGCGAAACAAAAAGTTTTTTTTTTTTGAGAGTGATTTTTTTGCTGTACCTATCAGTCGTTAATTACCATTCTCTTTTTTTTTATCCTGGCAGGTGCACATTTGTCCCGTACGGACTGGAGCCAAAGTTTTCGGTGTCTTTTAATTTCTCGCGAACGTCCACGTGAATTTATGCAAAAATTGAGAAATCTTTGTGTTTAAACCTCGATCCGCGTGTGGAAAAAAATGTACTTTTTTTCTCTCGTGTATTCTCAGAATAGTTGGTTTCTCATTTTTGCAAAACGATCGAGCGAACGTTCCGGAAACTCGCGGTTATTCTTTTTTTTTTTTTTCGACTTCCGAGAACTTGGTGGCCTGAACAGGTCAATTGGTTTTTTCGTTTTCACGACCACGCGGTTGACTTACAATTTACAATCTAGTACGCCGGAAGAATATCTAGACGGCTGAATCCTTGCCGACAAATCCGGTCTTTGATACTGATCTCTTGCCGTCGAATGTGATCGAAGTTTCGCGTCTCAATCCCGAGTCGATTATCGGCGTTATCTTCTTTTCTTCCTTCAGCGGTTCTTTCTCTTCTCTAAAAATCAAACAAAAAGAACAAAAGTGTTACTTTATATAAATGTTACGGAATAAGCACGATCAAAGTGCTTGTATTTTCGTGTAATGCAATTAAAATAAAACGAGTTTTAATCGTTACAACAACATCGAGGTTTACGTGTGTTGCATGCCAACATTCTTTTGTCGAAATAAATCATCAATCGTTTCTCAAACTTGAAACTTCAATATCAATATTTTGTGCATATTTCATCTAGAGGAATAATATTTCAATATTTCTTTCTTATCATTTCCACTTAATTACTGATAAATTCTAAGTTTCCTATTATACGACGTTTTGGCATTACCAACTACTTAATTCGCGAATAGAGAAATTATCCGTTTACCCGGATTAAAATTGTGATACAAGATGACAAACTGAATAATAAAATAATGATTATTATCGACACACAAGCATCACGGAGATTAATTATTGCGTCGAGGATTGTGTGAGTTCATGCAGCATAGCCAAAGCTTCAAGCTATGTTTTTATAAAAAACTATGCGTAACAGATGATCATGAAGTAAATTAACGATCATAAAAATAAATAATATGTGTTATTGGTATTGGTGAATGGTTGGCGGCACACAGAAGGCGAAAACATAAAAACCACGGGGACTATATTTCTCTGTCTCATTTTTTTTCTTTCATGCTTACTGTATTTTATTAACAGAGAAAGAATACTTTTTTTTTCGTTTTTCTCCCTTGAGCTTTTTTTTTTAAGCCGTCCGACCGTACTCTATTTACAATCGAACCTCGAGGTCCCGAGGGAACGCAGTGACGTACGAGCGAGCGCCCAGAGGCGCACGAAAAAAAAAACTCGGGACACGAGGGTGTAATTAATTCCACCCCCGGACAGACAGAGGAGTAAACCAAAAGAAATAGGAGGAAAAAAAGTTGGGGAAAAAGAGGTGTAGTGACGAAAAAAAAAGGGAAAATCATGCCAAGTGGAAAGCCATGTCATTATAGAATTCAGCAACTGGAGCCATGCTCATACTTTTCATATTAACTTCGTCAATTATTTCAATTCAAAAAGCGAATTTCTTACATGGCGGTATGTTTGACCAATTTAATGGTATTCTTTCCACTACCCGAGTCTTGAATGGCCGTCACACCGGCGACATTAGCCATTTTTTGGTCGCAATAAGGCAATGGGAACCGCCAACCGTAAAGACTATAACGGTCAGAAAAAGAGACAAGAAAATAAATGATGGGAATATGAGATGAGAAGAATAAGTAAGTGCTTTAGTTGGTACTCTAAATTCACAGCACACACTCAATATGTTGTTTACTTTATCATTATACTGTGTCACGTGGTCGATGAATAATGCAGACGATAGATATGTTTTTGTATTTCTATTTTTTTCTGTCTGTGGCTTAAAAAATATTTGACGACATAACAGAAACTCTGAATCTAGGTAGAAATTTGTGAAGTTTATTGGAGCTAATTTTTTTTTTATTGACTATTACCCTTCTATTTTTTTAAAGCAAATGATATTCTTATTTAACATTCAAATAATATTCAATAAATTAAATTATTGAATGGCTTTTCGTGCAATACTCAGTCATAGCTAATGTCTGCATTAATTAAACATTATATGAGTGTATAAAACACAAAATTAAAACACGAATGTGACCCGTTTCCCTGTTTTTACAGTATGTGGACGTTGCGAAAATTCGAAAAACACGATAGCGCCAGACTTGCCAAAGCGTAATGTGTATGATAAATATGTATAGTACAATAAAGTGTGTAAAAAAGTGTGAGTTGTTTGTATAGAGCACGGATGTAGAAAATTTATCTGCTGTTTTACAATGAAATATTGACGAATCGAGAAAATTCTCAAGTGTCGAGGTATTTTGTGTGACGGTAGAGAGTTGAGTAGAAGTATAACGAGAGGAATGTGAAAAAAGTTGTATCTCACCTTCCCAGCTTCGTGTCCTCCTCGTCAACAGGTTTCTTTCGAGATCTCTCGCAAACGTAGAATATAATTCCTGAAAACAGACAGATTAAAAAATTACCTATAGAATTTTTTTTTTTTTTGGAAGATTAATAGGATAAAAAAATTAAAAAAAAAAAAAAAAACAAAGTTTTGTTGTATACATTTTTTTTTTATTATTACAGTATTTGCTCACCTGTTTTGTGTGTACAACAGCAGATAACGTCGATGAGAACGATGAGAAGGAAAAGTACCGTGATGACAATACCGATAATAGCTGCACTGGATACTAGAGGACCTTGATGAAGCCGAGGTACGTTATTACCTTAAAAAACAACAAGTGAGAAATTTAATATATGCAAAATCATAGCGATTAATCTGGTCTTTCAGTCGGTTAGTGCAAAAAGCAGTACCGATAGGATGTTTGGTGATGGCTTTAATCACCGAAACACAATATCCATTACGAAGAATAACCGACCCCGAAACCAATTATTAAGTAAGAGCTCAATCGATTTTTGAGTCAACAGGATACGAGAAACTAACAATTTGTTTTAAACGTACTGGTACATTTTATAATTTAACTTATTGAGTCGTTGATTAAACGACAGAACGGTGCAGTGTTTCAGAAGAAGAAGAAAGAAAATAAAAGATTGTGACAAAAGCGTAGTTAAAAAAAAAACAAAAAATTGTGCAAAAATCGTTCCGACAGCGACATCACCAAACACACTTCGGTAACGTCCCGTTTTATCGTCAATAATTACTAATCCTGAAATAAATAATAAACGAATAGGCGAAAGACAACAAAAAGTGGGGGGTCTTGTCGAGTGGGTAAAGGAAACATAGTGCTAAAAATCCGTCTTTATCAGAAGCAATTACAGAGCTCATTCGACAAGACACAAATAGCAACGCATAGAAAAACAAAAGAATAATAGAAACACATGCATTCCTATAAAAAGAAAGTTATTTTTTGTTAATAGAGTGCCAAAGAAGCCCAAAAACGAAATAGCCCAGATTCTACTTATTTTCGTCATGTTTATAAGATATATTTATTATTGTAGCTGCAACTAATTGTTATAGCCAAAACAATTGCGTCTTTTTTTCCACAACATTCACTCTGCCTTTCTTTTGCTCGTATTTCACAGACTCTCATCTCAATTTAGCCGCACTTTTTATGTAGCAAGTATTGTTAAATTCCAATCAGAACCAGTAACTACGTTAATCAAGCTGTGCTTTCTCTCGTTTGTTTGAAATTGTATATATTTACCGTTTCGTTTTTCGTCTCGAGCTGTATTCCCGGATGACGATAAGCGGGCAAGCGAAAAAAAATAAACGACACAGCCATAAAAGAAACCATCTCAAATTGGACCAAATATTCACACTATGAAAAATCATTTTTTTTGTTTTCAATCCAGTGTGCGAAATTTATTTTCAATGAAATTATTATTTTTTTAATAAATGTTATGAGAAAAAATGTCATGCGTGTAAACTAAACAATTTGAAATTGGCTTCTCCTCCGACTAATCGTAATGCGAATTTTCCTTTGACACTCACGTATATTTTCGTCGTTGTATATATTTATGTACAATATATTTCCATAGAGAAAAAAAAGGAAATCTACGTAAACCCTCATTCTCATAAATACGAGCGTTATACACTATATGCATACACACATGTAATATCTAGATATATTTAAACGTGAGTACAGAAACGTATCGTATATTGTATGTATAAAGGCGGTGATAAGAAATGATTTTGTGTATAATCTAGACGTGAATTTTTTTTGTTTTTCTTTGCTGGTTAAAAGGGGCTGCGCGCCTGTTTATTCACACGGCTTAGGAAAAGGCCTTTTTGTTATTTAATTTCGTTATAGATATTTAAGGCTCTAAAGCTGTGCAGTCTAGTCAAATAAGTACTGAAAAAAAACCAGGCTTCAAATATCAGACAAATATTTTTCGTAAAAACATGCTTTAAACTTTCAAATCAATTTCATCAAAAACCAATATCTTCAGACTTCGAGAATTTTGTTGTAATCACAAAATGTAGGCAATCATATACTGAAACTGCGTCAAACTGAAAAATAATAAAAATTTAATTATAACTTGATATTTTTTTCAAACGAATCGACTATATTTTCTTTTCTGCTCCAAACATAGATTTCCTATGCACAAAAATAAAATAATTTTATGCACATTTGGCTGCACTGCTCATGAGCGACTGGAGATTTCGGTGAACGGAGAAACGTCGAGATTTAAGCTTCAAAAGAATTTAAAGAACAGTAAAATTATTCGGTTGAAAAAAGAAAATACATATTTGCATGGGTCTTCGCGTCACTGATGCTTCCGGCAAAAGATGAAACGCGCGAGTGCACCGGCTCGAACGTAAAGAGCTTCCGCGCGTACTTTTTTTTTTTCTTCTTCTTCTACCCCTCTCGTTGGGGTTTCAGCCCTTTTCTTTTTTTGTCCCGAAGCTTTCGTCTCTCTGTTTCCCAGTCATTACCTGGCCCGAGGTCGGATTCGTTGTCGAACGGCGAACCCTGGCCGCACACGTAGGCGCGTTTCACCCCTTTCAACCCATTCTGCGATTAAATGCAATCTCTCGAAGCGTCACTACACGCCCCTATGGCTATGCACCTGCGTCTCTACCAAGTTTACACCCTTCGGATTACGCCTTCCATTATTGTCACCTCGTGTGTGTACGTGTTTGTGTGCCGTGAGCACGTCGACTCTTAACTTTCAAGACTCAAAGGACCTTCAATTAAACGTTCTCTTTAAGAACATAAAAATGACATTGAATTTCTTTTTTTTTCATTGTCGAATAAAATCAAATAAAAAGAACAAAAACAAATTGTGAAATAATTTGTAAAACGATTTTTTTTTTTACGAAGCAACATGCCATGCGATGGAGATTCTATTGAGATAAACAAAATTCACTGGACGCTAATAAACCCAGACACAGATTTGTAAACTATCGATAATAATGGACATGAGGTGGATGTGACAATGATAATACTAAAATTACTAATAATATAGAAATTAATTATAATTGTAGTAATAATAATAATAGTAACATTAATAATAATAATAATAATAATAATAATAATAATAATAGTACTAACAATAATGAACAATAGTAATTAATGATGCTCATAACTCACATATCATGCGCTCTAAAACACTTATAATTTTTGTTTTTTTTTAGATTCTTATCTCCAAAACTATTCAAGCAAAACTATCGACTGTATTTTATGTACCCAAATAGCGAGTGAAAGTTTAGAACAATAACGTTAAAGTAAATGAAAAAAAAGGATATTAAAAACCCAATTCACCCTGGTGGGCATACAGACCCGATAAAAACGGATTTTCGCTAAAAGAAAAAAAAAGGTATGGAAAAACATGCAGCTATACGAGTATAGATTATTTTTTTTAAGTCGAGACTCATGTTGCTTTCGCTTCATCTTGCCTAGAGAGTAATAATCACTCTTAAAGTCTCATTTAGAAGCTCCCGGAACGTAAGAATCGTTCGTAAAGTATGATTCTCTAAAAATATTGTTCACTCCTTCTAATCAGGCATTTGGCAATGTAAGGCAGTAAGTATATTATTTCTTTTCTAATGCGTCGCGCTTAATAATTTCCAATAAACCTTATAATAGCAAAGGCTAATCTTGATTAAAACAGCGCGCCTCGTCGATAGTACAAAAAAACACAAACGATGCTCTTAGCTTAAATACAAAAGGAAAAACGTACCAGTACGTTTTCAACAATGAGCATTCAACAATTGTTTAATTATATAAATACAGTTTCGTTCACTGTTTAGCTCAGTTTCGTTCATCCACTTTCCTTTATAAGTTTCTTCTTTTTTTGTTCTCTATTCCATTTTATCTCCGATAAATCGCTGTTTTATTTATTTACTTTTTTCATTCTATGCAAGACTTTGTGTAGTTTTTTCTTAGCGATTACTTTGCGAATGGAATTGCAGCCGTTTTTGCGTGTATCCCTTCGCAAAAGCAAAGCAGCGAGAGCCGAAAACTTTCACAAAGCTTTACGAGGTTCAGAATTAAAAATTCTTATTCTCAGGAATGTATACGTCGATCCACCTAGTCATTAAGAACTAGATTATTATTTTACATTGTTATATTTAGTGTTCGTTGAGGTTTCGGCGGCCTTGGCCTCTGCTTATTAAATGTGAAATCGCGTTCACTCCGCGGAGTTATTTTAAATCGCAATTATGCGTCGTGTCGTGTGTACGAGGTACAGGGGAGCCACGAGATCGAAAATTATCCAGTCCGGTATCAACGGCGAACTTTAAATGGCTATTGACAGAATCGCTAATGCTGCTGCAATAGAGATCGCGACGGGCTTGGAGGTTGCATCAGTACCAGACAATATATTGTAATCCAGTGTTGCACCGGTTGATTCTGAATGATAATAAAAACAAATAGATGCTTGTAAAGATTGGCAAGAATAGATTGTAAAAAAAAAAAAAAAAATTACTTGACTTTCAGGCACGGAGAATACGATGCTGTATTGGTTTTTTTTTTTTTTTTAATTTTCGATCATTTCTTTTTAACGCAGCACTAGATTAGAGAAAGCCGAAAGAACTAGGAAAACTATTGGCTATTGAAAGTAGTTATAATGATTGTTTAAAAATAGTGCTATAGCTACAGCAAGAAGCTTTTACTACAATTCTTCCGGTTCTCTAGTTCTAGTACCGAAGTAATGTACGAAGTAAATAATGAACGTAAAAAGCAAATTATCAACCAGTTGTCAGTTGCGATAAACGTACGTTTATACACGTCTCTGGTTGAAGAAGCACTAAACTTGCAAATGAATTTTAGCCACTTTATCTTTTTTCAACACATACGCATTGAAACACCATTTTTTTGTATACTTTTTACAGTGCCACATCTTCGATAGTACAGATTCTTTTTGGCATTTTTCTTCTGTTCTACTTGCACAGATTCTTGCAGATCATTTTGCATGATTTACGAATTTTCGTCCTAAAAATTGCTTTACTTTGTAACTTATTTTTAAAAAATGGGGTAAAGAAATTTGCATCTAAAAAGTTAGCATCGAATACCCCAAACAGCATGACTTAAAAATGATGAAATTATTTAAGAAAACCGAAATAGAAAATTACGGTTATTTTGTTAAATGCTACTAAAATACTTAAAAATAAAGCGCCGAACACATTTGAAGAAATATTTTGTAAACCCGCATCGAACGAAAAAAAATCGGAAGTTTCATAAATATTACGCCAGTAGTATCGAAGTTATGGCGCTTAAAAAAAAAGCCCGGTAAAGCACGAGATCTAAGACGCACGTTCCCCCTTAACTACCGTCGTCTTAAAGTATTGATTAAAGACATTTAAAAAATAAATAACAGAAGCTTACCTCTTTCAGTCTTGAAATGGAGCACTCCCGGATTTCCAAACCCAATGACATTGTGAGCTCTGACTTCGACCCTGTAGAACGTATTGGAATTGAGGTCCTTAAGCCACTCCTTCGATCGTTGTCCTTTGATTTCGAATTCTTTGCACGTTCCCTCCACCGTTTCCCAATCCTGTCCTGCGCGATTCACCTGACAATAACGGATCTGGTACATGTCAATGGGCTCGCCGTTGTCTGGTGGTGTGAGCCACTGCAGCTGGTACTGATTGCTGTACGGCGAAGAATCGTACGGCGAGTCTTGAGATTGCATGCGAATCCTTGGTGGATTTGGGAATGTTCTCATTGGTGTTGATTCTACTATAAGGCCACCCCAGTTACCGTCTCCCACGACGTTAGTTGCCAAAAATCGGAAATGGTAAAGTGTCTGCGGTTTGAGACCCTCGAGAATATACGGTGAGCCTGCAATGAGGATGCAAAGAGAATCGTTACGTTTATTTATGCCAAAGATTTTGCTTACTCGTTAAAGAGGCTTTGGTTTTTCACAAAAATGTATATATTTTGATTAGAAATGTTGAGAAAAATAGTTAGGAATATTTGTTATTTTTCTTTTATGCGTCTTATCTTTTTTGAAATCGCAATATTTTTTTTATAACTACTCTTGCCGAAAAAGTACAATACTTATCGTTTTCGGGATGCTCTTAATATTCGCAGTATGGACGAAGGTTGATTTTAAATTTTCGTTAAGGTCAATATAAAAATAAATTCACACTTATCCATTTATAAATTGATAGTAAACGAAAGTCCGGAAAATTTGTGTGCAGAAAACTGTTTTGAAGCAGACTTTAAAGCCTCGAATAATCAAAATCTCTGTATGTACAAAATTACTCGACCAAGATTTATATGATTTTGAACGATCTTCGTACTTATGCATTCAGTAAAGAATTATATAAACTAAAAATTTGTAGCATTTTATGAATTTCAAAGTGTGCGATCATCGAGAGTTTTGAGGGAGAAATAAACCAACTTACCCAATGACCATGTTTTATTCTTAGCATTAGCCCAAGCATTGTCGTTTTCCTTGTATTGTACCGTTAAACTTCTCAATGGTAAATCCTCTTGCGAAGGCGGTGGCACAATATCGAAAGATACCGTCGTTGCTGTAATTTCTGACAATTTCGTCTGCAGGACATCCGACGGTCTCGAAGCCTCCTTCAATTGCATCGAAATCTCCCTGGTTCCATGAACGTTACTCGCAATACATTTGTAATATCCATAATTTCTGTTGTCGACTCGGCTTATCATGAGAGTAGACATTGGTCCATTGCCGATTTGTTTGATATCATTGTTAAAATCAATTGGTGCACCACCGCCGAGTGTCCAACGGATTGTAGCATTTGGAATACTCTCGGCAATGCAAGTTAAATTAACCGGTCTCTGATCCCAAGACCATATTGTTTTGTTCTTCATGAGTCCGAAGGACGGTGGAAATTCGACGGTCAAATGACCATTTTTGTAGGCTGGAGCGACCTTGTTGCTGGCAACGCACTCGTAAAGACCGTCATCGTCGCGTAAAACATTATTTATCGTAAGTACCGCGACAGTTTCATCGGCATTGTTGTCGGTATTCGTAAGTATTATTCTGTCGTCGTCCGGTTGAATTCCCTGTGAGTAAACTCTCTTCGAGGTGTGTTTTCGGAAAGTCACTTGAGGCACTGGCCTGCCAAAAGCCTTACAAGTGAGATTGCCATTTTTACCGACAGCTATTGTGCTGTTGGCAAATTCCATGATCTTTGGTTTAACGTTAACAATAACTGTGATCAACGTTTTCGCTTGTCCAGCTGTATTTGTTGCAATGCACTCGTACTCGCCCTCGTCCTCGCGATTAACATTCGATATCGTTAATACACCGGTGTCCTTGTCGACACCGAAACCATCAGCTTCTGAAAGATTTTTGCTCGTCACGCTCTTGATCCACGAATACGTTGGCAGAGGCTTGCCAGTCGCCTCGCAAGTTATCGTCTCGGTTCTTCCCTCGACTATTTCTATTGGTGGTCCCATTTCTTTGATCTTCGGTTCCTCGAGAATCTAAAATACACGACAATTTAAGTGTTAAATTAAATACTTTTCTTCTAACGACTCTAAGGAAGTGTTCTTTATGATGAGATTTTGTAGTTGACACGAATATTTAAAATTGATAAAACGCAATTTAGTCCAGTTCATATGCATCCACAAGCTTTCCCGAATCTTTTTTTAAATCAACTCAATCTTCTATAAATAAATTTGATTACGATTAGATTTCGCAATTCAAATTAATATTTAACACTTGTAAATCTATAGACTTTTTTAGTATTATAGTTTTGAAAAAAAAGTTTTAATTTTTATAGTACATACCTCAACGCGAATTGCACGTTCTTGAAATTCGCCAGTCTGGAGTACCGTTGCGCGACATTTGTACACACCCTCGTCGGAATACATGACTTTCTTGATTGTCAATGCATGGGTCTCAATTACGTAATGATTACCAGTGGAGATCTGCGTGCCGTTGTCCAGGAACCAGGCTACTGATGGTGATGGTCTCGAACTCACTTGGCACTTTATCTTGAATGGTTTTCCGAGAATAGGATACTGATTCTCCGGGGCATCGATCCACTTCAAAGACTCTGCAAATTTAACGCATCGAGGTAATTTACAAAAAATAAAAGAAAAGGCATTGTTTATCTTTTTTTTTTCTTTTTAATCGCTTCACTCACCGATAGTTTCGATCATTACAGATTTGCTTAGAGTTTCGGTACTCGCGTAACTAGCAACACAGCTGTATCGACCGGCTTCACTCTCCTTCAGTTTCTTGAAGTACAGCGTTAAGCTCTTCTCCACGGACATTTCGGTGTACATGTCCGGATTAGCAGTTGTGGAACTGTTGAAAATAAAAAGAAATTGTAAAAATGAATTACAACATTTTTTTAAATTACTTTTAACGAGCATCGAATGCGTGCATCGCTGTATGAATTATGTTGTGATGATATTCTTAAATTGCCAAAAATGTCGAATTATATTAATGGAAAATTTCAATCAGAATTAAAAACTGAAAATAGTAAGATAGAACCATAATAATAATTTGTTTGTAATTTTGAAAAGCAGGAATCCTAACACGAGTTTATTTATCTTTTCGTTTCATTTTAAATAGTCTTTTAAATCCATTTTCATGCGACATTTTTTTTAGCAACGAAATGTGAATTTGATGATGTTGATTTCGGGAGGAAATTGAAGATGAAGATGTAGCAGACGACAGTTCGTAGCTGACAATACGTGACTGACAATTTACGCGTCGATTCGACCTGAGAAGAATAGATTTTGGTTTCTTTTTTTTTTTTTTTTTTATTTGTTCGTCTCTCGTGTGAATAACTTATGTATGACAGACGAGGCTCGTGTTCGAATCGTATCGCGCTCGTCGTGTCAGAAGTGCTCTGTGAATCGTAAACGTGAAAGGAATGTAATTTATGCAGCGAGAATGCGAATGCTTTTGTCCCGTTTCCCATTTGTGCGTCCCAGGAGTCGAGTGATATTCACGATGAATGACAAATACATACACACGCTGAATGAAGTGAAGAAAATAGCGCAGGATGTCTGTACCACTCTCGTGGGACTATCTATATCGAATTCTATGTACTAAGTATTATGAAAATTCACTGAACTCACGAATACAATAAGCGATGCTGATTGATATACGCCGATAAAGCCACAAACACAATAAAATATACACACTAAAAGTGAATAACTGAAATAATTATTTGGCGAATAGCATTGTAAATTAAAGGACTAGTTTTTAATAAGCGCTTGTGATTTTGTCTTGCGTAAAATTTGATACTAACGCAAACAAAAAAAAAACCGTAGAAATAAATATGTTTATTTTCATGTCAATTTTTTTTAAAGAGACATATCGTAAAAACACTGTCATTATTTGTCAGACATATCATTTGAAATATAGAAATTTAACACTTTTACTAATTTTTCCGATTTTCCTGTAGAATCTTCACAAATGTATTTCGAACAAATTAATGGTTACTTTTATAAAAAAAATTTAATAATGCTTTTTGGGCGAATTATCAGCGTTCCATGGAATTATTTGTTAAAAAAATGTTTAATTTTTTTATGGCAACCATTTTCTGCGATACAATATTTCTTATAAACAATAGAAAAAATCTTACGATGAGCCGCTTTAAAAAATAAAAAGCATTTAGAATATAAATGTGTATTTATGTTGTTTTTACAATGTGCTCACCTTAAATAAAGGAAATATAAATGAAGCAGTACATAAATATAAGTAAAATAAAAAATATAAAAGGAAGATAAGGAAAAATTACGATCACAGAGACAATATTTTCACAGGAAAATGTGTGACGAACTCCAAAGTCAAGATGAAGAGAATCTACAATTGCGTGGTCTATAGCGTTGTTTTTTGGTGTATACTCGCCTGTCGCTCTCGATCGGCAACACGAGGAGACTGTTTGTGTGGCTGTGTGCAAGACGATAGGTTGGATAGAAAGAGGAAAAAAATAGAAAAGGCTGTTAAAAATTAGTGTCGAAGGTGCATTCTGGTTCTGTTACGTGTCTTGTTGTTATTATTATCTGTGTCGTGATATTATATGATGTAATCTCTGCCGTAGGATGACGCAAAAAAGAAAATGAGAAATTTTTATTTTCTGTCACTCATCTCAAATTTAGTTGCATTTAATATTAAAATAAAGTCTCTGCAAAGAGACTGAGAAAAATAGCCATTCACAAAATATTTTTACAGAGCTTAAAAAATAATAGTAACAGTGATGATTTAATAATTTTTTTTTTTAATTACAATTTTCAATACAATTACAAATCTGAATGGCTTCGTTACATTTTCTTTTTAAATTTGCTTGGCTATTCCCTTCGCTTATATTTGTCAAATTATAAAAGCGACAAAAAATGTTCTACAGAATACCTTGAATACCTGTAGTATTTTTAGTGTTTTCAATTAAAAAAAAAATGTTTCGGAGGCAATATGTGAATATCCCTGTCAAAAATAAAAAATGTATTTAACTTCAGAATGCATTTTATCAAAATTTTTAAAGATCCATATTATACACATATACAGGAATAATTTCAATTTAACATAAAAAGTTTGTATCTAAAAAAGACAAAAAGCTTACCCGAGAGGCTCTATCGTTTGATTCTTCGGATCCAGCCACTTCATGTCGCTGATTACGTTCGAATCGCTAAAGGTGGGTTGACACGTCAACACAAACATAGAACCAATTTTCTTTGGCTGCACATCTCCACTAGGCAATATCTCCAGAGATACTGCATTCCCAGCGGCTGAAATCATACGAGAAAATCCAACTTTTAGTATTTTCTTTATTTCGCTAATGCAACATAAAAAAAAAATCTTGTAAATTTATTTTTCAAAAACGTCTTTTAATAAATGTTGTATTCCTGATGCTGTATTATAAGTACATTCACTACAAAGCACGCACAATTTTTTCATAGGCTGTATACAAAAAAAAAAAAGTAACATCATAGAAATGTCTGTTATTTGAATTTTTTTAATTAATTCATCTGAAATCTGAAAAAAAATCATTATCAGAATTTTTTATTGACAAGACTTATGTAATAATTTAATCCTGATTCCGGATTATAAGCACATTCACTACAAACACGGCTGGTTTTTTCTTTTTTTTTTACTTTTGTATGCTTTTTAAAAAAATAATAAAATCACAGAAATATTAATAATTTGAATTGAAGTTGATTTCACACCCTCCCGTGAGTCCTGCGAGTAAGAAATCGGCTCCTTGATGAGATGGATCGCGATGCAGAGCACAGAGATGCAGACGGAAACGCCTGGGGTCATTTTCACGAGTGGTGCATGACCGCATGCGTTATTATGTACGTAATGTGACGTGAAACGTGACTAGTTGCGCTCCAAAGTTAAGCCGGCTGAAGTGACGTTTGGGTGGTAGTGGGATGTCCGAGTTATTCGCGACTCTCGAGAGTGGAGAGTGTCATACATATTGCTGTTGCTCCTGACGGGCTTCGTCGGTGTAATAACGCTACTATGGAACACGTACACACGACATAACATAACAGGAAGCGCGAGTTAAGCGGATTAATTGCGAGATCGTTGGGCGAAAGCACAAAATTGCCACAACTAGGAAACACGCATGTAAAACCAACACGAGATTAAACTCTCCCACCCATTTCATTTCTTCCCTGCCTCTGTTTTTCTATAACGCTCGTAAAAATTCCATTTCCTTCACACAAATTCCGTAACAAAAAACCTCGTTTTTTTTTCCTTGCCCATTATTTTCATCTCAGCTTTAATAAAGAGTTGCCTCTTGTTCGCTAACGATCTCTCGGATTTTTCACAAGAACGGCTTCAGCGAGTTTGGCACGCAAATTTTTGAAATAAATTTTTTAATTCTACAATTAAATAATACAATTCTATCATATAATTATATTATTGTTAGAATTATAATTGGAATTAAAGAATTATTTTTATGCACTTGCTAAAAAATAGATTTACGTTTCTACGATATTTAAACTACGTTTGATGATATCAAATATTTATAGAGTTCTAATTAAAAATACATAAAAAGAAAAAGAAAGTGCGAGCAGAGTTTTAGACATTTTCTAAATTAGGTTGGTAATAAATTTTTATTCTTATTTTCTATTCGAACTATTCAATTGGTTCTCTGAAATAATTTGTTGCTTAACTTTTTATCAATTAAATAAATAATCAGAATAGTATAATAATAAATGATTTTTTTTTTTCATTAAAATTCTTTAAAGCAATAAATGTCGAATTTATATCTAATACAAACAAATAATGTAGAGAACACAACAATACTTTTAAAAGACGATTTATTATAATTCAAATGAAATGAAATAAAATCTCGTTTAAAATTAATTTTATATATTTAAGTAATCGGATATTTTTTATGACATTGAATTAATTTGTTATTAACTGAATTTCTGTTTAATAAAAAAATTATATTAAAAACAAATTTTTGGAAAAATACTATTGATCAATTTAATTGATGAAAGTCGCGAGGGTTACATTTTATTTATCGATTTTCCGAGTAATAAATTCGGTGGGGGCTCTCAAATAAGCCCCCCCCCCCCCCCCCCCCTTCCCCCAAATAAACGGAATAAAATATATGCTGGGGAGTTTCATTCGCAATATTAGAAACCTAACAGGAAATACGAGGCTGAGAATAATTTCTCCATAGGAAGCTCACAAAACCAAGCAACGGTTCCGAGTGTAACGCATAACGACACTCAATTGAACGACCTGCGGGGCAAAAAGTTAACCCGCACACTGAGAACCTGCACTTCCGGGCAGCACTTTGTTTTGTAAACTCATGCTCTACCCCCATTCTCGCTCCCTGACTAACGCTTTTTTATTATATCATTATTACGTGGGAACAAACACGAGACTACGAATAGCATTATTTTGCGTGAATAATTAAATAAGTTGAGACAATTCAGACATTGACCGAAGCGTTAGAGATAGGATCTAATTATCATAGACTCATAACTTTTTTTTTGCTCCCTAATAAAAGACAAGTTTAAACAACTTTAATTAAAAATGAAGTACTCGAGTACTTTACTATTTTTTTTCTAATAAAAATGCACAGAATAATATATTTTTTGTTTGTGCTTTCGTGTGAAGGTAACCGTTATAAAAAATATTTTTATCAAACTCTATAAAGCAATTCTATAATTTTATCATATGACTCAACGAATGAATCTACTATTTTTTAAACATAGATATCTACACTGTAGAATAAATATTTATTTTTGCATCGATGTGTCGACAATTTTTTTTTTAAATCATTTCTTTTACATGAATATTTATATTTTTGTATAATAGTTTTATCGATTTTTTTAAATTATTTACAGGTAAAAAAATCTTACCTTCGGTTAGTCAAACCTAATGTCTCTGTTTTATCCCAACCATTTGGCTTTTTTTTTTATGTTTATTACTGATTACGGTTTAACGCGTGGAATCGATTCACAAATATAGACGAACCCTTTGCCTCTTCGTATACACACAATGATTCTCTCGCACAGCTCCTCCGACGTCTCGAACGCTAATCCACGAATAAATCGTTACCACATCGACGAGCTGAGCGAGGATGCGTGAAGAGCGCGGGTGGAAGCCTGCCGACATCCGATGCTGCGCGTAACTTTCCTAATTGCAGCTGGAGTCTCCGGGATCCTGAGCGCTTTCGCCTCGATCGCAGTTAACTCGCCTCTACACTTGAGGACGAAGCAAGTAGGCGGAGAAAGCTGGGAATGAGAGGATGAGCCGCCCCGCGCCAGATCCCGGGAGAAACGCTTTCTCGCGGCCCGTTAACTTTACCGACCTTGCCAGGA
The DNA here is from genome assembly GCA_964016905.1 of Perithous albicinctus. Lineage (NCBI taxonomy): Eukaryota > Metazoa > Arthropoda > Insecta > Hymenoptera > Ichneumonidae > Perithous > Perithous albicinctus. The sequence goes on from OZ024688.1 coordinate 7,712,581, forward strand.
ATTTATCCTGTCGTCCTTCCACCGAACAGAACCTAAGTAATCACAGCAAGCTAGGGCGAATCTGCGAGCTCATCATTTCTGGTGGAATTATAACACCGCGATAAATGACACGACGCCCATTTTTCCCGAAATGGTCACTGGTATTTCCAGTTTGGAGGGAAAGAAAAAAAATACGCCATTAAATTAACGGCGTAATTTCTTTTTTTTTTTTCATGTAAATGTCTGATCGGTTGTGCTTGAAACACTTGAATCGTGTAGTAAAAAAATGTATGCGTAAAATCGATGAAAAATAAGACAATGATTATGGCATTTGTACACATTTTGATATGTCAATTTTGAAGTGACACAAAAATTATGTGAATTTGTCGAATTTACGGAAAACATGCGCGAAATTATGAGAAATAATTCTGTTAAAACAATAATTCTGTAAAAATGACGCAGACGATTTTTTATTTTTTTTTTTCTCAAAACTCGAAACTAACAGAAAAATATGTGTCAACTTAACGCAAAGTTTCAGTGGACGTTTGTAGACACAATGTTTCTTGAAATTGCACAATTTTTAATTTAGCTTTTACTGATGTGTAAAATTTACTTTAATACTTTCAACTGATTTCAATAATAATTTTGTGATATCAATAATTGTAATGAATTAATAAATATTAACATGGTGGCCACTAAAAAAAGGTAAAAAAAATCCCCTGAGGTTTTTTTTATTTCTTTTCACTAATCACAATGTTCCCTGATGAATAACTAATTAAAGAAACTAATGGAAAATAATCATTATGCAACTTCATTTTTCTCTTTTTTTGCATAAACATCTACACCGAACATTTTTCAATATAAACTGAGAAAAATTCTTGTTATAGAATTAAAAACGTTGTGAGTTTTAGTTATGCAATACATTTACTTCTGTCATAATTTTAGTTGCTCGTTACATTATTTATTATTTTATTTATTATATTATTTATTTTCATAAATTTTTGAAAATTCGACTGGTACTGAATTTCAAATCACTCATGTCAACAGACACAAAATCAATTGAAATCTGAGAAGAGAAAAAGATATGATATACAAATAGAATTTATTTATTTATTAATTAAAAACAAGGCTGCAAAATAGATTTTTGTCTATTACTTCATCACGATTTTTTCATGTTTACAAATCTTCCTCTATGAGGAAGTCAAAATGGTCGAAGTTACTTCCTCATTGAGGTAGCTTTGTAACCATTCAAAGCTACCTCAATGAGGAAGCAATCAGCAAAGCTCTTCTTTCCACCCTTCTTTCAACCCTCATTTTTTTTCTAAACCCCAAGTTATTATTATAATGCTTACAGAATCACATCACCAATTCACTATCTTTCTATTGTATCACATTTTTTTTTTAAACCACAAAATTAAAATCGAATATAATATATAAAATAAACATATAAAGTAAGTCAATTCAAAAAAATTAATATAACTTTCTGTATATCCAAGAGATTTCACCCAACAATGAAGCTAGGAGGGTTCGATAGTGTCGTAGAAAGTAGAAAGGAAGATTAACGAGTCTCCCAATTAGTTCTTCCTCACTTCCCCGCGTAGGTGCGTGTGTCTTCTAATTTATCCGGTCAAGTAGGGTCTGGCGAAGTAACTCTGTCGAGAAGCATAACAACGGAGGAGTCATTTGCGAGCAGTAGTGACGCCCACGAGAGGCATGAGGTCGCCTTAAGAGGGAAGAAAGTAACAAAGAAGCTACATAGAGTAACATAGATTTTTCTCGGTGAGCTCAAAGAGCCCAGAGCTCTGTAATTGGCCAAGGATTCATCGAGTCATTGTCGACGCGTGTTTCCCTGAGGTCTGTACCAAAGAATCCTGGACCTTATTGTATCGCATTACCCCTGGTGTAGTATAATACTCCCTATTCGTGTGTCCCTGCTGTGCGAAAATTCAGCTCGTCTTCGTGCGAAAACCGAGGATGCGCCTCATCTTTGGACCCCATATATGATGCCGACCCCGAAACGTTCGCAGGACATCTTATTTACGTTAGTTAGGGTTTGTTGGCCCAGCGACCCCAGAGGCCACTCGCTTTCCCGTCGCCTTTAATACCTTGGAAACCTCACGTACGCGCGACTATAGAGTTCCCCTTACTGTCCAATACATACAAGCTAAATATACCACATATATCTTTTTCCTTTCGCTATACATTTTGTTTGCTCTATCCTCCGTTTGCAATTTCCCATTAACCCAAACAAGGAAAAGCTCTACTCCGGTTTCCTTTGTACTCAGTGCGTACACCAGTGAAACCCCACCTTCGGTCATGTAAAATCGTCATGTCACGCGTCACGTCACCCGTTATTTTACCGACGCAAAAATAACGTTATTTACAGTTATTTCTTTGTAAATCCCGGCGTGACTGTAGAAAGTAAGTTATCGTGTCTTTCACTCAATTCCGGAATTATTAACAAACACAGTACAAGACGCATGTTACGAATTTCAAAAATGACCGAAACAAACATAAACGTATTTTTACATGTAAATATTTACATCACAATTTTACATCAAAATTTCACACCACAATTTTACGCCACAATTTTACATCACAATTTTACATCACAATTTTACATCACAATTTTACATCACAATTTTACATCAAAATTTCACGCCACAATTTTACATCACAATTTAACATCTCAATTTAACATCACAATTTAACATCAAAATTTAACATCACAATTTAACATCACAATTTAACATCAAAATTTAACATCACAATTTAACATCACAATTTAACATCACAATTTAACATCTCAATTTAACATCACAATTTAACATCACAATTTTACATCACAAATTTTACATCACATTTTACATCAAAATTTCACATCACAATTTTACGCCACAATTTTACATCACAATTTTACATCACAATTTTACGCCACAATTTTACATCACAATTTTACATCACAATTTTACATCACAATTTTACATCACAATTTTACATCACAATTTTACATCACAATTTTACATCACAATTTTACATCACAATTTTACATCACAATTTTACATCACAATTTTCTTTTTGCTATATGTTCCGTTTGCTCTATCTTCGGTTAGCATTTCGCAATAGCCCAAACAAGGCACTATACTCTGGTTTCCTTTGTACCCGGATCGTACGTGAAACGTGTGATTCGCATCCCTCGCCATAGTGCGCACCCTAATGTCCTCAATACTGCAATATACTGTAAGCCCTTGCGTATGTCCTGTATACGTATATATATATATATGTATTGTACGCGTGAATATTTTCTCGTCTATCTCACGCCTATTCCATGTTCTCTGCGTGTATGTGTACTACGCATATACATATGTACAGGGTATACGTATGGTATAGTCGTTTATGCGTTTAGGAATGTGCGTACACCAACAACACCCTTCCTTTCATGAGGACCGAGTCTGTGCATCCACTATATACCAAAGCGCCACCCTCTCTACGTCGTCATTCACAGTACAAGAGAGAGGTGTACGCATGGGAAACATGTTTTCACGGCTACCTATATACCCACTGTATGTGATCTCACGTGCCTATCTCCTATTTCGATGTGTATATGTATATCTACGTTTAAAATCTTTAGAAAATTTCAATACCAATTTAGGAAGTTTTTATTCCAAATTTATTCAAAATATCATGACTTTCTTATAAAATTACGCTGTACTATATGTAATTCTCAATTTTTCGTATTCTGTACTGTAATTGTACATTACATTTCAATATTAAATTTAATATAAGGGTTTATAAATAAAAATGTCGAGTTTTGTACTGTAAATTTTCAGTGGATTTTTTAAAATCGTGTTAAAGTTTTTTTTTTTTTTTTACATATAATAGCATTGAATCATGTTTGGTATAAATCTCGAACAAAATCGATAAAGGAGTTGAAATCTTACATTAGGCTGAATTTTGATTTTAATATTGCTATTGGTTTCAAAAATAAAAGATCTGTAGATAAATTGTCCCTCGAAGAAAATGCAACCTAATATTTGACATGAAAATATAAAGCAGTAAAATTTCTCGATCTATTGCAATTTTCGTTAAAATATATTTAGTGCAAAAACGTCCTAGCATTTTTTCATCTTTTCATGTGGAGGAGATGTTTCTACATGGACACCGAAATGAACTATTTAACGTATGAGATTTTTTATACGATTTTTTTGTTATGTTCTAAATTTATTTTTTCATGAATATTTGTAAAATTGTTCAAAGCTAAAAGAATATTTTTGAAATGTAAAAAGTGAATAAGTTTCGTAACATCTTACTTGGTCGACAAATGCACAGAGTTATGCAGAAGAGCCTTTTGTGGCGTCCGAACTACAAAGCCTAAAATGCCATCCAAGAATAAACGTTGTCTCGAACCACAGGCAAGTCAGTCATGCATCAGGCTGAAGCTTTTCAAAACGTCGACTGTAAATTTGCCTTTGCTCCAACTCTGACTCTTTGGAGCACCACTCCCTTCGAGTACGTGTTCACCTGAATTTACGGTTTCGAAGGGTCGAGCTTGCTCCAATATCGATAGACCCGAACGCACGGGATAGAGGGAACTACGTGAACGTAAACGCAGAGAAGGTATTGGGAGGACACGAGTGAGATCAGTCACGCGATACGAAGCCAATGTATGCACTACTAAACAATCGAGTAAATGGCACTATCGTTGGCACCCTTGCTGTTAATTATCATATTTAACATTGCTGACAGAGATAAGTGTCCGAGTTGAAATACGTTGTAAAACACAAGTGACTAAATTCTATCGTTTTGGCCGGAACTTTGTGAATTTTCGCTATTAATTTTTTTGTGTTTCATAAATAATAAGTTATTAATACATTTTTTTTACAATCAAAATTTAAAAAAATTTCGAATAAAAATTCATTAAAAAATGACAGAAAAATGGAAGTAATTGAGAAAATAATGGGCCATTAATTTCCTGTGTCCATTATCTTTCTTCTATAATTAAAAAATTATAATTTTCAATACGATAATAATAATATTATATTAAGTTTTGGTGGATTGGGTTGGAGAAAAAGAAATTCGATATTTTTATATGAAAAAAAATATTTCTAGGTCAAATATGTTAAGAACCGTCATTATAAATTGTAGATAAGGACGTAAGGAACAAAAAAAAGTTACGTTATTTTTAAAAAATTTCTTGATATCTCAGTAAATAATACATCAAACGCATTCAATGCGCACGTTTCGTGGAATATGCTTGATAATGGCAGACATTTTTTAATTCCCCCTTCTCTTAAGGGCATTCCATAAATAAGAGAATTTGAACTTTTAAATCACAGATTTTATAAAGGAACAAACCAAAAATGAAAGACGTAAAGAATTTTTAATTAATATACTTGCCCACATGGATTTTCACCTCAACTTAATTAAAAATCAAAAAAATATAACTTCTGTATCATTTTGTATATGCTTTACAGCAAAGCAGGGCAACTTTTTAACACTCATGAAGTATAACTGTAGAATAATTTCTTTATGAAATTTAACACACTGTAATTTATAATACAAGACGTTAAATTAATTTTCCAACATGCTTGTATATAAAAATTATTTTCGTGCAGAGTGTATGTAGATCAGCTTCCTAAACAGTGTATTCATTTTCCAAATATTTTTAACACATTTAGCTACTTTAATAAATCTATTAAACCAATTTTGGCTTAAAAACGACTGAACATCAATATGAAATATTCTTTAGAGCCAATCATTGTACTGTTTGGTAAAACGTAAAACGACAGTCAACGATTGGCATGCCCAGAATAACCCTCAATGGATAGGTGTACAGACCAACCAGGCGATACTTCTCCCTTTGCCAGTGCCACTGACGGAATAAGGGTGCGTGTGCCACCCATCGCCGAGTAAACTTGGCGACATGTCACTCGAGCCGGAAGAATTCGATCCCCGAAGGGTCCAAGTCGCCTTACTCGGCTATACGCGAATGGACGAACGCGAAGGGACTCACCGAGCGCTGACTTCGAGGGGATAAGGGTGTTCCTCACCCGGAGGATTTGATCGAATTCCGATATCGAATTGGCCCGGGTGCTTCAGCTCTCCTATCGGAAACTTCGGCGAGGGATATGCTTCCTTCAAACCTTCGCCCTCACTTACGGCTTCGGAAAATAGAGACGGAATATCCTCAATGTATACTTACGAGTATACCCCTCAACTAGGATATTTCGAGTCGTACCTATATGTAGTGTATATGGCTTTTGGTATTTTCGTTGCTTTACCGAGTTTTCGTTTGAAAGTTTTGTGATTAAAGAAGATAGGGAGAGGAAGGTAATACGGATGGTAGAGCCACTTGCATTCTATTGCTTCGGAAAACTTGGGGTTTAAGCACCCACTATGAATTATCGTTTATCGTAAACTGTAGAGTAGTTTCGCAATTTTCACAAAATTGCTATTTACTCAAGTAGGACATAAATTTTGTGGAATTTCGTAGTAAACGTCAAACAATTTATTCCTACAAATTTATATTATAAAAATAATATTGTCGGAGAAACAAGACAATTAATTTAATGTTAACATTTTTTTAAAATAATAATAATTGTATTGTAAAATGTAATAATTATTTTGCACCTTTGAACTTTTTTTATTGTGAATGAATTTTTATTTAAATTCAAAACGATTCCTTGGTTTTTTGTTCAACGTTTTTTCATTCAGGAAAGTAAGTAGCGATTTGTTTTTTTTTTAAAGTAACAATTCAGTTTGTTACTCGAAGAAAATGTAATTTTTTTCATTAATTTAAAAAAAAAAAGTGTAAAGTCATGAAAATTACACTTTTAACATAAAGTATTTATTCTTCAAGTACACGAAAATTGTAATGATAACAATCATTACAAAAATGACAATAAATGTAATTAATGTTTGTTTGATTATGTTGTACTTAAAACTAAAGCTCACAATTGTTTTTTTGTATAATTAACAAACAAAGTAAAGGTCAATATTTTCTTGTTAAATATACAAAAATATTACTTTTGTTTTTACTTTATAGAGCGTAGAAGGGCGTTGGAAGTGTGCCAACGATAATACATCTATAAACGCTCAAAGGGTCGAGACACGACTAAGCCCTAATCGGGATCTCGATTTTCGATGTTTGTCTAGAAAAAATACTGGAAATACCGGAGACAGGCTCGATTTCGACTGTTTATTACCCGAGCATCTGTAAGTACAAATGTTTGTAAGGCGCGTGCACAAGATGCTGCGGGTGTGGATTAAGGAGGGTGAAAGTCGACGATTATGCTCAAGAACATTATCAGAAACTCGTTGGAACTTTTGCTATTAGAGGATCTACAACATGCTCGAGGGATATGCTGAGAGGTATTGGAAATAGTGACGAGGGGTGCATTTCACGTTGAGATAATCCACCCTCGCAATTAAGGACCTCTCGTTCCTTGGTCGCGCTCGCGTTCGGATATAAAAAGTCGGGAAGAAAGAGAAGAAAGGAATAGGGTGGGGAATCGTGTTTATCGAGGTGATGCGGAAGACAAATAGACTGTTGGGATTTTTTTTTTTTTTGGCCCTGCTGCATAAAATCAATGACTTAATGGCTTAATCCTTAAATCCTCAAAGCTAGAGGTTATTTACAGAAACCACAAGACTCTAAGGTACATTAATTTTTTTTTCAATCTTAAATAGTCAATTTTACGAACAGTGATTTATCTGCATTAACTAGTAAAATAATTATTCGAAGCTTGAAAAAAAACATTATTTAATGTAAATTATTCTAACAGTCGAATAATTTATTACAATACAGAGTCACGAGTGACATTTGATTTAAAAAAATGTTTCTCTTCGCCTGAAGATTTACGACTGACTTGGTAAATTAGATATTTGACGTAACTGGAAACAAAGATGTCAAACGCTTGTGGCAAAAATGTGAAAAGTTGTCGCAGTTTATCAAAACTTATTCTATCTATTTCTTCCCTTTGCCATTGAAAATTTTTAGAGATCGAGATACACCCTCCGGCCTTCGGCGGTGATTCTCTCTGGGCTCTCTCTCGTGATAATCCGACGATGAGCCCGGCCAATTACGACGGAAATTCGGTCGCAGGAAATGTGCTAATAACGAAGAGCCATGCGGATGACGAAGGGTCGGTCGAATATCTCGACGTGGCAGTCTAAGAAATAAATCCTCCGTCAGGAATGAACTAAAATCCTGACGATCTTTGGAGATTTTTATGATCTGTTTTTACTAATCACACTAACTTCGTTTTATTATTTTTAGCTAATGACACGTTATAAAATTAACACATCTGATCTATAAAAAATAAGGCGTATTTTCATATTTCTATGCTTATGTCAAATGCTGTTTCCTTTATTGTAAAAAAAAAAAAGGATCTACTAATGGAAAAAAAACATTTAGATCTTATTAAAATTGCTATTTTTTCAATATTACGATTAATTAAATTTTGTTTTTGGTGGAAAGCTTTTAGTAAAAAGAATCCATTTGCAAAAATATTTAGAACTTTCTCAAAAGCTCAGAGAATTGGTTGCAGTGACACGAAAAAAAAAAAGTAATTTTATAGCCAGTTATAAAAATGTACAAATATTAGTATCTTGATGCAAACAAAGATTGTCACTTTCTGTAAAAAATAGAGAATTTTAATAGCTTTTTAGCAATTTCTACATTTTTGCTTTATTTTCTTATTTCCTCTTCACTAATATTTCTATACTAAAAGTAACAAAATATTAAATAAGGTATAAAAATATTTCTTCTCTCTACAGCATAAATTCTGGAGTATTAAAAAATTAAAAAAAAAAAGAAGTTATGATGAAGAGACTCAGAACAAATTAGTGATCGGACTGTTCGCTAGTTCTGCCGGTAAAATTGTTGGAAAACTCCGGTGGATTGGCGTGGAAGGGTCGGGGGCATAAAAAACGAAAGAAAAAAAGAAAAAATAGGTTTTTACCCTGCTAGCAGCCCGAGGGGACAAAGGCGAACACGAGGCGGGAGATAAGCTGTTTTAATTAAATGGTCGACGTAGCTCTGTATCCTCCCGATTCGCGAGGCAAAGCCTCTCGACGTTCGTTCGTTAAGTATACGAGGAGGACCAAACTCCGATATACATATAGAGAACCATACATAGATATATGTTTTAATGTCGCTGAGAGTGAAGCACCGAGGGTTCTAACGACAGATTGCGGTCTCGGTGCAAAATGACTTGGACAAATAAACAGCGAATGGAATATATACTGTACGGCAAAGAGAGGGATGAAATGAAAAGCACCAACAGAGTTCCAATACACATCTGTACGTGACTGCCGCGAGGTTGGTAATTTTCTTTTTTTTTTTTTTCTTTTCTCCTTTTTTTCTGGCCTCTCCCTCAGCAGATTTGGGGAAAGGGATCAAACGCAAACCGAAAGTGAGATTAAACGAGAGTATGAGGAGAAAGGGACGATGAGAGAGGCTGCGGGAATAAAGCTTCGTTAGTGAAATTGAGTCACGATTCGAGTTATAGAGTGCCTTGAATCACTCTCTGCATCGCTATGACTATCTCGCCTCGCTTTCGGTTGGCTCACAAATTCGATTAATCATCGTTGAGCATTAAGCTCAGAAACGATTGTACTCTCGTGTCACGAACCAAAAGCCGATTTGCTCAAAAAACGAGTTTGGATTGACTGTATGAGTTATGTAAATTTCATTAGTTCATTTGTTTGCCAAATTATTTGGGATGTCTGTATGGCCTATTAGAATTTTTTTGTAATTTTTTTTATGTGTTTCTCTTTCATTTCTTTTAATCTTCATCTAAAATTTTTTTAAAACTGTGATTAACGAATGTGTTTCGCTGGTACAGAGTACAAAAAAATTGTTTATTCGCCTGGTTCATGGTGGCTTGTAAATTCAATTCATCATTTTTATTTCACGAACTGAATGTAATTCGTTGAACATAAATAAAAAAAAAAAATATTGATTAAATCATGTACATTTTTTATTAGTCAATTTGTTTGCTCAATGATAACATAGATTTTTATTTTTATTCTCTTTGAAATTAATATTATTTGGAATATGTGTACAATTTTTTTTTTTGATACCTTTTTTTAATACATTTTTGATACGTTCGTTCAAAAGTTCCTATAGAATTTTAAAAAAGCTGCGATTAATGTACGAGTTTTGCTGTTACAATGTAGTAAAAAAAATATATGGCTTCGGGCAAAGTCACGTACACTTGGTAACGGATATACCGAATGCTCCAGCAACTCGATGATCGTAAAAACCGGAAAAATTCAATGTATCAGACCAATCGGAATTTAGTGAGGAATGATAAAAAAAAAAAAAATTTTTATCGATGGTACTTTTGTGCTGTAAAAGGTGAATTTTGTATCGCGAACCCTTGTCGAACGAGAGGATACGTCGCGACGAGTTACGAGGGGAAGCATCGGGAATACACCGTTTTCCATCTGCAGACTTAATAAAGTTGGATCCAATGCACTTGTAATTAAAACGAATTGAACGAGAACTATTGACATGCACTCGTAGCTGTATAGACACTCGTTTTCCGTTAGGTCGTGAGTATCGATTTCTCAAGTATCTATTTCTGCAATCTACATAAATTGTCTGCCTCGCGTCATTTACAATTCTCATTTTTTTTTTTTTTTTTTTTTTTCAAATCGGTTTCCGAATTACAGATTAATTTCAATATTATTTCCATCGACAACAAAAAATTGTGTATTCAGGAAATTAGATAAATTTTGTTAAGTCATTTGGCATCATTTGGCAAAAAAATAATGTGCAATTTGAACTTTGTTAATTTGTACTTCACCAAACAAATGAATACATTTTTTTATGTAAAAAAAAAATCCTTCGTATGCTTTAATATAAGAACATTTTCTGAGATCAACATTTTTAGCTCTTAAAACACAAAAACGTTTCCCTGTTGAATTTTTTTTTTTTAATTGCTCGATACTTTTTTGTGCCAAAATATTTAAAGAATGCCATTTTTTAAAAATATTTACGAATTTTTAATTTTAAATATTACAAATCATTGCTGCTCGTTCCATTTTTCCAGAATTTTTAGATTAAAATTTAAAAAGATATTTTTTAAAACATCTGTTTTACCAACTTTGCCAAATATTCTTGGAGACATTTATTTTATTTTCAATTCAAGAATTCTGGGATAAATTGAACGACCACCGGAATATTATCTTCACTTTCTAAACATGTATAAAATTTGGTACAGATTAATTTTTCAAAAGTATTATTTTTTAAATTACATTAATTTAGAGAATTGTCTAACAGTTAAGAATTTTTATTATCAACTGTACAGAGGCTCGGCCTTTAAAGGGTTTGTTTGAAGTCTCTGCTATTTTTTACTGTGAAATATAAAACCCGGATGTAAAGCTTTGGCCGTAGTTTATCGTTGCATCGATCCAATAAACTCATGCAACTACTTGGCAAATGAAGTGCATATGCGCACGAGAGTTCGTCGCTATATTTCACAGTTTCGTATACCGTGTTTCATTATTGCCATGTACTCTCCACGCTAGCTGTTATTTTAAAGCTCTTCAACGCCGCCACTGAATTTTGAATCTGAGTTGATATTGAAACTCAAATATCTATGAGCCAGACCAGTGCTTTGTATACATTTCCACGCTGAGGGTGCACTCGAACCGTAGTTCTGTAATTTAATTAAAAGTTCAATCGACAGACTCTTGTATCAATTTATCAGAAGCATTCGCGATATTCAAACCGATGGATTGAAAACGAGTGAAACGAGAGAAAAAAAAAAAAAAAACGACTATTAAAATATAAATTGAATGCAAATAAAATGCAAGGAAGATAGCATGATTGCAGCTCGTTTCTATATTTTAATACGCTGTTCGGAAACACACGTGCAATCATACTATTTTTTTTAGATAATGCTTTGGAATTGCAAGATGGAATCTTTTTAGTTTCAATCTATTTTTTTTTATTACAATAATCGTTGAATTTTTACTTTTATTTTAAGCTATACGAATCTGATTACTTGAGCAAAGAAAGCAATTTAATTTTTGTTCGATTTTTTTTACAAATTCTACAGAATTTCATAGATGTCTTTAGAATTCACAGGAAAATCATCAGAGTGGGAATGGAGAAAAAAGAAATTCAACTATGAAATCATGGAATTTCTGATGAAAATGGTTTTTCGTGGATTTCGATATTATTTCATCTTTTACTTTAATTCTAAACTAGACAAATCAGAATAGTTGAGAAAATGGAAAAATTTCATTTTTGTTTTGCTCAATGACAATGACACCTTAAATTTAATTTCAAATTCTACAGAATTTCCATACGTGTCTTTTGAATTCCCAGGTAAATTATCACACTGGTCCAGGAATGAAAACGAATTTTTAAATCTCACAGAATATACGATGAATTGTACAATCATCTATGTAAATTCTGTAAAATTGTAAGTAAAATCGAAAACGTTGCTTTCAACAACAGCAACAACCAAAAAAAGGAATAATTTTATTTTACCTTCGACTTGTTTCTAGTACGATTTTCGGTATTTTACGAATATTTTAGCAATTACTTTCATCAGAGTCAACGTTTTGGGATTACAATACTTTTTTTTTTAATTTCATACTCGCGTGCCAGGAGAAGTTATAAAACTATTAGAGCCGCTCGATTTGCTTTTCAGTTACAATGAAGTTGAGCAGCTTTCTGTGGTATTGGGAAGCAGTGGAAGAAAACGAAGGCTAGTATGAACGAGAGGAGCTTGAGCGCAAAACGAACGGATGGAGGAAAGCGAATACTAAACGATATTGGAAAACGTTTTATGCCCCGAAGCTCTTCGATAATTGAACTCGAATTTCGATCCCGTCAGACATCGAAGCCCTACGTTGCAGCAGTATGGCACACTTCCATTGTATCGCGATTCTCGTGGCTCTTTTCAACCGACGGTAACACTGCCACTGGATTGTATATACCCTCTACACTACAGAGCCTACATCCGTTTTCCATCTCTGCGAATAGCTGAAAATGCCGCTCTTTTTTTTTTTACAAATAGTGGTGAGGGTTCCAAAGCTTCTGTCGTCACTCTTCTTCACTCGTGTTATAAAACTCGACATCTCTTGTTCAAACGGGCTTTTTACGACAGAAGCACGTGAGCACTTTTTTTTTCATCGCTCTTCATATGGCTCTTCTGTTTAGGAGTCACGCGTGCGTACCTCTAGATTACTTATCTCTTTCAAGTGGTATTTTTTTTGTTACTTAAGGACTTTGGATTTATTGCAGTAGCTCGTTTGAGATAAATTTCTTGTTAACCACAGATGCTTAGAGGATGTATAGAGCAAACCATGTGTTGCGTTACAAAGTAAGTTGTCGGCTTTGTAACACACTGGCCAGAATATATTCAATTTTTTTTAATAGCTTGAAAAAAAAAAAGTTTGCCTCAAAGGGATGATTGGTATCCGTCAAACAGTATTTGTTTTTGAATACGAGAAAGGGCAAATGAAATTTGTGTCATTTAAGGGAAAATGTGTGTCCTATTTTATTTCATTCGTAAAATAAATCGTGTAAACAAATCCGATACCTTTGATTATTTGCAGCAATTATTATTATTTCGAAAATATATAAATAATTATGCTGAAAAAAATGTATCTCCTTCTACAATTTTGAATACTTGGACGCGATTTTCTTAAAGAACATGGAATTTTTTTACACGATTTATTTTAAAAGTACATCTATTTTTGCATATTAAAGTACATTTGAAAATATGTGAATTTTTTCAAATTTTGTCATCATACAAATTTAGGAGTTGTGTGTGTTTTTTTTTTATATTTGAATCTCAGAAGGGAAAAATTGTAGAAGGGAAATACAAGGTAGAATCTTTAAATTATATTTTTAGTGAACTCTTGGAAGCGACAGTGGTTACATTTTTTCTTTTGTTTCAAACTAAAAAAAAATATTTTTTTGGGTAAAATAATTTATTTAATTTTTGTTACGACCAAAGTGTCACCGCCCATTTTACTTAAATTTTTTTGAAAATTTCAGTGAGTCTAGAATTCAGATAAATCATCAGTAAGAAAATCAAATTTTTGTACAGTCGAAAAAATTTGTTTAAGTAACCAAATCTGCTGCTTAAATATTCCATTTTTACATATCTGAATTTCCTGAAAAAAAAAATCAAAGGAGAAATAATGAAAAGAAATTGACAATTTTCCTTCCTTTTAAATATCCAGCATATAAAAATGTAACGACGATTCCATTGAAAGTTCATTAAAGTTATGACGTAATTAACTCGAATTTTTCTTGTATTATTATCCTTCGAGGATACAAGTAACTGAGAAAAAATGACAATACCTATATTTTTGGGGGAAAAAATTACAGAGAAATAATTCAGTGAGTTAGAAAGAAAATATGCTCAAGCTAAAGCCGAATATCAGATTTTATATCAATGCAGATGTTACAATTTGCAAAAAAAAAAACGCGTTTATTAATTGAACTTTTATTTCAACTACTGGTTCAGAATCGTTTAACACAATAATTGTCGACTCCATAGCGAATGAAAAATCTGTGTGTTGAGTCCCAGATAGATATAGAAACTGCAGCGGGTCGTTGGTTAGCCAGATTGGCAATATGATGCAACACACAGGTCGTAAAGCTCGACAGTTTGTAATTTCCTTTCTCGCACTTGAGGCTCGAGGCTCGGTGCGGCCTTCTCGAGACACACGCCGCGGCAAAGTTAAACAAGTCGCGACGCCATCGGGCCCTGGCGGCTTACAAAGCCGGCCAATAAATTTTCGTAATAAACGCGCGATGGTATCGTAGCGCCGGGAGCTTTGACAGAGCGAGATGGAGAAGGTATAGCAAAGCAGTGGGCAAAGGATAGAGAAAACAAGTCCTTTCCCTAACGGCACGTTAGGGATAGGGACGAGGGGAAAACGTCTTTATCGACTATGGGAGGAACCCAGGGAGCTTGTGGGTCATCAGGTATAATAAACTATCTGCAGGATACCTCGGGGTAGATCCGATACCATTCCACTCGGAAAAAAAAGTTTCGAAAAGCTTCGCTCGTTTTTTTTTTCTTTCTTTATCTGCTAATCAGACTTTTTCTGCTATCTTCGTAGACGAAGATTACAAAATCTTGCTTTAAATTAGGATTATCACATTGAAGGTTTACATCTCTTTGATTTAATGACTTATTCCGATGATCGATCATTTGTTACTATCGTTTTTGTACATTTAACATTTTTGTTAATTTTACAAATAATGCAAAACATTTGATTGGTTCAACAAACAGAAGGATGAGCTTGCATATTCATTTTAGAAAAGAAGAAAATAATTGTTATATTGTAAATGTCACAAATAATATTTTGTCACTCGTTCTTGAAGTTTAGCAAAAGTCAAAGTTTGTCAAAAATGTTTGAAAAATTGCAGTACCGATTTAAGAATTTTTTTATTCACAAACTGGCGTATCAAATACATTATGAAAATTTCCAAGTTTTCATAATTGTCGTGTGTTGTATTGTAATTTTGCATTGAAGTTCTATATTAAATTTAATATACCTGTTTATAAATAAAAATGTCCAGTAGTCTTTTTTTTTTCAACACTGTGTGGATAATTAGATATGTACAATATATGTCAGCGAGATTTGCTCTAAAAATGAAATGGAGATGTCTGTAAATGCAGATTTTCAATTCGGCCAGTTCCAATAGTGAGATATGAGTCCGAAGACTTCACGAGGATAAATACGAATTTCGAAGTGAAGCAGATGGACGGCGGATTTGCGATTTGAGTTAGGAAAACACTTTGCTAGAAATTGCCTCAGGCGTTGGATTTCAAACTGCCGGAAGATTCGATCCAGAAGAGATGAGAATGTTCGTGGGTGGCCGGGGCAATTTCTCCAAGAAATTTTACAAGGCTACGTCGGACCGGAACCAACTGCGGCCGCCGCGCAGTCCTGAGGAGAGCGAAGGAGATGCCGGTAGATTTACTGCCAAGAGCCCACAGAGCAGTTATCCCGCTTAGTAGAGCAATCCAGAACGAGGTGGGGAGAGCAATTTTGGTAAAAGGGTTTTGCTATTTCACTCGGACGAGGTGGGCACCACGTTGCACATAGAATAGCTTCGCGAAGCACCGACCATGTACCGTCATGTGCACCAGGTGACATCGTGCCTGAGCTAAAAGCCTTTTTCTCCCTTTGATTCATGGCGAGAAACCTCGGGGTTATTTACACGCTTACATTAAAACGCTTCACGTTACTCCTGTCATCGGTTTTGCTGCTGCCAAACGTGCGGAATATACTTTAAATAAGTATTTGATGGTAGAGTCACGATATTGAATTACAAAGATTTCGTAAATTGTTTCAATACACTTTCAAAGGGAAACTCTTATAAATGCAGGTAAATCCAAATTTAACGAATTCCGCTTAAAGGAATTTTTTTTTTTTTAAGAGGGAGGAGCCATGTGAACGGATATTCACAGAATAATATCTCACTTACTCGAGCCAGTAGCATTTTTTTCGTTTCAATTTGTACTATTGACCTATTCAACAAAGAATTTTTTGCCAGGTGGCTAAAGCATGTGGGAAATGGGAATTAACTACATCGAGTTTTTGTTTTGTTTTTACAATTTACACACTTTTTAAATAGAACCGGTTGGCCAAATATTCTCAAATAATTCTCACAATCAGTAGTTGTATTAATCATTCCGGCATGAGAATAGTTATTTCAAATATGAATAAAGTTGTGGCATCAAGCCCGTAGGTTTGAATGGTCATTTTAAAAAAATATTTTCCTAAATAAATTACAGCTTTATCATTTTTTTTTACAAATAAGTAAAAAGCTACTCTCATGCCATAAGGGTTTATCTTAAGCTAAACTTAAGATTATTTGGGAATATTTGGCTTAAAGTTCTCTTTCAAAACTGTGCAGAGTATAAAAACGATTTTTTTTTTTAAATTTAAAAACTCATGAGATCAAACAGATTGATGGGGATTAGCTTCTGAGGTCCCAATAAAAATAAAAATTCTTTAAGCGATGATTAAGAATTTTTTCAATTTAGTAGAACGCATTCGTATACTTGCGGTAGTTGATTTTGTGGTACAATATCAGATTTTGATGAATAATATCAGCACTTTCAACTCACCTGAAACATAACAAGAATAAATAGTATAAATTAGATTTGTAATGCAAAATTATTTTCACGCTTTTTGTTGAATTACATATATTTATTTTTTTTATTTTATGCATTTTCAAAAGAATTTAAGATTTTTTTTTTAATTTTCCGCATCAGCATTAGAAAATACAAGTTTTATTTTTTGACGGAGAAAATATTTTATATCAAATAATCGTTAGTTCATATCACCTGAGAAGTATTCATTTTTAGTCCGTGCAACTATTTTTGTAGTTACATTAACTATTCCATCGCTACTGTAAATTATTTTATTTATAACCATGAATGTACCTCTTAAAATAGTTAGATAATTAACAATTTCCAGGACAATCATAATTTTCTTAAGTGTAATAATACAGAAAATAGTCTTTATATTTTGAAACATTAGTCGAAATAAATGACAATACAGAGTTGATATATATTTGATTATTCAGTGGACGTTACTTTCTCGAATAATGCAACAATAAAACAATGAACATCAAAAACATCTGACTCTTATTTCAAGCAAGTTGTAATAACAATGTATTTAGAAAGCAATGGAAGAAAATTACCAAAAGGTTAATAAAAAAATAATGTTTAAAAGCTAATAAGAGCTATCAAAGAAAAACATAGCCTTAAACTCTCATAAACTTTTCTATAGCGTGCCTGTTCGTTGGAGTTGTGAGCACTAAACTCCACCAAAGACCACGAGGAGCTTCCCCATCGTATTTAATAATACAGAAGAGACAGTGAAGATAGGAAACGAAGCTTCCTTTTGCTGGTTGCAGCTGGAACTTACACAACTGCAGCTTAAGGGAAATGAATAAAAACTAAGAGAAGGAAGACATAGAAGAAGAAGAAGAAAACGACCAAAATAAGGGGAAGAAAAATAAAATAAAGGCTAACTGAGTAAGGAAAAATAAATAAAGGAAGAAATAAAACTACTGGCAAGTATGTGGCGGTTGCTCTGAGAGTCTCGAGCGGAAAAACACAGACAGTTCTGTCTCTCTGTGGCTGGCCTATAACAGAGGAATGAAAACGCGGCCTTGTGTAGTACTCTCTAAAAATCCAGTCTGATGCCTCGGGCTAGGATCTCGTCACAGCAGTGGCGAATCCTGCACAGAGCTTTTTCCCGCAATTAAAACGTTTCTTTATTCACGCTCTGACGGGACGTGGTTGGGGAATGCGAGGGTGGAATGAACCAGATTCGGGTGGCAGGTCTTTTCCTTGGATCTCATACTCTTTCCTTCTTGCTTTCTCCCTGATGAGGCAATCTTCAGACTAAATGAGAAATAATCATTTTTACTAATTATATTTAATTCAGTAACACTTTAAACACGATATTGAAATACTGACACACTCAATTGTGATATTGTTCAACATTAGAAATGTGAAAAAAAAAATGTAACATTGGAGTGTCCTGCCTCGCATCTCGTTACACCAGATTTTTTTCACAATTAAAACGTTTTTTTATTCACGCTCTAACGCGACGAGTTTGGAAAATTTGGGAATGGGGAATATGAACAAGATTTTGGGCAAGGTCTTCCCCGTCGACCATTCGTCCTCTTTTCTTCCAGATTCCTCCCTCAAGAGACCATCAGTCCCGCAGCTTTGGTCGTTTCGTTTGTGCGGGTTCGGGACGATTGAGGTGGGGGCACCGTGTACTTGCTGCGGCCGAATCACGAACGAAATTAAATTCCCTTTACGAGTGAGAGAAAGGGAATGAGCCCAACGACGAGTACTCGAGTGTTTTCGTCAATGTAAGTGGCGCACGAGAGCACCCGCGGAACCCCCTGTTTGAGGGTCGACTTAAATAATTCAGTCGTGGAGAGGTTTTCGTCAACTCCGGCTTCCTTTTCTCGACCATCAGAAACATCAGCCTCTTTCACCTTTTTCTTTTTCTTCTTTCGTCTCTCTTTCGAGCCTCTATCCAGATATCTCGCTGCTTTTCTCCGCTTCGTCGTTATATCCTCCCTCGCTGACCTCACTGAAGGCGCGTTTACTTCTCCGTCATTTGGTATTCCGCAGGTTTTTCACGTTTCCGCGGCTCGAACGTGTCTCATGAGCTTCCACTTTCTCTCTCTGCCTCGTTCGCGTCTCCTGTTATAGCTGGTGCCTCCTGCTTTTCCTGCTGCTTCATCCATTCTGAGCGAGTCATGGCTCCATAGAGAAATCCCCAGTTTCGGGGGCTTCTCCCCCTGCAGCCTGCACCGTCGCGAGATATATACCGCTGCGTCGATACTTTGCTAATGCCTACGCATAGAAAGAACACACGGTGTATACCTATGTAAACAGAAACGAACGGGAGTATCAATTTTTTTTATCACCTCGTGCTTGCACTTGTCTTTTTTTTTCATCGACGTCCCAGCCTTTGAATCGAAAAGTAACATTTTTATATATTTCGCAAAAACTCACGTTCTACTAGTGAAGCTTTTAAAAATTGTATTTAAAAATTCTGAATTCCTTATTTGCATAAACAAAAGTAAAATCATTTTTTACATTAAGATGTTGCAAAAAAAAATTATTTCTCTCTATGGCAACAAAAGGGAACGAGTGTATCTTTTTTTTTTGCATAACTTTATTTTGCACTTTTTTTCCTAGTATTTTCTCACTTTACACAATAAATCGAAATATATTTATACACAAAAGACAAACTTTTGGCCCACTGAAGACCAGTTTTTTCTTGTTAGTTTCTCAAAAAAAAAAAAAGTAGAATAATTTATTTTCATAAATAGAAGTGTGATTACAAAAAAGAAATGTGATCAATAAACGAGTTTATATTGAAGCAAAAAATGATTTTTTAGAAGCTTCTTTATTAAAATTAATTTTTGCGAAACGTATCATTCTGATTTTAGATAAAAAAAAATTCCTGTGAACGTGACGGCAAACGGGTTTTTTTTCCACGTTGGCGACGACAATAAACGGAGGCTTGTCAATTTTTTGTTTATGACCTCATCCTCGTACTTGTTTTTACTCATCCCCTGTTCTAGCATTTGCTCACTACCATCACTCTGGATGTTTGTTCGATAAACTACTCTGCAGAAGGATGACGGCCACGGAATGAACGGCCGTCCATCGTGCGTCATCCCTCGTTCAGATATATAGCTAAAAAGCTTGTTTTTTTTTTTTTTTTTTTCTTCTGTTGGCTCGCCACGATCGATCACCGCAGAATTTTCCAACACACCAGAATGGTTATAGGGTTGTAGGTGGAGCCCAGGGTAAATGGACGAATAGGTACAGCGCGAGAAGAGTGTAAGAACTTATAGCTTGAGGGACGATAGAAAGAAAGTTGAAAGTCACCCGCGTATACTTTTTCAGCCCCACGAACGAAAAACATTGAGAAAAAGAAGTGATTTATCATTATATTCTGCTTCTCAAGGAGTTTCACAGTATTTATTCTCGAAGCTTTTTTCTTTCTTCTCTTCGTTGAAAAGCATTTTATAATCCGACATGTGCGGGAGATCAATGCCGAGGGAGTTTTCCTTTTTACTCGTTTGAGAAGGTTCAAGGAAAAGAGATGAGAATTTGATCCTCATGCAAATCGAATCTTCAAAGATTTCAGGCATATTATTTCCAACAAAATATCAGAAGTATTATATTGGAAGTGATGTGCAATGTTGAGAAAAGAGGTGCTGAATTTTATAGAAATTAGTAAAGGTTAAATTATATCATGACTTTACAAAAATAATAGTTTGAAGTTCGGATCTTGCGGAGGTTTTTTTTTTTAAGCAGTGTAAATAATTTTACAGCATTCAAATACTATGTTTCGCTAAAATTAATTCAGTTATATAAGTAACAAATCGGTTTGTTATTTTTCACGAATTTTTAATACAAAATATTGGCTATTTTTTTTGGGAAAAATTACAAAAAAAAATCCCTTTTCCTATATTTCTTAATCATACTTTCCAGATTTTTTTTGTTTCAATCCTCTTTTCTTATTTCTCGTATTTTTCTTTGCAAAGCAAATTTTGTACCAACAAAATTCCAAATCAAAAGATTTTATCTCTATTTACAAAAAATTAAAATTGCTTCAGTAGAATTCTTTAGAAATAAGGTTTACAGTGGTTTTACTCTCCTTGATGGTTAATTCCTGTTACAAAAATATTGTAGTCCCTCAGTTCGACGAAAGACAAATTTTACGGCAATTTTGAAATCTTTTAGGGAGAACAAAATCGCGAAAAGTATTAGGATTATCTTGAAGAAAATATTGTGAACCCGCCGTCGACACTCGACGACAACCCTCGAATGACGTAGAGGGTTTGGCTGGACTAGCTGCGTGACTGGCTCGAGTTTGCGTAGCGAGGGAATGAGAACTTGAAGAGACATCGTTTTTCCAGTATAGCTCGGAATAAAAGGGCGAGTGCCGCATCCTCGGGTCCCTTCGCTAAAATTTCCAAGGGTATAAACGAGCAGGAAAGCAGGCAGATAGAAAGGAAGGGGAAGTGTATCAGGGTGAGAGAGGGTAAGAAGGCATATATATATATATAGAAAAAGGGAGGCAAATTGAACGCTACGTGAACTCGATTTCCACCGGTAATCCGGACTTCCGTTTGAAGGGGGTCCTCCTCGTTTTGATTAGCAGCCAAATTCACTTTGTCCCTTCAGCAAAATTTTTGCTTTCTTTTTTTCCTCTTCTTAACCACTTTCCCTCCCCGATTTCCGCATATTTTCCCTCATAAAAATCATCTGCTCCAGATTACACTTTTTCGTTTGATATCCCAGCTGATAAAGCTTGAAAGAAAAATACAGAGCTATATATTGATTTCAGTCAACATCGCTCCTTCCAGTTTTATGATGGTTTTTTTCTTTTTAGCTTTCAGGTGGAACCTTGTAATTACTTTTTATTAATAACGTTTTCTTTTTAATACCCGGTAGCGGGTCAAAAGTCATATAACCCGAAGATTTACGAGTAAAAACGGGCTGCCAGGTAAATGAATATTGCCAGACGTAAATCAACGTTATCTTTTATGAATTTTTCACTGCAGGGCAGAGCCGTGAGAGCGCGTCTGCCAGAATTACGGCATTGGGATGTTGTGGAACGGGAAAAACAAAACTGAGGGTTGAGAGAATTGAGTACAAGAACGAATTGCTAAAATGAATTTCTGTTTCTTTCATCACGCCGGACGAAACTTTCGAATTTATAGGGAACCTTTTTTTTTTTTGCACCAAAAAGACTTTTCTTAAGCGATTTCCAATAGTCAAATCATGGCTATCTCTATGTTTTCTTATCATTTCGAAATTTTTTCATAGTTTAATCAATTTTGTAGGATAACTTGCTTGGCTACTTATATTCTTAAAGTAGAGTTTGCAATTGAAATAAAATTTACCAATAACCACTCATTTCCGAAGAGATATTTGTTTTGTTCATTTTTTTTAAGAATAAAAAAGAATTTACTAAATTTCGAATTTTTTTAGACTTTAAAACCTTGAAAATGAAGAATCCTGTCTTTCTAAAACTTTCTGACGTGACGTTAAACAGCAAAACACATTTAAAAGTTAGTATCCTTTAAAATGTAAAGTGCTTTCAGACTCTACTCAATGGACATACCGGAAACTGAGTTGTTCGAACTTTTGCCATGATTGCGACAATCGTCGTCCCCTGATTAAAGGGGATTTCACACCGCCACTTGGAAACCACTGACGAAACTGAGGAAAATAGAAGCTTGAGTGAGACGGATAGAAATGGCTTACTAGCAGGGTGGTCCGAGACGCGTCATTAAAGCGTCCCATGGTGCGTTAATAATTTCCACGCTGACGCGTCAACGTGACGCTGTTGCTCGAAAGGGGGCCTTAACGCTAGCCCGGAAGGTTAATAATTTGTCGGAGAGCCATAGCCCGTGAACGCTTCGAAGCGCAGGGCAACACTAGGGGGCTTAAAGGTGACGCGGTTTTCGCGCTCCAAGCTTCCGTTCAAAGGGGTAGCAGGTGGAATTTCGAGGCTACCCACCGGTCCCCAGGCGAACTTTGCCACAGGATCATAAACGAGTGGTTGCAACCCTCGAGCCTCTGTGAATTAGCCAAACAAAAATTAAGCTGGAATATGCCATTGACTATATTATATGACTTTGGACCAAAAGTTACCTTAACTCTGAACCTAAATAAATTATAATTCCTTCTATCAAAATGGAATTTTTTTAGAAGAGTTTTTAGACTTTTTTTTTTTTTTAAAGAGAAATATAAATGTTTTATTAAAAATGTAATAAATTGTGGCTAAAAATAGAATAATCCAGTTACCTTAATAATACTGAACGAGGTACTCACTGAATTAATTATAATTATTTTCAGTTCACTATATTTTTTGAATTTAAGAAGTTGTGGTGAAAATGTAGAATAACGAGATTTAAGCGTATAACTAAAGCGTGAACAGAATTTAATGTATGATTTTGGACAAAGTATCTCTGAACGATGTACTCGCTGAATAAATGAAAATCCTATCTTATCAATTATTCATTCACTAAATTTTTAATGCAAATATTTGAATTTGCTTTCATCACATATTTCAGAAATACTTGTTAATATTTGAGAAACTCAGCTTTAAGGGTTCGGAAAATGTTTGTACACATTTTCAAATTGAAATTAATTTTAAAGCACGTGACATAAAAATTAAGGACTCTTGTTTAACGAGAGGGAGTCAGATTAAATTAACGTTAATTCAAAGATTAATACATCAATTATTTATCCATTCAAACAAAGAATTTTATGGCAGTTGACAAAAGCATGCAGATAATGCGATTCACAAAATATGAACAAAACTAGACATCGTTTAATACAGTTGAGTGTTCGAAAGTTCAGCAATGATAAAACGAATCGAATTAAAAAAATGATGTTTGATCAAATTCCATAACAACTCCAAACGAGGTACACGCTTCATGAATGAAGATACAAATGCTTCACAATTACCATTTACAATATTAAAAAAAAAAAAAGTAGCTTTTATCACAAATTTAAAAGCCTCACAGTCGAAAATCCCTTTTTAAGCATACGTTCGAAGGGTGAACAAAATTGGACATCAATTAATACTGATGAGCGTTCGACAGCTCGACAGTGATAGAGCGAATCGAATAAAGGAATTAAAGAATCAAGTTGATAGGAGTAACTAACCGAGGTGGGAGAGCGAATTGTGAACGGGGAATCGGAGTTAATCGGCGATCAATGAATTATCCGGCGACGTAGTCTGCCGCTGGTGCAACGCTCAGGCAGCTGTTGAATGGAAATTCCACACGTCAGACCGACCCGCGCTTTCACGCGCACGGATTTACTGGCGCCTAGGCGTTACTCGTGAAATATAGATAGATAATGAACGCGAGGAACGGAGATGTGATGAGTATGCGAAGGGGACCAAGGGTTTTACTACTGCAGGAGAGATGTCACTCACGCGCCCTTTTCATGGCATTGTCACGAGGCAACGTGCGGCGCACTCGCAGTGGTAACAACAAGGGAACGATCAGACGAAAATTATAAATTCGACATCGAAGCTGTAGGAACGCACAATATGCTTCTTCAAACTCTATGTTAGGGGGTTCATCTATACACAATATGAAATCAGCCTAACTACTGTTATGCAAATGTCTAATTTAAACCTGATACCATCAAAAAAATTAATTATCACGCAAATTTAATTTTTATACAAGCGTCTGGTGGTTCTGAAAATAAATATTTCAGTCGAAAACATGTTGTATTAATTATTATAGAATAAAAAATGAATAAAAATAATTACTAAGTTATACAGATTTCACTCGGAAAATTAATGTTTATTGTGAACAATCTGATCTGCCCGTAATTAGAGTTATAGGAATTTCGTTCTTTTTTAACAGCCACAAATATTCACAAAGGGTAATTTGAAATGTATGCAATCTTGTTCTTCTGTTTGACGTATCGTTAACATTTTTTTTTCTGGTTTTGTTTGTGAAACTGGGACTTTTTCGTTTTGTTTTGTAAAATTAACAAAATAATAATTGTGGACGTCTGTGAACAAAATGCTTTATGTTACATTTTTAATTTTTCAACAGCTCATTTCTCTGAACTTGCTAATTATCATTTGGCCGTAAAAAAATATTTTTCTTGAATGGTATTTTTATCCAAAATTGATCAGAAATAATTGTATTCGTAACCATTTAATTCTCTATTTATATATTTATTCGATAAATGTGTATTTTTTTTATATCCTATCATTTTGGTAACAATCCAAACAAACAAAATTTTGCATAAAAAGTGGTTAAAAATGCCATAAAAATCGAAGTAATCTGCCATTATTTTCTCCATTCTTCACAATTCTTCTTTTTGTGGTATTCTTAAACGAATCTATGTCGTCAAACTGATTTCCTTATTTTCAATTAAATATATATATATATATACATATTGGCTTACCAATAAATTAAAATATTCCAAGATAAATAAATAAATAAATAAATAAATAAATATTTCTCGAAAAAATCTGAACATATAATTAACAGCACAAAGAATGAAAGCAAATTGAATATACACAGGTGGTTAATATTTAATGGCTTGAATCCATTTTGTGATATTTACTGGTAAATACCATTTCTACCGAACATTATTTATG
The DNA here is from genome assembly GCA_964016905.1 of Perithous albicinctus. Taxonomy (NCBI): domain Eukaryota; kingdom Metazoa; phylum Arthropoda; class Insecta; order Hymenoptera; family Ichneumonidae; genus Perithous; species Perithous albicinctus. Next base: position 7,738,252 of record OZ024688.1, read on the forward strand.
GATGCCATTAAAAAGAAAATAAGAAAATTTATCGTTGCATGATTACAGATACCGAATAATGCTTCGCAGTGTGAAGAGTGGGTTACACAGGATGGGCTGATGGGATCGAGCTAGTCGGCTCTTGATGTGCAATGACCGTGAGACAATCTCGGTGGTAACAAGCTGCACATATATCGATTGTGAAGTGAGCTTTAAGCTCCATTAATTCACGGGCGCAACAGCTAGTTTGCCGTCACGTATAGCACACGTTGTATTACATAGAGTACACGGTGTGCCGCGAGGGTTCGTCGAGAGTGAAAGGCGAAAGGACCTTGCCCTCGTCAAACTTGCACGTGCAGAACAGCTCACTGACCTCTGCTATAACTTTCCACGTGAAAGTATATACGAGGCGACACTGGTAATTCAACTGAAGTATATTATATATATATTATATATTATATAATATATATTATACACTCGAACATGATGTACTACGATGAGAATGCACAGTTGTGAGAACACAAAAAAAAAGTGGGAAGCAAGAACATTAAATTTGTGCCTATTCAGGATGACAAGCGACAAAATACGAAGGATTAATTTCTCATTAATTTCATATTGAACCAACTATTAGTATCTGTCCAACATTCAATGGACTGAAAGAAATTTTCGAGATAATCGACGGGGCGTGAATGGAGCGAAAATCTGTCACTTTTATTACACGTAAAAAAATAATTTTTTTTACGTGTAGTAAAATAAATACGTAAATTCACAAATGTTTACAAATTAGTTTTGTTTGCTGAAGAAAAATATTGCAAATTCTGGTTTAAATTCATATTCTCTCGTGCGGTAAATTCTTCATTTTCATCAATTCATTTTTCAGCGTTATTTGAAACATATATAAAAATAAAAAATTAAATTTGATTAAAAGCATCAAGACTGCGGAAAATGAAACGTAAGCTCCACTGTTGTAACGACATAAATGAATGATTAAAATGGAAATAAATAGTTCACTTAAATTATATCGATATTATTTCATCTATTTTAAATTTGCTTGCATATATATAAAATTTTTGAAATCGAGGTCCTTTTTTACAATTCTTTCTTTCTTTCTTCTGCAGATTAAAATTCAACGAAACGTTTAGTTGCCCGAAATCTGTTATTTTATTATATGTATTTGTGAAATATTTGGTCACGTTTTCCGATCCAGTTTGAGATGATGATATTTCTCTGATGCCCTGGTTAATTTTTTTCCCCGGTATTTTCCGACCTTTCCTGACAGTGACTTGAATGTCTGCAGAAATCTTCAATGCCCATCAACGACCATTCACGATATTGAACTAGCATTTGTGTTGAGAGGTGTCCCTGACTTTATAGATCCCATTTGCACCCCACCAACAGTAAAAACAATCCTACTTAAGTCTACATATCTGTCTAGATCATTGTTACCCTAATCCCCCGTCATTCCCGTCCAGAGGGGATTTTTTTCATGCCAAAAGTAATCTTTAACCTGAATCGTACTATCAAGATCAGGAACAGATTTTGTTGCGTAAAACGATAGACAGATTTGCAGTGAAGCGGTGAGAAAGAATTGGGAGAATATAGGGTGAAGAGACAGACTGTGAATCGAAGCAGAAGAAACTGAGGATAGAGAAGATCCGCAGCATGGACGAGAGCCGCCTTCGCGACGTTTCGTTGTCAACCTTTTTCGTCCTGATTCACCATCTCGTGACATCGGGCTTTCCCATTCGAGCGGAAGTCCAATTCGCCGCCTCGAAATTTCACCTCGCTTCGCCACACGAATGTTCGGGGAGTAGAATAGTGAGTGAGCGAGATCCCAGATTCCCCGGTGGCAGGATGACGAGAAGGGAAGTCACGGGGCTGAAGCTCCTCTCGTGCTCCACTATGCTGCTATAGCAAAGGCATTGGGTAGCTTCCAATGTTGCTCTGCTGGTGGCGTCGGAAACACGAGCAAATGCGGGAGGGGCAGAGAGAGAGAGAGAGAGAGAGAGAGAGAGAGAGAGAGAGAGAGAGAGTGAGAGAGAGAGGAGAGGAGGACGAGGTCAAAATTAACTGTCAATCTCAATTTCTCCCCCGGCCCCATTTCGCTCTCACCGCACGTATACATTGCAGAGGGAGTGAGAAGTCGGGGAAAGCTTGCATCACTCGTCTTCCCCTCTCCTTCTATTTCGGAGAGACTAAACCCGAGAGCACCGCGTGTCAATTATAAACCTTGGCTGGACCTCACCCTGAATGTGTGCGGTCACGCGCTCAACCCGAATGCTCGCAAATTTTTGGGAGTGCTGGTGGTGTCACGTGACATTCAAGGTTATTTAATATAAAACTATGCTAGTAATTTCAGTTGGAAGCTGACTGGAGCACGTGACACCCATAATTCACGACTTTTGGATATAGTTGTTGTTCAGTTTCAGGAAGGATGTCAACCCTAAAAGGTCTACTTTAATGTCAAGAAGGCGTGTGACCAGAATGGTTTTACTTATGAGACGGACTGCTCAGAATATCAGACTCTGTCACTGAGAAAAAAATATGGAAATAAAATGGTTAGGTGAGGGAACAAACTTTTAATTATTTGGGGCATTTTAGCTGCAGAACATTGCAAATTTATTACTACAGCTATCATCGATTTTTTCTCTCACTTACTTTCAGTTAGTCGGCATTATCAATTGATTAGTTGATATTACGAATTGGGTGATTGACTTACTAGTTGACTGTGAAAGCAACCAACGAAGATGGTTACTAATATAACTTGTTTACACCATATTCTACCATGCTGGTTGGTCTATCAAATTCTATCAAATTCGGTGATTCTTCCAACTACCACTTTTTTCCTCCATGAGAAATTGGTTTAAACAGATTCACTGGTCACCAGCGGTCAAATAAATGTTTCGTGTTTTTAAATTTAAAATCAAACTCAGCAACCACCGCAAATTCCCCAAATATCATGTTTCATGAAAAAAATCTTTCACTCTGATTTTAAAAACTGCTAACTTTAGATTCGTTATTCAGCCATCTCAAAAATCCATAGAAACCTTCCGTTTCACATAATCGAATTGTAGGTCAGAAATTAAAGTGTCGGCATGAGAAAAAGTAATAATCTCAAAGACTACAAAAAAAATGATCGAATGATTCTGTATGAGACTTAAAAAAAAACTGAGTATTATTTTTTACTGATGATGATAAATGCACAAAAGAAAATGAAATTCCATGGCTTTCATTGAGATATACAAGAGGAACTGCGGATACTTAGGGCTAAAAATGAAGTGAAACAATTCAGGGGACGTCGGTATAAACCGACGCTGGAAGCTATGTAAAAGCTGTGACGTTATTATTGGCCTCGCAATATTCCAAGTGTCTGTCTTTCACAGTTGAGCATTTGGGAAGGGTGGAAAAAAAAAAAAAAAAATTAATGTGGTAGACAGGAATTTAAGGGGATGAAAATGTAGGGAAAAAAGAGCAATTTCGTTGACGAGAGTGAAAGCTCCGAGGTATTTCAAAAGACTTTTCCGGCAAATATTTTTCTCCTCAATATTGTATATTGTACGAGGTGATAATCCGTGATCTGTCATGCTGCACACGTGACGCTGCATCACGATTGTCACGTGGCTGTAACGTTGCTCTCGTGCTTTATGGTTTACTCGTCTGCTTTGCCAACATTGTGAAGGGTGCGACGTTGAAATAATATTTCGAAGGGTAGACTCATGGTACACATGCGGGGAAAAACAGAATGTTCGTCGCATACACTATATCGCTACAGGAGTTATACACTGTTCTGGACAATAATTGTCCCGACTTTTTCATGAAAATTAGTCGCCCATAACGGTATCCACAATTATCGGATTCATCGTATAAGTTGGACAATACATAATGTACATAAATCAATGAATGTGTTCATGTATAGTCCGCTTTGGCAGACGTTTCACCGGATCAAGATATTCGGCACGTGACCAATGAACCAATAAATTTCCGCAGTCATGCCTGAAATAAATAATGTGAACAATGTGACGAATGGACAGGGTAGATATATATATTCGTACAAAAGCCTCTGAGGAGGAAGGGAAGAAGATTGCTGAGTCTTGTGACATTGGTAGATATCTCGATGACCGTGACTCTTCGATCTTCACTGGATCGAGACGAATCGAGTCTAGGAAAAATATACGTAACGGCGTAAATCCCATCCATGCGCGATCCCGATCGTGACTATTATTCTCTTGGATGCTCGGTTAGCTTGATCGAGAGCTAAAGTTAAGAGACCGGATGCCACATAGGGGTAGGTCTACGTCAGGAAATCACTGTTCATTTTATAGATGACTGCCTCGACAATCAAAATATTAACATAATAGATTTTTCTACAATCGTCGATTACCAGAGGATAAATATACACAGTGAGTAGGTTTAATGTACAGTATCTAATCGTTCTTTCGAAAAAATATAATGCGAACGAGAAAGCTAACAACGCTTGATAACAGTGAAAGGGGATTTCAGCCAAAAATCATGTTTTATTTATTTTTTATCGGTAAAAAAAAGGTTAATCTTGCTAAACATGCCATGCTGACTTTTCGTAACGATGTCAAAAAATGTGTAAAAAATATGTAGATGCAATTACACAAAACTGTAATGAGGTTTTGTTTTTTGTTCTATATCGTTTTTTTTAACATTCAATTTTTTTTTTATTGAGCTTCAACAATTCTTAGTATTCGTACCTCGAATTTATTTACGCAATTAAAATATCGTACCTAAAATTCTTTTCAATTCTTTTTCAGTAAAAAAAATTGTATGAAAATCCTATGCTATTGAGTCTTTGGGAAGGTATTCTGAACGCGGAAAAAAATTCACAGACCCGGATATAACAAATTGTTGATGTTTTATAATATTCAATATCTTTTTATTTTTCATAAAAAAAAAAAAAAAACCTTACATTTTTTTTCATTCAAACCTGGTGTTTTATCTTTAATAACTCTCGTGTCGATTGATCGCGTGCAATTTACACAAAAAGTAGCTTTTTCTCTTTTATGGATAAAAAAAAATCATAGAAAAAAAATCATGCTATTGATTCTTCGTAACGGTACTGAAACGTGTTAAAAAAATATCCGATTTCGAATGTAACAATTTGTAGAACGAGTTTCAGTATTTATTTTCATTGTTGTGTATTTATCAAAAAGGGTACATTTTTTATTTTTCGTCTGAGGGATTTTTCGAACATAATAAAAGCATTGCTACTAATAATTCATCGCAAGAGATTTATAATACGATTCTTTTAATAGGTGTAAATAATTTTAGTGTGTAAACTTCGGTATAATTAGTAACCCAACTTTCCAGCTCTACTTTTTGGGGCATTTGTACTATTACAAAAAGAATTCATTACGCCAACCTTATAGGCGGATATAGAACTAACCCCCGTGTAGTGTTTGCATCTAAGAAAAACAATATGAGACACGAGAGCGATGAGACAAGTGAGAGTAAAGATGAGGGTAGACGAAGGAAATTAACGTTGCGTAAAGATCCTTCAGAAAGAAAGAAAAAAAAGAAAAAAAGGTCGCATGGAGGGTGTTGGCCAGCGCGTCAGGTCGCCTGATCACCTTCGACCTTTCCCCTATGTCGTCACACCAGTAATACTGAAGGTTACACTCGATACTTTCCCTCTTGCAGACTTCAATGCCTATCATCTCAAGGTGAATGAACAAGAGACCTCCTCCACGTGGGTGACGCTCATCTGGCGTATACAGTGTGTGCTGTTGGTTTGCCTTTCGCTCGCTCGCCCTTTCATCAGATTTCGATCCCAATAAAGTTCGCTTCAAGGAAGAAAACGAGGGGGTGGACACAACACGAAAGGAAAATAAGGGATCCGCTCGGAGGGTGAACTCTCCAGTCTCGCATTATCTCGACGCTGCAACGTTGCCTATTGGGGAAAATTTTGTCGGACGGAGGTTGTTTGGTCAAATCGCAACATCCCTGCTGTTACTGTTGATACTCACTGGCTGGGGCGCTACCGACGAAACGATATATCAAAATCACTCCACACGACCCCAGCGATATCGGGGAAAGCCGGACATCCAGTTCAGGGCTTAATATTTCTACTGGGTGTCCAATGCAATTCACACGAATCGATACGAAAAATCAACCAGCTTCATAAAACTTGCAAAGAAAATTTCATTCCAGAGGCACATTTTGATACGTTGCATTTTAAAAAATGGCTGTGCATCGTTGTAAAAGGGCATCTCTTTTTTCTCTGGTTGTTTTTCATTGCTCATCGTAAGCCTGGATTATACATTTTTACCAGAGAGCTATTGCAGTTTTTATCGCAGGAATATGTACTTTGTTTTTTAATTTTTAAAATTACTTTTGAAAACGCCAAAAAAAGGCTAACTTGTGCAAATTTTTGAAATTGTTGATTGAAAATATCTGTCATTTTACGCAGCATGGTTATCTTCAATAGCTGTGAATTTAACGACAAATAAAAAATATTGAATATGGTACATCATACGTCTATAAAATTTTTCAAAAACATAGTGTTTGGTAAATGCCAGTTTCTTAAATCAATAGTTGCACGAAAAATGAAACGTATCACGCTTTTTTTTAGTGGTCCTTGAAAGAAACGAAGTCGATATTACATTTGACTAGAACAGAAAAAAGGGTTCAATTCTTGACATGAACAAAATTACTCCCATCGATTTAACCTTCATAACTGAAGAACGGTTAGACATATTGAACTGAAAGTGGGATTGCCTGCTAACATTGTGGCGAATTGAAAAAAGAAAATTGCTAAGATGTCTGAAATATTATCAGTGTATTCATATTTTTAAAAATAGAAATTAATCTGCCAGGTCGGGCAAATCATAAGCAATCAAACAATTATTTTTAGCGTAACTGTAAATACAGTTTTGTTTTATAATAACTTTATTCCGGATCAACGGTGGGTTTATTGTTATGAAAAACATTGTGTAAAACTAGAACGGGAAAATAAATGTTGCGCAATGCATTCTCATTAATTTCCATCTCTACACAATTACTTCTGTGAAAAATCCAAATCCGCTCGCCATAATTCCTCAACGAGCTTTGTGAAAGATAAAAAATAATGAGGCAGCAAAAACTCTAAAAATGAATTATTTGCCCGAGCATAATTATTCCTTGTTTCAACCGTTTGTATACTCGGTTCAATTATAATTATGCTTTCACCAAACTATATAAGCATATTTGAATAATTAGATTTTTCGAGTGTATGCAAGTTTTTACTTTTCATTCTTCTTTAGTATAAAATAAATTGAATAAACCAAATACATACAAATTAAACGAAGCTCTTTAAAACCTATATGACAATTCTAATTTACGAAAGTTCAAAGGGGTGACAAAAATTAACGAACAAACCTGATTTAACGAAAAAAAAATGAGCTTGTCATTTACGAAAATCGAATTAATATTATGAATTCTAATGAAACTGCGTAAAAAATATGTCTCATGGTGGCTTATTTTATTCGTTAAACATACAATTTGGTCTTCGACCCACCCAGTATACAGTACTCTCTGTACTTTCCGTTGTAGTTCCATATCCAACAATCCCTGCAACCCTCCCTGCGACTACACACGTATTACATTAAATCCCTGGCATGGTATTACGTTTTACCCCGTGTTGGACGTGAGTATATCTGTATACAGTTATAGTTGTTGAAGCTTCGGTGGTGGAGTCGAGAATCGAGTACAATATAGCACCTAAAGGGGGGTTTGGGATAGACTGTAGGAGAATTAGAGGGGTACATGGGGTGGGGGGGCTTTACAGAGCAGTGAAACCTTTGCGAGAATTAGCCGCCGCCAAAAGCTGTCGCTGGTCATTTAGGATAAGGCCGGGTTCGCTTCCGGCGTAACCTCGTCTCCACCAGTAATATAACGTCCACCATAGCACTGGTATACTTATATCCAATGTGTGGTATAGACTATAACAGTGACGTCATTGTTTGGACTGGAACAATTCCGGTGGACGTTCGGGTCCAGGATCGATTCCAACGACATATATATAAACACACAGACACACGACACGTAACACGTACATATCATATTTGCGCCGAGGTATCAAATGACCCACAGTCATCCTGGAAGTTTGCCCACGTCCCTGAGTTTTATTGGCCGTGCGAATTTCTCGCTTCTCTCGGTATTCACTACCGACTCATTCCGCACAGAAGATTACCTCCTCTGACTCTATGTTGTATGTTATATTGGCTAACCCAATGCCAAAGATATTTTTAGAATTCACGCGGAATTTTAAAACTGCAATGTGTAGAACAATTCTGGAATTTTGGAGCTTCCTGAAGTCACTTTTTTATTTTTTATTTATTTTCTAAAAAAAAAAAGAAATATAGGCTTGAAGCGAAAAAGCTTTAATTTGGAATTTAACATTTAATTTATTTTTTTTTGTAAAATCGGTACGCCAGATTTGGAGGTAATAAACCTATTTTGTTAACTTAAATTTTTTATTTCTTTTTTTTCATTGCGTCGATATACTTGCGGTAGTTGCTTTTGTGATACAATATCAAATCTTGTTGAACAATGCCAGTTTTTTCGACTCACCTGAAACATAAAATAAAAATAGCAAATTAGATTTGTGCACAACACAAATTTTCGTTTTTTAAATCCGCAGTAAGCACGATTTGATTCTAAAAAAAATGTTTAGGCTTCAGGATTAATATTACTAGAATAGCTAAGTAAATTAGGTTTCAGGATTAAAATAATGAGGACTCCTAAATATTAAAAAATTTAGAATTAATATTACTGAGTTCCTATTAAAACTTACTCAAAGAAACAGAACATTCACTGCTAAACAATTACACATCCTTCAGTAAACAAACTCCCTACAAAATCACCCCCCACTAAAAGTACAAAAAGATCATCTGAATTAGTATGAGAATACAACAGCAATGAGAAACTTCACTTCTGAATTCATCAGAACACTTCTGATTCTACGTCTTTATTTACGACCATACATGAGCAACACGAAATAGGGCGAAGCGAACGAATTAATTTCCTTTGTTTGTGGGGTAGATGTTAAACTACAATATACACTATATTATTTGTACCGGGGTCCGTGAAGCAAATTAATATAGCATGGCTTTAATATCGTACGCGGAGTATAACAGAGAGGAATAAGTTGACGGAGATCGTTGGACTGACCATGTCTTATCCAACTAAGGCCAATTTGGGGTGTCGTTGTCAAGACTATTCCGTTCACGAAATTGCGCCCTGGTATCTCCTAAGCCACCGCCAATATCGTTACCCAATTCGACTCTACCAACACCCCTCAACTTACCCTCCCACCTTCAGCAAGTTTAACCCTGTCTATGTTGTGTTCGCTAACCAGCGCCTCCATTAGTTAGTTCTGTCAATCTTCAAAGCAACTACAGACTTTATTTATACACTGAGTGAGATCGAGCAGGGTGTCACTAAAGGGGGAGGGGGAGGTGTATAATGGGAGGGAGGGATGAAGCGAAGAGAAAACTATATACTATATCTTGGCTGTAGAATTAGTGCCGAGGCGAACCACGCCCTTACATAAACAGCGTAATTGCGGGGGCGCGTTTCAGCGTACGTACCTAGCTATGGGGGTTGGTTTTGTTGCATCATAGGGGGTGGTTTGGCTAAGACTCTCCACGGCGACGATCCTCGGTTGCTTGCTTTAGCTTCCTAGCTTTTATCACTATTGTGTGACAAAACGACTTTACTTCGAATCTCCAGCCGTAGCGCAACTCACGAAGGGTCCAAAGTTCATTCCTACCCTCTTCGACTCAGAACTGACGCGTAGGTAAAATCCTACCCCGAAATCTTTCACGCACGTGCCTTACGCAAGTCGCTCTGCGAGAGAATATAACGCGAGTTTTACCAACGGAATACAAAGAGGCCTCTTTCCCAACCCTCTTTATGTATAGCTTTCGGTGTCGCTCTTGTGGTCCGAGATCAGCTACAGGGTGAGTGACGCACAATGAGGCTATTTTCTTTCAGACGGCTGTCACATTTTATATACGAATGAAAAATTCTCCGAATTTTCATGATCGTTTTATCAATTCTTGGGTTATTAAACAATAATAATTCATTGTATTAATTTATTTTTCTATACAATTGTGATGAGCAAATTATGCAATGAAAAAAATATTAAATATCGAGTATCGAAAAATGGAACCTCAGTCAAGTTGTAAATAAAAAATTAAGAACTAAAAAAATTATAGATTCTTGGTCTCAAGAGATTTGAACGAAATTCACAGCTTGCTTCTGTATTATTTTGTATACATTTGTACGTTCAATCGTAAGCAAGGTAGCAAAAAAAAAATACGTAAGAACGTGTAGAATATCTTTCACAAATTCCCTCTGCCACTATCCTCCTTCTCTTTCCCTTGGGCACATTTCGCCAGTCCACAATAGCCTTCGTATCACTTTCATGTTTTCTTTCCCTCTTTTCTACTCTTCTCAAAAAATACGAAGGGAGGAAAACTTCCCTTACGACCCTTCAACCTGCGAAATGTACGGGCATAACCCAGTTTTGATCTCGGACCCTCAAAAACAAAACGAGGTCGAAGTCGACGACGTACGCATTCTAATTCGACCCTCGTACGCGCTACGCTCTTCAGAGGGTTGTACTTCTATATTGAATTTGTTATATCTTTCGCAGATTCGAAGGGTGATGGAGAAACACACGAGAACCAAAGTTTCTACCGAATATTAGCAAAGTTCGTGAATTTTCAGATATTCCACACAGTAGAAACTAAGTTTTTATAACCTGACGAGCAATAATTATTTATAAAAAAAAAAAAAATAAAAAATAAACGATCTTTCGGAAATAAATAACAAATCCATTTGTTAAAAAAAAAAAAAAAAAGACTTTGTGAAGGTTTTGTTGGAAATGATAACAAATATAATCTACTTCTCCGTTTGTCCTGCGATTAATATCCTTTTTAGTTTTGTATTATTGTTTGTAAAACCATAACTTACAAACAGTTCTTTTTAAAATTATAAAAAATATGGTGATTTGTGGACAAATGATTTTCTTTTTTTCAATAAAAAATTTACATGGGACTTGATATTACGTTCTATCGAATTGCATGGAAAGCGAATAATTTAAAAGGTTTTTGACAATTATTTTATACACCTCAACTAATCTAGTTGCAAAACGGTGCCGTTAAATGTCTCGCAATTAATTCGATTCTCCGTGTATGCAGGCCAACCCCCCCCCCCCCCCCTCTTTCCCCCCCTTCAAGCGCCCCTTCTCGAGAGTACAAGTGAAAACCGCATCGTAAACGAGACCGCAGTATCCACGTACTGGATGCGATGAATATATAGGAATTAGCGATGCATGTACATGCGTCAAAGCGCGCTATGATACCTCTGACCGAGCCAGAGGACCGTCACATCACACGGTCCTTTAATTAAAACCGCGTATGTGCAACCATAGGAAGAACGCGACTCTCCCCCGCATCACTGACACAGCTACGTTAATTAGAAAACGCGGCTAAAGAAAATGAGAAAAATACAATTATCACGACTTTCAGTATTACATATAGCGACAATATATAGATATACGCATTTAAAGTCACTCGTGCGGAACAGGATATATACGTATATATGTAAATCTACTCGAGTGAAAGAACGCAAAACTGAGGGCAAAGCGATGTACAGCAAGTTTTCCACACTGAGCGTCACAGTGAGTCCGATAAAAGTACGAATCATTTCTTTATCTTCTTTTCTATCATCAGCTTCGTTTGCTACTTTTGTGCTTACGGGTTCTGCACTCGCCCGCACGGAAATAATGAGTTGGAGAAATCGAAACAGCGGGCAGCAAAGAACGAGGTGTAATGAGACACTTTTTTTTTTTTTTTTGTAAGGCTCTACTTTTAACCAGGGATTGACAATATGTGAATAAAGACTTATTTAAAATATTTTTCAGAAACAAATATCTGTAAAAAAATTATTAATGAACGATAATAAAATTGTGAAATTTTTATCATAAAAACTATGTTGAATAACGATTGGTATTGAATCCGGTATGAACCTATAAATCAACCGAAATTTTTTAGAGATTCATCAGATTTAATGTTACTTTTGATATTTTGAAAAATTATATTTTTCTTCCAACTCAGGTGAACTGACAAAAAAACAATTTGAATTTTTTTGCAGTTGCACAATTTCATTCAGCGTTGTATCTACCAAATTTGGCGACGATACAAAGCTTCCTCTATGAGGATGCTAAAATAGATAAATGTGCATTCCCATAGAAGTAGCTTTGTAAACAAAATAATGGTGAAGCAATGTGCAAAGCTTCTGCTTTGCATTCTTTTATAACAGTACAGAATTTAGAAAAATAATTGCCATGGCTTACTCTCGCGTTACGTGTAGGTCATTTTGCCTCAATTTTCTTATAGCTATGCAGCAAACGAGTCTCCAACAACCAGCGGATTTCCGAGCGAGCACGGCTTTAACTCGATTTTCAACGTGCCGCTGATTCGGCCCTTTGACGTGTATCATCTACCTCTCCACACTTATACAGTTACCGGTGAGTACCAGAGTCTGTATTACACACACAGTTACGTATTTACTATGTATATCGAGTCGAAACAGCTTACCAGCCCGTGCGGGACCCATTGCCTAAACGAATATCATGGGATTCAATTACGGTACGCGCATTCCTATATATATATATATATATACCCGTGCTTGCTTGCTTCCCTCCAAAAGCTTCGTTTTGCCCTCATCTCGCTTACGTGATTCACTAAACCCCCGCCGATCCTCTCCACTCTTTTTCCACCTTTTCTGTCGACGCGCTCGAATCTTCTGTATCTGGCATTCTGTCTTTGGTGATTTCTTTTTTTTTCTTTTTTTTTTCTTTTTTTAAAATTCATAATGTAAGTCACGACGCTTGTTCATCTCGCGCAATTAACCTGTAGCACTCTCGAGACTTCCACAGGGACTTTGTTGACTTTGTTCCCCTCTAAGTTCAACCAGTTGTGGAATGCTTTTTCTTTCGCGAAAGTTTAATTGGCCTCGCACTTTAAGCATTATGCACTCTGTAGTCTCTGAGTTTGAAACTAACGCGAATGCTGTGTGTTTCTTTTTTAGTATAATAGAATTCCGCGCTGGAATCAACCGTGTAATTGAAAATAATTGACTAATTATTCAGAAAAATATGTACGAAAAGAGAAAACTATGTTTTCAGAAAATTTTCATTTTATTTTGTACATGGATACTTTGAGGTTTATTTTTGATCATTTATACAGTAACAATTAAATTGAAATAGTTTTACTCAGAAACTTTTTGTTGATTCGGCACTATTTTTATTTTTGTACTTTCAGGTTACGAAATATTTTTTTTTCATTGTAACAAAAAAATATTCCAACTTCATTTGATAATATATTTTTTTATCACTAGTTTTATCTTTTTTTTTTATTGTTGTCGTAAGTTTGGCAATTTTTTTGTCACTTTTAAGAAAAAAAATCCGTATACTAAAAATAAAGTAAAAACTGGGAAACAAGATTTGATACTTCCAATAATAGCTCGCCGATCTTACAAAAAAAAAAAAGAAAATTATAGTGTCTTTAAAAGTGTTAAAAAAGCAACAACAAAAAATGGTAAATCTCTCTCGAAATGGAAAAATTGTGTTTTTTATACAATTATAATTTATTAAAATGTATTAATATACAAAGAATTTACTTGTACTATTTTTCTACGACACGATTTATATCCCAAAAAGATGATCTGTATTAAAATGTTCCCTGAGATTTTTTTTTTTTTGCGACATTTGTAAGCCGTTCAAAAGTGGGGTAAAGAATCTTTCAAAAATTAAATATACTGCATTTAATCAGGTCAATAACAACAACAAAAATAATGAACCTTATCGAAAAGATTCAAGATCGGGTGATATATCAAATTGGCATGAGATATCTTTATATGTCCCTCTTATCGCTTTGCGAATGAGGAGGCTAGTTACTGCTCGGAGCTTTAAACGGCGTTGAATATATCTGGTTGGAAGGGTCCTGAAGAGAAGAGGTTGGAGGGAAAAAAACTGAAGTGAGAAAGAAAAATCGAGGGAGCCCGAGAAAGGAAGCCTTTCGGAGCTCTCTTCCAACGAGAAGTAGATGAGGGAGACACCCGGAAGAGTAGAGTGGAAACGTAATATAGAGGCCTTTGTGTCTGGAGCCACTCCAGACCAGCGTGCCCCGTCGTCGTGCCGCCGTGTTCTAACAACAATGACACTGGAACGGCGGTATGAGCTAGAAAGGAGTGAAGTGAGTAAGATAGAGGAGTGAAGGAGGAAGAAAATTGATAGCAGAGAACATGTATTAGACCAAGGAAGCAAAAAAGTAGAAGTTGAACAAAAAAAAAAACAACAACAAAAAAAAACAGAAAGATCTGAGAGGTATGAAGTACAAAGGAGTAAGAGAATGAAGCCAACTGTTGAGAGTAGACACACTATACTGAACTATTGGAAGACTATTTGCTTTGCTGACATCTGTACTTATTGCCATCCAATTCCATTACACCTCAACTGATCCGCCGGAACTCGCTTGGACACCTTTAGTGCAAACACCTCTGGCTTCCTGACAATTTCAATTTAATTTCTCAAATGGAGATTCCAATATCTACGAGTTACTTCAAGACGAGTGAAAATTATTTCCTGTGAAGAAGAGAAAGTTTAAGGAAATTAAAAAAAAAGAAAAAAAAACGTGTGTATGATTATTCGCAACGGTGGTTTATGATGGTGTGGAAAAGAATTCTCAGGTCTGAGTATGAAAAATTGTAAAAGTATCATTTTTTGATACAGGAAATGGTATGAAAAAAACTACTTTCTTCATCATTTTTTTTTTTACACGGATTTGGGTATCTTTTTACATGATCAGAAATATTGCTACGAACAATCAAGCTCGTGGGTTTTTTGTGCGATTGTTTTTATGGTGGGGGGAGAAGAATGACCCCCCCCCCCCATCGAAATATTCAAAAGAGCACGTATTACGAATTTAAATTTAAGGAATCCAATATTGGAGTACTGCCTCTTAGGAGTAAAATTTCACAATTGAATTCACAAAATCTGGTGTCAATTTGCTTGACAACCTGAAAGCTTTCAACATAATTGAAAATAGATAAATTAAAATCATTGCGATTTTTAGACTTTGTTTATGTCATAATTCTGCATCGATTGCTAATAATTTTATAATTTTGAGGCGGGTGAATAATTTGAACACTCCCGCTTGTGTGAATTGAACACTATGCTCTAAAAAGGGTTAAAATCGAATGAGTCAATCCTGATCAAAAGTCTATGCCAATCGCATTTAACAGGCTGGACCTTTTTTAACAGAAAGAATTTCAAAAGGGGATGATGTGCCTTCCCTGTTTCCTATGGGCCAAATCGATTTCGCACCCTATGGAACGTCGCATGCACGTTTAAGGATGAGAAACTTGGACCTTGCACACCCTGCACTTCCGCCACTTGAAACCGGCTCGCGCATCACCTTTGATTCAGCGAAATGTGAGACGCCTTTCTACGCCGACCCTCCTTCCAATTTCTCTTCACTATAGCCAACCCTCCAACCAAGGGGGTCTTGTCTCTATTGTTTCATGTGGGAAGCTTAGCCGTATAGTGTACATCAAGCGATTCAGGATAAAGAAAGAACCGAAACTCGCTGTCGCTGCGCTATCGATATCGAAACTCGAAACGCTTCCCCCCCCCCCTTTTTTTTTGTTTAGTTTTCGAGGATCTTTCCTTTTTAATAGTATAGTGCCACGGTTTAATGTCTCGTTTGTACTCTCTTGGTCTATCCTTCTCTTGTTCTCTTTGCCCACTGTTGTACCTTCTTGCTTCTGCCTCGAATATACGAACGAAGCCGAGGGTGGTTTTAAGTTAGGAGCAAGTAGATCGTCAAAGCACACACACACACACACACAAACCGTAACCGCAGAATTCTCGAGGTGTCGAATGTATTGGCCAGGCTGCAGTATCGAATTTCCATGGATGTCAGAGAAGTGATCGATTTTTTTGGTAGATTTTTTTTTTGCCCATTGAATTCAACCGAGCTCTGTGTACCAAACCGAACAAACGAAATCGTGGATTCATCGAGAATGGAATTATGGTACAATTCCTATGAGGATATTCGATGATCGGTAATTGGAGGTATCCTACGACATTCGCGGCTTTTCGAGTAATGGAATTGTTGAATTTTTACTCTCGGATTACATTTATCATGGGTCCATCCAATTTTCGAGGATTTTTACTTCATATCGTTGCCGTAGTTTTACTTTTCACGAATTGAGGGATGTCATTCGGATAGATGAAAAAAATTATTGGGCAGACAGTAAAAAAAAACTCATTTTTTTAAATTGAACTGGTAATTTTTGTAAAACCTAATTTTGTCAGGTAATTTTTTTTTCTCGATATTACTAAATTTACAAAAAAGTAAATTTATCAAATTTGCATGTTCTTTGAAAAAAAAATTCAACATTTCTTGCACGTCCTTTTGTGATTTATGAATTGACGAACTTTTCTTTCTCAGGTTATCGAAAAAAAAAGAATTTGCGGACAATTTTAAATACGTAGAAAAATTTAATTATTTTCAACCTAATGCGACAAAGGTGTGAAAAAATTACGAAAATTGAAACTGTCACACAATATGTCAAATAGCAATAACTGTTTAGAGAATGTGAGTCTTGACAAACCGCCGAACAAAATTGCCTGAATCGACCTTATCCGATAAGCTTGATGCAGCTGTGACCTCTTTAGTCATACAGCTCCTGAGACTCTGGCGTTTGTGCCCGTCAGCTAGTAGAGGATTTTTCAAAGATTACTGTAAGCATTTGCTCGTCTCTCAGATGGAAGGAATAATAGCGCCGCCAGTGTTATCTCATCGCTTGCGAAAGCACCGCGGCCTTAAGGCTTTTCAGTCTCAAGCACATAGAAAAAAAAAAAGAAAAAAGAAAACAAATAGAAGAAGAAGAGAATCATTGCCTCGCGAAAGAAGAGCTACCGGCTGTTACGACCCAAGAAGTTGCGCTGCATTTTCAAGGACAGTTATTTTTACCAGGAGAAACGCGGGCTTCTATCTGAGAAGCAACATCAACGCCCACACTATATATCATAACTGTCCGATCGCGCTAACTATACTTCTTCTAAAATCTTCTAAAATCCTCTTCTTTCAAAGCCTAATAATTATAGCACACACGCCGTATTTTTAATATAGAACTAATGAACTCGCTGAAAAAAGAAAAGCAGACAGAAATGAATGAATGCTTTTTATTTAAATCTAGAACCCTCGAAAAGTGTATTTTCATAAAAATCGGAAAGACGACATTTTTTTGAATCGCGATACCTTCTCTTTTACGCACTGCGTATGTGATGAGTAAAATAAAAAAAAAAAAGTAATTCGACGTTGGCGACATCTGTGCACACACACCGTGCCGATATCTCATCCCTGGGTCTTCTGCTAGAGTATAGTGTATATATATATAGGCTCAGAGTTTGTACACGTGTGTTCGTCAACGCGAGCGTGATGATCTACGATCGTAATATGAATATACGCAGAGAGGATTTTCGCACGTCGCTGTGAATATATTTTCAAGCTGGCGGGTAGAGAAAATGAAATTAAAAAAAAGAAGAAATTGGGGGGCGAAAAATCGATTAATCAATCAACGCACTCAGGGTAGATATCAGTACATCGTAAATCAGGAAAACGCAGATGTCGACTGGTACAAATTTTTTGTTTTTTTTTTTTTTTTGCCGTCGGAGAAACTTGTGTTGATGTGGAAGAGAGGGACCGATTTAATTTTCCAGGCTGTCGATTTTTGCCTGGCTCACAGCGTCTTGATAAGATTGTGAACTCGATTCTCCTGAGTTGTCGTGTATAAAAAAGATCGGAGACAAAAGCCTCGGGGTATAAACATCCAACCCAAATGACATTTCAACGGAATGGCGAAGACAAATTCCTTCCGAAAATGTATTAAATCAAAGGAAACTGTTTATAATACTTAGAGCGAAAAAGAAAATCTTATCCTTCAGATATTGAAAAGTAGGACGATAATTAGGAAGAGCATTAAATCATGAATTAGCTGTGTCAATACGCTAATAGAAAATTAATTTCTCGATATCTTTGATTATATAATTCTATTTGAGATGAAAAATTGTAAATTAATTAAATTGTGTTTTGGTTTCGGCACTCGTAAATTTTATTGCTTTAAAAAAATATATATTTACAGGAGGCGAAAAAATGTGAAAGTCGAAAGCTAATAATATTTGTTTTTATTAGAATAACCAATTTTTTAAAAATCAAACCTTCGCAGCTCCTCTTTTTTTTACATCCTGACTGTTAAAACAAGGACAATGGAATATCCCTCTTTAAAAAAATTATCGAACTTACTGAAGAAGTCAGAAAATTTTTCTTTGCCTTTTCTATCATTTCTGCTTTCTCGGTAATTCATATCTCGTCGCGTTTATTCGTTGTTTCAATTTATTATTAAGCTTGAGAAAAAATATACTTAACAACCTAAATTTAAATCATTAATAGGGAAAAGGGAATTTACATATTTTAGTTTATTTATTTATTTATTTTCTTATTCCCTCCACAAATACTTATTCCCTCCATAAAAATGACGGAGGAAAATGACAAATCTCATTTGATATTTCACTTATATTTAGATTCAAAATATCCAGAGTCCAAAGGCATTACGAATAAAGACGTAAGGATAAACAGTCTGAAAAAGTTCACCACGTGGATGCCACGATTTTGTCCGAAAAAGAAAGGAGACTGACACTAGTGAAAGCGGAGCGATTACCACCTCCGGAGATATCCGAATGACACGTAGAACATTGGGATATCATCCTGATCTTTCATCCGTCTCACGAAAGCTTCAGCATCAAGGAATATACGAAGAAAGGCATCAAAAGCAAACGAACGAACAAACCAAGTTGAACTCACACACACACACACAAGAGAGAACTTTTAGTGTCACCCTCGACTGCGGTATTGATCCTGTTTGCCAACGTTGGAAAGCTAGCCAAAGCAGCACGTGATTTTAGTATTCCGCGCGCAAACTTTCGTGAAACGTGTGTGGCATTTCTCGCGGGTCTTCAGGACTCAGGACGAGCAGCAGCAGCAGCAGCAGCAGCAGCAACAGCAGCCTGATGTGCTACCAGTTCTCGTTTCGTTCATTCGTTCCGCGAGAGTTCGTTGGGGCGATGCCTACTACGCCGTAATTGTAGATTCAAAGGATATAATTCGACAGGAGACCCGGATCCCCGGGGATCGACGTAGCGTGAGTTTCGAATAGAGATATATATATAGTACAGCGAAGGTATGACGGCGATCGAGGAATGAAAAAGAGATAGAAAAAAACGCTGCGCAAGCTCCATAAAAAAAAATGAACAAGAAAAAGTGTGAGAAGAGACACAGTCAAAAAAAAAAGAAAGAAAAACGAGTGAGACTTTCGCATCCTGGATTCGGATGGTGACTTCCCTAAATGAAGTGAAAATTGACGTAATTTTTACTCACCGATTCTTTTCACGTACGCATCACGTTCTGCGAATACCATAGATTGCAAACGCCCACAGAAAATTGACGCTTGCGTCGTCATAATCATCATCATCATTATTCCAAGCCAGACACACTCGCCCTTGTATTACGCTGTAACAACCCGCTTTTTTTTTTTTTGTCCCAACGCCAATGGACAGATGTGTCCCCTCTTCTGTGTTACGGAATAGAGATATAGGAGAAAGCTATACACAAGGAAAAAGGACTCTGAAGGGACGCGCGCTTGTGTGGTTTGCTCTTGATCCAGGATCATCGTTGGACACAATTCCAACACTCTTTTATATTCATTTCTTTGTCGATCCGGCTAATCCCTAATTTGAACGCACACCCCCTTAACCACACAGATCGGGGATACCTTTTTTTTCGGGGCTTCTGTACTTCAATACTTTTATCCACTCTGGGAACATATGCTTGGAGGATAATTGCCACCGCTAATACTCCAAGAGTGGAGTGGATTGAATGGAAATGTAGTACGGATATATTGAGTTTTTGTTGCAGGAAAAAATGAGGTACTTGTAATGACGCGTCGATGTCATTGGACACTCGAATGTATTATTTCACTTGGAATATTGATGACTAATATAAATGAACACTCGAAATCGTACGTCTGATCATTTTATATACCGGATGTACCGGAGAAAGATTCAAGTCATTTTAAAAACATAAATTTAACTTTTCTTTGAAATGTGAAAATATTGTCAACATTTTTTCAAATCTTATTAACAATGGTGTTGAAATATTGCAGAAATCTTGCGATATTTTAGGATTCTAAAACATTGCATATGTGATATACTGACAATATTTTTGAGCAGCAAAAAATAGCAAAATCTTGTTAAATAAATAAACAATATTTTTGTCATTTAATTTTACTGTTAGAAGTCCAGTACAAAATTGAGATACCTGTTTATAGACAAACTAAACATGTAAAATTTCGATGTTTTAGAATCAAGAATCATGATACCTAAACTAAAAATCACAAGCAAAATACATAAAAATGTATCTTACTGTTTTTAATGGTAACTTGGTTAAAATTAATCATCAATGAGTAGCAGGAAAACCAGTGAAACTTTTTTAGTTTCATTGGCTTCCTTGCTACTCATTGATGACGCATTTCAGAGGACAGCATAGTGCTCCCAAAAATGACAATTATTTAAATAGGAGGAGTGAGACACATTTGGTACGTTTGGGAAAACGCGGAAGCCTCATTCTCACACGACGTCGTGTTGTCACATAACACTGTCGCTCGACTCCAAATATTCTCGTACAGTTGTGCAACCTTGGTAACACGTGCGTTGCTTAAAGAACGAGATAGAGTTGTTCCTTGTGTACATGTCTCAGGCACATTTGTCTAGACACGAATCCCTTTGGGCAGCAAAAGAGTGAAGTTGATCGGGTGAGAGTCGAAAGTGAAAGATCAAGGTGACACAGAAGACCGGACGTACCGAACCCTGTGGGCACTGCGAGACATGGTCCTGTCCTGTTTCAGACGTTTCAGTTTGCCGCACGGTTGTTGTTAATTAATATTCGCAAGTCTCCCGGGCTCCCCCGAGTATGTAACAGAGACGTAACATAGCGCTGACTGGCGCGTCGCGAACACTGCGAGAGAGAGCTTCGTCGCTCG
Source organism: Perithous albicinctus (assembly GCA_964016905.1). Taxonomy (NCBI): domain Eukaryota; kingdom Metazoa; phylum Arthropoda; class Insecta; order Hymenoptera; family Ichneumonidae; genus Perithous; species Perithous albicinctus. The sequence continues at coordinate 7,759,408 of OZ024688.1, forward strand.
CCAGTGGTTCGTCCAATTAGTGGAACGAGACACACTGGAGGAACTGACTAATTCTAATTGAGTGTGGAGTAATTCAAGATCTCCCTTGATGAAACTATGCGCTACGGGGCTCGCTCCGACACTGTAATCGCATTTCCATCCTGCAGAGTCTATACTCTGTGCATTCTGAACTCTCTACCGCGCTGTTAACCCTTTTAAATTATGCTTGTCGCCATCTGGAATTGTCAACATTACGTTTTTCTTTTTTTTTAATTCTGTACAGTTAAAATGGAACTTCAGTTTTTGGACAACTATTTTTGGAAATTTCACACAAAAAAAAATGTGGCTTTTATTTTTACAAATAAAAGTACAAAAAGAAATTGCTATTGATACGACAAATAAAAAGGCAAATTTGTATATTCATTCTGGGTTCTATTTATCATGACTTCTCTTTGAGATTATTTCAAAATCTTCCTTGTGCTCACGACAATTTTAGTTTATCAAAATAACCGATATTTTACAATCTACAACTTTGCAATTTGGACTAAAATAGATTACATAAAATCTCCTTTAATTCAAAAGTGCGAAAATGAATTTTACACAACGTCGCAGTTTTTCTTTACCATTTCCTTTTGTCACTTTATCAACTGAATAAAAAAAATCGTAAGCCACAAACTTAGGGTCAAAGAAATAAAAGAATGTGGTATTCGTTAAATAAAATATTTTTTATGAAACGTAATACTCCCAAACTCATTAATTACGTTGTAACATAAAACTAGCCTGTTTCATGTTTCGGCGATAAATGTAGACAAACTCTAATTTCTGAAAAATTATATGTAAAATATGTAGCTGCTTTCGTGTAATTACAACGTTTCTCACTACGACTTTATGTATTGTGCATATCATCGATGAATTATATTCTATTAAAAAATACCTCACAATGATAATATTCTTTGAATATTACAAGATGGGAAAGAAATCATTTGGGTTAGCCTTTGTTTAATTAATCGAGGAAATCATGCATCTCCAAACACAAAGCCTCTAACCCAATGCTCGTAATCATTGTGGTACTATAATATATACCCAACACCTCGGTTCCATAACGAGATAAATATAAACGGTTGGTGGGACAGTTTAAGTTTCCAGTTCCACGAAGTTTCTATCGCCTTCGTTGCCGACTCGAGAAAACGACTGGCAAGACAAGAGTAAGACAGAAGAGCTTGAAATTGTGTTTGATGAGAATACATACAAGTATGTGTGTGTGTGTGTGTGTGTGTGTCGCTAGAGATAATATACGCAAGGTAAGAGGAAACCAAAGGAGCTTCTCCTTCGACGTGAACACGATAAGCAAATACCGTAACGTTGGCGTTTTAGCACACACTGTACATAATACGAATATACGAAGCAGCTAGTTTCCTCTAGTTTGAGCTCTTTAGGTCGAGATCAACACGACGCCGCCGGGGTTGAAGGCGAGATTGGCCTCGGTTCCATGCTTTCAGCCACACTCTCCACATGTTCCTATTTACACGCAATTATGGTAGTAGCAACAGCAGTTACTGTTGCTTCTAGTGTGACTTCAAGATGTGGCTTGTGGGCATTGCAAGATTTCCTTAGCGAAGCTCGCGTTACCGCCCTTTGTGTCACGCTTTAATCCAACTAGTAAGAGATCCTTCCTTTCCGTCACATTACAATTTACAGCTTCATCTTATGTGGAGATTGTGAGCGGCAAATGTCACCGGTATTTTCACTGCATTTCTACTGTCACAATATTGCATTTAAAAAATAGACAGAATTTATGATTTAAAATAATTGCCACTTGATACATCCTCGTTTTATTTTTTGTAGACTTGTCTTTTTTGATTGTGAGCGATTAAAAAAACTTTGACATATTTACAAAAAGAATTTGTTACACTAATAACAATTTTTTGTGACACATATTTTTTGAAAAAAAAATATATATATATTGTAACAAATATTTTGTGAGAGACATTTACAAAAATGTCGATATTTGTATTTTTAGTTTTAAAACGAAAAATTTCTGTTAAAACTACATTAATTACAATTTACATTTAAACGTGTGACTTTATCATTGTAAAATTTAAATTTGCCCAAAAAAAAAAGTTTGCTGATAACTTTACTTTTACCACTTCCTATAGAAAATTATTTTTTAAAACTGCGGTTCTTATTCTACAGCGCACAATGTTGAGAAAATTAATTATGTAAATGGACGGTATCGTTTCATCGCTAGAGTACTTTTTTTTACCGACCACGTTGTGACTGTTATGGTAGTGAAATCTTTTTCTATAAGTTGATAAATTTACAAAGAAAAATATGTTTAGAATAATACTGCTGTTATTTCGCTTTCCAAAAAAAAAAAATGCCTGTGATTCTACATTTTTATAATGACTACAAAAAGTGCAATAAAAATCATTCAAATTTATGACCTAACCGAACTGTCTACAAGAGAAATTCCAATATTCATAATAACTATGATTATTGGCAACTCTACCATCATATCCTTAACTGGCTTGAAACATAGCTCCTTTACTTATAACCTTTAACCGCTTCAATCGCGAATTTGTTCTTTTTCTGTTATTCATGGTATCTCATTTCGTTCGTTTATACCTAATTGCAATTACGAAATTTTCCTTTTGATTAATTCAAGCTACAATTGGAGAGCCACGGGAGACTATGAACGAAGCCGGGAAATAACTCTTCGTCAGTGCGTTATTTCACCGAGATCGGAGTCAGCCTGGAATTGCACCCCGCGGTGTAACGCAAGCCACCCCTTATTCCACTCTGGCGCCTCATAACGATCTTGCGCTCTTATTAATCGTCCCTTGTAGGTAGGACGTGAATTATATCGTAGTCATATCGCTACTTCATTTTCAGTAAAAGCGTTGGAAGAGTGATCTTGCCTCTTTTTCTCTTTACGTTGAGTTCAAGAGGGACGGAAAAAGATCGGAAGTACTTTACCACTGACACTAGGGCGAACTGAGTTTGTGAGTGGGTTATTTCTGGGGTAGATTAAACTCACGTGGCGGGCGATGCAGCATCTCAGCTCGCCTCTATCACTCGACCGCCCGGTGATTAACGAGTGTCTCCTGCCTGATGACGCGAAGGGAATGAAAAAAAAAGAAGAAGAAAAAGGCACCGAAACTGGCGAATCCTTCCCTCACTTCGTGCGTGACAAAAGTCCTGATTGTTTTAAACGTGATTAAATTATTCGAAAAATTTTAGGTGTTTCATAAAAAAAAATGAAATAAAAAGATATTTAAAATAATTCGCTTGATAAAAATTCTTGTAGATGCAAATTCGTCCCCATTTTATTGAAGTACAATGAGTGAATTGTATTAACAAAAACAGTTGATCTTAATTCGTAGCTGTATAGATAATATTTTTACAAAGAATCAACTCTACAACAATTTTGTTGTTCTGAAATGGTATAATGGTATAAATGTGCCATTCTCATTTTTTTTGCCACTTTATTTTTTTTTTGTTTAAATTTAAAAAATTAACAGTTTAGAAGTTTTACTTTTTAAAAAGTCATTCGTGGAAATAATATATGAAAATTACTGGTAATATAAAATACACGTCAATGTATATTATATTATTAGTATTATTAATGCTCCTACAAATCCGCCTTGGAAATAATGAGACAAGCAATGAGAACAGATGAGAGCATGACTGGATACACTGAGACACGTTTCGAATGTCTCCGATAGAATTGTTTTTTTTTTTAAATAAAGCAAACGAGGAAATTGAATAAAAGCGCGACAGGGAGAGAGAGAGGAAGGAGTCGAGGGTGTGCGAAGCAAAGTTGCGACTTAGCTTTGATTCTGTTATCAGGGGCAGCTCGAGTGGGACGTCGTGGGCGAAGAGACATAACGAGGAGAAACGTTTCCCGTCGTTGACGTCGTCGGGTCGACGGTTGCATAATACGACGTCTGCCCTGTTACGATGTCGCGAACCCAGAACGTATATACGAAGATACAGAAAACCTGTGGAAACAGGATTTCTGCCGTGCTCGAAGAAAAATAAAATAAAAATCAAAGTAGAGAGATGCCCATTAGAGTGTCTAAATGCATTTTGCTGATTCCACTTTGGAGCTCATTCAAACAGAAACATTATTCTGTGCATCCGTAATGAAATCGCTAATAACAATCTTCATGTTCAATTAACATTTAGCAGAGACTTTATTTGAAGAAAAATGTAACTATAATTTATTGAAATGGAATTTCATAAATATTTCTTGTTTAAGAATTATCGAATTCCTACAATTTTTTATGTTTGGATGTGATCTTTTTTTTTCAACATATACAGTAGCATCGATAAAAACAAAAAAAAAAAGCATGTATCATTTTTTTGAACCCATACAAAAATTAACTTGTTTTTTTAGCATTAATTATTAATTAGAAGAAAATTTTCATTACAAATTAACATTTAAAAAAATAATACTACACATTTTTTTCAATATTATTTTATAAATATTTTCTATTTAAAAATACAAAAAACTCCTAAAATTGTTTATATTAGTATCTGGTTATTTTTTTTCACAGAATCATTAAACTGTTAAAAATAAACAATCGCATGAAATATTTCATACCATTTCTTTTTACCAATAAAAAAAAATCGATCTTGTTTTTCTGCCTCGAAATGTTGTATTTCCTCTTTAAATATTAGCACTGTTGGTTGAACCTGCTTCTGTTTTGTCGATATAAAAACTAAATGAAAGGAAATATTTAGATTCTGCTTTTAGCCATTTACGTTACATAGGAGTATATATTGCTTTACCGAGTCTGACGTGTTTTTCCAAGCAGCGAAGACTTACAAGGGATGAACAGAACGAGAAGGGAATCCTCCCCCGGCAGAGAGGAGAGAAGCTCGCGAGGGGCGAGTTGGCACGTTCGAGAAGCCTCACAAATTAATCGAGAAGCGGGTGTATAGAGTACCATCATGAGTTTGCTTCGGGAAGTGATGCCACAAGGTACACAGAATAAGGGACAGCAAGAGGAGAAAACTACAAGCGTCGCGGACGAAAACAACCCTTCGATATAAATTCAATTATTCAACTCCCTCCGATGAGCACGTCGACCCCCCTCTGGAGCATTGCCACTCGAAGGGCAAGTCTTCTTCAAGGGCGTCCCTTTCTGTGTTTCTCTCTTGTTTTTCTTAGCATCGGTTAACGGGACTGGAGAACCTGACAGACAAATACTACTAAATATTTCGAGTCACTCGGTGGTTCCGTTAAGTTCTAAGAAAATCAACATCCGTGAAATTGCATTGTGATTGAGGTTAGTAAATGAGTTCAAGTAATCGTGTAGAAGTAATTTTGTTTTACGACTGCAAATATATTGTACTGCGATTTTAATTAAATTATTCATCAAGAATATTTTTTTCCAACTAATCGCACAAAAAAAGAGAAATAATATTGCAAAAGTGGTGACGCGATTCTTTTCTTTTTTTGATTGTGTTCTTCTTATTTTACATCTTTGCAAATAATTCAATGATTCTGGATCTGGCAAAAGTTATAATTAGTCAAAGTTTCACTGTACTTAACATTTTTAAAAAAGTTAAGATTTACGAGATTCTTTACGAAGAGTTCAAGATTTATGAGTTGAAAATTTATGTAATATCACAATTGGACTTTACTGCGGAGAACTCTGCTAATAACGTAATAATAAATGGTATTACGTTAACTTCGTCCTTGAAGCGAATAAGACACTGCGAAATTGCGGAATGTTCACAAATTAATGAATTCGTATAATATTAATTAAAGTTTGAGTAATTGAGATGAAGTGTACGTAAAATTGGTGAACTCATTGAAAAGTAACGCAGCAAGTGTTGGTCAGATTCACACGCTTTCCCTATTCTATCCGTGCAATAATATCTCTACGCTGAAGAGGTGGCGGCGAAGGCGGCGGACGGCGATAATTAACTTTCCAACTTTCGCCGTGATTATTCGCCTGTGCATAGTATTTTCAAGCGTTGGATACCTGCATAAATACATATGCGTAAAGTAGATATATAAGGAATGAGGGAAAAACGTTTGGAATTTTTTTTTTTTTTTTTTCCCCACTACGGTGAGATGATTTTGTGGCAGCCCTCAATGATGACTAAACAGTCAGCACTGTCTGAAGACGAGAAAATAAATGCGCGATGACTATTGTAAACAAAGACACGTGGGTCCAGAAATTGAGTCACGAGGACTCGAGAGACAGAATCCAAGATGGGAACACTTGAGAAGACTCCGCTCCACAAGTTTTCTTTTCGTTCCGGATCACGTGGTATAACAGTATTAATAATTACGTCGTGAACCAGTCGTCGCGGTCGTCAGAGCGCGGCTGTTTAGTAGCGATAAACTTCCAGAGGGCTCTAACGAAGGGAACGTACAAGAATAGTTTCTTTGGCCTATAACCTTCTTGGCATCTGGCTGTCTTCTATCAAACATCCCAAGGAAAACATTAACAGGAAGATTAGGGGCAACAAAACTGAGATCATGTGAAGGGTTTGTGTGTTTTAAATTTTTAGCCAATGGTACAACAAACAAAGTTTACTCCATGGCAGCGTCTCATAGTCGGGCTTACAAAAATAAATCTCTGTGATCTCGGAATGAAATATATATCGGCCAGAAATGTATTTACTGTTGAATTATTATAGGGCGTCAATTGCTTTGATTTACATCACAGAAATGGTAGAAAACATGGTAATACATAAATTTAGTGTGTATATGAGTGATTTTGTAAAAAGTCCTGAATTACGCGCGAACTGAAAGTCAGTTTGTCATTTATTTATATATTTCTTTATTTTTGGAATTTTTTTGCTTCTTCTTGGAACTGTAAAGAAACTTTTTAAAATTGTATAATAAAATATAAAGGAGGGAAAGAAATGTTAAATTTTATTATTGAAAGTGGTTGTTAAAGGTTAAAAAGTTTTTAAAAAATGTACAAATTAATTCAGATTTTTGAGTCACGTTTTTCACCCTAAATTAAATATCATTTTTTCCCCTCATTTGTCGTTTATTGCAAACAATCTGTAGTACAAGAACAAATATTTTGAAATTAAACAAAATTGTATGGCGGGATTTAGAAAATACCGCTTCACAATCTTTTGATCCCGAGAAATCTGTGGAACCCTTTTTTTGTTCATTAATATTAAATTAATTACAATTTATTATCGAGTAACCCAACCGAATCCTTGAAGATGTGGATTTGGCCTCGCACCAATCTTTTTGCGTAGTTTGCAAATATAATAACAAAAATTGTGTCACAATAAAATAAATATCTATACTTAAGCTAATCAGCTCAAAAATGGTTAATACAGATAAAAACCTACATTTTGTGTTAAATTTTTTTTTCGTACAATCGTTTTCAATATTCCACGAATAAAAAAAAATAAACAAAAAAAATGTATATTTATATAGATATGTCTATATTATCAATATTAAATAATTGATAAATGTATGAACTTATTTTCAAGCCACAAAAAATATTCATTTCTTTTAATTAAATATTTTTATCAAATTAGTTCCAGCTGAAAATAAATATATTTTTTTACCACGCAGAAAAAAAAAACACAGTAAACACTTTTCAAGTCTTTATCTACAAAGAGAAAGATGGAGATAAATGAAAAGTGCCAAAACCCACAGTACCACCGTCACGTTCGCATACATCTCCAAGGAAATAATAATCAACGGTGATCCATCAAAATCAGCGGGCTAGATGCACGTGACCAGCGTCACTGCAAAACCCAAAAGTACACATGACTCTTCTTCCAATTCCCCGAGCGTATGAATACATAGAATGAAAAAGAAAATCAAATTGGTTCCGGGTGCGTTCCGTCACGTTCCGTCGTCACTCTTGCTCGTCTTTTCCCCTCCACGTTTACATCCCCACAGTCCCCCAAACGAAGAAGAAGCACTATTTAATTGACGGAAACGAACGAGCGTTCTCTCGCACAGTCGTAGCTAGACGAATTTTCCCCAATTTCGCGCAATTGAATCTATAGGGACACTTGAATACAGAGCTTAGCTTCGGCAGAAGAAAAAAGTAACGAAGGGTGCTTGATGAACACGTCCATTCGTAGGTGGTGCTACGTTAGATCTCTCAAATGAGACATGACTGCCAAGTCCACCAGCAGGTTGCGCTGAGTGATAAAAGGAGGAAAGAAAAAAAAGAAAAAAGAAAAAGATGAAGCGAAAAGAATCGTAGAGTCTGCCTGGGAATTTTCCGATAGTTCTTCATGCGCGGAATCCGCGAGCGCCACGTATACCGGGGGGAAAAAGGCAGAAACGTCGACTAATGGTAAAACGGTACGGGAAGAAAAGCAGGACTACTAGGTAGTGGAATGGCAGACACGCTCGCTCGAGGCCCGTCGGGGATTCATGCCGACGGATGCGATTCACAGCCGATAATTACAACGTCGTTTTCCTCGGCTTCCGACACGTGTCTACCGGAAGTTGCCCGAAGAATGAGATAGATAGCGAGAAATTGTGGAAGGAAGTTGGCTGGTTGCATAGGTAAAGGTATACCCGTGACCATAGAGAACCTGGATATATATGTCCGTATAAATTCCAGTCTTGCTGGCTCCAGAACTCTACTCTGACGCTGCTTCAGGGGGTGATCCATCAAAATCAACCCGCTCCACCGCAACCCCACTGGCAATTTCAAGATGGCGGGAACAGCGGCCACATCGTGACCTGGCGTATCACGAGACAAGAGTGTATATGTATATATATATATATATGTATATATATGTGTGTGTATATATTAACACTGTTGGTATAGGTGGTACCTACGTCACACTGGGGTGACTGTGAATTAAGGTCTATTCACAAGAAAGTGAGCTCCCGCACCTGAATTACGACCCATTCAACGAAATGACTGGCGAGGCTTTTGCCTTCCAACTATGGCTATTAATTATAATAACCCACCCGCTCCTCACTTACCATGGCTATTATTAATGTGTGTGTGGATGCACTTTACCCTGAGGTACTATTTCAGTTTCTCTTTTAAACTAACATAACGGAAAAACCTGTCCATACGTCAAGTATTTGAAGATCAAAATAACTCAAAGAAAATAAGGTAGAAATTTGTTTATTATCAAAGTTGTGAGCATCCTATTAATTTTGAATTCACCCCTATTAGTTGATTTAGGACATGAACAATTTTTTTTTAACAATTAAAAATGGTCTCTGTCTAAATTTGTAAAGTGCCACAAATATCAAATCGAGAAAGTAACTCGCGAATATTTTCTCGTTACCCGTTACGCTTTTTATATGATACTTTTAAACGAATCTATTTAAATATATATATTTCATCTGTAATGAATATTTACAGAAAGAAGATTTAAAAAAAAATAATCTAACGTTATTTATGGAGAAAATAAATAAATACAGTTCATTTCAAGTATACAATTCACTTTTTTTTTAAATTCATCGAATTAAAAAAATACACACAAATAAAGAGAAGTGAAATGAAAAGAATTATTGTAATTTTGTACTGAATACTTTTTGTTTTAGTAAAATTAAACAAAACAAAATTGTGGACAAAGTGTTTTTCTACAAAATTTTACGTTCTTTTGTACTGTGTAATATTTCGAGTTGAAAATTTCAGCAAAACACACTATTTTGCGTGAAATCGGTGATAGCTTAAAGTGTTAATGTTTTTTTTTTTACATTTCCTATACTTGCAATACTGTTGTTTATGATGCACATGTAGGGCGAAGGAAGCATTTTCAATTTACCTGAAACATAAAAAAAAACATCCAATTAATTTAATGATAAATATATTATATTGCATGTTTAAAAAATGTTTACGTTCGTTTGATTTAGATTCATTTGGAATTTCAATGTACAGGCTGCACGTGAAAGTCACGATCAAAGTAGATTTATGGGTTGCCCCCGTATAGCAAATGTTATCAGAACGTATCGATCAGGAAACAGGAAAAGGAAGTGAATCGATCGGCATCAGATGATATTGAGGAGACCCTCATCTTCGGTGAACCACGAATCACTTGTCTCTGTCTTTCTGTCGCGCCAGAGGGATTTCGATCTCACGACCCGAGCAGACAACAAACTCTTGAACAGCGAGCCGCAAAATTTCACCGAGTCAGTGAATTTATATCACCGGGACAATTTCACCGATATTCGACTCTGCTATTATTTCTACGGAGCTAAAAGAGGATGAACGGATCGATTATGTATCTCAGAGCCAAGTGAAAAACGAGGTGGCTCGATTTTCTCGACGAGGCATTTTATTTGAACTTTGGTTCGATAAGTTCAAGTAATTTCTTATGAAAAACCCAATAATACCTTTCATTTGTGCACTTTACTCTCGGAAACCGCCACAACTGGTTCTTGGTTATAATTTTTTTTAAATATTCATTATTTATCGGAAATATAAATTGACTTCTAGAATTTGTATTGCATAGATTAAAAAAAAAAAATTGTAACGTGACTAAAAATAGGGTTAATAACGGTGCAAATAATGTGTAAGCTTGAGACAAATAATTAAATTATTGTATTATATGGAATACTTCGTCGACCAGCTATATTACATTTTATTAATTCTTATTTTAAATGAAAGACAATATGATACAGCGATAGAGTCAATTGTACGATTATTGATTATGAACTAATGAGCATTACGGTAGATTCAGTTGAAAGACGAGCTACCTCTTCATGGATACGAGATATTATATTCGATCTCGAGGTCTGTTCCGATAACTTGAAGCCATTCCTTATTCATTGACAAAGCAAATGTATTCGATTAAATATCACGAATCCTCTTCACAAATATCACCGCTGGAACTGAGATACTGATTTTAAAAAATATTATTTATTGATCGAAAGTATAAATTGATTAATGGAGTTTTTATTTGATATACATTAAAAAAAAAAATTAAACATAACTGAAAATAGAGTTTTAAAATTAGGACACAAACACTCGAAGACATTGGACAAAATAATGAATTCAATGTCCGGCATAATTCGGTTTGTGACTTACTTTGTTTTTATAATTTTTTTTTTCATGGAAATTAAATTTTGTTTCATTGTATTACTTTGTTTTTTTTTTTGTTTTTTTTTTTTCATGGAAGTTAAAACGAGACAGCGGTAAAGTTGATTATTCGATTATTGTTTGGTTGGCTGCCTTCGAGGCTCATCCAATGTTCGGGATATTTCATAATCACGGATCAGCGGTGCTGCCACCCACCGAACGATAATTATTAATCGCCTTTACCCGCAAAACTGGCCAATCGAACGTGCTTGCTCGCAATCTGCACAAGCCAATGAGGGCGAATAGGGTTGCGGGATAAACTTTTGGATGCATGCAGTTTTCACGGTACAAGCTCGACGCAATGGAAAATACTGCAACAGTATATTTTCCCGGGTTGGCACGTATAAGTACTCAATGCAAATTCAGCAGCGGAGAAACGTTCACAAGCGTGTACGAGAGATGATAAATTCATCGGTCCGAGTAATTAATGCGCCACAGCGTGTCTGCACGGAGTTTATCTGCTGTACATATTCGCTTTCTATTGCCTCATCAAGCTTTATACAGGGTGCATCGAAAATCACCCCCTCAAAAGCGTTTTAATTCTCCATCACAAAAAAGAAAAAAAAGTAAAAAAAATGGCTAATCTACCTTTTATCGAAGCTTGGTCAAAAAGTGAATATATAGGAAAAAACCTATATTTCAAATTAATTCCCATAATTTTAACGCAAACGCATTTTAATCTGAACGCGTTAGAAGTAATATTTTTCTAAAAGTGAAGCATAATTATTTTTTGTGCAAAATCAATCAAGAATCAGAACATTTTTGTTGTACATAAAATTCCTGTTATTATTTTTTTTAATAGACCATAAATAATAAAACATTTGAATTTATCTTTGAAGATGGATTGTTATAAATATTTTATTGTTCATTACGTATTTAAAAAAAAAAGAAATGCCACGATTTTTACGAACATTCTTTTTTTCAATATTCTAAATTACTTCCATGACAAATAATTGATTTTCTGGCTTTTTCTTTTTAAATGCATAAAAAGTCAAATTTTTATGCAGTGTCGATGACAAACAACACGACACCCTGTACAACTTTTTCCTCTTCGTATTCCCGCAGGCACGCATATTCTCTATTTAATGTTGACGCTCCAACGAATAGATCTCACTCTTCTACGCTCGAACGAGGCAACCAAATATTTATCGTTAGAATCAGGACGTTCTGCGAATCGCAAACGAATAAATATTAGCACGGAACGCGGGTACATATATCTCTTGGCGTATCTACATACGTGATGGTATCACATTTCATCGGTATATATGCAATATATGCATCGTGCATACATGGATATGCGACAACGGTTGCTGCATTGTTCAATTTTTTTTTTATTCGTCAGTCGTGGTCATGAAAAATTCCCAGCAAATATTCAGGGTGAAACGTAACGAACTGTCCGACTGGGGCTTTTCGCTTTTCCCAAAGATATTTGACACTAATTAATCAACGTGCGAACTGGTAATTCTAATATTCTTCATTTCGCTTCCTCGTATTGTATTATTCTGAGCATTAAGTCAACAACTATAAAATACGTCGTAAAATACAATTTTATATTATTTTGAAAAAATTTCATTTCAAATAAGATTTCAAAAATTGTTTGTACACAATTTAAAGAAGAAACCAACGTGGATCTGGTATTAAAGAGTTCTTGATTAATGTAGAAAAGAAAAATTATAATTATAAATTTACAGAAAAATAACTCAGTTTACGTCAATAAAACTGAGGGCATATTTTTAGGCAGTTTTTTTTTTAGTAAAGCTTATAGTTTTAATTCGATCTTGAGAAGTGAGAGCTCATGTTGTTTCTCGATAGATACTCTATGGATTCATTAGTAGAGATTTATGAAGATATTCATCGTTCTCAAATCACAGCTATTTGTTTATGAAAAACGAGACAAAGCTACGACGGTTACCAACTTTTCTTCTCAATCAAAAGTAAAACGAAGGCAATTCCTCAGTGAATTCGTGAAGCATCATTGACAAAGACAACATGAGCAATCATTCATTAAAATCTAAATGAATTTACAAATTTATCCTTTAAAAAACTGCGTAAAAGTATGCCTGCAGATTTTTTTTTAGTAAAGAGATTTTTTTTTGTGAATTTATTGTTATAACTTTTTCTACATTAAATAGGAACTCTTGAGTCTTCATTTCACATTAGTTTACACTATAATTTCTCTTTTAAGACGTGTTTAACATTTGAAATAGTGATCTGTGCTCGACTGTATTGAAAAACTACGTTAGGAATACATTTTTTAAAAATAAATCTTCTTTTTATCTTACACTGCTTCATGTTTCCGGCATGTTTATTTATTTTGAAAATAAAATAATATTATTTAGAATATCCTACTATATAGGTAAGAAAAACATGTATTATAAAATCTCATAATAATATAAATAATGTATCATTACTTTTGCCATTAACCATTAGTTGCCATTTTATGGCATTCTCAACAGAATGCACGTGGAAATTTTTTGTTTCTTTCTTTTTTGTAACACAAGCCGCTGAAAATGTTTGAAAAATTACAGAACTAATTCTGAAAGTTTCTCTTCACAAACTAACGTAGAAAATGACAGTGCTACATAAAATTCCCAAACGTTCTAAATTTTTGTATTCTGTGCTGCAATTTTTCATTAAATTTCTATATTAATATCATTATACCAATTTTGAACTGTGAATATCCAATTGATTTTTTTTAACAATGTAGCTGAATATTCTAAAAAAAAAAAAATACCAAATTATATATGAAATAAATAAACAATTATAAAGAATTTAAAAGTAATGTGATGTATTTACAACTCTGGTTACGGTTTACACAGTCGCGGAAGTTTCATGGCATTAAGTTCGCGTGACTAATCTATTCGTCGGTTGCAGTGTGTTTGATCGCAAGTGATGTATATGCACACATACACAATGTATTATGTGCATATTATATATTACATTCCCATTATATTCCACAAATCTTTTCCTGAATATCCCGCAATACTCTGCACGCGTAACTCTTCCTCTCTAATATTTATAACACGGCATATCTTTACAGCTGATATATCCCAAGTAATTAAAATTGCATGTTTGCATAACAAAAATGCAACAGTGCGATAATTCTCCTCTAAATTGTGGAAGGCTTGGTAAAGACTTCAATAGAAATAAACGAAACAAGCCGTACTAACCAAAACAATTAGCTGTGAATTTGAACAAAAGTCCGAGCAATGAGCCAAAGAGCAATAAACCAATTTCAAAGTAACTGTGAAAAATTATGACAGTCGTGATTTCATGCTGTTTATCAGGAAGCACCGAATAATAATCGACTCCGGACATGATTTCTCAGCTCTTGAGAATCAGGAGCGCCAATAGAAACGGGCAGAATTGAGGATAGGTTCGAAGGAAGGCAGTAAGCAAGCATCAACAGCAGTTAACGAGCTTCACGCCCGAACGAATTCTCTCTGACTCTCCTCGAAGAGTCGAAGATCAAATTCGTTCGGGTTCCAATCACCGGGCAACTCCGTTCAACTGTATAGAATGAGAAAGAACGTGGCTCGTATTGGTTTGGCTCAGACCTTCGGTAAGGCAACCAGCAACCATCAAGCACACACCAACACACGTTGATGTACTTTTGTGCGAATCGAGTGAGAAAGTCTGCAAAAGCCAGGGTGGATTCTTATGTACAGTACACATATATACATAGCTTGCTCTTACTATCTACGAGTTTCCCACGAAACGTGCATCGCCACCACCGCACACCGTATCACTGGTGTACCGACAGTCCGGAAACCTCTTCCACTATCGCGCAGAAAACGAACGAAACCTGGTGGAGGTAAAGCACGTTGATGCTCAACCACACTGCCTGCTTCTAATCCAGTTTTGTACCGCGAAAACGAAGCTAACGGAAGTAGCACGAATAGCTATGCTGGGGGAGACACGCTTGACCTCTTGGATTAACGACTCGACTACCAAGATTCTTCGGTAAAGATGAAGGATATAACAGTTGATGAGAAAAATAACAAATTTCACCGTTCAACAATTATTATAATATTATATTATGACATCGACATAGCAAATCGTATCAGGATAGTCAAATAATTAGCACTGTTGTATCATTATTGTTGTTATTATTATTTGTAAAATCGGACAAAATTATTTTGTAAATTTAGTAAGTTTATAAATATTTGTTTTCTTTTTTTTTTTTTTTTTTTTTTGTAAAATTAGAAGTTGGAAATACCACTTTAAATATTTTATTTTATTGAGACATTCTAGATAACTTAATTTTTGTATGTCATTAAGTGAACACATTGGCGAACTTGAAGAAGAAGAACTCCTAGCGAATTGTTGAAATTAAAAAAAAAAAAGTCACTTTAAGAATGGTGGAAATAAAATTGTGTAAAAAATATACCACTTGGCAAGGATAAGAAAAATATATTCGTAAGTGCAGTTTATTTAATTAAAATGCTTGTGAGATTTCAATGAATCAATTTGTAATTATTAATTCAAGATTGACAATTTTATAGTGTGGCCAGAGAAAATCTTTTTACAAAGAGAATGAGATCTAACAAAAAGACAATTCGGTATTTCGATGCAATCCGAGCTGTACAGCATAAAACAGAAAAAAAAATTAAGTATACTTTATTTTCCTTTTTGTACGCTTGTCAAGTCGTATTTTTAATAATGTTGCAAGATGTTTAATGTGAAGTTACATTTTATTACTACGATTTTCAGGTGATTTCAGAAAAAAAAAAAGTACAATTACCATTATTCTTGTTTCATGCTTCACAAACTCTCATTTTACATTCTGCTGAATTTACCCTAAGGAAGTGTGGCAAGAACCGGATACGTCCACGCCCTACTGCAAGGCCAGTAACAGTAACTTCACGAAAACTCATTTAAACGAAAAGAAAAATGGAAAAACCCACTTGCTTGAAATCTCTAGCGGAATTTTCAAAGTTGCGTAAACATGAAGGGAGAATTTTCCTAAATTCTATCACAAAAACAGAGAGACATGATGAAAGTGAAGTAGCTTCAGAAAAGAATGTTGGCCAGAGGTTCAACAGGTTCCATAGGTGTTTCACTAATGGAGAGTTAAAATTTAAGTAATTCTTCCATTTTCTCTGTTACGTGAATGTAAACTGCAAGCAGAGATTTCAGTTTACGGTTTTGATTCAATTCCCTGCGTTGACTTTGAGCCAATTACGAAAGGAGACGAAATGCACGAGTAAATATTTGCCGACATTTCTAATGAATTCCTGAAAATCCAGCGAAACCCACTGAATTTGAATTTTAAATGAGCTGAAGCATAATATCTGTGAAGCAACCGAAAATATTAAAAGGAGATAAATGGTAAGAAGAGGCACGTAGCTTCCACGCTTTGAATTATCTTTCAGCTTGCTCCATGGCGGACCATGGAAAATAAAATAAAATGGCATAGAAAAAGATTAAGGTTTTGCGGTGATGTGGTCCGACGAAATGTTGAACAAGTGGCCCTTTGTCCGGTTTTAGGTACAGGTGCACTGCGCCGGTGAGACCGGTGCACGAGAAACCCCGGCAGGCCCTTCGTGAACAGACCAGTCCAGAGTGGAGTAGAAGAGACTAGAGTAGAGTGGACTCAAGTAGCAGTCAGAACAGGTTTCCGCAAAACCCTCGCAAAGGTGCTTCTTCTTATTATTCTTCTTGTACAAACGCTCGCTCTCGCCCACGCAACGTCATTCCTTGTCTTTAGCTCTGTTTTCACACTCTCAATTTCAACAGAGTTAAAACGAAAGTAAAATTTGTCCTGATAAAGCAACTTTTTTTTTTTCACAAACGTCCATAATAAAAAAAAAAATTAATAAAAAGGTACAAAAATTATTATTTCACATTATATTTGTCATACAATTTTTTTTTATAACCATGATTAGTTGTTAATAACACAATATTTTTCTTGTTACCATTGCATATATTTTGTTATTACTTTATTAGTTTTAGAAAAAAAAATCGTAAATGTCGAAACGATTTTTTTGTTGTTGCTAAATTGACAAACTCAAGATTTGTTCCTATTTGTCATTCATTAAATAAATCACAATTGTGGACGTTGTAGCCTCCGAACCGATTGTACAACCAGGATGTTAGTGTACAAGATTGTTGTAATTTTTTTTTTTTTTTTTGATCTTAAAATCTAATTTTTATAACTTTTTTTGTTCAAAGATCCGATAAATTATAAACTTTGCATGTAATTTAAAAAGATAATGACGAAAAAAAAAAAAAAGAATTAATATATGAATAATTCTCAACTTTAAAAAAAAAGTATATTGTCAATTTAATAAAAATTCAGGAAAGTACATAAGAAGTGAAAAAATTAAATTTTTTGAAGGACCAAAAATATCTTCATTCGTCTTTGGACATTTTTACGTAATTTCAACATTTGTTTAGACTAAGATTCGTCCATTCGATGCATGACAATAAAATCAAACACAAAAACCAAATTATATTACATTAAAACAAAAAAAAAAATCAAAATTAGAAATAGATCTAATTTTTTTGTTACAAAATTTAACATTTCAAATTCACATTTCTTTCTGATGTTCTTCAAACATCGTGCATTTCAATTTACCTTCTTATATAACAAACTCGCAATTCGAAGAACGGACTGGCCATAATTTTTTCAGCGCACAGTTTGAAAAGAAGAATGTTGACGGTAAAACATTATTAGCAAAGCGCCTTATACATTTTTTTTGCCAATTCTTTATTCCCCGTTATTGAGCCAAGGCAAAAATTCCAAGCGACATAGCTTGAGAAGCGTCCTGCCATAATTCTTCTTCGCATTTCTTTTCGACCCTCCCGCCGCCCCTCTAGTCGCCCATTCACCGAGCCCCTTTTTCTCCGATCCCTCTCGCCCCTTCTTCCCTATACGCACAACATTCTCTGCATGCTAATTCAGACAACGCGAGCTAAGGAAAAGAGGCGCGCACACGGTCAGGGCGAAGAATTTCTTTCAGTACTTATATTCGTAGAATTTTCAACAGCGTATAATAAAGAAGAGGCAAATGAAGTCAAAACGATTCAATCTCAAAGTACATTATTTCACAAAGATATAATCAGAAAAAAGGATTTTCCATCTGGGCTCTCAATCCCATGATCCGAACCTTATATTCCAACCCCACAACATTAATTCGCCTTTATATCCATGCAATCTTCAATCGCATTTTCCAGCTCTATTCTATTTTTCTTTTCTTACACAAAAAAAAAAAATCACTTCAACGAGATTTCCCTCGGCGAATTTTTTTCCATGCAAATTCACGAATCGCCAGCAAGGACGTTTTTTTCTTTTTCTTTTTTCTTTTTGCAGTCTCGAGGATTCCGGAGAAAATTCCACAGGCGCAGGGGACACCAGTGAAAGAAATGGCAAAGTCCAAGTTAGTAATGGAAAAAGGATTTTCCGATGTTCGAGACACGAGCCAAGAGTCTCAACTAAATAATTCGAAACGCGCCAAGGGATCTTCGAAGACCTCTTTTTCGACGAAGAGCTCTCTTGTTCAGTGCAGACACTGTTTTCACCGCTCGAGAGTCACTCGGATGCACTGCAGACGCCCAGTGAATATATAGAAAGATAGGATCGAGATCCAGAAGACACTGCACGGAGTCTTCTCGAAGGTTGAATAGTGTACGCGTGTTATTTTAGTGATTCAAGTGGCTTGGGGCCCTTCTCCGATCCATGGGTGGGCGTTTGTGCTCTGGGCTTAATTCACGTCTCAGCAATATTCCATCTACTTAATCTTACTCGGTAGTCTAATGCAGCTCTATATGACGTCATCGCGAGCTCCCCTAATGCATGTTTTAAACATCGTCAATGACCTCCAGTGATACCCCGTTACACACGTTCCGGTGGCATTGTGACATTCCAACTGTAAGCCTATTACTATGTATTTCACATTAAGCCAGTTTTTAGTAGAATTTCATTTAAGGCTCGGTTGAGGAGAATTTTTTTTTTTACATTAATATTTTTGTAGCATTCTCGAATTGGTAATAAATGTCGGTTACATTTTGTTGTGCATCATTTATTGTCATAATATTGAATTGAATTTTATTGTTTTACCATAAAAATAGGTAACATTCGTTTATCTACATGGAAAAATATCAGTCACATTTGATTCTTCACTATTTATATAATATTAAATTTAATTTCGTTATTTCATCGTAAAATATGGGGCAAAACACGTCAAGTCCTCACATTTCTTCAGGATGTTGGTCTGGTTGAAGGAATAACGTAGGAATTTTTTCAGATTTTTTTATTGCATATTCCAGCCATTGAAAACCGCTGAAAATAATTATTCTTTATTTTTAACGCCAATAAAATCGATATAGATAAAATCGAAGAATTTGGCAAAAAATGTTTTTGGAAAGTTCGCTGAAAATCCAAAATTTGATGTTCTTACGTTTTTTTTTTTGTGTGAACCGTAGTATTGCCGTTAAAAAATAAACAATGATTATTTTCAGAAATTTCTAATAGCTGGAATTTGCATTAAAAAATCTGATTGTTTTTTTCTTCAACCAGGCCAACATCCTGAATAAATTTGAGGACGTTTTGTTGACATGAAAAATTTGGGTGGTCGACTTGACGCGTTTTGCCTCATATGTAACATTTGTCTATATAGATGCAAAAGACAAAATTTTCATTAAAATAAAAATAGTAGAGATTTCTTATCAATATGATTTGGATAATGGTTAAGTACCGTTTTTTACGAACCAAAAATGGTTAAATTACCGGTTACATTTATTGCTTGATTCATATACAAAGTGTCGAGAAGCCTTGTATTTTTCGACCTGTAAATCATGTTTTTACTTTATAAAAAAAAATAAAAATATCCGCGTTTTTTTTTTATGACGCCAATTATGCTAAAACGAAATAACAATGTAAATATGATTTACCTCGAATATATTTGGATCTTAGTATCGAAATTAAATGACATTGTACTACCAATAAGTTGAACGATTTATTAGTCTCGTCGATCTTCCTCGCCTTGAGAATTTTTTCTCGTTAAAACACGAATTAATATAAATGTTGCGAATTCACTGAGAGGGCGACTTTAACGTCTAGACTCAACAATTACTCAGCGTCATGGAGTGTAATCTCGAGTCGAGTTTTGCGCTCTGCAAGGAATGAGAAAGAAGGGGGGGAAACAACTAAGCTTGAGAACAAGTCGAAGTGAGGCAAGAGGCAACAAACACACGGTACAAGTCTCAGTATACCGTGCACTTAATATTTACGCTCGTTTTCACGCCTACCATGCTAAACAACAACGCATATCTACATGAATGTACCTTTGCACACGTAGCTTAGGTTGTGCTTATTATGAATGTAGGAAATGTAAGCATCCGTGCGCAGTTGCAGCAGATTCGAAATGTGTAAGGTAGCCCCATGCTGTTCCTGTATTCCAATATATATATATATATATACATATATGTGTGTGTGTGTGTGTTAGAAGAAAGTCTCGTATAATCTATTCGGCGGGTTAGCGTAAATACCGACAGAACACGAGTCGTGTAACTCTATATCCTCATCTTTCTTTTCTCTTGCTCTCTCATTCTGGGCAACATTTATACTAGTACGCGCTCATTGATCAGGAGATTAAACGCGATATCACCGGAGGGCACCGCATTTAGCGTCGATAAGCGTCGCGGGCGTAACGATAAGATTAGAGGGATACCGTATTGCAAGCAGTACTCATTTTACTGTCCAGTCAGCGAGACTCGTGGTATCGAGGTGAGCAAAGGCGCGACCTAGTCTGGGAACCGATTTGTACATGAAAAATAAATATACATCAAATCCGACCGGTAATAATTGTCGTAAAAAATAGTCGTGTAATATCGCTAATAAAAATTGCGATTTTTTTAGAGAAAATACGCAGCACCAAAATTTCATGTAAATTTTTTGTAAGGAAACGTAATGTAGAAAAATATATATATGGTGAAAGACGGTGATTTTATAATTTTATCGGTATTTTTAAATCTTTTTTCTGGAACTAAGAACAATGCGATGACTCGTCACGCTAAAATTAAAATTTCGTTTTTTTTTCTTTTAAAGTAAAGTAATTTATTTAATTCGAGTGAAACTGGCTTAAAAGGGTGGGTGACTTATTTGATGAAATATTATGTCTGTTCATTGTGAGGATATGAAAAATGTTAAGTCCTGAGAAAACGTAGGGAAAAACTGAAAACACAAGATTTTTTTTTTTTTTTTGTAAATTAAATTCTGATAGTACAAAAGTAAAAAAAAAAAAATTAACCCTTACTCTGTGATTATTATTTTATTTTTCTTCTTGCTGTGGCAATATTTGTTTCTCAAAATTACAATTCTTCAAAGAAAAAAAGGTGAAAAATTGCTATTTAAAAATAAATTTGCCGAATATATCCTTGAAAGCATAAAAAGAAATATATTCGCGTAAGTTTCATAGTGTATGTAAATTTTATGCCATAAATATAAGAAAAATATACATCTCAACGAAAAAAAAAAAAAAAAAAAATGTATAACATTTGTAACATATTTTCCGAACGTTAAGCACGTGCAGGTATCCAAAAGATGGTATATCATAAAAACCATCCACCACATTGGCCAAATATTTGATGAGTGATAACCACAAAACAGTGTCGCCACCATATATCAACAGTTTTTTTTCCTCTTACCGCGGCAGCTCACAATGTTATAAAAACAATGCTGTAGAAGAGGTTACGATATAGCTGTGCGAGACCCGAAAACGTTTTGGTTAAAGTCTCCTGTACAAAAAGAGGAAATGAAGCCGAGTGAACGTCACGGACCGTTGACAATTTCTCCATCCGGCGTTTTACAACCCTTCCGTTTTACTGATTCACTTTTTCTTTTTTTTCTTATTCCCACCCGACCCTCTCTCATTCTCTCTCTCTCTCTCTCGCTTGCAGCGTTCTTCTTGTCGCTCGTTTCGTTAAACTCATTCACAAATCGATAAAGAGAAACGGAAACAAACAAAAAAAAAAAAAAAAAAAAACGAGCTAGAATACCCACGCCCATTTTCTTTAGCACAACCAGCCTAGTAATAAAAACCTGTTAAATTAGCACATACTATAGTATTACTATTATGTAAGGGAACCCATAGAAATTCTATATAACTACGATGCATAAAAAAAAAAAAGAACGGCATATCGACGAAACACGATTCTTGTTGTCGTTGCTTTCTGTGACACACAATGCGCGCCTCCTCGTTCGAGACAATACGAAGGAATAAAAATAAATTTAAAAAAAGGGCTTCCTCGCGAGGACGGCGATGGTAAACAAGTGAATGAGGAAGAGAAGGAGAGAATTAAAAAAGAAAGGACTGGTCACGACCCATTAAGCGGCGCCAATCTACACTATACATCTCAACACTGTGCAGCCTCTGTACTTACACACCAATGAATATAGTCTATACATATTCACGCGTATTATATATACACCAAGTGTGTCCACCGCGCCCCACAATATCCCCCTAATTACGCGCTTTCTACAGGGCACCAATTACCCCACAAATTATTCCACGGAACGCGAGCGAGCTCGCCCGCGCTTTCATATTATTTACGATCAATTTTCATTCTCACGTTGCATGTAATGCAGGGGCTGCTGCTGCTGCTGCTGCGGCTGCTGCTAACTGTGCACTGCAGCACTGACGCTGTCGTGCACTTTAGGAATGCTCGGGTCTCAGGACCTACAACGACCCTTAACCCACGAGCCAGTCACTTATAAATACAGATAGAATTAAAATTGAAATAAAGATGCTTCGAGTACGTTTAGTTTGAGTTTCTGTTGGTTCGTGAGGTTTGTTAAAAATCATGTCTCTTCAGTATGTTGAATTAAATTTGTTGGGTTAAAAAAGAAAAAAAAGTTTATGAATTGTTTACTATTTTCTAGGCTAAAGAAATTTTGGAGAAAAAAAAAAGTGACATTTGTTACTGTCGGGCTGGTTTATTTAGAATCTCTCTTTTTTTTCATCGAAAATACGATAATCACAAATATTGAACATATAATTCTCGTATACAGTAAAAGCTAAATGAGATTTGTGTAGCTTTCAAAGCACTTTTGTTCACAAACATCCACAGAAACTCTTTTTTATTTCACCCCACATTGTTTTTCCCAATTTCTAGCCTTACATAAAAATCACAAATACAACTTGTTAACTTTTGTGTTTGTAAAAAGAAACGTAGTGTCTGTTTGACAACATATATTTTGGTAATTTTTTCACATTAAAAAATTGTTAAATTAATAAATAAATATTGTAAAAATTTCAAATTAAATTTTTCAAAATTTAACAAAACATTTTTGTCACTCTAAATTTATCAAATAAAAATGAGTGAACTTTTCAGGCTTGATAAAAAAAATTTCGTTGACTAAAAAAAATAGTCAAGTTGAAAAACCTCAATATATATACAAAAAAAAAGAAGAAGATATAATACTTTTCGACGGCACACGAATAAAATACGAATTTCAGATAAACCCGAAAAACCCTGATTTAATTAAGTTTCTCTTTAAAAAGTTCAAAATAAACTACCCCAACGCACCCAGAGTACGTCCTCATAACACTAGGAGAATCCGACGAATTTTCAAAACAGGTAAACCGAAAAATGAATCAAAATAACGTCATAATTTAACGACCACGTTTCCCAGTTTTCCGGTAATCACGATAAGTCGAGAAACCTCGTGAGCTTGGTTCCGGACTGGTACAGTTATCTCGAAGATCAACGAAACTCGAGAAGACCCCAAAGATGAGGGGAGGGAAAGGACAGAAAGAAAAGAAAAAAAAAATGGTGCAATGGAATGTCAAGCCATGACAATGCCCCAAAAGCCGAGGGGAGGTTGTATGAAAAAGGAAATAAGTAAGATGAAGAGGCGTGGAAGTAGAAGGAAGAGGATGAATACGAGTATACGAAGAAGATCGTGAACAGAAGAGCGGGAACGAAAAGTTGAACATCGACCCCAAAGCCAGTTTGACACGACCTACGAAAAAAGGTCGATGATGCTGGAGGGGACACACCGGACAGAATATGTTCTTCCGCCTCTTCTTTGTACCCTCTTTTCTGCCTCGTCTTCTTCATCTTCTTTGCCTCCTTCTTCTTCATCTTCTTCTTTCAAACTCTGTTCATAAACGCACCGGCACTGTATCTATTTCAGAGTCTCATTCTTGATTTCTCTTCTCTCTCTTTTTCTTCAGTAAAACACGAAACAATCTTTTGTATCCAAAAGATTTTACGTGACGCGAGCCAACCAACGAACGAATGAGCGATAGCAGAATTGAGCGCTTTGCTACCGTGGGACAATAAGTACCGGTGTCTCGACGACAATTTTTTTTTTTTTTTTTTTTCTCTTTCTATACTCTTTACACTCCATCTTAGGCTGCATATTCTTAGGTCTTTTTCTTTTTCTTTGGATACTCATCGCGTCATACGTGGCCTGGCCTCCGGTGACGATTGTACCTTTTTGTATCCGTCGACTATTCTGTTCCGGCCTTTTGCCCCCCTTCCCCCTTCCCCTTGCGTTGCTGTCTGTTACATACGTCTTTCTTGCCTTTTCATCCGAAAGACGGAAACTCGTTATGACAAATCTGTATGACCTCTCAGGGTTCGCTCCAACGTCTGTCAATATACTTTGTTCACCGGCAGAACAGCGTTTTTGGTGTATGCGAAATATTCTGTGTTTTCGAGAGAAAAATTATTTTTAACATAGATTGAATAAACAACTGCACCGTTTAGGAAAAAAAAATTGATGGAATAGGTGAACAATCAAGTGATACGTAAAAGAAAATTTAATTATCTCAAAATGAGGAATATATCAGTTCAACAATTTTAAAAAAAGTTTATTAAAAAAAGTAATTATGAGTTAACAAGTTCTTTTTTTCGATTTATTACTCAATAGTAATATTTCGGTTCATTGCATGTAACATTTTTGAAGTATAAAATGATGCAATTTTTCATGGTCGACAAGAAGAAAATTTATTCAGATGGAATTGAGTAATTAAAAACCATATTTTACGGTTAAACGATTAAAAAAAATACATTTCTTAACAGGTGAAAAGCACTTGATATCGATGTCGACATAATATCCCAAAGTTCTAGTAATAAAAAATAAATTTTCAGTTCAATTTCTTTAGTCACTTATTTAGTGAATTTTCTTTCTTGGATTTTCCCTAAAAAATATTTTGAAGAATTAATCTTTGTGTATTTTTAGATGGAATTAAATAAAAATGAAATTTAGAAATTACTTGAAAAAAAATGAAAAAGGCTATATTGTTATAAAATGTATCAATGATAAATAAAATATAATATTGAAAAATTACAAAGGCAAATGGCCAACCTTAAAAAAAAGAAGCGGTATTCTTTGCATATTCAATCAAAATTTGAAAAAACTACTTCTCCAAGTTAGCACTATTCCTACAAATTGGAATCGCCTGACCAATTAAATTTAAAAAAAAATTAAAACCTACAAAAAAAAAAAACTATATTAGTAGTCAAACTGACATGAAATGTCTCGAATGACAAATTAGACACCAAATAATATTTCAACATCAAAAAACCAAATGACAACGTTTACAAAAAAAAAGAACCGGTCATATTTTGAATATTCTAACAAATGATAAATAAAATAATTAAAAAAATATAAGTTCAAACGAAATCCATAAAAAAGCAATATCCTTCATACCTATGCTTTAAAAAAAACCAACACTTTCCTCGCAAAACTGAGAAGGGTCGATAAACCGATATTTTTAATATAATAAAATCTAATTCAACTTAATGAATGACGAATAAAATATTCAATAGTTATGAGGGCAAGCGAACGTTTAAAAAAAAAAAAGCGATATAATCCTACAATGGCAGTGTCAGTTTATTCGTGGACTTTGCTTAATGGTTTAGCTGCGGACAAAACAATTTTGAAACGTCGCGACGAATTGTTTGTTGATGGACGCGGGGACGACGTTCATCCACCACTTACCAGGGCCTCTTTACGAATAAAGGGCTCGTCCCGCTCCTTCTTCTTTTTCCCTTTTCTCTTTTAACAACGAGAAAGAACGCAGGGCAGTAGATAATGACGCGGCATCTCGTTCGCTCGGCTAATGTTACACGGCCGCGTGCGCGATAGAGCAACGGTACGCTGAGAGACAGGTTTAGAATCTCCGTGGCTCTCGTCCTTATAACTTACCACACTCTCTCTCGGTTCGCCCAGCCTCGATTCTAGAGAAGCCGCAAAGAATCTTCAGCTCTATCGGCTCCGTCATGACGATGAATATATATAAAAGTGGCCATATATAAGGAAGCTCTTGCACCTATCTTTGTTGTTGTTTTTTTTTTTTCTTTTTTTTTATCTGGTCTTCAATGTATATATGACGTACAAAAGCTTCGGGCGAAGAGAAACCTCGTGTGTTTACAGTCGCATCTGAGTAAAAGTCGTGTTTGGAAAATGGAACACATAGAGAAAGGACTATAAATGTTTTGAGTGAAACGGTCCTCATTCGGGTTAGAAACATTTACGGTTAGTAGAGGACAATTTTAGCGAGATTCAATTTTAGTATATTTATTGTGAAGCTAATAAAAATTAAAAAAATCAAATATATCTATTAGGTATAATACGGAAGTTTGGTATAAAACTAATTATACACATTTGGAAAAAGTTAAGTTATGTAAATAAAAATAACAGTTTATGCACAAATGGCTTCCTGTATAAATATAATTATTTCCAAAATATTTACAAGAGTCTTTTATGGTAACATTTTTTTTTATTTGTAATACTGTTGTCTTTCTTTATTGTTCTGTATTTTTTTCAGGTAGTGTTCAGTAAGTCAAAGGGCCAGTAGTATAAAAGTTTCCACAAAACGCGAGGCTTTTGTCTTACTGAAATTCAATCGTTATTAAATTTGGAAATATCAACAACTTATATAGAGGATGAATTTTGTTAGATTTAATTTCCTATATATATTTACTCTACAAGCCATTTGTTCTATTGCGATAGAACGATATAAATAAATAAAATAAAAATGTATGTAAAAGTCGACTGCCCCAATTTTTCATGTCAACAAAACGTCCACAAATTTTTTCAGAATGTTGGTCTGGTTGAAAAAAAAACGTAGGAATTTTTTTTCAGATTTTTTTATTGCATATTCCAGCCATTAAAAATATCTGAAAATAATCATTGTTTATTTTTCAACGCCAATCCTACGGCTCACGCAAAAAAAAATGATAACATCGAATTTTGGATTTTCAGCGTACTTTCCAACAAAATTTTTTATAAAATTCTCCTTACAATTTCTTTTTGTCTGCGAGCCGTAGTACTGGCGTTAAAAAATAAACAATGATTATTTTCAGCGATTTTCAATCGATGGAATATGCAATAAAAAAATCTGAAAAAATTCCTACATTTTTTCTTCAACTAGATCAACATCCTGAAGAAATGTGAGGACCTTTTTTATTGACCTGAAAAATTGGGTTGGCCGACTTGACGTCTTTTGCCCCGTGTCACTGCTAATATTTTCTTCATTAAATTTAATACAATGATTTATGCATAAATGCGCAATAGCGTTATAAACGAACGTAGAACATTTATAACACTATTGAGTCTTTCTCTATTGTCCTTTATTTTTCGTATCTAAGGCAGAATTCACAGAGTCAAAGGGTCAGAGGTATAAAAGGGTCGAAAAAAGACGAGTCTTAGGTAGATCCGTGTCTGCAGATAAGAGACTGCTTTGATTACAAGCGCGACGAGTTCGCATCAGGTGACTCCACGAAAGTGAAACCCCGTCTCATCAAACGGTATCTTCTTTGCTCTACGCTATACTATATATCCCCTCCTCCTGCTTTACTGTCCCGCACTCTTGTTCATCGTCAGACAGTCAACCTATTTATCTGTCTCGCTCATTATTTGCCGTTCCTTATATACAAAACGCGCGATCGTCTTGTGCCCTCTCCTTGTTTTATAAATTACGAGCAGCTAGCAGCAAGCACACTTGTAAAGTAAGCCGTGGCGGATTGCAGCGCGAGTAAAAAAAAAAAAAAAAAAAGGCATGGAAACGCATAGTCGCGCCCTGAGCTCACAGTCGGGAGAGCTCTCCTTCGTCGAGCTATGGTTCCCGACGGAACCGGACCGGAGCCGCGAGATCGAGAGAGTCAGCAACCGCCTCGAGGTATACCGCCGAGAGAAGTCACTTCTTAAACGGTCGCCAATGAGACAGAGAAAAGATCCGGTGAGGAGAATCGACGGGTGAAAGACGAGCGAGGGAAATAGTGAAAGAGATGGAAGAATTTCTTTTTTCTCTCAGAATGCTGTACAGTGCTATTTTAACATTTCTTTCATTGTTTATTTTTTTTTTATATTGAGGAATGGACTTTTTTTCAACACTTTTTTTTTATCGTTGCAGTATGCTTTTTACATTTAGTGCAATTTAATTTGTTTAGATCAGACGATAATTTAAAAGCTTTCTTAATAAATTATATAAATATTATTTAGCTTTATTCGGATATTAAAAAACATACTACATTGTATTTTTTAAATATGTAACACATTGGATTTTGTGACAAAAATATTTACTTTTATATAAATGCATCGCGAATATTTCTTCAGAATATAGTTAATGTTTGTTTAAATAAACGTGACACAAAGTACAATTTTTCAAGACGTAATTCACTAAAATTGCAATGTTTAGTCACTGTTAGTGGCGAATCGAAAAACGAGCCTCGATGATGATGATTAAGGGAAACAAGATTTTTTTGTCAGACTGCTGTGCAGAGCTGCATCGTAAAATTCATTTCACTTCTTATTATAGTAAAGATGAACACTTTTTTTAACACATTTTTTGTTTAAACCATTGCAGCACATTTTCGACGTCTAAAACGCAATTTTTATTCATATCATTTTTTTTTAATCAAAGAATAATTTTTTAAAGCTACCTCTTAAAAGAAGACACAAATTTTATTGAGTTTCATTTAATCATTTTTAAAAATGCAGTATTTTGTATAGATTTTTTTTTGCTGTATGGAACGAGATGATTTAATATATTAAATATAATGTGAATGTTAATTCATCTGCGGTATATTTACTTATGTAAGAAATTTCTCAATACAAAAATTCACTAAAAATTGCAATGTTTAGTCCAGAAGCACTGTTACCGGCGAATGGGAAAAAAAAAAAAAAAAAAAAAACACGAGCACTCGCGGAGAGTTCACAGCGGCTTGGTGCGGATTGTTGACGTTCCGATAATTCCAATGAGAGCCGAGAGAACATGAAAGACGACGAAGAAAGAGAAAAAGCTGTCGCTGTTGCTGCTTGAGACCGCATGACCGTTGACAAGAGCCGAGATGCACCTTCAGATGCAGCAAAGCAGTACGGATGAGTGCAAAAGTGCATAGCAGCGGTTCACGTAGGTTTTACACGATTACGGTTCACTCTTGGGTACCGTACCGTGTACCACGAGCGATCTTGGACTACCTATACAACACATGGCAGACGGTGCACCATCATATTCGCGTTCCACCAGCAGCCGAGCGAGCAAAGTGCCCAGAATAAATTGTATCGACCTGGGAGGGGGAAACCGCGTTGCTTGAAATATATGTACTATAGTATGTATGGAATATACCAGTAGTTTAAGATGCTCTTATAATGCAGCTGAAGCCACTGGCTCTCACTTAATTTATATTGCGTTATAGCAACAAAAATGCTTCTCTAATTTATATTATATTTTATATAAATATTAAACACTTGAAATATTATATGGGGCAAAATGCGTCAAGTCGGCCACCCCAATTGTTCATGTCAACAAAACGTCCTCAAATTTATTCAGGTTGTTGGTCTGGTTGAAGAAAAAACGTAGATTTTTTTTCTTCAGATTTTGTATTGCATATTCCAGGTATTAAAAATTTTTGAAAATAATCATTGTTCATTTTTTAACGCCAATACTATGGCTCGCACGAAAAAAAAATCACAACATTAAATTTTGAATTTTCAGCGTACTTTCCAACAATATTTTTTGTAATATTGTCCGATTTTATTTTTATAACATTATTTAAATAATGTTATAAAAAGTTCTGCAAGCCTTTATCGATTTATACGATTTTTATGAATCAGTTCACTAGCATGTATCGACAAGACCTCCTTAAAAAAAAATCCATCGTTTGAGAATTTATTCTCTCCATACCGAAATTGAGAAAAGTTAATGTTTACAATCCCGTTTAAATGCTCGAAACGTTGGAAATTTTCCATTCGCCAGATTTAGCAGGTTCACAAGATATCGTCAGTCCCACGCGATGAAAGAAAGGGGAAAAAAAAAAAAGGCGCGTTCCAACAGCGGTGTGTCAGGTACACAAAGGAAATGTAGAACCCCGACAGTGCACTCTCGGACAGGTATCTTTTCCGTCTAACTTTTACACGTTGCGCTTGAATAGCAAGCGTCTCTATGTGTCCCTTGAAGGCCCGAAGGGAATTTTAGAGGGCACTTTGGGTCTATTGTTGACCGAAGAGATAGAGAGGGAGAGAGAGAGAGAGAGAGAGAGAGAGAGAGAGGAGAGAGAAAAGCTGAGAGTGGCCTCGTAGACTATGGAGTGAAGAACGCAACGAACGTGTAGCCAACCTTTAGGGGTTCTTTCTCTACCTAAGAGGTTGGCTTCTTGGACGACAGTGCGCAAGGTGCCCAGAAGAGGAAAGGCTCCCCCGGCGCCCGTGCGTGCGGCAGGTGGCCAACAAGAGGCTAACCGTGCGTGTGCATCTCTTTTTCTCTCTCTCTCTCTCTCTTTCCCTCTCCCTATATATACACACACACAGTTTGCTCAGGTGTCGAGGCTACAAGGACGAATCACGCAAAGTGCCGATCGTCGTCGTTACTCAAGCCTCTTCTTGCAAGTACTTAAACTACGACTTGAAGGCTAAAATAACTGTAGGTTATATTTATGTACCATAAATCAAATCTGTAAGAATGTCAACTGACATCCAGACGGGAAGAAAAAAAAAAAAAGAAAATTCTAAGCAGTTCTATAAGCACTTTGTCTACTGCTATTTGAACAACAACAAAAAATCAACTTTTTTTTATACAACTACAAGATTTAAAAAATAAATAACATAAAAATAAAGGGCAGATACTTCTGTTTTTATCAAAAGTATTTTTGTTTGCCTACTTGCTTACTTTTTTATTGCACCATAGACATAATTTAAAAAATGTTCAGTCAGCAAAATTGAGGAGGTTTCGACGATACATTTTGTTTAATTGTGCATTAAGTTTCAACAATTGTACTTGATGGTAGAGTAAGAATGAATGTGTTGTTCATGAGCTTGAGGAGTGAAAGATAATATTGTTTGTGGAAAAATTCACTACGAATTCACCGATAAACATTTTTTTAAGTATTCACTGTTTAGAAATTGCAGCCATTTTAAAAAAATAAAAATCTGAAGATACAAAATTAAACTTTTCCATTAAGAAGTGAATTTGTAAAATATAATGTAACAAACAAAATGAATTGCCATTCATCAAGATCGAACCAATTTTATAAAACTTGTAAAAAAAAAAAATTGCATACCAAAATATTATTTTTTGATATAAGCAGAGTTCTTCTTCTGTACATAAAATGGCCACATCAAGTAGATGTCCTTAAATTAAGATTCATCTGCGCTTAAAAAAATTTTCATTTGAAACTGTTATATTATTCCTAAATTTAAAAAAAAAATTTACAACTTTTGGTGGCTTAATATATAAAAACATTTGCAGTCACAATTTTTAAAAGAAAATCATATGTCAATATCCAAATCTATTGAAAAATATTTAAAAATTCAACAACGAGAATCTTAATATTATTAATCGTTAATAAATCATAACCGATTGTTTGTCCCAAACAAATATTATACATACAAATGATTGCAACATCTGAATAACTATTAAAAATCTCGACGGTGAAATGACAAAGCGTCATCCAATAAACACAATGAATTTTATCACTCATAATCTACCGTTATAGAAAAATAATATGAATTATACTATTTTTTAAGCTGGATAAAAATAATATTTTCCTAAATGTACGTAAGTTATCCTCGAATATTTCGAAAAATGTTTTTAAAAATTCAGCCATAATTTAACAAATCAAATAAATCATTTTCGATTTTTAGTGTGCTTGGAAAAAGGTATGAGAAAATTTATGATCAACCGAAGGGGGGGGGCTCTCCCTCCTGGAGGGTATAATTTTTATGGGACCCTCTATTAGGATGCACTTGCTGTAACGAAATTCGGTTTCCCGTGGCGCAAAGCTCGGATATATATCCGGGAACAGGTCGTTTTAACGTTCAAAGTGCTACGACGGGGGAGAGAGTCGCAGGTGCAGGAAACAACGGAAAATCTAATCAGGCTCAGAGATTCGAGAGACCCACGGTTTAAGCGTCACGAACCCCCGATGCAACTCTGCTCTACAGTGTAAGCTTAAAAATGCGGACGCGTCCTGGGAATAAAGTAAGCGCAGAGGCTTTTACACGGTAAGTCGAAACCCGATGTCTCAAGATAGCGAAGAATAAACCGAGAGAGAGTCCCATGGCCGGCGGTATACCGGCGCCCTTCGCACGAGAAAAGAACAAATCCGTCGTTCCGCCGCCGACGGTTGGCTCTCTCTCTTTCTTTGCGAACGTGCACGCCTCGCGAAATTCAAACTGCGGACCGGCCGGCGCCTCGGCCAATGAACTTCCACACTAGCCGATGTCGACGTATTCGCCAATTTACACCGATCCTCTCTTTCAAGCGTTTTCACTGCTTTTGCAGATGTCGCACGCGCGCGCGCGCGAGCGCACCTGTTTCAGGAATCTTGACAATTGCGTAATTACTTTAACGTACGTAATTTCATTGAAAACCGGTTTTTGGGAATTTTCGGCTTTACGAGAAGGATATTAACTGCTGAAGAGAATAAATTTTCCAATCTGTTTCATGAACAAAGGAAAATGTGTTCTTACCGATTATTTGAACTTGTATTAATTTGTAATTTACCGTTTTTTAGTTTTAGAACAAAGTTGCTTTTGTAGCTTTCGTGGAATGCATAAGCAAGACAAATTTTCAAATTTAATTTAATAGTTTTAACAGCGGAAAGCAAATAATTAGCAAAAAAAACTTTGGCGATAAAATTAGTAACTGAAATAATTAACGAGTACATTCAGAATGGTATGAAAAAAGAGTTGAATATGAATTAAGTTTTAAGTTGACTTAAAACTTGTGGCAACTGGCGTTTTGTGGGAAAAAAAAATTGCGACTTATGAAACAAAGAATTTCAGGTGGCAAAAGCATTCGGGTTGCAACTATTTATTTTTTCGTTTTTATACTCTGCACACAAAAATCGACAAAGTTATAATTTTTTTTTAATGCCTTTCAAACCTAAGACTTTAATTCAACTTAATTTTACCTCAAATCGCTACACATGTCGTAAAAGACTAATCTCAAGCACAACCGACAATTATTTCAGAATATTCTGCCTATAGTTTCTCTTTCAAAAGTATGAAGAACGTAAAAGCAAATAAAAATTATTTGTGACCCCCATTGCCCGCATGCATTTGCCACCTGACAAAAATACTTTGTTGGATAGGTCAAAAGTACATATTTAAAAAAAAAGAATACTAACAGCCAAACAAGTTAGATATTATTCTTTGAATATCTACAAATTTCATCTGATTATCTCCCCTTAATGACAGAATTACTGAAATACCGAAAATCATGTGACGCATCAATTGCCTAGATAATTTAATCTGTCGGTAATTCCTCATCGGTGAAAATTTTCCACTCACAACGATCTCTCTCATTAATAACTTTCAGCGAATTACCGAATCTTTTCCGACGAAAGAAAAAGAAAAATGCGACAAATATATAATAATTCTCTTCCCACTCTCGATCTCTTTCGATCAAGTAACCACGCGTTGTGTGCATCAGCCAGTGTGTGACTCACTTCACCTGAAATTCCAACGAGAAATACTTGCGTGCGCGTTCCACCGCAGCCAATCTCTCACACTATAGATATATTCATGTATACGAATCCTGTTTACCAGCGACGCGAGTACAACGACGTTCACTCGTAAATATGTTGCACATTCTCGTGAAATAAAAGCCTCTCTTTTTCTTTTTTTTTTAAATAGTAAATCGGAAATGTTTCGTTGTCTCTCACCTGCGAGATGCAACAGCGCGAGGATGATCGC
Organism: Perithous albicinctus; assembly: GCA_964016905.1. NCBI lineage: Eukaryota > Metazoa > Arthropoda > Insecta > Hymenoptera > Ichneumonidae > Perithous > Perithous albicinctus. Next base: position 7,793,599 of record OZ024688.1, read on the forward strand.
AGCGGTGGTCCCGCCTGCTGCCATCGTCCCGTAGAATTTCGCCACAGAGATATCTGCCTGATTCTTCGATCAATCGACGCGATCGATGCGCGTTCAAAATTTGTTCTTTCTTCTCTTTTATTAAACGCTCTATCGCTAACGTAAATTTATTAACAACTGCAGTTTTATCGTCTCATTGATTTTGCATTTGTTTAGACAAACAAACCGCACTTGGCACACACGTTTAAATAACGACGAATTAGTCAATTTCCTCAAGTGTCTGCATATGCAGTGACGAGCTTTGTTTTTGTTTTTCTTTTCGGTATGATTGAAAGAGAACTAGTTAGACGATGTGACGAGACATCAGGAGCTCGACGTTATAACGTTGAGTGCGCGTCGTGTCGTCACGCTGGCCGATTTCAGACTGTGACGGGGGAACGCGACGAGCCCGCTCGGCTAGCTATTCGGTCGGATTCGGACCGCTTCGGCGCCACTAGCGTCGCCGCCTCTCGGCGCGTTCTACTTGCGGATCGCGCGCGGCATCGTCATCGCAGGTATACACGAGGCATCATCGAGCTAGATGTGACTCTACAATCGTACTGTTTAAGTAAATTGTAACATCAGGTGACTTGCTATTAGTGTGCTTTAAAATGTATATCCTTCTGTATTAAAGTGACGCATTAATTGCTTTTTTATGATTGTTGGGACTATTGCAGTTTTTTAAGTGATTGGAATAGGTCAACGCTGCGAAATATGTGAGCTTCCGGTATCGAGATCGCAGTGCAACGTAAATAGAACGATTCTGGGTCATGTATTTTTTGGGTCATGGGACAAATTACCCAATACATTATTGTTACATTTAATTAATTACTATCAATACATTATTTTTCAATGATTCTGCAAGTTTAAATATATATGTATAATTTTTTTTTCGCGAAAATTATGTTTTTATTTTATAATTAAAAATTATTAAAATTCATTTTAGTTCAAATAAATGATAAAGTAAATTGATAAAAATGTACAAAATTGTGTATAATCGAAAATTAGGAAAAGTTTTATAAAATTGAACGTTCTTAAATTTCCAACTAAATGGTATATAATGCATATTTCACCAAACCGAATCTCTCATTTTTCGTTACTTATCAAAATGAAAACATTAAATCCCTTTTTAGACGCTACAATTAAATATAAGGCATTCCATATCAGTGCGCCTATTTAAAAAAAATAGTTTATCTCGAATAATTTCTACAAAACAATTTATTTAATTCCAACACATACACAAAATTACATTTCATATTTTGAAAAGTATTTTTTTTTTTTTTAATTATTTGTTACATTGATATTTTGTACAGTAAAAAATTTACTTTCTACGACGTATGCAATTATTTTTGGGTCTAGTTTTTTGCTCTTAATAAATCGTAGCGCAATTTTACAGCTTGATATCATAAGCTTTTTTTTTTTTGTAATTTAAAGGCATCCACGAAGTAATTAACTCGAGATGAAATGACGTCAAACTAATTTATATTACCATCACCTGCTCACATTTATCTCCCATCTTCCGCAGAATTGGCGTCGCGTCGTTATCTCAATTAGCCCTCGTATTTTCTGATAAAAGTGTCACATTGCTTTACGACGAGTTAAGAATATATTTTCAAATGAAAAAATATGAAAAAAAAAAGAAGAAGAGAATTTAGTGTCTTGGCGCGAGATGAGTCTCGTTCAAATATTATTGACATGCAGATACGAAGGCTCTCGTATAATACAGGAACACGCGTACTTTGATAAGGAGAGATAGTAGAGCACGATGAAATTTTGAGAGAACGAGAGGATTGAGGTAAGCGGAGCCTTTCACGTGGCCTGGATAAAACAATTGCCAGTCACGATTTGGGTAGTCAAGGGATATTCCTGTTTGTACTGAGATCGTCTCTGATAGCGGCGACTCGTATATTCGTGGGTAATCGAGATTAAACACCAACTCTTTATGGCTGCTAAACGCTCGAGCTATTCCTCGTTTATATCATAATTCAAAATGTTCGATTTTTTATTTTCAGCGAAATGAACAATTTCCCAAAAAAAAAAAAAAAATAGAGAAGGGTTTGATAGTATTATTTGTCGATTTATTTCAATCTTTTGATAGAAAACGTACGTCCGGCATTTTTTTATTTAAGCATTTTTATTGAATTTAATTTTATTATATACTTGGCGTCAAGTCATTTACTGTGACTCTTGATTTATCGGCGGTAATTAAAAACGTAATGGTGAATCGTTGGTCGAGATGAATAAAATTATATGGGACATTTAGCCCGAACGTTTTATAACCAACATTTATGTATTCTCTCATAATTGAAGGCTATTTTATTCAAAATAATCGGTAATTTCAGGTAATTTCATCAGATCGCTAATTCTGAAATGAATTAAAAATGTTTCGATGTTAAAATCATGTCATTCAGGTGTCAAGAGGTTGAAAACACTTTGAACACATTTTAAAAGAAAAATTGATGTAAACGCAGGTGGGTATGAAATTAAAGATTACTAATTAAGTATAATAATATTCAGGATGTTGGTCTGGTTGAAGAAAAAAACTTAGGAATTTTTTCAGATGTTTTTTTATTGCATATTCCTGCCATTGAAAATCGCGGAAAATAATAATTGTTCATTTTTTAACGCCAATACTACGGCTTGCAAAAAAAAATTATAACAATATCAAATTTTGGATTTTCAGCGTACTTTCCAACAACATTTTTTGTAAAATTCTCCGATTTCATTTTATGCTTTTTTTCAATTAAATAAAGTTGCCACTTTTTTCCCCTCTGAAATGGCATTTTCGGTTTAGTTGAAATTTTTGCTACACAAATATTAAGAATTTTTCTTATTGAAAATATTTATATTAAGATTATCGTGTTTTTTAAAAAATATTATTATTATTACTTTATTAAATTTGGAGCTTTTTTCGAAACGAACACCAACTATTAAAAATTTAAAAATAAACAAAAACTATTTTTTAAAATTCTATGATTGACAATTATTATAAATAATTTTAAGCTATTGATCTTATTATGAAAAACATATTTTTTAAACATTTTTATTAAAAATATAAAAAATTAATTTTATTAATTTTTACATTCGTTATCTTAACGAGTGTAAACATTCGTTAATAAAAAAAAGTGTAGTATGTAGGCGGGAGATAATTTTTGTCTATACAAAAAAGAAGGACAAATATAAGGCTTAGAGTTCCTCTCCTGGTCGTTGAAAATCTTTGTGGCTCTCTCACGTGGATGGAAAACCATCCCTCTTCGTCAAACAAAATAACATGATCTCTCCGCTCGCGCGACCAAGTCTTCTCGGTATATGTCTTTACATACGCGTGACGCTAAAGTACGTGCAAGCTGTACGGTTCAACGGACCTCGCTCAAGCCCTATAGGACTCGCAGCTCTTTTTGTTTGTCGTTTGTCAACCCCTGTTTACACCACAGAGCCTGGAACCCCAGGTCTTTCTCGCTGCTGGTTTTTCTCTCGCCTGGCTCTGGCTTACCATCTTTTTTTTTTCCTTCTCTCCGCGCATCTACCAGGGATAAGGAAAGTTAGCCGGGCATTTAGAATTGCCTCACGTTTTGCCTTCACTTCATGGAAGATAAGAGACGCCGAAAAATCCCATCGAAATTGGTATTCCAGCAAGAGATTTGCCGATGAAAATATTCTTCAAAATTTTTCTTCTATTTGGAATTTATTACGCGATACAATCAATTATGAATAAGGGGGAATATATTGATTTTTCAAAATCTCGAAGTAATTACGAATTTACTATGTTTGGAAGTTCAACATATTCCAACTACTGATTTATTATTATTATTATTGATTTATTATATTATTATTATTATCCAATCAAGATTAAATAATTTAGAGAATTTTCAATTTTATAAATTTTATTTAAAAATCAGGCATCTCGTCTTACCCCGGACATCTTTTTTTTAGACGCACTAATAAAACTATTAAAATTATTTTGTTTTATAATTATTATTTCCGGTTTTAATTATTTTGCTTCCAGTTTTATTATTTTTGCTAAAAGTCATTTGCGGTTTTTTTTAATTAATAAAATGACAACAAAAGGTAAAATCGCCTCAATTGTTGTCATTAACGATTTTTTTTTGTTAAACTGGTAAAGTTACACAAAACAGTTGTACATTTATACGATTTTCATAGTTCCACATTTTCCACCATAAAATTGTTGTCACTTTAACAGAGGAAAATTATGATAACGAGAAAAATATTGTACTATACAAAAACACAATTAACAACAATTTTTTTTTTTTTGTAAAAATAACAAACTTTAATTCAATACACAAATATGTTACTTTCGTTTTTTTCACTGTGCGCTAGTTTCCAGTAACTGACATAAAATGTTCCAATTTAGGGCCCTCCCTGTATACAAACTTTCTTCTGAATCTCTAGCTGTTATAAGCTGACTGAGTTATTAAACACTTAAATCTTACCGAGTCTCATAAAAAAGGTGAGACACGAAGCTCGTAGCGAAGAAATGAGGAAGTATAAAAGGAACGAGGGCGAGAAGAGATTGGGGGGAGAACAAGAGAAAGAGTGGTGAGCTTAACCTAGGGATGGGGTATTCAGGGGTTTGGATAAATTCGAGGCGAGAATCAGAACTTTTGAGAATTGTCAGAGAGTAGACGACGCGAGAGTTGCTATTATTAAATATTTAATTAACAATAGTGCGGTAAACGTGGCGCAGTCAAAGGTACAAAGTGAGGAATAAAATAAGGAATGGAAGGTAGAGAGAGAGAGATAAAAGCCAAAGGTACAAATCGTATTCGCCAGCTCGTGTCTCGCACACAATTAACATCCCTTTTGGGATTGTCTTCCTTTGTGCGGTTACAGATTCGAGTGACTCTGTGGCAAATGCATAGAATGCTAAAGCACAACTGTGACGGTGGACGCGGAAGGAAGGATGCAAAGAGACGACGAGAATTGGGAAAACAATTCTATGCGAGAGCCAGCGTGAACGTAGGAAAATTACACGGAACTCGTGAGAGGAGACAAAGGAGAGTTATACGAGAGAGGGAAGAATCCTCGAAAATATCCCGTGTGTGATATCTCTTTACCTGTTACTTGTTGTGCTTTCACAGCGTAGGTGATGCACGAGCAGCTTAGCATCAAAACATCGGATAATCGTGTTTTTAAAATATGTGATAGATTTCTGAAATATTTTACGGTTTTACAGGCTCTAATGAAATAGTTTAAGAGAGAAACTATTTTAAGTGGATGGAGTTAGGAAAAATTGACGGATATTCGAAGAATAATGCTTACTTGGACGCAGGTATCATTTTTTGAAGAATTTTTTGCCAGAAAGAATTTTTTTAAATTTTTTATCAGTGGGTATCAATTTATCGAGCACACTCCCAACAGTCGCCAGAGTGTGCTCGATTATCGAACGGTTTCCGGTCGGAATACGAATATGTGATTTTTCTTATCAATGAAGGAAACATTGCTTTTTCCTAAAATATCCTCGTTTAATTGAACAAGCCTTTATTTTTCGTGGAAATAAATACACTATCATGCTGTGTATGTAATATACGTTTATATGTAAGAAACCGAGAAGTCGTTGGAGACTGAAGAAGTATATGAGGCATTCCATGGCAGTTCAGCCAGCCAAAAAAAAATTGGAAAAAATCCAATAATATTTTTGTAAAAACTTCACCAAGCTTCAAAATAATACAGATAAAACCTGTTGAGATATTAGCATTTTTTCATTTTTTATTCAGATCGCTGTATCTTGGGAAGGATTCATCGGACAGACGTTTATAAAAAATGAAAATACGTGGTTTATTTCATAACGTATACGAAAAAAATTATTCTAGATTTATTTGACATATTTTAATACGACTCTTACGGCAAAAACAAAAAAAAAATTTTTTAGCCAAATTAATTTCCTTAGATTCAGAACATGAAAAATGAATTCTTAGAATTTTTTTCGAAATGGGATTCCGAATTGCTAAAAAAGATACAACTGATTTTTCCGGCAAAATTATCGAAAAAAATCGATAATGGTTTAGTCAAAAGCGATTTAATAAGAATAAAAAACTGCAATTTTGGCGATTTGTTTATTTATAGCACTTTGGCAAATAAATAATGACAGCGTATATTCTTTCACACTTGCTCATGTTCCTACACTACGGAAATTAAAAAAAAAAACTCATTAATTATTGTCAGAAATTAATATAAAACACAAACTAATTTTGACACAAAGGATTAACTACGCTGAAGTAACAAAGATAATTTACGTAATGATAAAATTAGAATGACACTTTATAATTGCATTGACACTGGGCATTCATAAAAATCCGAGGTCTTTAACGTTACGATTAAAATTTTAATTAATTATATTATCGGTGTATATTTAACGAGACGAGAAATGAGGAAAGAGGTCGTAAGAGGAATAGCAAGAAGTTGCTGCGTATAACAGCGCGACGATATTCGTGTGCTTGGGGATGCTGCTGTCGGTGATGCGGCGGAATACGATCGGGGCGGTTTGTTCGGGACGCGGAGACGCGCGCTGGTTTAAGGGTGGGCAAGCGGCGAGATGGGAACGAGGGTGGAAAATGAACGACGCCGACGATTCTGTGTATCGGGACAGGTTCGCTGGCGCCTGGCCGGCAGGCAGCCAGACGGGCGCCTCTGCTACGCTGGAAAGGGTTTCGAAGCGGTGGCATCGCGCATAAGAAGACACGTTGGTCGAAAAGAGAGGCAACTCTGTTGGCCTCGCGCTTGCCAACGAAAGAGAGATAGAGCAAACGTCGGCAGGCGTCGCAGAGCTTTACCAGCGAAGAGGAAATGCGGGGAAATACACGAATACCATTGCGAAGACGACAAACCAACATTCTGGAGAAAACTGCTTCTTCGTTGAAGCGGGTAACGCAAAAAATGGAATGAAAAAAAATAAAAAAATAAATAAAAATAAACCCAACTTGGCGAAACCTTTAAGAAAAATTATAAACGAAATTTTATTTCTTATGGTAATATTGTTCTAGTCGTGAAATTTAAAAAAAACTCACATCACACAGCAAAAAAAAATCATTTTGTAAAATCGGAATTGTTTTGTACTTTAACGAAAAGTTATTTTATCACTTACACTATTTTTCTTTTAAATAGGGACAACCACTTTTAAGATGAAATATATTTGTTATTTTAAAAAATGATCATTATCATGAAATATTACAATATATTTTTGTACTTTTTTTTGTAAGTTTACTAGAAAAATTATATTATAAAAAAACCTTTTTTTTTTGTTAACAAAAATTATTTGTAATACTTTGAAAATTGTACTCTCTGAATTTATGAGCTTGAGAAATTTGGGACAATTCAATTTTTTGTTGTATAAAAAGGCAGCCGCCAATATTGTTGAATTCTGGTAATTTTTTTGTCCAACATTAAAAATGACAAAGTTGAGTTAAATTTAAAAATGTTTTTTATTAAATTAAAAGTGACAAATATTTCTTTTCTTAGAATGACAAAAAATATTTCATAAATGAAAGTCTAAAAAAATGTATCAAATTATTATTATACTTTATTTGTAAATCGAGAAATTGAAAACAAGATTTGTGTCAAATTGTCAAAAAGTGAGTACGTTTGTGGAAAAAAAAACTTTTTGTTAAGACTATAAAAATGGATGGATGTTACTTAACAGGCAATACAATAACTTTGGTGCTTTGTTGAAAATGAGGTCAAACTTACTGGAACTTCTCTTTGAGTCTTAAGAGTTGAGGCCTTTGACGTGCTTCTTGTCGAGCGTGAGAGGAAACTTGTATGATGACGTATTCTACATGAATCATAATAGTTGGAGGAAATTATGCTATTATCCTGCATAAAAAGGAAAATTTTTGCCTTAAAAAAATATACATATATTATGAAAAGAGTTTAAAAGAGTTCTTGAAAGCACGTGCCCATTCACTGGGATAATGGAAAAGGTACGTCGTACAGTATCGACATAAATCTACCGTTATAATATATAGGCGAAACTTCGATAGCATGTCGATTATGAAGCGATCTATATAGCTACGATATTTCATTACATAAAGAAATATTTTTATAGAAAATGTCTTTGATGTCAAGATTTTCTCCTTCCTCGACTCCTTCAACATCTCCTTTCACGTTCTTTTTTTTTCGCCTTTTCCACGTTTTTATATTCGTGCTGCTTTAATGCAAACGTCAGCTCAGAGAAAAATATGCTGTATTACAGAAAATGTTTATTGCCAGCTTTTCAGTATTTAGCAGACAATTCAGTTTCTGAAAGCATAGAGCAAAAGTTACATAAACATTTTTCGTATTATTTGACATATTTGTAGTTTTTCAAACAGCATTCTCTGCAATACTGATATCAATAATTTTAAGATAATAAAAAATCTATGAGTTCGATTAAATAAAATTTAAAAAATACAGGTTTAAATTTCTGTTAAGATATGCCGAAAGAAAATTAATGGATTATCGATTTTAAAGACTAATTTTTAAAAAATAAGGAAGTCTTATACAACAGAAAATAAATACAATGCAGTTTGTAGTCACATTCACATATTTCTAACACAATAAACGATCCAATTCGACTGTATTGAATCAAAACTACAAGTTCAACTTTTAGTCTAAATACAACGAAAGAAAATGAATTATACATTTTCGTGAAAATTTTTGGTGTATTTATTTTATAATTATATCGACAGCAAAATTTAAATCACTACTTCTAATATAATAAATAATCTGCCAAGGCTATTGAATAAAATAACAACTACAAATTTAACGTTTTATCAAAACTGTCATCGCTTGAATAGTTAATAAATTACGCTGTTAAGTTTTTAATATTTAAATAAGATCATTTTGAAGCATACAATTGTAAAAAAAAAAGTATAAATTTTCGTAAATTTGTTTGGTAAATTACTTCTAATATAGTAAACAAACAAATTTGTTTTAATTGAATTAAAACTATAAGTTTAACATTGGGTCACAATATGCCGAAATACAATTAACAATTACATGTGTAAGTTAATTTTTTTTTAATAAGATATTTTTTAATTGTACATTAGAATGTAAATAAATTATACATTTTCTTTTTATGTGGAAGGTATAATTATATAGAATGGGGGCTTTTCTGAACTTTCAATTTTTGGAACTTTTTTTCTCTGCCAGAAGTATTATTTAGTCGTAAATTTGAAAAATCATCTGAGGGAGGCTAAAGAATCATCGATTGAAAATTAATTTCTCCATTCTATAAAAAATTTTGTTGCAAAGTTACAACCAGTAAATACAAAACAAAGAAAATCCTAAAAGTACTTTAACAAACCGCTTTTTTTTCACGAAATTAAATCTCTATTTTCCAAATTGTGGTAAAAAAACAAATCCCAAAATTTGAAAATTTCGAGGTATTATTTTAAAAAAATTACCAATAATTATCTGCATTCAACAAATTATTATGCGGAAGATAATTATTTAGAAAAACAATATATTTCCCTTAAATCCGCCACGTTTTCATAACAGTTAATATTAACAATAACAAAATCGATAAACACTGACATAACAAAAACAATCTGCCATGCGGATTTAATAAAATCGCAACTACAAGTTTGTCGTTTTGTCAAAATATGCCGTCTCGTCTTATAGCACACAGCATAGAACGGCGCGTCGGGAAGGAAGGAAAGTTTTGGCAACCGGTGTGAGACCGAATACTCGCAGAGAATTGGAACAATACGCTGCTCACTCCCGGGAGAAGACAGCACGAATCGATAGTTCGACGACGACGACGACGACGAAGGCAACGATGTCGACAGAAGAGGGCGAAAAAAAAAAAAAAAAAAAAGAGAAAGAAGAAAGTACGCAAAAAAAGGGAGATGGAAAGTGTAGAAGAGCTGCTAGAGCTCAGCAGCTCCGAGTACGACTTATCTTCGAGGGTCGTTGGGTCGAGAGAACGAGGAACCGAAGCGAGCAGAGGCAAGGTAGGGGGTAAAAGGGGCTAGCTTGCTTCTCAGCCGCAGCTATAGGAGTCACGTTTATATTTCGTTTCTTTTGCTGCAAGGAAGAGGTGCTATTTTTCCAAGCGCTAGAGGAAGAGACCTGGCTATTCTCGGTTAGCACGGTGAACAACTGCAAGTGCAGTCACGGTTTTTCCCATAAAAGAGGTCCATTGTTGCAGCTCGTAGTATAGTCCACTCTCTTATACCCTTTTTTCCTACGTTTATATACCTCTTTTTTTCTATTTTCATTTTTTTTTTTTTTCCATAGTCTCTGGGGTATAAACTAACTTACCGCGACACCGGAAACGGGAAGTTTAATTCCACGTTGACCAGCATGTGAACATTTCCTTGTATTACGTCAGAACACCACCCCAGCCAGCAGCGCCGTTAGGTACACGTGTAGTAAAGGTGTTGGTGCTTTGGCTTTGCGTTGTGTACAGCGTGTGCGATAAGGGGAAACACTAGGGTAACCACAAACCCGGGTGGGATATGCTATTAAAGGCATCTTTATGCATCCTACAAAATATTACCACATGAGGATTATTTCGGTTATACATTTTGTTGTCGCGGATGTGAGATATATGCTTTTTACAGCGAGAGAAAAAAAAAAAAAAAGTTTTGTCGTTATAATGTAAATTGGGCTGTTGACTTTTATTTTTAAGTGTTGTTGTTTCATTGTAAAACTAAATAATGTGAAATATTTTCTTCTTTTTGAGGATGGACTGTGTTTAGTTTTGCTATCCTTGTCGCGGACATAAGGTGAGGAAAAAAAGTTTTATCGTTAGCATGTAGATTCGGCTGTTGACTTTTTTTATTGTTGCTGTTTCATTACTAAAGCAAATAATGTGCAATGCTTTCTTGTTTTTAAGGACGGATTGTGTTAATTTAATTGGGGATTGTTACAGACGTGAAAAATATATGTTTTGTAGTGAGAAAAAAAAGCTTTGTTGGTGTTATGTAAATTGGACTGACTTTTCTTTTATTCTTGCTGTTTCGTGACAAAACTAAATTATAAAATTATTTAATTATTTTCGTAGATTAAAAAAAAAAATGACCTCCAAATTATTATCTTCCCATATTCATAAGTTTTGATCACGAAACTTGTGTATCAACTCAACACCTAAATTTCCTAATAAAAACTCGAAAAATCATGTTTCTGTAGCACAATGTTTACTTTCAAGCAGAGCAACTTTTCAACATCCCTCAAAATTAACGCTGATACTTTACTTAACCCACCTCTTCAGGCAGAAATTTTAAACACTTTTCAGTCGTCAAGTGATTCAACAGTAGGTAACTAATTCCGCAATAACACTTAACCGTCGAGAATGCCAAACGAAAATGTTTTTCGATACCGGGTCACCGACATTATAACCAATAATTATTCGGCCTTTGGCTTTCACAGTTTAACAACAGTAATAACAATGAAACTTGGACTCATTGCTATGTTCCAGTTTCACGCGCACTCTACTGGATATTGCTGTGTGTATATTTTCCCGACATCACTATCGCCACTTTGAAACGTTAGAGAATCGTGAATGTACACGGGGATCGATTTAATCGGATCTCGACCAGGATATAGTTTGTCTCGTGGTGCTGCAGTCGCCATCGACATATCGTTCATTCTCCCGTTCTGTACATACGGCATATAATACCAAATATATATATATATAAAGCTACAATTCGCGCATTGTATCTCCATGCACATGGACATGTGCCAGAGTGTCCAGCAGAGCAACGCAGAGGATTGATCCGGGGCAGATGGAAACGGCGCGGAACGTTACACATTGGCGTAATACATCTATACTACAATTGTATATACATGTATATTATACCGTGTATAATTGTATATATATATATATATATATATATGCGTGTGTGTGTGTAGCGTATGTAGCTGTAGCTCTTGGTCGTCGCATTGTGCCGTTCCTAATCCGATTACACGGCCCATTGAAGTCAGAAGTGCGATCTTTTAAAAGGGGCCAGCGTAATGCGCTTGTTAAACGCCGGTGTGTATGAACAGGACGAATGAGCGAGTGAGAACGAACCGAACAGACGTAGAAGAAGAGAATGGCAAAAGGGAAAGAGAATAAGAGACAATCCGCAAAAGGGAAATGAAACGTGCGAGAGTAAGCGCGTGCGAGAGATCGATATTTTCCGCGGTGAAAGTACAACTTATGTATATGGGGCTTTCCGTGCCGATTTGATCTGCGTTTGACCGTCGATCTCTTGGATTTCTTCCGTGATTCTTTATTTTATTCTTTCAACTCGAACCGGCGAACGAAATTTTTATCAGCCTTTTTTTAAGCGAAGATATCGATCACGCGTTTCTAAAAATTTGAGAAAATGCTCAAAGATCCTGTATATTAGATATCTATATTTTTTAACTTGGACCCAAAGTCGGTCGGACCTTAGGAATTTTTTTTTCGAATTATTTTTAGAAAGAAAATTGAAAAAAAAATCAGATGCATAAGATGACCTTGAAATTTTCTGCATCTACAAAAAATGTACTTTAGCAAGTTGTAGCGCCTAAACTATTAACTTGAGAAAAAAAAGTCTGCGGACTTTTCTTTTCCTTTTTCAATTACCTAACAAAGGATTTTTTACAACATTCTGTTAGACCGTTCTTCGAAAAAGTTCCCAGACTTTTTTTTCTCGAGGCAATAGTTTTGGCGCTACAGCTTGCTAAAGTACATTTTTTGCAGATACAGAAAATTTCAAGGTCATATGCGTAAGTCATTGTCAGCTGTTGTCTGAACATTTCTATATATAAGTCAGGATTTTAGAGATTTTTTTTTTTCATATTTTCTCTGACACAATAAAAAATCAAAATGTTCTTTTATGACCACGAATCCATAGTTTTTTTAAGTAAAAAAATAAAACGTTTTCGAAAAATCTGAAAAAGTTCTCAAAAGTCCTGATTCATGTATCTTGACTTACACATGTAATTCTATTCAATTTTCATTTTTGGAAGAGAATAAAAAAAAATAGAAGCGAGCCCACTTTGGGACCAAGCTTAAACGTATTGATACCTGATACATAATCTTTGAGAAGTTATTTAGATTTTTAAATGACGTCGAACAAAATGTTAGATTTTTGGGAATTTCTGCAGTTTTTTTAGATCGAACGATATTTTGGTTTTAAATAGTATATAAAATAATTTTAAGAAACCAGTAAAAATTTCGGTTTGTTTCGAAGCTTAGACATTTGATACACAATTTTTTTGTCATATTATTAAATGACGTCGAACGATATGTTGGTTTTAAATAAAATGATAAATATATCAAATGTAAACAAAAAAATCTAATATAAATTCTGGTTGGCTTTTAGAGTTGGCGCAATAACATAAAAAAATGTGGATGAAATTCAAGAAATTCGAGTGTTAGATCCAAAGCGAAACTTTATATGGAATGCTCTATATGTATAGTTTTTCAGGGCCTTGCAACGCACAACCCTTCCGGCAAGCTAGACTGGAACATGAAGAACCCTCATCCTCGTCGACGCCGAAACGGGACAACAGAAGCAACAGTATAGCAACAGTAGAGCGCACGGTAGCGCTGAGATAATCTCGCAGGAAGCTCGTTACCCCTCCTCCCAGTTAACTATATACATACATATCTCGCGCGCTGGTTGGTGTGTTTCCCGCGTTATACCTCGTGGAATTATATTGCCCGCGGAGCCAAAACCCCGGGAATTTGTATTTCGGATCTAGGAGGAATTATCGTTCATCCAGCGGTGTACAAGTGTCCCGCATATACTCTTGATATTTGCGTGTGGGTTACAATAGCTGGAGTTTTTGGGTTGGTTGGGTTTATAACAATGACAGCACGCACGGGCGTTTTTGTAAATTCTCGAGGGTTTGAAAGAATATATTAATAAATATTATAATCTAAGTATTTATGTATACACATTTGCTGAAATTTGGGGTTTCAGACAAAGCAGCAAAGGTGAGGGAGAGTAGAGGAGGGAACAGTTTGGCTTTTTGAAACACCTTTATGTATTCTGCATGCCTTCGTATACAGAGAGATTTATTTTTGGGAAGAATAACTTTTTTTCGAGATTTCCATGTCAGGATATACCCAAAGTATCGTCTAAAATATATGGACAAATAGTTTAAATGAAATGACTGCAGCGTTAAAAATACATGGAAATTTGTATAATTTAATAATGAAGTTTTTGTTTTCCGAAACGTTCACAAAAACTTTTTGATAATTTGACACACTTTTTTTTTTGTGAATTACTAGGTTTACGAAACAGATAGAAAAATAATTTATTTAAAATGTTCGAATTTTACGTTAAGAAGTATCATTTGTTGTTTTAACGGAAAAAAAAATTAATTTGATTACATGTTTTTGCTATTAAAAAATATTTCATATTTCCTTTCACGGAAGATGAATTGACCACAGTTTAATGTGGTGGTAACTAGAAAAAAATGTTCCAGCTGCGGAAAAATATAATTACACCTAATCTTTGTAACTTAATGATTCTGTTCTGATGGTTTAGAGGTTTATTTGCTACTCACTCAAAGAATATTTTCAATTAAATAATTATCGGTCACATTTTCATTTTTGATTTAATGATTTTGATTTTTTTTACTACTGATCACCATTGAATGAACGAATATGAGTTTTCCTAAAATAATCGTGAATTTTTGCTTCCTCATAGAGGAAGCTTTGTTTTCGTAAAAAAAATTTTTGACATTTTCATGTTAGGATATTCAGAATGGTTCAAAGCATCGAGAAAAGGGGTTTAGGAAAATGTCTTATAGTTCTTAAGGTAGGATGACTAAAAAAAATAATTTTCTAAAATGATGGATTTAAAAATTCGGAAAAAATCACAGGAAGTACTCATTAAGTGGTAGTAAAAACTGGCCAATTATTTAAAATATCCAAGAGATTTGAAAAAAAAAAAAAAAAAAAAATGATGGAGTTGACAGAAAATGTGTCGTATACTGCATACTATATACAGCCAGTAAACTGTCCAGTCAAGTTGGAAGCGAGAACTACAGGGCGAATCGAGTGAGGGACTTTGGAAAATTGATGACCACCAGCTTCTTGAGTTATAGGATACCGACGTCTATACTCAAAGAGTCTCGTGCGAATTCTCCAAAGAAATATCGTATGAGCCTAATGCAATTATTTTCATCGCGATGTATCTAGCCAAGCAGAATTATCGAGTCCATTTGCGTATTAAAGTTTAATTCGATTTCGTTCTGGATTAAATGGAGTTTAATAGGGAATGGGGAGGAGAAAAAGGAATGTAAAATTGAAGGGTGGTTCTGTGTGGGCGGAAACCAGGTCTCGGTTGAACAAGCTCGTCAAAACGATTTCCACCCTCGAACCACTGGAGTCTCTCGATCATTGTTACAAAATGTTCTTCATCATCATAGCCCTAAAGCTTGACTTGAGGGCAAGCGTATGAATTCCAAAACCACCCTCGGCACTCCCTGGAACAGTATAGAAAAAATATTACTGCGTGACGCTTCACTGAAATCTACAAGGAAAAGCGATATAATAGAACGAGAATAATCGTCCGAACTACTTTTATACACCTATATATTTATCCTAGATGCTGCAGAAACTCCTGTGATGACGATTTTTTGGCAAGGACACCAAGACTAAACCTGGAGCTTTGGAACAGTACCAAAAACCACCAACTGGGTTAACGCTGCTTCGGTAAATCGGGTCGCAGAAACGTTGTATATTTTCAAACATTGTAGTGGTAGTCTACTTAAGCGAGTAAGGAGGGTTATAACGGAAATTGTCCCAGGAGTTGAATAACCTTTGACGGCGTCTTGTTCTTGCAGATTGGGTTAAGAAACCACGCCTAAAAAGAATGAAAAATAAATTTAAATAAAACCTATCGAATTTCTAATTTTCTTAAAGAAGACTTCAACAGCGAGTCTGGTTAATCGTGCACTGAGGAAGATTTGAAAAATTAGTTGTACACGTTTCTAACAGGAAATTAGTGTAAACGCGGATAGATCTACATAAAAGAGACCCACAGTAAAAAATTGTTGTGTACGATATTTATTAAAAGATCAATCCAACAAATATAAAATTTAATACATACAATATATTGATTTATTATTATACGGAGGAAAAAGTTTCACAAAAATTCTCATGATAATTTATATTTTAATATACGATCACCAAATTCGGTTTTCAGTACATTTTACTAAAAATTCAAAATGCGAGTACCAATTTATTTTTTTGACTGATATGAGCTTTGGAAACTTAGTCGAAAATATAGTATTTGTTACAGCATATAATATACTGATAATAGGTCAAAATCTGGTCATTTCCTTAGTACAAAATTTCTAAGCACGTGCTCGCTGAGCAGGAACGCAGGAAGCCTAAAATAATCGGAACGGGATGTGCGTAATTATTCCGAGTGCAGTCTAGCGCACAAAAGTCCATCTCACAGAAGTTTGACTGCCAGTGCGCGCTTCCGAAGTTCCGACTTTCGAGAACAGGATCCGTACAATCTACTATAAATATCCAAGTATAAATGTAAATGTTATTGTTAGACAGGGTGACGTAACGACCGTTTGAAAAAGCCTCCATAAACGAGCGAGCTCTCGTCACCCTCTAAAGTCAAACCGAACGAGCTCACAAATATAATATCCATACTTACCACGCAGACTTATTGCAGTCAGACGAACGACGTGGCGATTTACGTTCCAAACTGTTTAGGCTTCAAAGCACGAAGCTTATGGTCACACTATTCGTTGCCTTCGTCACAGAATCTTAATTTTATTAAGATTCCGTATTTATTTCTTATTGTTTGTTTTATATATTTTTGAAAAAGGGGACCTAATCACATAAAAAAGAGTATAACACATTATTTTTTTTAATTGGTCAAAAATTGCATAAAAAAATATTAAAACAAAACCTCGTGAAAGGCATATGAAGTATTGGATTTCAGCATTTTTTTACAACCATAAAATCAATTTTATTTTAACAGTAAATAGCAAAAGACGGTTTCTTACTTACTAACGAAATAATTTCTAACGTAACGTAGAATCATCAATTTTACAAAATACCTTTTCCTTTATGTAGAGTGTCAATGTCAGGGACATTAACCTTTAAAACTAGCTATAGAATTTTCGTTGTACGATGCGTGGTTGTCACGTTCCTTCGTTTCCCCCTTCGACACAGAGAGTCGTTCTTCTTCTTTCATTCTTTGTTGTGCATTTCAATCTCGCCACAGAGTCCGTTCTCTATATCCACTCGTCGTATACCCTTTGTTTTTTTTTTTTTTTTTTTTCTATTATTTGTCGGTTTTACACGTAAGCGTGTCGCACTGCGATGGCTTTCAACGGTTCGAACCGTATTATTGGTGCAACGAACCGAGTTCGAGAGAGCATTCCGAGATGGTTTGAGGCTCTTCGGGCCACACCGACGATTTTTCACAGCGCCCTCTCGCGACTCTCCTTTGCATTATATATTTCTTTCTCACTCTTGCCCGTCGAACTGTTGTGCGTGCAGACTGCACACTGCTCACATAATTTTGCTCGTAGAACGCACAAAGGACCCTCTGTGCTCACCGTTCACTGTGTCTCGGGAACTGATTCGTCGTCGAGCCCTGCTTGCGCGTTTTGTGGCCTGTTAGTTGCGTCGTTTCGTACAGTTATGTATATTTATGGTGTATCGAGCTTGGCAAAGTATCTCCTCTTCATATGCCGACAGACTACACTGGCAAATGCGGCGGGGTGCTTCGGGGGCATCGATCCGCCTGTCCGAGACTAATTGCGTTCGATCCTCTCGGGCACTCGCTAATTAAAACATACAAAAAGGAAAGGAAAGAAAATAAACCGAAGAAAAAGTATCGACGAACAAACGCTGCGGTGAGACATTGTAATTAATCGACTCGTGGATATATTGCTTCATTGGACAGCATCAAAGCTATAATTTTCAAAGGCCTTATTGCTCTCATTCATATTATTATGAATCTCCACAAGCGATAATATTAATTCGATTAAACTATTCAGCGTTAATACAGCTTTATTGTTACGAATATGGGGACAACAACTTAACGAGGCTATACGATGGCTGGATTAACTTCAATTTATATTTATAATTAACGTAAGTCTCTCACTAAATTTTTGTTTGTGTACAGAAAATTTCTGTTGCTCGATGTTAAAATGTCACCTGTGAAGCAAAGAATTTTTATTACCACATGACAAAAGCATACGGGTAATCCGGGTCACGTACAATAACTTTTATTCGTTTTTACACTCTGCACACTTTTAGATAAATCCTTACAAACTGAGTATACTTTAATTTTTGTTGTAAAAATTACCGGCTATAATTTACTTAAGAAAAATATTTTTTAAATAACCATCCACTCCCTACAGGTTTGCATTAATTTTACCTCTATCCCAAGTCGTTTCACTCATTCCAAAAATACAAATCTCAAGCACAACAGAGAAGTATTCGGGAATATTTGGCCTGCTGGTTCTTTTTAAAAAATATACATAGTGTAAGAACAATTGTATAGAAACAATAGTGTCAGAAACACATTCCCTTCTATCACATGAAAAAATGTAACGAAAACAATTGTTCGTCAGTGAAGCTTGTAGATTGATCGAAGATGCTTGTTTCTGACCAACATACTAGTTACAGAAATGAAATATGTGTGATGTATTTGTTCGATGATAGGGTTGATGACAGAAATGAGATATTCGGTGGTAACAGTATTATGCATAGTATTACATATGTGGTAGGCCCTCGAGGCTTTTATTCGTTTTCCAAGTGGAGTTTCGTTGTGTCCGTTACAGTGGACGTAAACGCTCTACAGTATATGTTGTACATAGGGTAGGGTTATTGGGGGAACTCTCGACCGCAGATTGATGCGTCGAATTATATTCGTTGCGAAGCAAGTATCTGCCCTAGCGTTTTGTTTATAGCGCACTACTTCTCTCTCTTCCTGTATCTGTCTCTCACTGGTGTGTTGAATTATGCGCTCGATTTCAGCGTGCGGGCAGATTGCACGTGCACACTAAAGCAACTCGACCTATGTACCCTTTATCTGGTCTGTCCCTCACCTCGTTTTCCAACTCTCCCTTTGTTTAGAGCTCGCTGCACGAAACACCTCCGATACACCAGGGATTCGATCAAATCGGATTCGACCGCGATTTTTCAACTGAAACGACAGATCCACCCTTAGACGCGACGGGATTATTCATTCGCATTGTTTGATTTGTTATTTCGTAAACATTTTCATTAATCGATGCATCGCTATAATTAAAGCCAATAAATGCATGGTTTTTTTTTTGCTCCTTCCCATGAATTGAGTTTTGTCATTTTCTAAATTAAAGGGGTTTAAATTTTCATTTAAAAAATAAAATTAGACGTCGTTTAGTTGAAACTCTCGAGTTTAACGGAAATTTGTATTTTTTAAAGTCTATCAGTGTTACATTTTTTTTTTTACAATGTTGTGTGAAGAAATATTCGGCTTGAATTATTTAAATTGAGGAAACTAAAATTATAGGGCGCTTGTGAAAACTTTAAGAAATTATATTCGCGCTGATTAAAAAATAATTTGTCTATTTAACCGGGTTTATAAAAATTGTTGATTTATATTGTGTAATGTAGATCTTATTTACTGGCTTATGTTGCAGGCACTTCATTTGGATTGGAATATACAGCTGCACATTATTTCGATTATAAAGTAGAAGAAATGATGGACTTAAAGACATGATGAACAAAACGTCATGACGTGTTTTGATCGGTTCGTCGACGACGTCATCCCAATAACGAATATCCTGGTGATGTGTTGTTTACGCCATGAAAATCGAAGGCTTCGTCTCGGTCTGTGTGTATTTTAACGGTACTGGATTGTAGAGGATCGAACGAAGAGATGACAAAGTATAGCGACGGGTCCAGATATCGGACGTTGAATCAACAGAGTCGGCTGGATGATGTTCTTCAAGTCCTTTTGTTTATGGAAACTGAAAGCAAAAAAAAACTGATCGTCTTAACAAATCATGATGATTATTTACAAAAATATTGGCAAATTTGTAAACAAGTCATTTAAATGTCAGCAAGACACATTAAAAGCCTCGAGGAGTTTTTTTAATCAGTTTTTTTGTCTCGTTGAAAGAGGCGGGAATTTCGTATTTTAAGGATATTCCATGTATGAGGCATTCTACGTCAATTCAGCAACTTTTTTGCTGATTATTATTTTGTAATTTATATGACCATTTTTATTTTACTTCTAAGTTTATGTAATCTAAAGTGATGTACAGAACCTATAGAAAAAATGTATGGTGGTTTAATTGACAGAGAATGCCTCGTATTCAGGTCATTTTCAATCTCTTCAACAAAAAATTACAGGTTTTATAAAATATTGGATAAGGATCGTTTTAATTATTTTTTTAAATTTTCCCCCACGTGGAGGTTGAGATATATGAGCATCTAAAATTATATGCAATTTTGTTGCAAGTAGTGTTTAACACATATTAAAAGCTGAGACGCGCTCAGAAATCTCTTCCCAATGACATTTTCTCATAGATTAATGTACATAAGCAACAAAGAAATCTCCAGAACAGGAAGACAACTCATGAATGAAAATGAGGATCGATACGAAATTTGTCGAAAAGCTGTGTGTCCGTGTTGTATACTGTTATGTATCTATCTGCATATTGTACCACGTTGGGCGCCATTTCTGACCTATGGGGCATTCCAAGCTAAATCTATAGGATGGTGACATTCATTATAAAAAAAAAAAAAAATAGCACGTCCCACAAATTTCGAAAGATTTTTTTATCGAAAATTTCTTGCATAAATTTCGACTAAGAATTTACTATATATTTTTTCTTTATCAATGACGCAGTTTTTAAAAGTTATTAACATTTTTGCTGATTATCACCAAACCAATTTTCGTAAACATCCGAAAATTCATGTTTTTTTTGTGTATACTGCCCAGCAACATACGAAAAGTAAAGAAAATTTCAAAATTGTCGATTTGACCAGAAATTCTCCATATGGAAAAAATTCAAAAAATAAATTAACAGCATTTCTTTTCTTAAAACATTGATTTTTTTTAGTCACCATTTTTTGGTGATTTCTGCTAAACCAATTTTCGTAAAACTCCGAAAAATACCTTTTTTAAAAATACTGCCCTAAACATACACAGGAAAAAAAATTAAAAAATACCTTTTTAATTTGGCCTGGAATTTCCTATATGTAGAAAAAGCCCTATACTGCATACCAAACCAGAAAATACAAGGGCATGCAAAGACAGCCGAGCGATACACGTATAAACCAGGGGAACAGGGTATAAGCACCCTTGCTAGGTCCTCTCGCGACGCTCTATGAATTATGTATATTTTCCGCAGATATGTATGAGTGGCTGAGCGATGAGCCAACTCGAAGCTGTGACGTGCTGTAAATTGGAGTTGAGCTCCTACTGGTGTTCGTCTCTGATGCTCAGCATTTTTTTTTTTTTTCCTGTTTTCTTTCAGCTGCTGTACATAACGTTCAGGCTTGTACATATTATCCAGACTGAAGTACGACGCTCCTCTCCGACGTCCGGCTAATGCTTGGGTTTATTAAACATATTCGGACACTCAACTGCTCGATCGATATTCCTCTGAAATATTCTGTACTATCTGGTTATTTTGGGTACCTTGCACTTTTGCACTACACCTAGCCTTGATTTTTCTAACAGTAAGTCCCCTTTTCATAGACTTCTCTGTGCTCTGACTTTTCCAAGTCCTTCATAGGACCCTCAGGTCTGTTGGTGATTGCCTATGAGTGCCTGTGAGTGTCTGTATGTGTGATTGTTGAAGGAGCAACACACAGCCGTTTATTATATTCTATATAGTCGCCAATATCCTTCACTATGTTTCACCCTACCTGCTAAAAAATTCTTCAAAATACATTTGTATCTGAAGAAAATGTGAAATGTAGGTATCTACAAGCTCTAGTGTCAAGGGAGTATGCACACTTTATTTTCCCTTGTACCACGTAACAACTTCTTTCCCTTATTTTCTTTCCACGCGGTATTTTTATCCCTTATTTTCTGGCCCTACATTCTTCAGCTCGAATTTGTAAGAGCTCTAAATTTTCACCAGCCCTTCTGGCCATCATCAAATAAAAGTGTGTCCTGGTGAAACGACTTTTCTGTAATTCAGTGCACCCGGTTCCACTGCTTTCGCGTTTAAAGTAGATCGGAAATTCAGGATGACATACGAGAGACGTCGCAAAGAATCGGATCAATATAACTGCTGAATATGTGAGAAAATAGCACGCATATATTTGCATATTTAATTTTACGTACTCGGGTTGAGTTCATGATTTTTGTGTACACAAATGTTTTGTCATTTGCAAATGGAATATTCAACCATTGCAATAATCTATACGTGTACGTACTCATGTATACATTTATATTTATTCCATAGTGAATGGCTGCTTGTATGTCCCCTCGATCCTGTATATTGCTAGCCAATAAGTGTAAAGTGTGAAATATTGCTGATCGGTTTTTCGGGAGAGGCAGAGGGTGTTTGTGCTAGAGGAAAAAGGCGATGAAATAGGAGGCAAAGTACGAATTTTATAGCTATCTCGTCTCCGGGATATATATCGACTAAGGACCAATATTCCACGCCCTCTCCTTCTCGCTTTGCGAGTAAAAACTGTGCAGAAAAAGCATAGAAGCAAAAAATACATAACTCACCTAGTTTTAGTTTTCGAGCGAGATAAGAAAAAAATCGAAAACTATGATTTTTCCATTTGTTTGCATTATTTTTTTTTCATCCTACAGGATTGAAAAACAGGGATGGATAATATTGGAATAATTATGTATTTGAAATACTTTTTTTAGTTGAATAACTGATATATGATTCTTCAAGACTAATATTTTTTGTTAGATTTTGTTATTCAAGAAAAAATAAATAGTTTGCAAAATTTTCTTATAATTCCTCGTAGTCATTCACTACTTTTCAATACAATTTTATTCATGTATATGTCATCCCTGATGCAAAGTGCAACCTTTCACATTGCCTCATTTCATTAATTTCCATTTTTTTCCCCATAAAAAACAAAAATTCTTCTATAATAATTCTTTACAAACCAATCAAGAAAGCATACAACCAAAAAAAGCCTAGTTTACACTGTAAAGATATTTCTGTAAATTTCCATGTGCCTAGTGCGAATTAAAAAAAAAAAAATCTCATAGCGTAGTCATACGTATGCCGCGGTGGAAGAAAAAATTGGAAAACGAGAAAGCAGGGAGTGAAAAGCCCTGTGGGCTAAATACATTTTGCCATTTGCGCCTATCCCACTAAAATAACGCAGCGTGTAAAGCATCGTTCGCTAATAACCATCCGATGGTCCGGATAACGCGAATTCGCTGTCCCATCCCTGATCGCGGTTCTCGAGAGCGACGCATTCGCGGTGAATCTGTCAAATTAACCCTTTCGGCGACGCTAGCCGCGTTCCGCGACACTCGGTTCGACCAATGCCTATTACATATATACACATATATATATATATATATATATATATATATAGCACACACTATATGCAGCTGCACATTGGACGCTGTTGATCAATTCGGCTCTGGGACTCAACAAACGTTCCAATGTCCAACGTATACACATATTGTCGCTCGTTTTGTTCGCAGACACTGCGATCTATCGGGCGTTTGTATGAACGGACGAGAGAGTGTCCACGCGGTACCATATTGCAGCTATGCACGCGTGTATAACGAATTATCACGGTACATCGAACCACGCTATATCGGAGGACGTTCGACGTGCAGTATAATAAATAACCTACGGGCGAGGGGGTAAAACGCGGAGCGGGAGGGTGCTGCTGCTGCTGCTGCTGGGTTATAGGTATAGCGCCCCGGGCACAAGGGGTGCTCTGGATGCTGATGCTCCAGCATCAGCCCTGGAGGCGCATCACCAGCAACAGTAGCAGCAGCAGCAGCACGAGCGGTACTTGATTCGTGTCGGTGCAACGTCCGGAATACGATGCACCTTATGGCACAGTTTTCTACTTTACGCTACATTTCCTAGATATTATGTTCTCCACTTCGATATTTTACTAAGGAAAAACGGTCACGGACCATGTCACAGCTATGAGAAATAATGCTGCCATGGGGTTGTCAACTTTTTTTTTGTGCTTCCGTTAGTTACGTAGAAATAAATGCGTTGTTTGCCCTTTTTATTTTAACATTACATACGATGTATGTAAAAGGAGATGAAGTTTCAGTAAAAAAAGGACCAGATGAATGGTTTGTGTGTCCGGGTTAAGAAAACAACAAAAAGCATTTGGTCATTTTTGTTTGTTTCATTCCAAACCTCAAGAATTTTACTAAGGGTCTGACAGCGGTGAAATTTCATGTGTGTGCTTTAATTATAAGACGTAGCTTTGGTAATTCAATTAAAAATTTTTATCTCTTTTGGTACTTTACCTGAAATTTGAAAACTACGAAAATTATACTAACTTTATTTATGGTCCGTAGACGTACTAAAAGGAGATTGTGTTTTTATTTGAGGCATCGAGGTGAGCTTAAAATAACATTAGATCACATATTGATCTGAAAAAAATTATCTTCCTGGAAAAAAATAGATTGTACTCCATGTATTAAATGTGTAATCATCCATTTTCATCCGGTTTCAGATTTTCTTTGAGGAGGTCAGCCGCACGATTTAATTTTATTTAATATAATTTAATTTAAAAAAGTTATAGTCATTTTAGTAAACCACACGAATTTAAAAAAAATGATAAGACCATTTTATTAAACATTGTTCTATCCTACTATCTTGTAATCTTGAGACATTCCGGTTCACATTAATTTTCCATGTCCATCATCATCTGTTCATAGACTTCATGTAAATCCTTAATGTGACAACTCTATGATCGCTTTCAATTTTATACAGATTCCATCTTACGGAGAAGACGACAGACTGATATTCAACGCTTTTGGAAGTCTCTTTGATTCTACGATCATGTCTTTGCGAATCGTAGATCTCGGAGGGACCCGAAGACGCCTCTTGTGATGGACATCACCTGGGAAGAGCATATCACGATGTTGTATATCGTCTGACGGAAATCGAATCTTTACGGGTTTAGAGACTTCCAAGTGGAGATCCGTTTCTGATCCATGTAACGCTCAGTGTTTTCGACGTTGAAACGTTAGTGTGGAATTAAGGGTCTTCAATGGACCAAAAGTCCGAGGGGTGAAACCCGGTCTCCTGGGTCGCATCTACTTGAAAAGCATCGGACTGAGGTATTTCGTTCCTTATTTCCGCTCGTTTTCTCGATGGATCTGTACATAAGTAATTCGAGTTTCATCCACACGTTTCACAGAGAAACTCTTCGAGAGAGAGAGAAACCCCAAACGAACGAAGACAGGCATCAACGTCTCCGTTTGGTGGGAGCAACAACGCCAAGTAGGACGTTGCACCCTTCCCTCGTAACCTCATGTATATTCCATTCCGAGTCGCGCACGCACCCCATAAAAAGAAAACAAGCATCGCCTCTTCCATATATGACTTTTCTCGTTCCGCAATAACGGACTTTTCTCCCCGGGCATATATACAACGTCGTGCGTTCACGATAAGAATATATTCGACCATTTCGGCTCCCTGATGCGCATGTTCATGCGTTTGCGTGTCTACTCTTATGTGCACTCTATGTGCACGTAACGCACATTCGTGGATATAAAAGTCAACAACCTACCCGCGCCCTTTACACGCTCAATAAATTCTTTTCTCCCTAAAGTAGTTCTTTTCCTTTTTCTTCGTACGGTTGAATTTGAGGTATTCCCTATTCACCTGGGAGGGTCGATAGATTTTCGGGATGAATCTTATTTGCTTCGTATAGATCAAATTCGAAGCGTCAACAGTTGCTTGTTGTAACGAGATGTCGGATTGTCATAGAGACAAAAAGGATGTGAAAAGTAGAAATGTGGAATTCGTTCCTTGTTTTCTTGTTTATTACACCGTTTGTATGAGGAAATATTTTGATCTTTTTGGATTTGGAAAATAAGGAAGCAATGTGCTTGTTATATATTAAATTGGAAATGTCAACAATTGTTTGTTGTGTCGAGATGTTGTATTGGTATACAGACAAAGAAGGTTAAAAGCAGGATTGTGAAATTGCAACATTGCTTTTTTATTTATTAGACCGTCTGTATGAGAAAGCATCTTGATTTTTTTTGGATGTTTCATATAGAGGAAACTGTGCTAAAAATCGAAAAATATAAGGGAGCAGTTTTACTTTGTATCCTTATTTCTAAAAAAAAGTAGGAATTGGAGTTTAACGCAATTTTAGTGGATCGAAAAATTATAAATTTTTTTGTAAGATATCGTTGCAGAAATATATTTTAGCAAACGGTACATTCGCTGGATCAAATTTGAGATTAAATGTTCAAGTCATTTGTTACCGAGTCAAATAAAATAAAAATTTATGTAGTTTTTACAGAAAGTTCCTATCTAAAAAAATCCGCCGAAACTCTTTGTTAATTTGATACAAAAGTTTGTTTATCGATATCTAGCTTTAGAAACAAAAGAACAAATATAATTTATTA
Organism: Perithous albicinctus; assembly: GCA_964016905.1. Taxonomy (NCBI): domain Eukaryota; kingdom Metazoa; phylum Arthropoda; class Insecta; order Hymenoptera; family Ichneumonidae; genus Perithous; species Perithous albicinctus. Next base: position 7,820,127 of record OZ024688.1, read on the forward strand.
CAAAATTTGTATTTTGATATAACGATTTATTTTGGTTGGAAATTTTTTTGGCTCAGTTATAAATGTGTCGAGAGAAAAATTCTTCTGTATTATAAAAATGGAAATATCCTATCTAGAAAATTTCAGTTCTATGCAGAGTTTAATAATTAGCTGATCTTCGTGGCTTGATAGAATTTTTTAGTATTATAAAATAGCTCGCTTTGAATAGAATTTTAATTCAAATTATCTCAACAAAAGCCGATTTCAGTGGGTGAAGAAGTAAATTCTTCTGTACTCAAAAAAAAAAGGAATACTAGAAGTTTTCTGTGGCATTAAATACAGTATGAAAAGCAGCCAATTTTCCTGGTTCAATAGAATTATTTGACAAAAATTGGTGCGCTGTCGATAAAGTGTCAGTGTAACATAGAGCCTCATAAATAGCTGATGTGATCATTTCGGTGGATCAAGAGACGAAATTCTTCTGAATAATACAAAATCCTGTCTATTGAATTTCAGTCCTATGCAGAGTTTAAAAAATAACTTATTTAAGTGACCAATATCTTATTTCTGCAGGATTTATTTTTTAAAAAACCATCAGTTTGCAATATTTGAAATTTATGGGAGATTGTAGTTATGAGTGAAGGAATATTAAAAGAAAAAAGTGTGATTAATGCACCTAAACCGTGCTATAACAATAGTGAAATTATGGGAGCATGTTATTCTGGGTAGCTAATTATTATTTCTTGGTGTTCGTTCATCTAAGACTTAGAAGCAAATATAATTAAAAGCTGGCGCGAAACGCAAGCGACGTTACTAGTTTTAAAAAATAACACACTGTACTTTGTTACGAAACTTACATTAAGGATGAAATATCTACTTGCTCTCTTTCTCTCTTGCGGTATAATTTATAGGAGTTGTGAGGAAAATTCAACGCGCAAGTAGGTTGCAAGTATCGCTGTTGTGTAAAGTAACCGAGGATTAAATTTAAGGGATGGAAATTTGGGTTAAAGGGAGGCGATATACTTGCAGCACATCTGATGCATAAATCATGGTGTTGGCGTGCACACATTTTCGACATAGCTACTATGCATGTGCTTGCACTTTACCTGAGTGAGAGTTCTCGTACATAATTCGAATTTGTTTGCAGAGGGAAAAAGTCCAATACGTTGCGAATACAGTTATACTGGGCAAAGAAAAGGAAAATGGAATGGAAAAAAAAAGAAAAAAAAAAGATGGGAGCTTTTCTCTGTTACTTGGAAGGCGGGAGCGAGCGCCACGTTGAAAGACGTCGCGCGGCATATTTATGTGGTTCGCGAATATGACAAAAATTTCAATAACGTCGACAGGAAAGACCAAAGAGCGAAGCGAAGAATCTCGACGAATAAAAAAAAAAGGAATGGAAAGGAAGAAAAGCATAGGCTTCGTCTTATTTCACACACTTGTACCTTTCCCAGCACTTGCTGTTCTCCTCCACAACGACAGAGCCACATAGAGGGACCATGCGAGACACGCTGCGATAAAGGAAATTGAGAATAAGGATAAATGAAAATATGACGCGTGTCAGATAGAGCGAGACGGTTGAAATATGAAATCATCAACGCATGTATACTTGCGTTATAAAGGAGATATCACATAATACATTGTCAAAATCATAATGTGATAGAATATTTGATAGAATTGAGCTCAGTTTCCACAACATCAGTCCTCAACATTTCTTTATAATCTAAATTTTGCCGAACAGCATTTTTAACAGAAGATGTTTATTTTCAAAATTGTATTACGGAAAGTTCGGGAATAAAAGATGTTGAACTAATATACAAAAAGTTGCTTGATTTGGATACGTGGCTTTTTGAAGTCGCTGATTATGAATGTCAAGGAAAAAAAGTATATAGTTCAGATATTTAAAAAAAAGGCGCATCGTTTATAGCGGAACGAAATGCAAAATTACTTTTTATTTTTATAAAACTTGGTACTTGGCGTTTTTATAGTTTCTAATTACCAGTCTGAATATGAAATTTGAATTTCTGGTTTAGAATTCTAAAAATAGTTCACTTTCTGGTCACATGAAAAAATTTGAGGAAAGTTTCGATTAAAGGAAAAATATAATGAAAACTGTGTCGGATTGCCGCGTTTCTCTTTTGTATGCATTGTTTTAAATATTTGTCTGACTTTTTATCATAAATAACATTTAATACTGCTCAACTGATATTTTGGCAAAAAAATTAAATTTACACAATGACAAATAATTTCGTATAAATTATTTTCTCAAATAAGAAACAAATTCGTACGTTTCTTTAATAAAAATTCCTTATTTCATTTACAATATTTTTTGTGTTAATCTAGTAAAGTGGCAGCATTTGTTTTTGTTGTAAACTTGTCAACTTTACACGCACGTTTAACGTAAAATAATTGTCACTTTGACAAATTGTCATGATATCAAGAAAAATATACTCATGATTAATAACATTTTTTTTTGTACAAATGCCAATACATAAAATTATACAATTTAATCAAAATTTTTTTTAACAAGAATAAATTCATTATAAAAAGTTACAACTATAGTTTTTAGTACTTTTGTACTCATGTTTGTAACAAATAATATTGTGAATATTATTTGTTACAAATAGTTTTCGTTAAATGTACAAAAAAAAAAAAGTTACTTACGTTTTTTTTCTAGTGTCTACCGTTTATTCTGCTATAACGCAGAAGACAAAAGCACCTGCCCGGTTCTGCTTCAAAAACTACTCAGAGGAACGAAAGGATTTAGGCAGCAAATAACAGCTAAGGAGTTCAGCTCGGAATTAAGAGGGATGGGCTTGCTTGGCTTGCCTTTTGTGTGCGTATTATATTCAGGATCGTATTGAAGATAAGCACTCGCATTGAGTGCACTTGATTTCATGGTAAATAGGCTAATTTTCTTAATTAAAATTGGTTACCCCTCCCGCCCTTCTCTTCGACCTTCTTTTCCTCTATTCCTCTCTTTCTCTCTCTCTCTTTCACTCTTTCTCTGTATCTTGCTCTCATCTTTAATCTTACCAGTCTGCTCAACCTCCACTCATGCGAAAATGAGAAGCGAGAGGCCAAGTACACGCCGGAGACTGCTCGTTTCCTGCTTGACCGCTCTATGTCTCCCGCAATAGAGTGCCTACAGAGAAAACACCAAAGAACTTCAATTCGCTATTAGCACGAGTACCGTAATCACGGCACTCCTTACTGCCACACCGGGTAGGTGCACAGTTGCACTCGACGCCCATTGCAGTTTTACCGACAGGTAAAGCACCGTTCACACTAAATATTGAATTGGCCATTTTCAAATCCGACTGCTTGCAGGACGAAATTAAAATGGTTCAATGAATTTTTGTCCCAGAGTGAACAAGAATATCTCGTTGAAGATATTATAGCGACAAAAAAATCTGCTACATAAATTCTGAACAACATATTAGCGTTTAAAGATTACTAAAAAAAATTCAAATTGGTTCCTCATTATTTTTCAATTTTCATAAAGTGAAAAAAATCGCGCTTTTCCTCCATTCATATGAAGAATTATGCTGAGCAGTTTTGGTTTCTTTATGGTGAAAGCTGCGCGAAAAATGAAAATAATGAGGAAGTAATGTGAAAAGTTCGGCTTGCTAGTTTGAGGAAAAAATGGAAAAAAAAATTTGGTCTAACGATTTTTTATTGGTCGAAAAATTATAAATTCGAAATTCCAATTGCTTCAATCATAATTTAGGAATAATCAGAAATAATAGCGTGATTTGACTGTGTCACTGATATGACACATTTTTAAAATTATTCTTCCAAGTCATTTACAAATTGCAGGCCAGTTTTTTCATAAACTTCTTCAATCGTGAATATAAAAATGCGGTGTTCTTTCAATTTCAAACGTTTCTGTCGATTTTCTTCAAATTTGATACCAAAAATTCCTGATCATTGTTACGTTAGGTGCCTAAAGACTTAACTCAGTTCGTCAAATTATTCAAACGCACATGAGTTTACAAATTTGAAAAATTGAAATCACGATAAAATCATTAAATTATAAATTAAACAAACTCATCAAATTGAATATCTATCACCGATGATCGATATTTCTATTCTGAATTTACAAAATGAGTTCACTTTATTAGAGTTAATGGAAAGAAATCAAACATTTTTTTTACCAAGACAAAGCTTCCTCTATGTAGAAGAAAAATTAGGAAGAAATCAGTGAATGATCATCGCAGTAATATGACAACATTTTTATTCAATAATTGATTTAATAACCTACATTTCAAGATTCTCATATTTTAAAAATTCCATGCACTGATAAAAAAAAATGGATAAATAATAAATCATCACAATGACAGTTATTCAATTGCTGTGAAATTTTTATTATTATTTTTTGCATTACACTTTATTTAATGAACATAAAATTTACAAAAATAAATAATATATTCATTGAATCAAGCACCTGATATGAACGAGGCCTTAATAGACACAGAATTGCACGTCAGCTCCAAGAGCACGTGCTTAGTCAGATATAAACAGGTACAGGTATGCTTCAAGTACGAAGGCGTTGGTACAGGGGGAGGGAATGTCTGCGAAATGAGAGTTTACGAACACTCGGACGTTCAGATATGTACATTCAGTCACACTAGCCAAAGAAAAAAGCTTTTCCGTACTAGTCGGTTACACTCCAAGAGACTTTCTGAGAGTAGTCTCATACTTGCACTTGGAGTTTTGGTATAAAGTCGCGTATACTAGCTTCAAGTATCCAGTACTACTCTACAATGACGTTATATGAACATTTTAACTTCTTATTCTTCCTATTTCCTCCTCATTTAGAAATACAACATTTTTACAATACTGTAATTTAGTTTTTCTTTCCTCAATAATTTTATCTTTTTTTAAAATTATTTATTGGATATTTAACTCTTTTTGCTCAGAGTTTATGTTAAACTTTGTTCTCATTCAATTTATTTTTATAGGAAAAACTTTCTGCAGGAAGCCAAAATCGATCAGCACACTGTCTCGTAAAAATTGAAAAACAATGAGAAAGCAATGAGCAAAGTTCTACTTTGTTCCGTTGGGTGTTAAAAATGTGACTTTCTGTTGTGAGAATCCGACACGATGAGGCGGTAAAGTCGTGCATCAGAGATAATTCAATAGGGTACAGTTTTCCACACACGAAGTCCGATCGAAATTCCAATACTCTAAGAATTTCCGAGTTATCCTTAATTGGCCGGATTAATGGGAGGGTTCCGACTAATTGGTTGTGGTGAGTGGAGTACACGTGCTCTTATCGACGCCCAGACAAGCGCCGCAGCCACATGGAGCTCAGTGCACTTCAACCAGTAGCCCCCCCCCCCCCCGTTCTCTCTGGTTCTGGTCGTCGCAGTGGTCACTTCGTGCAGACAGCCCCTTTGAAATCCCTTTACAAAATTTGGAAATTCGAACACGAGCTCCTCTCGCTTTGCGTACTTCGATATCCTATATCCACTTTCACCCCTTTTCAACTCGTACGAGAATTGAACGAATTAAGGGTAGCCACTCTTTGCACCATCAGTCCAACCAACCCTTCAACCGCTATCCGATAGTGCAGTTTATTCGATTAATTGCACCTTGAAAGACTCATACCTGATGAAGAAATTAAAATATTGTTCACGTTATTCTTAGATTTGGCCATCTTTCGACGAAATATAACATGCAAGGTACAGGGAAATGTATAAATTTACATTGAGAAGGCAGCAGTAGGTCATAGCTGTGAAAATAGCAACGGCAGGGCTTGAATCGAGATTTCGATATTTAATGAATTTTTTCTACACATGTATTTGTATTAGTGTGTCACAGAGGAAATGTTACTTACGTTGTGCTTTATTTATTTTATTTCTTTTTTTCACTTTTTAATCCTACAACGATAGTCTGAGATGGAAATGTATTTCAAGAGTTTGCAAACGACTGAGAGTGAGATTTGATCGATGGGAGCATCAGCCAGTGTAAACCAATTAAGATGAAATCAATTTAACTGTGTAATAATAATTATAATTGTGTCAATATTAAATTGAATAGGTTTTATGATTTAGTTTCTTTATTCGAATTTTCATAGTTTCTATTGAAAAGGATATGCATACGTGTAAAATTATTATATAGTAATTTTTTTTTAATTGTTTTTTTCATCGACAAAAATAGGGTTTAATTTTAGCGTATTTATGACACAATGTTTTAAGGATTGAATTTCACATTTCGGTTTAATATTTATCTCAGAAATGATTTCTAAAAAAATTCTTTTATCTTTTTGCAGCATCACGTCTATAAATAAATAAATCAATAGCAAAGAATTTCATGATAAAAATATTGCGAAGCTGTAAAATATTTAAATTTACGATCTTACGCTATACATCTTCTAGATACGTCTTACAGGTGTTTATAAAAACACATTACTCTAGTGGTTGTAAGAACTGGATGCAAATCGTTACACAGCAGAAGATAAAAAAAGTGTTTTTTTTAAACATATTTAATTAATAATTAGGTAGAAGAAAATAAAAATACCGGTGGAGTGTATTTAGCTTAAAAATAAGAATCCTGTACAAAAAATTCCTATTGTTTTAAATTCAAATTACTATTAATTGCATTCAGCAATTAATAGTAATTTGTGCTCACACATTAGGAAATGTATACATTAATTTTTTTGATTATTTTGAAAGCAATGCATCGATATTAAATTTTCCTTGTACAATTTCTTTTAAACATGTTTTTTTTTGCGAATTAAAAAAATAATGAAATGGATAAAATATCAAATAATTAGGAAAAACGAGATAAAAACGCAGACCCCAATAGACGCAATACAGCAAAACAAGGAAATTTTTTTTTTTTTAATTTAATCAGCTCAAATTGATGACAACGAAAACCCCTAATTATCGAACCTCAGTGAAGCTCACATCTTTACACTCTCTTTGAGCAGTCTGTATATGTACAGAAAAAAAAAATTACGACATTCATTTCTACGAGAGAAATACTCGTCATCATTCCCTGATAACCTCGTGACACCGTCATACAGTGCGACACGATTCACATAGTGCACTCAACTGTCGACCTCTTATTCTTTTGCGCGGCGGAGTGTCAACGTTAAAGGGAGGATAAGAGCGCGCTGTTGCAGTGGCAATATGCGCCACTAAGACGATAATAGAATTTTCATGTAATCCTCCAAGTAATTCCCTTGCGGTCGAAGAGAAACTGAAGCCTACAGGGTGGAGTTCTTCAAGGGACCCCCCTGGGATTCACTAGGGCTCCATTGGGTTCCCTATACCTTTACGTACTTCACTATATTTCATATACTATGCTGCTTTAGTCTATATATGGGGCATTCCACAAAAATATTTTTTTGTATTTTTCCCACAAATGAACATTTTTTCAAGTAAAGAAGATCAGGAACATTTTTTTCCAAGTTTCACTCGAAACTCTATATTTTAGAAACTTTTTTTATGTGTGCTTATTAATATTTAAGCTACAAGGGTTTTATAAAAAAAAATTGAATTTGTCACATTTCAGAAAATATTAAGTCAGGATTCTAAACAATTTTCTTCAGTCTTTTGTTCTGAAAAAAAAAAATCAACAGTCTTTTATGACCATGACATCATGATTATATTAAAGTGAAAAAAAAACCGCTATCGAAAAATCTTTAAAAGTTCTCAAAAGTCCTGACTTATATACATAGAAATGTCCAAGCAACAGCCCGCAGTGGACTGACTTACAAATCTAATTTAATACAATTTTATTCTTTTAAATAAAATCGAAAAAAGAATAGAAGCGAGAGGTTCTGTCCACTTCGCGTCTAAGCATAAAAATGTATTGATATCCGATACAGAATTTTAATCAGAATTTTTTCAGATTTTAAATGACGTCGAACAATATGTTTGTTTGAAATAATCATAAGAATATCAAATGTTAATAAAAAAATGTAATAAAAATTCTGGTCGCCTCTTAGGTTTCGGCAAATAATATTAAAAAATTGTGGATCAATTTCGAGAGGTCGAGGGTCAGGCCCACGTTGAATCGGTATTGAATGCCCCATATATAGTTGTTCGTGTCCTTGCTTATAGCTTTCAGTATCTCGAATACCCCTGGGGGTTAATTGCCTCGTGTTTTGACGCGAGAGTTATTCGCCATAGAAGGGGTTCTCGGGACCAGGGTGCAGAGGCCATCCTCGCGGTCTGTTTAGCTTTGGCAACTATCGCTATCGTTTGTATTAAAGCAACTCTCCCCACTCTCCTGTCCTTCTGATGATGCTAGATACATCATGTACTAGTTGACTAGTAAATTTTGTGTAAATACTGCGAACGGATTGCCGAAGAGCAAACTGCATGTGCACACGAAAATCGGTTTATTATACGGATTATCTTTCCAACCCTCTCGAAGAGTATTACGATATTGCTAATTTGGTAATGGGAATGGGGACAACGACCATGTGGACTCCATCAGAACGGATTCTCCATTGGCTTACGCAATTATCAATTAGTTTTCGAACTGATCGGGCGGAACGGTGATAATCATAATACAATCGGAGTTAATCTGTCTACCGTATATCAGATTTCGTTGGAAAATCAAATTCCTATGATCGTAGAATATCATAATAAAATTAGTCGGTTTTTTCGAATACTATATACAGTTGCTGCATTTAAAACAAAAAATAGTATTCGATTTTTGTTACTTTACTTTTTTGGAAATATCGTCCAATATTTTGTTAATCTGTTGTACAGTAAATAGTGAAAAAACCATTTTTGTACTTTTAACAAATTGTTGTACAAACCACCCACAATTTTTTTGTTGACGATTTTATAAAAAGAACTGTATAAGTTTTTATTTAAAAATGGGAGTGTGTACCAATTTTAGCTCTAAATATTTGCGAATAATACTTTTTTTTTTGCTACCATGCCAATTTTTTATTTTTCACAATGACAAATAATTTATGTTACAAATCTGTGGGAATTCCTTGAATTTGAAAAAGTATAGTAACATTTTTTTCACCGCACCAGTGGACGAAAAAATGCGTAAATGACAAATGAATTTGTTATTTATTTACCATTAAATTAATTTGTACTGCACGCAATTCGTCGTTGCCCGGCTCGGCTGCTGTTGTGGAAAAAAGTAATTATTCCTACATGACAAATAAAAAAATATTCAGCAATGAATTAATACTAGTGTTACCATAAATATTAAAAATGGGACACATTTATCTGTGGCTATTCGATAGACATTCGAGTCGGATAAAAGCTGTGGTAGAAAAAATCGACGCAATAGCGGGATTCCGAGAGAAATAAGGATGATCTCTCGTTGGCCCTTTGTAGAATATATGAATAATAAGACTTGGTTCTGATGTCGTTGGTTGTTGAGGTCTGTTAGAGAGGCGAAAATATGTGTGGATGATGCCTCGAGGATTTAGAACAAGGGGACGAAAGCAAAAGTGGTGCAGAAAGTCAATAATGGAAACTAAGTTTATGTAACTCAGAGGCTTATGCTCAAGATCTGCAAGGAAATATATGTATCAATATTTTGCAATATTAATTTACATCTATTTGAAAAATATTTTGATTGTAGATAAACATTTGGGGAAAAAAATACAGTTACGAAGATTCAGATATATTTGCATATAGTAGACTTTTTCTGAAAACACTTTCTGATATTTTTTATAATTAGCCAATTTTTTGTACTAATTAAGGAGTACTTTTGGTGATTTTTTTAATTTTCTACTTTTCTCCAAAATTCATTTGTACCATATTTTTTCAATACTTATAGAGTGACAGAAAAAAAAATTACAAGAAAATCCAAAGGAAAAAAAGAAGTTTTAATTTTTTTTAGAATTATACTTCGAGCAAAATAATAAAAAGACTGTTTTTTATCACTGAATGCGACATCTTCACTTTTGTTACAAATTTTACAGAAGTCATGAGGAGACGTGTAAAATCGGCATTGTGGTAATCCGTTTATATTAGCTTCCACTATGAGGAAGTATGTTTATCTACTTTGGCTTTCTCGTAGAGGAAGCTTTGTAGAGACAACAATTTGCAAAGTTCTACTTTGCATACATGTAGACATTTTTTAAAAAATGTAAAATAATGAGAAAGCAATTTGGAAGGTTCTACTTTGCAGGCTTGTTTGTGCATGCAAATCGCATTCACAAGCTTTTTCAAATTTTAAAATCGTCCTCAAATATAAATAAATTTCAAACGTTAAAAAACGTTATAAAATTTGAACCGCTCGACCGATTTCCGTAAAATTTATACCCAGACCTAGTTCTAGGACAATCCACATGTGTGCCAAATTTCATTGAAATCTGCCTAAAAAAGTCGATTTTTTTTTCTTTTTTTAAAAAATAATATCGAAATTTATCAACATAGCGACGACTTAAAATAAATTCATCTCATTCGATACTCAATAATTGTGAAATCCTGTGGTAAATTGCAGTCGGTCATCCCAAAATTTAAATTGCAATAAAATTTGAACGACTCTATCGATTCTCGCCAAACTTGGCACCGATCATGCTTCCCTGTAACTTCATTTGTGTTCAAAATTTCAGCCTGATAAATCATAATTTCCAAAAGTTATAGCATGAAAACTATTCCTTCCAAATTTTCAAAATGCTGTAAAATTTGATTTTTCCAACCGATTCGCGTCAACTGCAATCCCAAAAAGTTTTTGTACGATAGCCCACTTACGTACAAAAGTTGAGGAAAATACATGAAAAATTGCGCCAGTTATTGTGCTAACAAGGCAATTTGCACACACACACACACACATGCAGACATTTCGTAAAAATCACTTTTCTCGACATTTTATCGATTTTTATCAAAATACAGAAAAAAAAAAAAATTTCACGAAAACAAGGCTTCCTCTATGAGGAAGCAAAAAAGTTTCCAGGTTTCTAGTCTGGGCATGACTCCTCGATGTGAAACGAAGCTTTAATATTATCAAGTTCAGAGTAGGTAAATACGTAGGTAGTGGTAAAGAGCCAGTTGGCTAAGTGTGCGAAAGCTCCGCGGTACCCCATAATAATAGTTACCCCATAGTGCCACTGCGAAAGTACACGAAATGTAGTAGAGTGGCAATGGGAAAGTACCGGTGCCCTCCTCCTGAAAACGCGCTCGGTAACGCGGCGCTCGAGCGCGCATTCTTATAATGTTTTTCCAGGATAAATGGGCTTTTCGCCGGGGTCGCGCCATGGCGCTTCGGCGCTGAGCTCTCGTGTTCCATGGGGGTTTCTCGTTGCCTTGGCAACCCCGTAACGCCATTAAGCGGGCACGGGGTTTCCCCGGCTGGTCGCGTATCTCGCTCGCGTTCGCTTTCCTATACAGAGCTTTGCAGCATCCCGGAGCTAGTAGGAAATACACGTAGCCTTCTCTCTTGCGGGAACGCAAAAGCTCAGGACTCTACCACACTCGCGAGACTCTGAGTAGAGGAGACCGGGGCTAGTTTGCTCACTTTTAGCTCTTCTACCAAATTTTTGCATATTTCTCTGAGCACATTGGCTCAAAAATAACACTATTTATTCATGATTCTTAAGCTACATATTCTGTATTTTTTTTTTGATTACTCTATAATCAATTATCGTATTTTGTATTATAATGCACATGCGAGACATCTGTTGTAGAAAATTATAAATTCTTTAATGCAACCAACACCGTTTAAACTAAATTGAAATTCGGGTAGTTTTAATGCAGCTTCTGTTCACAGAACTCCGCGAAAATTTTTTTGTTATTTTCATACCACTTTTTTTGCTCATTCTCTAGTTTCCAAATTATGTATTTTTTTCATTTTTACAAAAAAATAATGTTTTTCACTTCTGGTTTACCGATTTTATCGAAAAATATTCCGAAAAAAAGATGAAAGAAAAAAAAAGACTCCTATTGTGTTGTTTCAACTTTTGCCGCTGGCTTCAGTAGTCATTACAATATTTATTCGAATTAATCTTAAAACGCAGACAAAAAACCAAGTTTTCAAATTAAAAAAACCATTTGGAAATGAAGAGAAACTCAAAAAGCCGGAATTTGTATCCTTTGATCCTGAATCAACGTCCTTCTTGCTCTAGAGTAAAAAAAAAACGTGAAAAACCATTCGATAATTCCAATTTTTCTAAGTGCTTCACTTTTTTTTTGTATTTGTAGCTGCTAATCACGAAAATTTTATTTTATTTTTCATCTGAATCATCAGAAACCGAGAAAAATTCGAAAAATCTGTGCACGTTAAATTGTAGCTTCCACAGAATTTTTTTTGTTGCCATTTGAAAATATTGGTGGTACCTTTAGTTAAAGTTGTAAAATTGCGATATAAATGTGAATTCTTAGGGTCAAAACGCGACCGTCGATTTTTCAACCTCCTGATTCAATACGCCCCTGTCTCCTCTACTTTCCCACTTTTCGTCGCACGACATCCAGCAGCCGGAGCAGCGAGCGTATCTGGACGACGTAAAGAGAGAAACCCCATAAAAATAAATAACCCGCGGAAACGCGAAAGAACGAGTGGGGTGCACCCGGTACTTATACCACCGTGTATTATTGTTATTATGCGAAGGTGATAGCGTACTACGAGGTTGAAACCGAACGAAACAAGGGCTCTCACGAATCTCCTGACCTGCTAGGGCTCGATGCTCACGAAAATGAGATTTTCTATAGAAAAGTAAATGTACCAGTGGCAATATGCCTCCCAGTCTATAATAAATAATAGAGGTATTGTATTTACGGATTTTCAAACTTTTCTTCCATTTTTTTAAAGTTAAACAATAATGTTCTTGTATCGTAGTGCTGCGTTCAATAAAAAAAATATTTTGTTAAATAGGTAACAAAATTGATTATTGCTTTATTAGAAAATATATCGTGATTTTTTTTGTTAAACTTGTAATGCGACACAAAAAATTGTAAACTTGTCAAATTTGCAAATTTTGTCTGTGAATTTTCCACGCAATTTGGACATTTTGAATATTTGGCATTTTCATAAACGAATATTGCAATTCTTCTGAAATTTGCCATGCAAGTGAAGAAATTATCCCTCTTTGAATGTTCCGATTTTTTGACAAAAAATATGGAGTCAATTACATTTTATCAAAACTGTTAAAAGAGTTCAAGTGTTACATTGAATTCAATTTAAGAATCTTGATATTGCTATTGTAAAAAAAAAAGTTTTCACACAGTGAAACCTTCTTATCTATTGCAATTTCCCTTAGAATATATATGAACCGGGTTTCCATAAAAAATTTAGACCAAAGCTCGTTAAAAAGGCAGAAGGATCAGTCCCTGAAATGCAACAAAAAAAAAGATACAAACTAATTTTTGATCTTGCACAAAGCTCCCTCTGTGAGAAAGCCAAAAAATGACCAACATACTTCCTCTCATTGAGCTTTGCAAAAATTCGAAAATTATAAGAAAGCAATGTGCAAAGTTCTGCTTTCCAGCCTTTTATATGTTTCTGCATAATGTAATAAAATTGGTTAATTTAAAATAAATATGTGTGCACTAAAAAATAAATCTAAAAACATGTGTTATCTTCCAGTGTTAAAGTAAGAAAAATCCAAAGTGGCGCATCGACTCTATACAATCGTGACCTAAGAATGGGAAAGCACTCCAACGTTCGCATTAACACACGATACATACACACGGAGTGATAATAGGAGGCCCACTTCGCACCGGCGTAACCGCGTCAGAGTGAGACCGGATAGGATAGCTGGTGAGCTTTCGCCCGGGAATCTCACGGCTATATCCGTATAGCGGTTCAGCAGGCTCGCCACACCCCCTAGTACCGCTGCGGTCGACCCTTTATTGGGGAATCTTGGTGGATTTTTAGCCCGTGGCTCAGCTGCGTTCAGACTGACCTCAAGATCATGGGATTCAGAGAGATAAGAAGTAGGTAGGTGAAAATATATAAATCGGATTTCGCATCTGCCGTCGTTGACCTCAAATTAAAAAAAAAAAAAAAAAAGAAAATCAAACAATTTTTTTCACGAACTTCCCAAAGATTTACTGTTAAAAAAATCTACTGAAAATTTACAGTACGAAACTGGAAAGTTTTTATTCATAAGCTGTTACATATTAAATTTAATATAGAAGTGCAATGTCAAATTACAGTATAGTATAAGAAAATTATAAAAATTTGGGATTTTATACAGCATTGCCGTTATTTTATAAAAATTGTTTTTAATATGTCAGCTTTAGTCATATTTTTAATATGTCTAAGAACTTCCATAATTGGTAATGTATTTTTCAAATATTTTTATCATTACACGAACTAGATCCTCGACTGATAAATTTTACTCGCGAATAAGCATCATTCGAATAATAAATAAAAAATAAAAAATTGTGTGATTGATTATAAATTAATTCTACATCGAAGTATTATTATTGTGAAAGAATAATTACTCCAAATTAAAGACAACCGTTCTATTTTTACACATAAAAAAATTCCAGAAAAATAGATCATGGATATTAACAGATTATATTTTTTGCTTTTCTTATTCATGCTAAAAATAAATCCACTGCCAAAGTATTTTTTTTACCATTTATAGTGTAAAAAAAATGTAAAAATAAATAAATTTCTTTACTAACTGTAATTTTGTTGTTGTAAGAACAGCATATATAATTTTTCAGATTAAATCACCTTCAATATTGAGGAAAATATTTCACAATCGCAATTTCGTCGTTTTCTACCTGACTCGATTTCGTTTTAAGGTAGTCCTTGCGGTTACGTCAATCGGATACCAAGATTTTAAAAAATCCTTACAGACGCTTTAAAGGAGAAAAAACTGTGAACTAAGGTGATTCTGGATTAAAGAGTTCCTTCTTAATGTAGAAAAAATAATATAACAATAGATATACAGCAATGAAGAAAATTACTAATTTGACTTCACGAAATTCAGTTCTTTTTTTTTTTTTTAATTGTTATACAATTTTTGTGCATCAAGTGAGACCTCTTCAAACCAGGTCTATCTTAGTTTCAGACTACTTTTTCCTTTAAAACGCGTACAAACAATTTTTGAATCTTTGTACTTGATTAACTTCACTGCAAGGACTACATTTGAATACAATTTTTTTGTACCCGAGGTCACGAATTAAAGGTAGAGTTACGTAGATGCACAAGAAATTGATCACTTATCGAATTGTGTCCCCAGATGTCTTCAATTCTTCTCTATAGATTTTTGTTCGTATACCTGCCTCCATTCACCCCTCGTTTCTTTGGTGCTAAGACGCTGAGCAACTATATACGAACTTTAGTAATTGTTCCAGCTCCGTTTCCCACTCCACCATTGAGTTCTCGATTTCAGGAGTGGAAGGAAAGAAGTGGAAACACCAGTGGAATCTTTTTCTGGCCCTCTGCAACTATCGCAGCGGAGGAAAAGGTTATATCGCCGCCAAACCGAAAGCGCGCCACTTTTCCAGGCTTCGAGAAGGAAAAGAAATTTATAGTGTACGAGTAAAGAAAATCCCGGGTGCTCGGTCTTCCCGGTTGCTTCGCAGCACCAACAGCAGGCGGTTCTCTAAATTGAACGCTCCTGGAAGAGCCCCCGGAGTTCCGGGACTTTTCTACCCACTTTTATCCTCCTCCTGCATGAGTCCAGATAAGATAGAGCTACATTCGCATCTATAGTAATACATGCAATATCAAATCTTTATAAAGTCGATTGATTAACCTTTTATTTCTGCAATTGCACGTGTACCTTTGAAGAATTATATTTACCACGTATTTTATATGATTTCTGATGCAGTAAAATCCTGATATAAAGTAAGCCAATTTTTTTTTGCTTTTACATTTTATTGACAGTTTTAGACAAGACATTGATAATGGAATTCACCAAATAGCAACATTTTTTAATTACTTTTTTTTTAATTAAACAGATGTGGATTTAAAAAATTCAGAACCTGATATTTGATGCAGAAAAGCATTTAAAATGTATCTTTAATATTTATTACCACGTATTTTGGTGATGGAATCAAATAAATAGCAACATTCTCAAATTATTTTTCTGAGATAAAATAAAATTAATTTAGAAAACTCGAAACAGATGTAAGACCCTCATCGTTGATGCAGAAAAACGTTAGAAATATATTTTCTAATCAACAATTGAGTCTATTTAATATGTAGAACTGACGATAGAGATAACATTGTTATATATATTTTTTTTTAATACGTTTTTGGATTTTGTAGCACATTCTGTAGAGTACTAAAAAAAAGGTTACAAAGTCGAACCTTGCACGTTGCTTCCTTATTATTTGCCATATAAGGAAGTGATTTTGGCTTCGTCATAGCTAAAGCTGTGTAAAAAATGAGAAATAATAAGGAAGCAGTACGCAAGTTTGTACTTTTTATCTTTGTTTTTAAAAAGATGGTAGAAACTGAACTTTAATGAAATTCCAGTCATAAAGGATATACAAAATTTTAAGTTTTCTAAAATCTCATTGAGTCAATATATTTTAACGAAAATTGTAGCCAATAATGAGAATTTATTGCTTAAACTGGTGCGTAATTTTTTGGATCAAATGCTCACATTATTCTCAAGATACGAGGCCTTTGATTCTGCACAAAAAAGTAAGAATAATTAACTTCGAATTATTTACAAATGAAATAAACAAATTGAAAGTTACGGGATGATTTCAACTCTGGTTTCGTCTTAGTTGGTATACGACATTATGTGCTAAATGAAATAAGAGAGTTTGGTGAATGGTGAAAATTTATTGCGTCTGGTGGTCTGGAACGTGGAATAGTGACTGTTACGAAAATGAAGTTGATTCGGAGATTAGAATTATAGTAGGGTGACAGAGAGATAGACCATAACTGAATGCGTGGCCTGCATGCCTTGATGCTCCACTTGCTAGCGCCAGCAAAAGGGATTCTAGCGTAGGGTGGTCTAATTCGCGATTTATGGAATCACTTAAGACACGTGTGAGTCAACGAAACGAATGAGATGTATGTGTCGAAGAGGATCAGGCTGTATAGGGATGGCCCCGGAACAGAGGCTAATGATTACTTAGCTCTGGCGAAGATCCGAAGAAAAGCGTAGAGAAAGTATGACGATATTTCGTTCCTCTGTGAAACGACGTGAGAGTGTGTGGTTAATGCACTAGCAATAACTTTCTTCCCTACTTAATCAGCTCTAACCGAGTTGAAAAATCCATCCTCGGTTCAACCTTAACGTTATAGTTCAGCAGAAAAAAAGGGTCGCCTATACAAATGGCAGATTTACCTATTTTATATTTTTATAGTAAACTCATACATTTTCAAGTAAACTATTTATATTTTTACATCCAACTGGGTTCAGTGAATAAAGCTTTAAACGCTTCGTTAATTAAAACTGAGAAAAAATGTTGGCATAGCTGAGGCTCAACTGAAGTTGTCCGATTATTTATTTTATATTAATATTATTAAGTATTGAGAAATAAAAATATTCTTTAGAGGATATGTCTAACGAATCATAAAAGTAAATGTTCACAATTTTTTAAAACTAGGCATTCTTTCAATATTATTCAACTTTAGATTTTTTTGGCAATGTTTCTTTCGATAATCAAAATTCGTTTTAAAAACTCTCCTTTTTAATTATTTTACAGCGGGTATAAAAACTTTTATTTTCTTTACATTTAAGTAAAAAAAGATGTTTTAAATGCCGTTCAAAAGTTTTTTTTTTATATTATTCTAAAAATGAACAGATTATTGTAGTAAATATTTATGTAAAAAAAAAAACTAACTCTAAAGTTAAATATAAGTGCTTTTTCTCGTATTTCTAAAATTTGTGCAGTAGTACATTTTTAAAATTCTAGTTCTTTTGCACAAACCTTATTTTCTATTTAACACATAACAAAAGTCTCGAAGAGAAATTTAAACAAAAAAGAAAATAAAGCATTTCTTTTTATACGAGGTTGAGAGCTGAGCGCGCGTGCTCGTCCTGGAAATCGCTATGTCTGAGCTAGTGTATCCTACCAGGGGATTAAACTCGACCACTAATCCGCAAGGTCCTCTGATCATACACGAATCCGTTGGTTTGGCAAGGACTAACGTCCTCATGCTCCCTTGATCAGCCATCTCACCTACACGTTTGTGCATCTGTCGCCTGTCACTCTCATTTCCTTGCTCTGTCTTTAGCTTCACCGGAAATTTGCTTACCTACGAACTTTGAAATTTCACTTAGATCCACGTATCGCACTTTCCTTCGTCCAGCGAGCATAGTATACATCATTGAAAGGATTACAGAGTGTAATCATAGGGTTCTGGAGATGATCTGGACATGAAATGATGATATTGGAATGAAAACAAAATTAAAGCTTAGTAAATAAGTCGAGTGAAAAATAATTAATCTACAAAAAGAATAAAAACTTTTTTTTAAAAACTGGTCTGTAAATGTATTTTATTATTGTTTTTAGATTGACCATTTTTTAATGGGAGACTAGTTACAACATTTTGCTTCATCTGGAGGAGAAACCTTTTTTTTTATTCGGAATTATTTTGTATATTTGAGAAATTTTCTTCTATGAGGAAGTCGAAATTGATGACTTTCTCATAGAGGTGGCTTTGTCAAAGGTACAAAATAATGAGAAAGCAATTTGCAAGATTTTACTTTATGGATTTTTTTTTAAATTTCGATACTACATATATTTTAAAAGATATAAGCGTTTGAACATTTTTGCCCAGAATATTGAAATAAATTGTAATTCATCCCAAATTGGTGTAAAAAAATCTTGGAAAACATAAGCATGATCTATTCAATGAAGTCAATAACTAAAGAAACAATCAAGCATATAAAAAAGGGTCAGAGTCAGCAACTGGTAAATTGGGATGGAATACCACTTACACACATATGTCAAGTTTTCTTTTCCATTTTTATTTCAATGAAGAGACTCCTCGAGTATAAACGAAATTCTAAAATTGGTTTTATAATTTTACACGTCCCTGCAGCCTCTCAATTGCTGTTTTAACAGGAATAAAGAGTGCGATAAGGGGTGAAAATCCAGAGTACTTGAATAAACGAGACGAATTGTGTGTTTTGTACTGGTTTTCTTATAAGTACTTCAATACTCTTCCAAGGAGTGCCGCGTTGAAGAAGCAAAAGCAGCATCAGCAGCAACGAAACCCAAAGTATAAGTCTGGTGTTCATCTCGGCCTTTTGCTTCTCTACTGAAAACGGGGCGGACATCTGTGCAGTTTCTCAGTTCGCCACCCTTCTCATCCTCTTCAATTTCTTTTCTTCTTCGCGATTCTTCTTCCCACGAGATCTTTGTTTGTCAACGCGTGCAGTAGGTTTTAGCAACAACACCCTCGCTTTCAACCCACCACCAACATTTCCAGGGTGACGTTGATTTCATTTGTTAGCCGGGTGGCCCTTGGCATGAAATATGAAAGAAATGTCCCTTTTGTTCTTTACCAAAGCTACGGCATATCTATACTATCCACGGAACACACTTTCACGACGCAATGTTTTTCCAATTATTATAGTATTTATGGATTGTACGGCACAGGCGAATTTTTATTCATCGATGTCTTATCGAGCGCTATCATCGCCTTCCTGGACTAAACACAGTTGGTGCGTTCAATCAAGAGTGATATCTGTATTTTGCAACGACACTCACACGCCGGGTATAAACAAATTCTATGCTTCATTTTTTTCGATATCTACATTTCAGCATACTCAGAATCACCCAAAATGTCGACAAAAATGGTTTAGAAAAAATCTCCGCATCTGTGTATTTTTACATAATCTATCAACATACTTAGATTTCATGAAATTTTGAAGAGAAACAATGTTTTTTGATATTGAATTTCGACAAGATCGGTAAAGATCTTTGGATTTCTCGTAATTTGAAATTTTTCAAAAAATTCTGTCTTTTTTTTGTATCTAGTTAACTGCAGAGTAGTGCGACGTTTGCTATTGAATTTAATCGGAATCGATAAAGTAGATCAGTTTTTACATAAATTCGCAATTTCGTAATTTTTTTTTTAATGATATAACTTGAATAGAATGTGTCATAGTTTGATATTGAATTTGGTGAGAACAATACAACAAAAAATTCATATCTCAGAGAACTCTTCATTTTTTTTTTTTACGAAGCTGACTCTATGAGGAAGTCAAAATTGATGAACCTACTTCCTCGAGATGATATAGAGATAGTTTTGTAAAAATTAAAAACTAACGAGGAAGCTATATGCGAATTTCTACTTTGCAGTCTTTTATTAAAATTTCATTGAAATGAAAAGAAGAACTGTCTCTTACTTTTCTTCCGTTATTGAGTGTTCAGAAATAAAAACAAAAAAGTATTTTTTACACTTCAATTTGCTTGCTATGAAAAATGCTCAAAACGAGTACTCAATAATGGGTTAATAAAAAGTCCAACAACCGTAGACATTGTATATGAAATAAGTATAAAATGTTATTTTTTATTTTCCTGATAGATGACAATTATAATTTTACTTGTTGTGCCCATCGAAATTGGCGGGATCACTTTACATAGTTTGGTGCCAAATTAGCTGTTAATCACTTGATATATCCAGTTAAGGTGATGGTAGATGCTGGTAAAGACATCAGGATATCCAATAGCGCATGGCTGACCGTAAGACACAACTCCGATCAATTGACCATTGTAAGTAAGAGGGCCACCGCTGTCACCCTGAATATTACAAAGACAAAAAGAGAAGCAATTATTCTATGTTCGTTTGAAATCAAATCTGGTGTTAAATAATCAACCCTGCACGTTATCCGAAAAGTTTACACCATTTCAATGGCGAATCCCCAAATTTGGTGTCAATTTGCTTGATAATCTCAAAATTTCCAATACATTTTAATTTTTGTTAAAAAAATGGACTATTGTGCCAAATAGTTCTTCACAAGTGCCGATACGATCGAGATTGTGTGGTGTTAAATATAATTTAAATCGTTTAAGAGGTTCAAATTTGATCAGGTTTAGAATTTCTCGAAAGATTTACGTCATTGTACTAATTTTCACAAAACTTGAATCATCAAGCACAAATTTTGTACACAACAAAAGTACTATTCAGTAACGTTTAGAGCCGAGTTCTATCAGAATTGGTTGCGGTAGTTCAGATTTAAGGGAATTTTCAATTTTTTAACTTGTCACTATTTTAATTTTCAAAAATGTTGAGGTAGTGACAAAAAAATTGTGTTCACATCCAATACTTTTGAAAAATTATTCAGTCGACTCCCTCATTGGAAATTCGCACAAAAAAAAATCAAATTAATAAAAGGCCTGTGAATAGCGAAAAATGAATGAGAAAACAATTTGTAAGTTTCTACTTTACAGTTTTTCTGCAAACACCCAATCGAATACTTGACACGTTGGATTTTTTGAACCACTGCAAAAAAATTAATATTGCTGAAAAACTCACCGTGCAGGTACCATCACCGGGTCCGTTGTAAGTGCAAACCTGGTTGTTATAGATGATGCCAGTGTCAATGTGCATTTCCCGACACTGAGCTTCAGAGATGGTCCTCAAATTTATTTTCAAGAGTATCTCGGTAACCGGCACAAACGCTTCTTGTGATCCCCATCCTGACACTGTCGCAATAACATTAGGTGGTGTTGGTGCATTTGGCAATGCAATTGCGTGTTGATATTTGTTGAAGGGGATGTCAGCAGTGAGCTAGAAATAGAAATAATGAATTTATGAAATAAATCAATATACAAATATTTTTTCTTTCTTTTGACAGACACGTTGGAGCGAAGCAACTTACGAAGATAATGGCGAGATCATTGGGGGACCTTACGTCACGGGCGTCGTAGCCATAGTGATAGAAAATTTTTTCGACGTAGTGCGATTGACCACCGTTAATTGACACTGTACCGGTTGCGACTGTTGGATAGTCCTCAAGCGTTGCGACGCAATGGGCAGCGGTTATTACATGACGGGATGAGATGATGGCACCACCGCAATGAAACCTACCCTTGACTCTCAAAACTGCCTGGTATGGAAATTCACCAGGACCAGCTGGAACTCCCCCGACGATTTTTTGTGGTGGTAAAGCATTCGCCACTGGAAATCAAAGATTATCAGTTCAATGTCATTTTAAATTGACGAACCATTTAGACGCTATACATAGACTCGACACTTACCACCGGCTATCAGAGCCACTGCCAAAAAAGCGAACATTTGCGTTGTTGTAATCATCTTGATCTTCACCGAAATTTGGGGCGTTGTGAATTCTTCGGAAAAATGTAAATCTTTATATACCAATCGAACCTTTGATTCGGACGTAATTTTAATAGGAATGTTCAACAATGATTGTATTAATCATCAATCAATTATTCTAATTTCGTGATACACTAATTCATTCCTCTCATAGTAGAAGTATAGATTAGATGATATTGACTGTTTAAGAAATCCCCCACGTATTCAAAAAGACCGGACTCTCGCTTCAGTAATTCACGAGGTTTAAATTAGATGGGCCAAATGTGTCAACTCAATAGATCAGCGTATAATTTCCGTGAGTTATAGAACTAGAGCTTCATTGTGACAGAGCTGCGAACAAGAAGTGTATTTTTCAAAATTACAATCTCAATATTAATTGAATCTCGTCTCAACTTGAGATTCAATTTATTAAATGCAATTCACTTTAATTCAATGCTTTTATGAAATACACAGTAAACAAGAATGATAAGTAGACCTTTGCACATTGCTTCCTAATTATTTTTGAATTTTTATTATGCTACAATTATGAGGAAGTACGTTTATCGATTTTGATTCCCTCATAGCGGAAACTTTGTGAAAACGGAAATACTCAAAGTTCTTTTTTACAACTTTTATCATTTTTACAAATT
This sequence comes from Perithous albicinctus, assembly GCA_964016905.1. Classification (NCBI taxonomy): domain Eukaryota; kingdom Metazoa; phylum Arthropoda; class Insecta; order Hymenoptera; family Ichneumonidae; genus Perithous; species Perithous albicinctus. The sequence goes on from OZ024688.1 coordinate 7,842,878, forward strand.
CTATATGAGGAAGAAATGTGCGAAGTTCTACTTTTTTTTTAAATATTTAGCTTTTGCCAAATTAAAAATGAAGTAATGGCAGATATTATTTGATATATTATTTATGACAAAATTAGTGTTTATGCCAAATTTATAGACGTATGTGATTTTGTTTCTAATTTTCAATGGACTCAAATTATCGAGTTTTAAAAACAACTTAATTACTTCCCAATCAATCAATATAATTCATATAATATCAATAAAATTTTGACGTTAAACCTTTATCAAAATTTAGATTAATATCAAAATATTGGTCTGTAGTCAGAACATGATGAAACAATTGATATCGCCGATAATGAGCGTCCTGACAACTTAGTACAACTTTATATGCATTCTAACAGTTACATATAGAATTGAAACATTAACACATCTTCTTAAAAATTTTTTAGACATTGGTTTAATTTTATATACAATTGTTAGAATGAAAATAAAGTTGCACTGATGTCTTATGTCATCGGCAGCCCGCAATGATCACTGTTCTTGAATGAATGATATATTTTTTTTTCAGTGCGCTTACAGACGTCGAGGCACTTTTATTTTTTTTGCCATAAAATGTGGTCTGAATACAAAATTAATTGTGAATAATTTTCTGTCTTTTTGGCCATGAAAAAAATGCACATTTACGTTTTCTAGTGATTAAATGAAAAATAAAAAAATTGGCATATACCGGCAACAAAAATTATTTTGAAATTTGGTGCATCTATTGACACCACTGAACCTGATTTTTAGATAAAATTTTGAGAATTTTTTTTTTTTTTTCTGGCGAAAATCATATGGAGTGCCTCATATATGTATACATTTACTTTGGACCAGCAAATACGTGGTTGAGAGGTGAGCGCGCGTGCGGATCCCGGAAATCGCTGCGTCTGAGCTAGTGTACCCTACTAGGGGATTAAACTCGACCACTAATCCGCAAGGTCCTCTGATTATACACGGATCCGCTGGTTTAGCAAGGACTACGTCCTCACGCTCCCTTGATCAGCCATCTCGCCTACACGTTTGTGCATGTGTGGCCTGTCATTTCCTTACTCTGTCGCTTGCTACCCTGGAAATTCGCTCACCTACGAACTTAGCCATTTCACTTCGCTCCACGTTTCGTACTTTCCTTCGCCTAGCAGAGTTAGTATACGTCATAGAAAGAGGATTAAAGAGTGCAAACATAGGGTTCTGAACATGATCTGGACATGATGATAGATGAATGAAAATAAAATTAACATTTTGTAATTAAGTCGAATGAAAAATAATTAAGATCTACAAAAAGAATAGAGACATTTTTTTAAATACCGGTCTGTAAAATTATTTTATTATTTTTTTAGATTGACCATTTTTTAGTGGCGGGTTAGTTGCAACTTTTTGCTTCATCTGGTAAGCTTTGTTTTATTTAGAATTATTTTGTATATTTGACAAAGTTTCTTCTATGAGGAAACCGAAGTTCATCACTTCCTCATAGAGGTGGCTTTGTCAAAGATACAAAATAATGAGGAAGCAATTTGCAAGGTTCTACTTTATGGGTTTTTTTTTAAATTTTGATAATACATATATCATAAAAGATATAAACGTTTGAACATTTTTGCTTAGAATATTAAAATAAATTGTAATTTATCCCAGATTGGTGCAAAAAAAATCTTGAAAAACATAAGCATGCTCTATTCAATGAAGTCAATAGCTAAAGAAACAATCAACCATATAAAAAAGGGTCAGAGTGAGCAACTGTTAAATAGGCATGGAATACCACTTACATACATATGGCAAGTTTTCTTTTCCCTTTTTATTTCAATGAAAAGACTCCTCGAATATAAATTAAATTCTAAAATTCGTTCTACAATTTTACACGTCACTGGAGCCTCTCAATTTTTGTTTTAACAGGAGCAAAGAGAGCGATAAGGGGTGGAAACCCAGAGTACTTGAATAAACGAGACGAATTGTGTGTTTTGTACTGATTTTCTTATAAGTACTTCAATACTCTTCCAAGGAGTGCCGCGTTGAAGAAGCAAAAGCAGCATCAGCAGCCACGAAACCCAAATTACAAGTTTGGTGTTCATCTCGGCCTTTTGCTTCTCTACTGAAAACGGGGGGCAAACTGTGCAGTTTCTCAGTTCGCCACCCTTCTCATCCTCTTCAATTTCTTTTCTTCTTCGCGATTCTTCTTCTCGCGAGATCTTTGTTTGTCAACGCGTGCAGTAGGTTTTAGCAGCAACACCCTCGCTTTCAACCCACCACCAACATTTCCAGGGTGACGTTGATTTCATTTGTTAGCCGGGTGGCCCTTGGCATGAAATATAAAAGAAATGTCCCTTTGTACTTTACCAAAGCTACGGCATATCTATACTATCCACAGAATACTCTTTCACCATACAATGTTTCTCCAATGATTATTGTATTTACAGATTGTACGGCACAGAAATATTTTTATTCATCAATGTTTCATTGGGCACTTTAATGACCTTCCTGGAATAAGCACAGTTGGTGCGATTAAACAAAGCGTGGTTCAATCAAGTGTGATATCTGTATTTTAGAACGATGTTCACACGATCTAAAAAACCTATCATACTTTCAAACAATCCCTATACATTTTTTTTAGTTATTCCTGAGATTAAATAATGGACAACCATCTCACAATACATGTCGTGGGTTTCCAAGGCTCATTTCTTATATAAACATTACCAATTTTTTTTTATATATTAAAAATTAGTTGAACTTTTAATTCTTAGCCCTTTGATGCATAGATTTTACCCTGAAAATGAACCCGACACTTCAAAAATGTGGTTCAAAGTTTAGCTTGAAATATTAATTTCTAAATGAATAAAGGTGTGAGTCTTATTCAATTTTACTCTCTCACACTGAATTCATCTTGTCACCAATTTTATACTGATGTGCATCATAAAAATCTGACATAATTCCTAAAGCAAATTTTGTTCCAATTATATAAAAAGTTGATAAAAAAAATTGGTACTGCAGTTCATGTAACGTAGAAGCAGCTTCATAGTAGAGGTGAAGATGGGTTAATCACATGTTCAACAATACGACATATTGTATAGACAACAAATATTATTTTTATTCTATTGATAAATAGCAATATAAAATGTTCTTAATCCAACCATGGGAATAAGCCAGAATTACTGCAGAATATTTAAGGCTAAACTATTAAACCTTGATGATGTTATTAATCCAGGTGAGGTGATGATAGACGCTAGTGAAGACATCAGGAAGTCCGATAGCACAGGGATGACCATAAGAGACAACTCCCACCAATTGACCATTGTAAACGAGGGGGCCACCACTGTCACCCTAAAAGAAGGAAGAAAAACAATTGTTCTCTCTTGGTAAGTTAAAAATTTCCCATCAATAATCAGAATTGCTAAAAAAAATAACGCACCACGCAGGTACCAACTCCAGGTCTGTTATAAGTGCAAACTTGGTTTTGATATATAATACCGCTGCGATCGAACATTTGTTGGCACTGGCTGAGGGAAATGGTCGTCAATGTGGCTTTCAAAAGAATCAAATTAATTCTCTTTACAGCAAAATTTGTGAATCCCCAACCAGACGCTATCACGTTAACTCCAACTGGTGTTGGTGCGGTTGCCAGAGGGAGCTTGTTTTGATAATTGTTGAAGGTAATGTCAGCAGCGAGCTGGAAATAAAATCGGACAAGTAATTATGCTCAATCAACTTGAATCATCCTCTATGAGGAAGCCAAAGTAGATAAACGTCAACTTCATCATAGTGGAAGCTTTGTAGACAAAACAATTTTCAAATTTCTACTTTGCATGCATGTAAAACATTTTTTAAAAATGCAAAATAATGAGGAATCAATTTGCAAGGCTCTACTTAGAAATCATCTTAGAAATCATCTTAAATATATATATGATTTAATTTTTCTTTAATTTATCAGTAGGTGTTCTGATGCAACTTACGGTAATTATGGCAATGTCATTTTGGGATTTAATGTCTGCAGGATTATAGTTCTTGTGGTATACAATCTCCTTGACGATGTGACTCTGACCACCGATGCTGGATATCGTACCGGTCACGACGGTCGGGATCTCAGGAAGCAAAGCGACGCAATGAGCTGCGGTTATTACGTGACGCTTACCAACGATCGTACCTCCGCATATATGCTGACCATTAACTCTCAAAGATATTTGGTATGGGAATTCACCAGGAGCTGCCGGGGTACCACCAACGATTTTTTGAGGTGGTAGAGCATTCGACACTGCAGGTGCGAAAGAAATAATAATGATTGTCAGCGAATGTAACGTTTTAATCTGTAACGTTAAAATGTCTTATGGATGCACGAAGAAAATGCAGATCAAATACATTCAGTGAGACAATTCTGCATCGCAGGTGAACCTTCAAAATTCGTATTAACGATTTGAACTTCAAAGGTTCAACTACAATAGAAGTTCATATTTTTGTGCCTTCATGTGCATTTTTTTATTCATGTTTTAGCCTTGATGAGCATTTTCTTGATGAAATCATAAGACATCCACGATGGACTAGATTTTTTTTTATACGTTTCATTTAGATTTGTATGGATGATCTACTCATCGAACACTTACCTCCAGCTATCACTGCCAGGACAGCCAATATTCCAGTTGTTCCAATCATCTTTTGTCCTTAACCGAAGTTTCGATCGTTCTGATGATTGAGAAAAATGTATATCCTTATATACCGATCGATCCTTGTATTACTCAAACTCCACGATATGGACAGCCAATTATTGACACCTCTTGATAAAAATTAATTTATTCACATCTCGTGAATTACGAGACTTGTGATGAGTTTGATTGTTTGAGCAATCTCCAGCGTATGCAACAACACCGGAATTTCAATTCAATGGATGCGCTGTTTGTTTGAACGCACCAACTGTGCGCATTTTTCGGAAGACTGTTCAGACGATCAAAGAGCTTGGATGAATGAACATTTTTTTTTTTAAATGTACATTATCCGCGAATGCAATAATCATTCAACAAACATTTATTGGGCATGACTGTGTTACAAACAGATTCTATGCTTCATTTTTTTTTTCGAGATTCACATATCAGCATATTCGGAATCACCGAAATCGTCGACAAAAGTGGTTTAGACAAAAATGTCCGTATGAGTGTGGTTTTACAAAATGTATCAACTAATTATAGATTTTGTAGAATCTTTAATTTAAAAAAAGAACGCGATCTAGCTTTCGTAAAAGTTCGACGATTCAGTTAAATAACTCGTCATAACTGAATTACTGAATTGAATCTCGACAAGATCGGTAAAGCTCTTCGGATTTTACGTAATTTTTTATTTTTCTAAAAATTGTGTTTTTTTTTGTCTAGCTTTCGGTAAAGTAATGCGATGTATGCTATTGAATTTAGCCGGAATCGATAAAGTAGTCCAGATTTTATAGAAATTTGCATTTTCGTAATTCTTTTTTTTTAAATCCTGTAACTTGAGAACCGTTCAAGTAACCGACCTAAAATGTTGCATACAACTAGAGTGTATCAGTGTTTAATACAAAATTTAAGCAAAACTGATAAAGGAGTTAAGATTTAATAGAAATTTGCATTTTTGTAATTTTGTTTCAAAACACTATGTAACTTGAATAAAATGTGTCATTTTAAGATACTGAATTTTGTGAGAATTACGACACAGAGTTCATCATTTTAGAGAATTTTTTTTTTTGCAAAGCTGCCTCTATTAGGAAGCCAAAATTGATCAACATACTTCATCGTCGAGGTAGTTTTGTAAAAATTAAAAAGCCTGCAAAGTAGAACCTTGCAAGTGGCTTCTTCATTATTTTTTGCTTTTTAGAAACCTACCTCTATGAAGAAGCCAAAATCGATCAAAATACTTCCTCATAGAGGATACTTTGTAAAAAGCAACAAAAAAAATGTGGAAGCAATTCGCAAAGTTCTACTTTGCAGGCTTATTTATTCTTGAAAGACATCTCTGTAGTTTTAGAAGTCCAGATTGATCACACTACATTTTTTTGATTTCGATGTGAACGTCTCTATAGTTTTTGTTATACAGATCAACCCCTTTGCGTCCAGAACGACCTCATCATAGTTTTCGGAGTCTTGGCTGACTCTTCCATAGATTTCAGAGTCCAGGTAAGCCTCTCCATGGCTTTTGGTGTCTAATTTATTTTTATCATATATTATTTATTTACAAAGATTTGTGTGTGAAGATACCATGAAATCCACATTTTTTGTACAAAAAAATCGACGAAAAGTAAGTTACAGAGATATCAATCGAATTTCCATGGAACAATAAAAATTCTTTTTTGTTAAAATAATGTAAGTTGTAATGATATAAACGAGTACAGTCGTAGGTTACTCCTCGATGTAGCCGTTTGTTGTCCAAGACTACAGCTTTTACCGATAAATTTTATTGCAAAATAATTCATTACAAATTTTTTTATAGCAATAAAAAACTATATAAAAAAACTGTTAATTTTGTTTACCTTAAACTGACATGAAATTCTCGAAAAAAAAATCCTTAAAACAAAGCTTCCTTTATGAATAAGCAATAAAGATAGTAAAAAATTTGAACCCGGTATCCCGTAATTTGCGCAAGCTAGTGCGAGACCGAGATTTTTCAAAAGAAACGCCAAAAAAAATTCAAAATGTTATTTTTCATGACATCAATATTTCCTTTTTTATCAGGCAAAATTGAAATTTACCAACGTATCGACAGTTCCTCAGACTGAAGTCATCATTGATAATCAATAATCGTGAAATCAGATGGAAAATTGCAGCCGCATGTATCATCAAGAGTCGCGGTAGCGACTCGATGGCAAGTATAAAAATAATTTTTGAGAGAATTATAATTTACAGGAATTGAAGCATTTACAGAGTGTATTGAGAGCGTATAAATAATTTCAATATATTGCCAAATACCCTGTAAAATCTGCAGCGTAATTAAAGGTGTTGCAATGAAAGGAAAAAATATATTCTCTACTTTTTTCTTCGCTGAAATTAGCCTCTACGATACCATAAAAAATATAAAATATATTTCATTAAATAATTAATGGAAGAACATAACTTTTCTGTTTTTAAACAAATTTTTCCCGAACGCAATCTTCCATGATATACGGGTTTGAAAAAAAAAATCCCCCATTTTCAAAGTCAGTGAATTAAAAATCTGAAAAAATTCACAGAGAGTACCTTTTAGTAGTGCTACCATATGGTCAATTATGGAACAGATCCCAGAGGGTAAAACAAAAGTGGCCGAGTTAGTGGAGAATGCCTCATATATCGTATATCGATATATGATATGGTACCTTCGAATGCCATGACATAAATTGGCAATTTTTCATTTTTCATAATTCATGAAATGCAAATGTTGCATTTCATGAATTAATCAATGCCTGGCGAGTTCATTTACTTTAACAATATCCGGCTCATCCTGACAACATCGGAATTTCACGTCGGTGATGCTGCTTGTTTGAATAAACCAACTGTATACATTTCTGGAAGACCGTACCGAGGACCAAATACACTTGGTTGACTGAACATTTTATTGAAGCGTAAAAATCCGTAAATACCCAATAATCATTCAAGAAACATTTATTTGTGCGACTGTCCCGAGTGGAATGCACTACCGAGACCTGCCAGTCAGATATAAAATGAGCTGCAAAGCAACGAAGAGGAGTTTTCGTTGGCTCTCTTAAGGAGCAACAGATCCAGTGCAAAAAATCTGAGATTCCGTTTTCAATCGAATTTCTATTAGTTTCACTACGAAATTTATTTGAAATTGTAAAACTTTTAAATGTCAGTGTGAAAAAGTTTTCCAGTGAAATATTTCTGTCAGGATTACCTTACGTAAAAAATTCCAGCAATACATCAAAATCTTGTTTATTATTATATCTAATCATTCTATTACAAATTTCTCTGTGATCTCTTCAAATTTTTCTCTGATTTGTTGAAGAGAGGATAATGCTCTCGACATTCATTTAATCAACTGTGGCAGAGATATCTGGATTACAGGTTTTATTAATGACCAAGTTGTGTGACATCACCTTAATTGAAATTGAAGGGCAGTCATCAAGAACGTTCGTCCTGTCGTCTAGTTCCACGATGCCAATTTTATAATACGTTCTTAATACTCTGTCAAATGCTCTGTAAAATTTACAGCTAAATTAAAAGTGTGGCATTCAAAGGATAAAAAAAAATTTCCTGTTTTTATTTCGCTGAAAATGGCCTTTTTGGTACCGTCGAAAATATAACATATATTGCATTAAATAGTTCATGTAAAAAAACAACTTTTTTGTTTTTATATTTTTCTTTGTCAGACCTCAATCTTACACGATTTAAAAAAAAAATTCCCATTTCCTAAACGAGAGTCATGGCGAATTATGAAATAGATCCGAAAGGAGGAACAAGTATCGGTTAAAAAAAAAGTCCAAAAACAACACACATTGTATGCGAGAAAAATAAATATAACTTTTATTTTCCTGACAAATTGACAATTAAAATTCGGCTACATGTCCCCATCGAATTAGACAGGGGTAACTGGAGTTTGGTGGTGTGAAAAACTACATATTAATGACTTCACGTATCCAGGCGAGGTGATGGTAAATGCTGGTATAGACATCGGGAACTCCGATAGCGCATGGATGACCATAAGACACGACTCCGACTAATTGACCATTGTAAGCGAGGGGGCCACCGCTGTCACCCTGAATATTGGAAGGAAAAAAAAACAACATAGAACAATTATTCGCTGTTCATGGGAAAGATTGCAGTCTCGGGAACTGAGAAAAATTCGTAGCAAAATCTACGATCAATGGTCCAACGACGTCATTTTTATAAATACTGATTCAGGCGAATTGTCTGTTAGCCAAAAAATATATTTACGAATCTAATTTTGCCGGATCATTCAAATGCCAAAATTAAATTTTTAAATTCAACAAAGTGATATCACTAAATTTCGGCATTTTTCATGATGCGGCAAAATTACATCCGTCGATGTGTGCGTTTTCAGCAAAATTACGATTTACCTGAATCTATTTGGGAAAATAATGTGATCTCGAAAATTGAAATATTTAAATTAAAAATTGCTAATGCTTGCCGAATAAAATTCCTGTAAGTAGAGAAAAATTTGGACAATTGATCTAAAATTTGGCATTAAAAAAACGGTGAAATTAACACCAAGTGATGATTCCTTTCATGACTCCATGTAACATACTTCGTGTATAATTAAATAATAATTTATCGTGTAAAATTAATTTCAAACAGAAAATTAGTATATTGTTGGAGAACTCACCACACAGGTGCCAACTCCGGGTCCGTTATAAGTGCAGATCTGATTTTGGTAGATAACACCTCTTTGACCGAACATGCTCTGACACTGAATTCCAGAGATGACTGTCAATGGGAGCTTCAAGAGCACCGATGTCAGCGGCAGTTGAATTGTTTGTTGTCCCCATCCTGATACTAACGCATTAACACCAACTGGCGTTGGTCCAGACGGCAATGCAATCTTGTTTTGGTATTGGTTGAACGGAATATCAGCAGTAAGCTAAAAGTAAAAAAAAAAGATGACACAATGATTATGAATTAATTGAAATTATATGCCATGTCTTTTTTATGTGAAAAATCAATTTAAAAAAAAAGCCTGCAAAGTAGAACCTTGCAAATTGTTTTTTCTACAGAGCTTCCACTATGAGGAAGTACGTTTATCTACTTTGGCTTCCTCATAGAGGAAACTTTGTAGAGAATACAATTTGCAAAGTTCTACTTTGCATACATGTAAACATTTTTTTTAAATGTAAAATGATCAGGAAGCAATTTGTAAGGTTCTACTTTGCAGACTTGTCTGTGCATGAAGGACTTTTTTATCGACGTTTTTACCGATTCACCAATTTTTTATCACAAAAATTGAAAATATTTTATATTTTCTTGGTTTTTTACTCAAATATATTTGTATCGGTATCTTTTAATGCGCAAACGAGATTTTTCAAAAAATATAAAATGTTATATAAATTCTAAAAAAAAAAAATTAAAATTACAATAAAATTTGAACCACTCTATCGATTCTCGTCAAACTTGGCACCAATCATGATTCACTGTAAGTTCGTTTGTCTTCAAAATTTCAGCCTGGTACATCGTAATTTACAAAAGTTATAGCGTGAAAAAGAATTTTTCAAAATTTTCAAAATGCTGTAAAATTCGAATTTTTCAAAATATTCAAAATGCTGTAAAATTCGAATTTTTCAAAATTTTCAATATGCTGTAAAATTCGAATTTTTCAAAATTTTCAAAATGCTGTAAAATTCGAATTTTTCAACCTATTCCAAATTTACCAAATTTGAGAAAAATTTGTAACGCAAAAATTTGGACCATTCTGACCTACAATGTTTTATTTACCCATTGCAGAGCATCCCAGGAAAAATGCCCTAAACAGAGTTAATATACAAAACGATGGACTGGAGCAACTTACGAAGACGATGGCGAGATCATTGGGGGATGCATTGTCTCTGGCGTTGTAGTGTCTGTGATACAGAATTCTTTCTACACTGTGAACCTGACCACCGTAGATGGACAATGCACCGGTTGCAACGGATAGAGTCTCGGGAAGAGTTGCAACACAATGGGCAGCGGTTATGATTTTTCTTGCTGCGATGATTGTACCACCGCAAATATGTTGACCCCTAACTCTCAAGGAAACCTGGTATGGAAATTCACCGAGAGCAGCCGGAGTACCGCGGACAAGTTTTTGCGGAGGTAGAGCATTTGTCACTGGAGATTAAAAATACATTTTTATTATTAGACAAATTTTGTTCAATCAAATTGATTTTGATTTTTTTTTTCTTATACAAAAGGACGCAAACGCGCTAACTAAAGCGAGTTTCAATCTATCGAGCTACAAATTTGACAGAAATAGTATTTTACGACCAAGGTTGGTTGATATAATTGCTTAAAGAGAATTGACAAAGCGGTTTAAAATTATGAAATTAAAAAAATGTATACTTTTTCTATGACAATGCCAAAATAATTAGGAGACTATGTGCTTGATTTTACTTTGCAGACTTTTTTTTAAATCTCAAACTACACAAATATGCTTGACATGATGAATCAAGACCATTTGCTGTTCATTTTTTATGCAAATTTCAATACTACATTTTTTTAGAGTTGTGATATTAATCGTTTAAATTTGATGAATTGTGTAGGCATATTGTATCGATTGCTCCATCGAACGAAAACTTACCTCCGGCGATCAGAGCCACTGCCAAGACTGCGTATATTCCAGTCATCTCGTCTTTATTCGAAGTTTGAGTCGTTGTGGATTCATAGAAAATTGCACATCTTTATATACTAATCGATCCTTCGAAATTCGCTCTATGAGCGATGAATTAATTATTAATATTTCGTGATAATTAATTGAAATATCATTGAAAAGATTACTTGAGGTGAATATGATTATTCGGTTAATCTACTTTGCATGAAAAATAATCTGTGACATGATTAGACGCGCCAACTGTGTTCATTCAAAGTTTTGGTGAAACATAGTATGTCGGTTAATTTAATCATTAATCTATGGTAATATTTCGATAGTAGATTCGACGTAGGTTACTTTGCGAAAGTGGAAGAGAAATATTTCTTTTATTTTCGGCAACAAGGGCCACCAATCAGATGAGCATTACCCTGGCGATTGCGAATAAATGCGAGGGTTTGATCCTGTTTGTATCACAATTTTTCGTTATTTAGGTTCCTTAGGTTCCTTAGATTTTTTAGGTTCTTTTGAAAAAGGAGAAAATTCCATATCTCAATTTTTTCAAAAGAATCTAAAAACCTAAGGAACCTAAAGAGGAAAGGAACCTAAAGAACTTAAGGAACCTAGAGAACAATTTTTCGTCACTTAGGTTCTTTAGGTTCTTTTGAAAAAAATGAGATATAGAATTTCCTTAGGTTCTTTTGAAAAAGGAGAAAATTTGATATCTCAATTTTTTCAAAAGAACCTAAAGAACCTAAGTAACGAAAAATTGCTCCAAAAATCTTTGTCAGGGGTACTTTCAGTGCGAAAATATACGACTTAGAACGAATGGCAAAGGAAAAAAATCGATATCTGAATTTTTTCAAAGGAACCTAAGGAACCTAAAGAACCTAAGTAACGAAAAATTGTGAGAAGCGCAATTTAAACGAGATCTTGTGAGAAGCTGAGTGGCGAAGGAAAAAAAGAAAGCGAAAGAGATGAAGAAGGGTGGATGGGTAAAACTGCACAGATGTCACACATTTCCAGAGGAGAAGCAAACGACCGAAAGGAGCATCAGACTTGTACTTTGGGTTTCGTTAGCTGCTGATGCTGTTTTTTGCTTCCTCAACGACCCACTCTGCAGTAAAGTGAAGAAGTAATAAAAAAGCTACACGATTCAGTTTCTCTAGTCAACTACTCTAAATCTCCTAGTTGGACTCTAGGCAAATTGAAATATCAATAAACCAAATCATTTCTTCTTCTTCATCCACGATGGTTTAGATATATGAAACAGGTAAAGAGAATACAACGAAACAATATATAGTCGACGACAAATTCGTGGTTAATATTATCTACACGTGGTCTGGATAAGAAGTGGTAGTCACAAAAATCTTGTGACTAAATTATGTTTTTTTTTTCTATTAAAGATGGTCAACTAATTTTGATTTAGAAAATAATATTCTTTTCAAAAAAGAAAAATAAAACACCTATAATTATTTATATTCGCATCTGGGGATTTTTTTTACATGATCAGAACACCGGTTCAAGTTGATGAGATTATTTTTCTACAATTTTGTTTACCAAGAAAATTTGATAAATTTTTCATAAGATTCATTGTTTTTATTTAAAAAAAAAGACATTGTTTTTTTTTATACTGAAAACGCTCTTCCTTTCCATAAAGTCCTCCGAATAATTCTTGTTAATATTATAATATGGGTTAATTCATGCAGAATGTAACTTCAGACTCCCTAATTTTCCTAATAATTTTTTTATAATTTGCTTCTACTAAAAAGAACATCTGTGATTATTATTTTGAGTCGTTCTTGCATATGCTACATTTTTTATTTGATGCTGGGCATTTCGGACACTCTAACCCTGGAGCATCTTAATGTATAAATAATTGTTATATTAAAAAAATTAAATTCGAAATTAAATAAATTCTCACTTCAAATAAAAACAAAACTTCGACATAAACAATATGACCTGTTTCTTCGTCATGTAACGCAGTTTTAATATAAATACAGTACAAACATTGATAAACATCATATCGAACATTATCTTGTTTATGATTAAAAAAAATGTATTTTACTAAGTACCCTATCTTTTATCATATTAGAAAAATTCTCCAAAAAGCTCCATTCAAAACTCAAGAATTGAAGCCTAGTTCCATGATGTAAATATCAAACCTTCACACAAGAACAAAAATTCGTGACTGAGTTTATCAAAATGCTCGACATGATGTTTATTAATTTGTATAATATTTTCACATTAAACTACGTTTCATGACGAAAAAAAAAATTGCCATATAATTTATGTCGAAATCATCGTATTAATTGAAATTAGTATTTTTTTAATTGCAATTTTTTTTATACACCAAGAGCAGCTTAAAATAAAAGTCACATATGTTCTTTTCAGCAATATCAATGTAAAAAATTATTAGGAAAATTGTGAATGCTCGGATTTTATTCCGTGTGAATTTCCATTGAAATTAGTCAGGTACATTGATTTATCTATATTATCTGTGAATCGGAAAGCAAAGAGTAAATTACATTTAGAGAAAGTGGAGCGTGGATAAGAAGAAGAGTGTACGAGTGATGGACGAAGATGAGGGTGAAAGCTTTTCGCATCCTGTTGGAATATATACAATGGGGGCTTCCCGAGTGTTTTCAGTGTTACATCTGCTCTACAATATTCGAACCGCATATAGGCTGTCAGCAAATTAAAACGAATCAGTCGAAGTGTCCGACCAGCGAGATTGCTAATTATCCAATCAAGGCTTTCTTCCCATTCCCTTCTATTTTATTTGTCTTCCTTGCACTTTGTCTTCCTTTTAACCCTCGAACCTGTCAGTCCTTTCTGCACTATCCCATCCAATAGCCATTCCCAGTGTCTTTTATCTTCCATTCGCATTCCCCCAAAAATCGGACCAATCTAATTATTGTCAAGAAATACCCTCGCTTTTCCCCCCAGTTTTCATCGACCCGCAGCTCAATAAACAGCTTGAGACCATAAAAATGTGAGTGGTAAATACGACCGAAAATTTTACTGTACTTTTACCAAAATCAAAGTCATATTTTGAAATTTAGAAAAATAAATACTTCGGCTTTTTTTTTCAGGTCAAATTATGAAAGTGAATTTGCTTTTATGACAATAAATTTGAAGAAAAAAAAAATTGGTAACCAGGATTTTAACATGTCAAAATTATGAAAAAGGAATTTGCTGTATTTCATATTAATTTTGCAAGAAAAAGAAGTAAAACAAAGCTGCAAAGTCGAACTTTGGAAATTGCTTCCTAATTTTTCCACTTTTGACAAGGCTTCCTCTATGAGGAATCCAAAATTGGTCATCATACTTCCTCATAGGAAGGTACCTTCGTAAAAAGTGAAAAAATGAGGAAGCAACTTGCAAAGTTCGACTTTGCAGCCTTTTCTACTTTGAATTCAAAAAATTCTAAAGCAGCATATATCGCTCATGAAGAAAAACAAAATTGAATGAATTGAACACAAGAGTGATTGCAAATAGTTGTTTCTACAAATATTTGTTACATTCTAATTACCGTTCCGTTTAATTTGTATACATTTTTTTCTCTATGCGTAAACAATATTATCCATGCTGAATAAAAATGGAAATCCTTTTAAATTATTCTGTTGAACGTTTTGTCAACATGAATTATTTGCCTATGAGGATGACAAAAAGTTTCACGACGAATGTAAAGTGTATTTAATGATTGATGCATTCTTGTCGAATGCGCTCGAAGTTGATTCGATTCCCTCGACACATGATGAATTGACGATTTCTCAGCCGCAAAGTGTTTCCAACGAGACCCCCCCCCCCCCCCCCCCCCTCACCCTGTCAAGTTGACTTCCTCGCTGGCAATTCACACCCTTCTGCATAATACACTCGGTTACTATATAGTTCTCTCTAGTCACGCACCTCATGAGGGTGCGAATTTTATATGTTGTCGTCCCAGGCCTCAAACCTCTACGGCTAATTCCGCAAAGTCACCATTGACATAATTAACGGGGAATTGTAGTGCATCGAACGCATACCAGCCATTAAGGGGAGCTAGAGTCACCGAATAATGATGAACATTGAATGGGAGAACAATTGAACATGTAAAATATTTTACGTTGATAAAAATGATTGCTGCACAAAAACAAGATAAATGAAACATTTTTGTATAGGTGCAATTTTTTGTAGCTATATTCATCGGTGGTAATAATTTTTTATGAATTATAAAACTATTATAAAACAATCGTTCGATGCCATATTTACATAAAGTGCGATCTGTTTGATTAATTCGTAGAGTAATTCGTTAAGAATTAATAAACCACTCTGACTGGATGATTTCTAATTCTAAAGATATCATAATCTTCTCACTGAAGCGACGAACTGCTTGTGAGGTACGCTCTGGTCGTTCGCCACCTAGCGGACATTTTTAGAACTATTTCAAAATGAATTTAACATATTTCCAACGTACGAAAAGCTTGACATAGTACGTATAAAACATTCGGAAAATATTTCGCTGAACGCTTTGCTATTAAGTGCTTAAAACTGTTTTAAATGTTTATATTTCTGTGGTATATATAAACGTGCTTTATGGAAATCCGTTTTCAATGAAACGCTTTTATAAAATATTTCGCAATACATTTTTCAAATATTAAAGATTAAAAATACTTGTTAATTGAACATTATCACGCGATAATAATTGAAATATTTTGCGTTCTATGTGAGACAATGTTTTCTGCTAATTAAAGTTGCTGCTGAAAGAATATGAATTTCACTGTATTTCAAACTTTTCTATACATTATAATGAAAATACGAAACGGCTCTGCGGCGGCATTGCGTAAGTTAAGCTCGTGTGAGATTAAACTTTTTATATATGTCGTTGGTAGGCGAAAGGGATTCCGGCGAGAACAAAAATATTTTAAAACATGAGAAATAAGAGCAAAAGGGCGGAGACAGGGTTTCCGTTAAACGAGAAGTCGTAAATGATGTAATGAAGGGAACGAAGCTGCGCTAGAGAAGCAATGATGAAAATTCAATGGGAGAACAATTGAACATGTAAAATATTTGACGTTGATAAAAATTATTGCTGCACAAAAACAAGATAAATGAAACATTTTTGTATAGGTGCAATTTTTTGTAGCTATATTCATCGGTGCTAATAATTTTTTATGAATTATAAAACTATTATAAAACAATCGTTAGATGCCATATTTACATAAAGTCCGATCTGTTTGATTAATTCGTACATTAATTCGTTAAGATTTAATAAACCACTCTGACTGCATGATTTCTAATTCCAAAAATATCATAATCTTCTCACTGAAGCGACGAACTGCTTGTGAGATACGCTCTGGTCCTTCGCCACCTAGCGGACATTTTTAGAATCATTTCAAATTGGATTATATCGGATGAGCTCATAGCATTTTGCACACGAGAGATGTATTATAACCAATCGAGGAATCCAGCAGAGCCGACGAGTGAGCGAGCCCTCGTTGACTCTGAGGGAACGGTGAGGAGGGGGGAAGGGCGGTGGGGGATTTTATGGCCGATCCCTAGGACTTTACGGTTGACCCCTGGCCCTAAAACATGCTGAATTACACCGTCGGAATTGCCGGTACTGCCGTGCCTGGCGCGAATGATAGGCTTTATACTTCTATAGGTGTTCTTGTCCGTACTTTTCTCCACACACCAACACAACCGTTCTCTGAATGCCTCGGCTATCGCTCTACCAATAGGCGTGTGACTGAATCCCTTAACGAGTACTCACACTAGTGTCGACCGGTTATACGATGTCTTTTGGATCAGGAAAATCCTACTTTCTTAACGTTATTACTAGCATTGCGTATATACTTCGTTATACGAGGTTTCCAAACTAAGCATATGATATTCTACATGGCACGCAATATCTTTCAATTATTTTAGCCATGTAGAATTTTTTTAAATATATTCTGTGGATTTTTTTAAATGAAATAAAATATATTCTGTGAATTTATTTTAATGAAATAAAATATATTCTGTGAATTTATGAAATACAAAATGTGAATTTATTTCAATGAAAGTCATTTTTTAAATATTTCAAATGTAACAATTATTTGATTACATTTGAAATATTTCTGTAAGATCGTGAAATTCGTGAAATTTTTCAATATTCAAAACATGTTTCGATCAAATATTGTTAATCTTTCGGTCAGTTGAGAATTTTTTTTAATAATTCTGAAATTGATTGAACGAATGTCCGCTAGGTGGCGCATGGCCGGAGCGTTTCTCGCACACGACACATCAATTCAGTCTACAGAATACTGGAACGTCATTTTTGCAGATCCGACTGTGTACTGGGTTACTTTTTGAAGTCATCCTTATACAAATGTATCGAACGGGAGTTTCACTCTTGTGATCGACGTTTTTCTAAATGCAGATTTTAAAATCGTACTTACATATGTACTAGATCTGGAAAAATTGTGGTGACAATGGCAACACCGATTATTGATTTCTATAAAAACTTGCAATTTTGTGTACAAAAAGTAAAATTCTAGTGTCGGAAAGAGTATATGGGGCATTCCATGACATCTCAGATCGGCTTCGTAATTTTGTTATACAAAAGTACTTGTAGAAAAACACCAACCAAATTTTTTTTAGACTTTTTTAAACACTTTTTACTCCTCAGATATCATTTTTTGAAATTTATAAACAAAACCTACGTTTTTAGAAATCTGAAAAAATTCTCATCAATCTTATAAAATATAACAAATTTTTTTTCAGATTGTTTCAACACTTTTCACCAGTGACTTAATTTTTCAAAATCTTTTTGTAATTATTATACAAAAGTCTTGTTGATTCACTTGAGCGATGATAAATACAAATTCGGCTATACTTTGAGTTTTCATATATTTTTAACACCGTGTAGAATTTATTATCGCCTCGAATAGCTTCCATGTAAAAATATGTATCTTTCGAATTTTTTCATTCATAAAAATCGAAGATATCTTCATATCAATACACTCTAATCGCGACAAGTATATTTCGGCTAGCGGATATTTGTATTATCCCACATCTGTGAAATTAATGCCCAGTATACGGCTGACCGAGCACAGTTAATTAAGCTTATCAAAAAAATGTCCCACTCTTCGCGATAAGAATAAACAGAATCTATTCGGAAATGCCTAAGAGGTAATAAATTCAACTTCGTACAGGTAAATGTAAATATTGAAAACGTTATCTACAAATATAATGACTTGCGAATAATGTATAGCGCCGAATATTTCATTCTTAAGTCATTAAGACCGCTCAGTAGAAAATTAAATATTGATATGAACATCAAATTCACGAAATCCAAGAAAATCAACTATCTGTAAATAGGAAGCATGTGACTTTCTCGAGGAAGATCAGTTGTCGGAGATTACCGCGGAAATCGTGCGACAGCATCGCTTCGAGTAGAATCAACGGGACGACACTGTTGGGAGAGCGAAAACTTTGTCGAGTGCCTCTCAAGGCAAAGCTCGCGGAAATTCTCAAGGGATAATGCAAGACGTATACTGACTAGAGGAAAGGGGGAAAAGCAATATAGAGAAAAAAAAAAAAAGGGGATTTCAGAAACCGCGAGATCGAAATTCGTTTCATCGTTTCTATAAAACATGCTATGATGCAACGAAAGATTTTGACAATAACACTGTTAAAAAATATACAGATTTGAATGTCAATTTTTCATGTCAAAAAAGCGTCCTCGTTGAAAAAAAAAATGTAGGAATTTTTTCAGATTTTTTTTGTCGCATATTCCAGCCATTGAAAATCGCTGAAAATAATCATTGTTTATTTTTTAACGCCAATACTTCGGCTCGAAAAAAAAATCATAGAGAACATCAAATTTTGGATTTTTAGCGTATTTTCCAACAACATTTTTTGTAAAATTCTCCGATTTCATTTTATGCTATTTTTCAATTAAATGATGTTGCCACTTTTTTCCCTCCGAAACGGCATTTCTGGTTTAGTTGAAATTTTCACATTTAGTTCTTTGAAATGCCTGGAATCTTAAAAAAAAATTGGCGAGAAGGGCGGCAATTAAACTTGACGTTTTTTGCCTCAAATATGTCCGAAAAAAATATATTGGCTGATATATTTAATTTAATTTAATTTAATTTAATTATTTCGAATAAATTATTGTAATTTTACATCTCACTTGTATATTAAATTAAATATATTTTTTAAATACTGAATAACAGAAAGTTGGGCAACCTATAGAATCAAGAAAAGAGCCTCTAAATGCAAAATTGCCTTTTGATTTTTGTTAACGTTCGATTTGTGGCTAAATTCATCAAGTTCACAGTAAATATTTTATTTCTGAAATCGTAAACATTTGATTAGTAACTTCGTAAAAAATATTTTGTTAAAACAGCAGTAAATGCAACTGTTAATTTAATTTTAAAAAATCATTTTTGCTATTTACGATATTTTTTTTTAAATAAAGTGAAATGACTAAAAAAAGTTTGTTGAGTTGCTAAACTTGCACACTTTTTATATGAAACATTTGTCATTTTGACAAACTAAAATTAGTATGATATCAAGAAAAATATAATATTCACAAACAGCCAAAAGTTGACAATAAATATAGTGTAAAATAATTATCAAATAAAATTTAAGTGACACTACTATTCCAATTCTTGTAATAACTTTTTAAATAAATAAATATATATATATATATATATATATTTGTGTTAGCAATCTGTCAAACAAAATATAGTAATAATTACCTTCGTTAAACAAAACAACGCTTTTTTGTAATTTTGTACTCTGGTGTGTGAAGTAAAAATTGTAATTTGTTTAAAAATTGTACAACAACAAAAAATGTTGCAGATAAAAAGTTTTTTTTTAAATGTCTAAAAAACGTTCTTCCGTTTTTACTCCATAAAAATAAAACCCCCAAAAATAATAACAACAAAATGTAACTAAATATTAAATTTTAAAATTTTTCGTTTTTTTTTATTAATAATTTACGACAGTCCTCGTGTTTTGAATTTGTACAAAAACGATTATTGGAATTTGTGCGAAAATCTTGTTGGAATTAAAACTGAATTTCTGTAGCTGAAAGATTGTCGAATGCGTTATCGTATTATTTTATGTCAAAATTATACCTTAACACAATAATTTCATAATTCCTTGCAGAATAATTGATAAAGTACTTGCGCTACTATTATCAACAAAATGTTTTTTTGGATTGTCAAATTTACAGCAGTCGGAGTATATTCAACCGAATTGGAGATACCTGATCAAAAGATAATCTATCGAGGGAGCAAAATCGAAGCTATGGAATACTGCATTTGTCCCAACAGTGCAATATAATCAGTCTCGAACGCCTCGTGGATTTTCCCCAGGACCGCGAGTACTCTCCGCACCCTCTCGCAAAACCAGCTCACCCTAGTGCTCTCTCCACTTCATTCGTGAGTTTTCCATCCTGGCGCGAGAAGGAGAAGGCCAAGAGGGACGCTAGTCCCTCCCGATACGAGGGATCGGATGTGGTTCTCGCCGGGCATCGTCTCTCGTAATCCGTATCACATCTTTCTTCGTCGCTCTGTCTCTCACTCGCACCCTCTTCCACCGCTCTCTTCGTCTTTCCAAAATCGATCTGACTCAGGACCGCGCCCAGCAGCACCAGCATCCCCAGAATCAGCAGAATCACCACCACCACCAGCAACGAATTTTCAAGCTGAAGTTACTTTTTTTAATATGAATAAACATTATTTATTTATCCGACCAGAATGCATGAAATATTTTTTAATTTTTAGTGACAAAACGAAATGGATGCAAAGTAGAACTTTGCACATCGGTTTCTCATTATTTTTCTAATTTTTACAAAGCAGCATATGTTGTTCATCAATTTTGCACTTCCTCACAGAGGAAGCTTTCGAAAATAAAAATTTCTGAAGTATGAGCTCTTTTTTGGATTTTCACTAAATTTAGTATTAAACATTGACACACTCTATTTAAGTTTTATACAAAATTTTGAATTAATTTCTTGAACTGCTCACGAGGGATTTAAAAAAAAATTTCGAAAATGAAAAATTGTTATAAAATCTTAAGTACTTTATTGATTTCGCGGAATTTATTATTAAACATTGACACAGTCTATTAAAGTTTTCTGCAAATTTTCAGATCTGTTACTTGAACCGTTCTCGAATTATAGAATTAAAAAAAAAAAAATTACGAAAATGAGAAATTCAATAAAATTTTAACATCATCGATTTCGCTTAAATTTAATACCAAAGGCCACTCTGATAAAGGTTTCTGCCAAGTTTCAGTCCGGTGGCTGAAAATTTGTTCGAGTCAGAGTGACAAAACAGACATTTTTCAAATTCTTTAATATCCAATAAATACAAAATGGTTCAACCGATATTTTTTTTATGTACATCAAAGAAACATTTAACTGTACTGTAAACGGTAGACAAATTTCAGACGATTCGATTGAGTAGTTTCTCGAGCTATGACGTATTTATCACGGCAGCTTTACTTATCAGCACATCTTTTAAATCAAAATTATTCTTTCTGAATTATTTCACGAATTTAAAAAACTCAATAGTAACTAAAGTTATTATTTTGCAACACTAATGTGTGCGGTTTTTATAAGAACAAATTTAAATTTCTCAAAGTCTACTCTATTTTTTGTCAC
Organism: Perithous albicinctus; assembly: GCA_964016905.1. Taxonomy (NCBI): domain Eukaryota; kingdom Metazoa; phylum Arthropoda; class Insecta; order Hymenoptera; family Ichneumonidae; genus Perithous; species Perithous albicinctus. Next base: position 7,864,764 of record OZ024688.1, read on the forward strand.
GATTTTTTCATGAAATTTTATTAATATTGAATTTCTTCATTTTATAATAACTGCCGTGTAAATTTATTATTTCTTATTTATTTGCAGCACAGAATGTTTTTGAATTATTTATTAAATTATAATAATTTATAAAATATTTGTAAAACATGTCAAAACCTTTTTATTGTAATATTCTACAATACAATGTTAATACAACAATTTAAAAAAAAAGTCGTGAACAAATATTTCGAATAATGTAATATAAAATATTTCAAAAATATTCTCAATCTCTCGGTAATTTGCAAATATTTCTACCTCATTTTGATGTAGTTACAAAAATGACCGCTAGGTGGCAAATGGCCGGTGCGTTTCTCGAACGCAATTTGTCAGTTCACTCAGGAGTATTACAATCTCTCAAAGATAGCCTGGCCCACCAAATTCTTTTCTCTACTTTTCGTGATAGCGACATATTTTTTTTTTGAAAAACCATTTATTTGTTATTATTGTGAAAGAATGTCAGCGAATGATTATCGGAACATGCCAAATATATTGAGCTAAAAGAAAAGATTATTCTGAAAAATGTGCAGACCAAGTTAATAATATAATAAAGTTAAATATATTAACTTGGTCTACTATTTTCGAATAATATTTTTTTAAACGCTCTCTCTTTTACGTTAGTCAGGTTCCATCCGTTGGTTATCTCTCGTGTGTATGTGAGAGCTTTTGTTAAAGAGTATAGCCAACAATTCATGAACCCCACCAAAGCGCTCTATTCGTGGATCATTTTCCACGGTGCGCTGAGCGCTTGGTCGGCGTGTCCCGTCTCGTGATCACGTTTCGCGTGAATTCTCCCTCGTGTATAGCTGTATCGACGAGAAATGCGACCGGACAGTATTGTAAAGTGCGAAGTTCCTTTGTGTCCATCGGTAACATACTCTGATAAACGTATGTGACGAACGTGGAACGCTTCGATGGCTCCTTCTGTAATTATAAATTAATATCGAAAATCCGAGGAGGGTCGTTAGCGTGGGCGAGACTGGCTATTTAACACACGATTGACAATTTATGCACGGTAGAATTTTCGTCGGCTATTGGCCACAGAGAGTAAACCCTCGATCGTCTATCACACATTTTATAGTTACGTGATCAAAAACGTTTTTCTACCCTAATGTGCGCGATGAGGGCGAGGCGATGAGAGCTTTTACTGCTCTTATAAGGGATGAGAGAAGCGTTTGTTCTATCGAGTTCACTCAATCTCTCTTCACCTAAACCTTTTGTCACTCTATCACTCGTGTAGATGGATATTTCACAAGATTTCGTTTTCAAACTCATCGCGTAAAATGAAAAAAACGTTTGCAAAGTAGAACCTTGCAAATAGCTCCCTCATTTTTTTACTTTTTTTTAAATTTTTATATGAATGCAAAGTAGAACTTTGCAAATTGCTTCTTCATTATTTTACATTTTTTAAAAATGTTTATATGTGTGCAAAGTAGAACTTTGCAAATTGTTTTCTCTACAAGGTTTCCACTATGAGGAAGTACGTTTATCTATTTTGGTTTTATCCTATCGTGTATACACTATTTTATACACTGAAATAGATTTTATTCTTCGGCGAGCTATCGTTAGTACAAAATCTCTCTCTCTCCATATGTACAGCAATTTTGAATGAGATATAAAAAAACAAAGAATGGACACAAAGTAAAACAAAAATTCTATTACGATTTTAATCTCCATCTGAATCTCCCCTTTCACGCCGTTGTGACGCAATTCAGCGCACACGACGACGGCTTTGGAGCGTCTCGCGAGTTATAGTTTTCATAACTCCGCTTGGCCCGAGGATGATGAAGGACCTAACTATGAGAAGGGGAACGCCCTCGAGGACTCGAAATATGCCCTGGTTACGATAGGATTAGCGAGGATTAGCCCTAAAGATTTAGAATGATCCTGGCTGCAAGGCGACATTCACGCGGAGACTCGCTAAACGTCTGATCCGTATTTATAGACGCTTCTTAAGTTACATTTTCTTTGTACAACAATTTCTTTCTGAAAATTTTCGCCGTACGATGAAAAAAAAAATACTTCTCATGCAGTAAGAATATTTCAACTTTACTGTACAAGAAATATTTTTTATTTCACATATTTTACTTATAATCTATATCTAATTATTAGATAATAAATATAAATTAGAGAAAGAAGAATCGCAAAGTTACTTCGACGAAATTAACTGTTACAATAAGGACAATTTCGTATTTCGCATATTTTATAATAATATATATTCTCTGCATAATTGTACTAAAATATATACAAAGTAGAGCTAGCACTAATAAAGTTGATGCTTGATACGATGAGTTTTATTAACTTTGAATCCTTTGAGACAGATTATTCACTACAAAGTAGTACTCCTGTTGTACTACTTCCTTCCTACAAGACTTCGGGTTGGATTTAGTTCCAGCTGAGAAACGCTACATTAAATGTTAAATGGAAGCGGCTCATCTCGCGCGTTCCACGCTCCGACGAGAGCGAAAAGAAGAGAGCTCTTGCCGCAAGCCGTTCTTCGAGGCTGCGGCAAAGATCCCTTTATCAGTTCGCATAGTCTAGTTTCCGTGTACAACAGTAATGCAGAGGTCCTTTACCCGGGTCATGCACGTGATATAATCTCGGAACGAGTCTCGCTTACTCGAATTACCACGCACGTTTATGATACCGAATATTATACATATAGATTTCACGGAGATTACGCTATCTGCGATAAAGAAAAAAAAAAAAAAAAAAAAAAAGTATATGCCGGCGGTGGCTAAAACGTAGCATATAAAGCGATGTAGTAAAATACTATGAAAATCGAGTTTACAAAATAACATAACACTGAAATTTACAATATTGCTTTCTTATTCTATATCGTACAAAGCTGTTTATTCGTCTTCTATTTTTTGTAAAAAAAAACAAAAAATATGCATATTTTGAAAGGATAATTCAATTCACGATGGAACTCTCACTTTCACGAGGAAACCGTTGACTTTTGTCGCGAATTAAATGTATTCCGTCATCGGAATCCTACGATAGAAAATTTCACGAATTCTATGTTCCATCACACAGAGCTGATGAGGAAGCGATGTGCAAATATAATTTGCAGCGATTTTTGTTCTTAAGCTCAATCGTTGAAATATTCTCTGTCAATTGAGCATGTTACATGTTAGATAATATTAATTGTTAAATAATTTGAATCTTCTATTCATAAAAAACACTTTTATAGAACGTAATCGATGCATCTGTGTATTAAATTATCCAATTTACAATTTTTCTTTCCAATTGGAGTAGTATAAATCAATTAAACAAAAACTGCTCATCGAAATACAAAGAAATTGAGAAAATTAGTGACAAGACAAAACGCAATTACCTAAATAATGAATAAGGCTCAAATGAATATTTTAATTGAAATACAGCTTTGTTCGTATTTTTCACATACGAAACAAGAGCAAGTACGAAAGATGACTCCGCTGGTCTACCATTAGTTTACAGTCCCAAAGGGCACCGAACGAAGGGTTAAAGCGCGATGTTTATGGGAGGCAGCAGAGCGAGTATAAGCGCGATGGGGTTGCAAGTGTTGTATCACCAGCTACCACTACCGTTGGGGCGGTTGCGCGTGGCCTTCGAAAGTTATAATTGCTGTATGTCGTGAGGAGGGGATTGAGTGGAACGAGCGAAAGGAGGTGGGCGCTTAAAAGGAAGGATGTCTCACCGCAAAATTCCATTTTCAACATACACCTATTTGTTTTCATATTCACAGCTGGCGTTATGTTTTCCCGTCAAGGGTTGAGCGCGTTCGAGGTTTTTCCAACCCGCAGCTTTTTTTTTAACCGTTTTTCAGAGACAGCCGAGTTATCGAATAGTGCGGTAAACCAACAAGCTATTTTTACGCTTCAGCCTCTTTCCCTATTTTACTTTTCTTTTTTGTTTCCTCGCCTATTCACGGAGAAAATTATTCCTCAAGGTCGCCACAGCACGCTTTTTTCGATGATAAGTTTGCGAAAAACTTGCCCTACTTACAAAGCCTTCACTCAGGTTGTTCGAACATCAAATTTATGGATAATTTCACATATTTTGAAAAGAAAATTTACATTAAACCAGATGAAACCGAATTTATGGATTTCTGCTTGAAATGTTTAAAAATGTATAACAATCAATTTACAGGAAAATACGTCTGTTTACGTCAAGAACACATGAGATATATTTTTTTACGCAGTTTTTATAGAATCGGATTTGTAACTTTTGTTCATATGACCGACAAATATTTGAAATAATACTCATTGTTTAAAAGATTTAGATTTTTCTACAATTTCTGGGGCTTTTTCTAGATGTAAAAAACTAGTGTTTCGTCGAAGAAATTTATTCTGATGTATACTTTCGATTTGCTGAATGAAAAATCATAATTTGTTGTCGCAAAAATCAAGACTCTCACTTTGAAAGCCCGCCATTTTGTTTTAATTCAATATTTCGAAAAATCCTTTCGATTAATCAGAGGAAAAACAAATATACTAACGAAATCGTTTTAGCTTAAAATTTTTTTTTTAATTTTAGGTGACCTGACTTCGAATGACATCACTTCACGCAAAAGTCCTTTTCAAAACGTGCTTCCCCGAAATACATAAATAAATCAACCGCTAAGTATGTTTTTTTGGCCACCGGGCAAGGTATGACCCTTTAATTCCACGAGAAGGTTCGACTTTGGCAAAACTTTAAGCAGCCAACTTTGCCACTTTCTAGAGCTCTTATTCCGTGAGTTTTCGGTCGAAGGGGGAAGTGTGTTACATGCTAAGCAGGCGCTAACGATGATTTGCCGCGCCTAGGTGAAATTTAATATCAAAGGGTCCCAGCCACTCGGTTCCCTGCTTCAAATAACCAAGTTTGCAACGGTTTCCGTGAGCGTAATTTATTATTAGACAAAACTTTAACGAGCTCTTGAGTTCGAGTGGTTATACTTGTGCAGTGTAGGTTGTACGTTTCTACATAATAATAAAGTAGCACATGATCTCTTGGTAGTCGCGAAGCTATCACAGTGTCAGGATAAACGTTTCGTTATGTATTTAGCATTGTGTAATATTTTTTCAATCTTTCGAGCCACTGTTTCCAATAGTACTGCAATTTTGTTTGGTCCAATGTAAAAACTGTCGGCGGATCGCCTATCGTATAGGCTATCACAAGCAAACCCGATTTTATCTGAAAACAAAGTGAAAACAAAGTAAAAACAAAGTTATTGTGACATTTCTTTTTTTACCTCTATTTCATTGAGTCAATCACAATTCTTCTCTTATTTCATTTACTTCCAAGCAGCAATTTACCTGAAAAGGATAATTTTTGTCAGCATTCAAAGCGCCGATATACGACGCTATCTGCAATGGTGCGTCGTACGTCGAGCTCAACAGGTGCTTCGTTTTGTCCGATTTCTTCCAGTCGATTAAGCACAAGTTTCCTCTGAAACGCAAAATTCGATAAGAAGCCTCATTGATGTCATTCAACCAACAGAAGACACGGACGGTTCTGCCGAAGGCACAGCACGAGATTTTTCCGATACCGGATAACATTAAACAACTGCTGAAGTTGCTATCGTTATCGGTAGTCGAACTTTCGTGAAATCGTGCATTGGGCGTCATTGATATTAAACTTTGTTAAAAGATGCACGTTTTCGGAAATTAAAAAATGTCTGTGTGTATGATTTTTGCGACCAATCAAAAGGCTTTATCAATCCTCAGATTTTAACGACTTTAATTGGTATTCAGAAATTCGATTTCTTTATTTTCGCAAACTAGGTTTTCAAACAAATAAATATTCACATATTTCGTGTTATCAGTTTTAATTTATCTGTTCCCTCGTTCCAATTCACTCAACAAAAGCTCACATGAAACCAGTGGAGAGTGAGTGATAATATTAAATACTGCCTCGTGAAATAATAACGTGTGTCAATATATATTAAAAATGTTGAAGTATTCAAATACTCATGAAATCTCTCGCGCCGAATTATTTCAAAGAATCTCGATGAAACTGATGAAAGCTTGGAAGCATTTACAATTATGTAAAAAAGTCTTTTTGAAAATATACGTACTTTTTTAACAATCAGAAAAAGATGAAACACTAAATGAATAAATTGCTCAAGTTTGAGATTTGATAAAATTCAAATTGTGGGACACTAAAAAGTCGTCAAAGCCACTATCGTTATCGGTCGGTGAACTTCCCTAAAGTTCATACATTCAGCGACATCTTACATACGTGATAAGATTCAAGACCTTCGCCACAGTAAATCGAACGTTAGTAAATGAAATAAATCGATAGAAGATAAGTTTGAGCTCTGTTTTACCTGTACGAGGCCACACAGTCCACAACACCTCTGTAGCCAAGATTATAATGAACCACTTGCGATTCGATTACCCGAACATTCTCCATTTCGTCCAACACAATTTTAACACTGTTGTAACAAGGTTTAAGATTATCCGGGACTTCGGTCGGCGATTTTCTCAAAGTACTATCGATCGCTGAATGTAGTAATTTTCCATTCAGAAGTAGACCTGCAACGAATTGTCAATCATTGGCAAATTAATCTTTTGTTTCACTATTTCCAAATGCAACGCGTTAAATACATTGAACAGAAAAATTGATTCTGATTTTTTATAACTTTATTATAATGATTGTGCCTATGAAATCCAAAGAAAATTTTATTAAACCTTCATTTTTATATTTAAAGCATTCTCTACAAGCTCAGGCTCTTCTTACCTGAACCTCTGAGTGATATTCTTTCTTAGCACTACTTTACAATAATTTATGTCAATTTTTTACTATTTTTTCCCTCAAAAATACAGGTTTAAAAAATGTATTTGTAAATTTAACTTTCCATTTAAACAGACATTTTTTTTTTTTAGTAATAATCAAATTCATATTTTAGAAATGATTATTTTGTTTTTTAATTAGACACCTTCTATTCCTTTTAAAATTTCACAAAATGTGCAGTTCTGTATTAAATACATATTATCTTGTTTATTTGAGTAAAGAAAAAAAATTTTATTCAGTTTAAATGTAAAATTGAACTTGCTACAGTAAGTTCATTTTTGTGTGTGATTTTTTTACTACCAAGCTATAAAAAGTTAAGTAAAAAATGTAACTTCTATACTTTTAAGAATTCTGAAAAAAAAAGTCACACAAAGTACTCTCAAATACCAGTATATTTCATTCAATATTCAATAAATAAATATACAATATTTCACCTCTTTTATATTCATCAAACCCCTCCTGTCCCATTTGTTTTATCATTTTTGCCATCCAAAGTTCCAATATCTTTTTAGCATTATCTGACATGGTAGCATTAAGTATCTTTGTTACACTGGGAAATTTAAAGTACTCTTTATTCCCCATTGGTGATATAGATAATATTTCAGAACTCTGTCCCAGAACATATTTCTCTTGTTCATCCTGACAAAGTAGCGCTTCATTTATATTTTCTATAATACTCTCTCGTGGCAGAAGGATTACAGAATTAATTTCTTCTCCTTGTTCTTGAATTTCAGTTTTCTTTAAATTCTTCACATTGTCCACCGAAGATTCTGTAGGATTTGTAGTCATTGAGATTAAAGCCTCTGGCCCTGTAATTTCTTTTCTAATCTGTGATTCATCTAAACTCTTGTCAATGATTTCTGGAGACTCGGAAGATGAGATTGTTGATTTTTTAACTTTTGACGCAGAAATCTTTCGAATAATTCTTCTTTGAACTCTAGCAAGATTGTCATGGTCCTTTGCACATACCGAAGCATTTTTCTCAGATGTTTCAGAAGCTTTAGACAATTTGTTCTTTTTATCAAACTTGATACGTCGAAGACGACTGTCCGAAACTTTGAGCATCCATGACAATTCAGAATTGCCAGTAATTTCTACATTTTCAGATGGAATCGCTCGATTTTTCTCCAGTTTCAGTCTCCTAGCTTTCTCACGCTTTGTCTCTAAAAGCTCACCGAAGCTTGCTTTATGTTCTTTCATTATTCTCTTTATTATATCGGCTTTTGTGAATTTTTTTCTAACAGTTTCACTTAATAATTTATTGGCACAACATAATTGTGGCGTGAAACGCATTATTTCCATCATTTTTTCAGAAAATAACACGGTGCATAACCTCAAAGATAATTGTAACGAACGTGTTTTTGTATATTTAGAATTACGATTATGATAAATAAATATGTTAGACAATGATACCAGTGTTTACGTTCCTACAAGCATTATATTTTCTTTATTGACACAATGTAAAAAAAATACTAAATACTTGTCAATCCGGGAATATCCGACCGGCAAAATATTATGTTGACACTCGATAGCTACCACGTGTTATAGATTTCTATCCTACCGATAATCCCTGATAGCTTCTTTTTTTTAAATACTTGCATTCCAAATAAAATGTTTATTGCAACTCTATCTGATACTGAATTTCATTATTTTCGATGTGAAATTGATAATTTAATAAAAACTTTATTAAACGTGCAATTAAAAGCAAATTCATTAAAATTTAAATGCAAATTTTGTGATTTGTGTAGTCATTTAGTTTTCTTCCCGCGATTCAACAGGTTCGTGACTTTCATGATCCTCATGTTTAAAAAAAAATCCTTTTTGCATGTTTTAGGGCAATGTTGTTGACCTTCCAGATTTTTTTCAGGTTTATGAAAAAGAAAAATTCTCAAATAGTACGTCAACAATTAAAAAAGAAGAATTACAGTAAATCCAGTGTCGAAAAAAAAAAAGATGTTGAGACTAATCCGAAAAAGGGCGTGATAATAGCAGCGGAAAAATAAAATTACATTTAAAAAATATTTTATTTTATTTTATTGTTAGCTGCTGTATTATAGACTTCCCTTAATCTACGTGCTAAGTCTCAAAAACTTTGTTATTGGACACAGAATTTGCTGTAACATTTTTTTTGAAGTTGCTAACGTACTTTTTGAGCAATTCAAATTTTGGGTAATTATGAAAACACATATTCTCGAAATAAAATCTGGAAAAAATTCTTTTAGGCCTTTTCATATTTCTCTACAATATCCCAAATTGAATTTTTTTTGTTCAAAGTGGAATATACTCTCCATATATAAAAAATACTATAGTTCGCTGTTCAGCGGTTCCTTCTCTGTGGCGCTGTATGGTATGCCTGACGCCAAAGAAATTTGTTTACACCGGTTTTGTGATCGTAAGATTTTCAGTGCCTGCGTTAACTGTTTAATTTACATATAAAAGAGAAAAAAAACTGGAATAACGTAGTTGAATATCTTCAAGGGACTCAAGATGACACCGCCAATGGAAAGAATTCAGATTTTAGAAACTATTGAGAAGGATATTATCGTGTGTTTACAATGTGCTGGTAGGTTATGTTTTTACATTTTTCATAAATTCAGATAAATTGGTAACACGAAATCATTTGTTTGCAACATTCACTTAAATTTTGATTTCAGGCCAAGCTTTCATGGAATTGAGCAAAGAAAAATCGAGCCTGAAACAAGCGGAATCACAGACTCACCAATTTTTGAAGACGCTCGGCCATGTAGAATCTAAACTTAGCGAACAAATTAATTATCTGACTCAAGTTTCCACAGGTAAGTTAGTAGATTATTACTATATAGTTTAATTATTATTATACTCGGAATGTTTTATTATCTTTTAGCTTCTTCATAGCATAAGCTTTGTTATCATGAAAATTTTTTTTTCAGATTTTAATGTCAGTATACTTAGAATTGTCCAAAATGCTGAAAAATGTGGTTTAGAGAAAATGTCTGTATGTGTGTGCAGGGCTTTGAAAATTCAATTGCCCCTTACTTTTTTACTTACTATAACAGTTTGAGTGATCAGGCTGAAACTAGGCACGCAAGTAGAGTAGTTACTTAAATTAAAAACTCCACTCGAAGAAAAAAAAATCGCAACATTCAACGAGAAGCCAAATATATATAGCGATTAAGATTTTGTGTAGTTTTTAGTTTTTTGAAAAAAGGTTGTGGTTGCTCTAACTTTCGTAAAAGTTCGCCGATTCAGCTAAATAGTTCTTCATAACTGAAGATACATTCCGCCTTTTTTGTTATGAATTTGGACGAAGTCGGTAAAGCAGTTTGGATATTACGTGATTTTGAAATTCTGCTTTGCATCCTTTTTTTGATACAGTAAAGTAATTTTATTGCACACTTGAATATTGCATTACAAACAGATTTTTTTAAGCAGTATTCCTGCAAGATTAAATTCTAAAAGCTATTGAAGTTTGTAATAAATAAATCATATTTCTGTATTTTGTTATTAACCAAAGGTCTGAAATTTTGAAATGTATTCAGTCTCAATGCAAATAAAAGCTAGGGAAGAATGATAAAATGTCATTGAAATTTTCAAAATTTTCAACGTTTAATTCCCAATCTTTTTTTTTGAAAAAATTTTTTGTTTTTATTTGTTATTTCTATTTATTTTAGTAACTTTTCAAAATAAGGGTTTTGCAAAATATTAAGTTATAATTTTGTGTTAAAGTATGAATTTTGATTAAATAGAAAATAAAAAATAGAAGTCACCCCTTTTTTATGTTCTAAGTATGCTGTACAGAGGATCAAGTAATTACAGTTTTTATCAACGAAAATTATAGGAATTTTAAAGCTTGACATTTTTAGAATAGAAAGAAAAATATTCAACAAGTGAATGTCTGGGTGAAATTAAATAGCAGTCAAATGAAGTTTTCAAATATTTTGTAAAATCGTATATTTTTCCACAACAGTTTTTTCTCTTCATTATCAACAATAACTAAAACGTAACGTAATTTTTTAAAAATTCTAGGACAGCCACACGAGGGTTCCGGATATGCGAGTCAAAAAGTTTTACAAATGGCTTGGCATCGATTGGAGCACGCCCGAAGCCGAGTAAATGAATTGGAACGATTGAAGAACAAGCATCTTCACGGACGTTCGACGATAAGAACGACTCAACCACCGCCGCCACCGCCTCCACCACCCGCGTCAGGTTCTTCGATGCAAATGTCTCAGCCAAATATAAACTCATAGTTTTTATAGTTTCAATCTTTTTATAAGTAAGATCCAAAATACGTTTATAATCAATGAAAATACAGCAACTTTCATGTTCTGCTATTCACGCTTCGACGGATTATACAGATGCAGTTGTCTAATGTAATTAAAATTTGCAGAAAAAAACTCTACTACAGTACATTTCTTTTTTATTCAATATAAATCTATACACGTGAGATCTGGAAGACAATTGAAACCAGAAAATTGCAGTTAGCAATTCTGGATTGACTTTTTTTTACATGTCCCGAATTAACAACTAATAAAGAATCTTTTGCGATTCCGTAATTGCAGCGATGGCGCAATGATTTAAAAAAGAATATAGGCGACACGGGCTTGTTAACGTACAAAGGCCCGTTTTTTTTATACGTTATCAAGTTAGTAGATTGCTTTACACTAGTCAGATCAGTGCTAACGTTTCAAACCATTACTTTTATTTTCTTTTGATGGTTTAATTTACTGGTTTCGAGGATAAACTGCCTAACATAATATTATCTTAACGTAGAGAATCATTAGCAGCCATGTAATTGAAATAAAACTGTAAATTTTAGCCCTGATTTGACTATTGTAAAGCGCTTCACCATCTTTAAAGAGACCGAGTTACCTAAAAATCCTGAAAATTAAATGGTGCATCAATTGCACACATACAAATTTGTACGTTGATAAAAATTATTACTGCGCAAGCAAAAAAAATTACACTTTTCAAAGAGTACAGGTTGCACAGATAGATCAAATTGGTTTTTCAAGAACGATTCTTTTTGTTACAAAAAATAATATCCACTTACAAATATTTTTCTTTTTCTTTTTTGTGCTTGTCCAGTAGTAATTTTCATGAAACTAAACGTTTTTTATTCCTAGCACCATTTTATTTTCATGATTTTTGGATGTTTCGGTCCCTAAGTACGTCTGTTCGTTTTCACGATTGAGTCGAGCTTCAGCTCCTGGAGGCCGATTCGCTAATTGTAATTATACCGATGGTAATTCCTGATAAACAAGCACAATCGGAGCACTCGAGGCTTTAGACAGTTGTGAAAACGAAAAGACCTCTTACTAAAAAACGAGGATCTTGCCACAGAGAGCCCGGCATATTTGCAGTACCGGGATGCATACACAATTTGAAATTAGCTGATTTACTGCAAAACGTTTCCTATTATTTTTTTTTGTCTCATTTTTTGTCAATTAGTATTTTTTTATGTGCTCAGAGTAATCTACTTGATTAATTAGCAGTGTAATAACCGTTTTGTTAATGTCAAGCCTCGTAAAATCAGTCTATCGCGATATGTGCCACGAGTGATCCATCGACGAATGGATCATTGCATTGCTTGATGAAATCACTTGAGCATTCGAGGATCAATGAATAATTGTTCGATTCTTCATAAATCGTCTCAAGGCACGACGCTGTCCGTGACGACGATGTTGCGCTTAACGGCTGCGGCTAGCAGCAAGCGGGATCGTCTTTCCTCGTCCAACTGCTTCGTCAGTTGTGACATTTGCGACTGCAAATCCGTTATTTGACTCTTCAGGGTCTTAACAGTCTCCGACAGGCTCCTGAGTGCAAATTAATAAGAGTAAATCATGAATAAAGTGTTTCAATTTGTACTTTTGACTTCAGAATTAGCTTCGTAGACGCGGACGTCGTTGATATACGTCGTTGTCACGTCGTGAGGCCATTTTTGTTTTATTCATTTTTTTTATTTATTTTTTTTGTTTTTTTACATCATGACCGTACGTACCTGTCTTCGCACGAATCCCAATTTTCGATTCTACTATTCATAACGGATACTCTATCGCGTGTTTTATAAGGCGGCTCGCTATCCAACAGAGCTGAAAATTCATACGCCCTCGTTATTTTTCATTTTCGGTTGCCCTTTGTTAAACCCACTTCGACATTCGACCACAATAGATGTTTCCCGGGCCTTGATTCCATATAAAAGCTTATTATGAATGTGTGATCGGCTAATTCTGAAGTCATCCCCGAAGGTATACTAAGGATGCAAACACTTTCTATCACACATATTGCAATTTCGTACAAAAGCGAAGTAAATAAAAATTTAAAAAAAGCCAAACTCAAAAAGAAACACAATTTTTACCAAACTGACACGTGCAGCAATTCACAATTTACGTATATTTGCAAACTGAACAGAGCTTGTAAATATCAATTACAAAAATGGTACCCCGTTTTCGTAAATTTAAAACGTTGAGAAAGCTTGATACAATACTTGTGCAAATTTGGCTATAAGGGAAGGCGAAGAAAGCGGAAATTTATGTTACATACTCTTCTTCATTGAAATACGTGCGATTCGACAAATTTCACTACCTATTGCCAGCCCTTACTTTACTTATTACTCGTATCATCCCATGCAATACCACCATTCATTCCACTCAGAATGAAGCCCAATCAGATCACTTTTTAAGAGAATATGTCATATACGCGATTCTGAAGATTTTAATCCCAACATTTCTGATCTTGCAGAAAAAAAGTACTAAGAATTTTTTTACGATGGTCGTAATTACTGCAAAAGCATATTTTTACATAGAACTAAGTTGCCGAATGTCGGCTCGCTTACCCGCAAATAATTATGCAGCTATTGTCTCATGTGCATGCTTCCGTATTTGCAGTCATATTTTCGACAACGAAATGCTAACTTCATTTAAAATTTCCAAGTTAACATTTTTTTTTCGAACTGATTATTTATTATAGCTTGATGTCGTGTTTAAAATTTTTACGAAAACTTTTGTTTGAGTTTTTATCATATCTTTTGTTGCAACTGAAACTGTATTTCTAAATTAAAGATAGCCGATTCCGTTAGCGGATTATGATGTAACGGGAAATATGACTGCAAATACGGAAGCATCTTACCGCAATAATTTTATAATTGTTTGCAAAACAATTGATTGAGTGTTGCAGCACTGTTGCCAACAAAATAATTTCTGGAAAGTGCCTACATATTTAAAAATATATTACTTTTTAAAGTAATATAGAAACAACTTTTTAATATTTCTAAAGATTATAATTATCGTCGTTACCCTTTAAACACAATTTTGAAATATTGCATGTTCAATGGTAATATTAAAAACGAATGAGTTTAACAGTAAGTGACATATTCCCTTACAGAAAAAAAAACAGAATTTGCCAATTTACAATTCAGTAAATAATCCAGTACAAATAAACGTTCTTGCTTGTAACAAAAAAAAAAATCGAAATTTAGATTCTATCGCAAAAGCGATTGAAATAAAAAAATCACGTCTTACCAGAATGCACGGTGAACCTAGCATTGACGGTCAGACAATAACCCTCGATGACTTTCAATATGATCGCATCATCCTCGAACTGACGTTCGTCTGAAATCACAAACTCTTTTGTATTCAGTAACTCAACATTGAGACTATTTCTTCTTTTCATATTTTTTGTTATCAAAATATTTAAATTTCCAATCGTCATATTTCTCTCCGCAAATAGTTAATCCTCTTAAAACTTTGCAGGATTAAATTAATCCAACTAACATATCAAATACCTAAAACAAAGTTGTTGAAAAGAAATATCACTGATACAAAAAAAGAACACAGTTTTTCGAATAAATAAAATTCGAAATTAAGTGGGAAGACCATTAAAGGGTTAATGTCTACTCACTGGGCGTTCGTGGCGTTCTACCGGAATCCGTGGGGTCAGTTTTTCCATAAATCTTGAGCGAATACAAAGGCGGCGCCGGTCGTAAAGAAGCGAGACTCCAAGGTGTTTTAATCCCTGGTGACGAACAGTGTTCCATTCCCGATTGTTGGGGCTTTCCGTTTGACTGATTGCTCGCCTACATCGAAATAGAAAAAAAAAAAAAAATACTTGCATCAACGCTACAACTCCAAAAATCAACGACCGAGAAATACTCTCTAAAGCTCGATCGACCCAAAATTACGCATTCTCCAGTTAAAATTAATTTCCTTAAACTAAATGCACTGTTACGCCTGCGTTAACGGCGTTTTATTAATCCAAGTCCTTATCGAGTGAAAATTATTTCAATTGTCCGTGTCGCGGTGTGATCTTAAGGTTAGTACAAAAATATCACAGCAAAAGCATACTTCTCACAACATGGCTGTGGATCGTAATAAAGCGTCACCGCAAAAAAAAACTCACGGTTGTCAAGAAAAAAGAAAAAACGAAATGAGATACTATTAGTAGCGAAACTGTTACTGATAAATCCAATGAATACGTAAAAATTAAAGAAAAAAAAAACGTGAGAGTAAAAAAAAAGGAAAAACAGCCATGCCATGGAAGCAGCTTGCCTTGTTTCGTCACTCCCGTTATTCCGGGAATCTTTTTCTTGAGCCACCAGTGTGCGTAAAGTCCAGAAGTATAAATTTGTTCCGGTTGTTTTTCCAGCTCATCAACCTCCTGATGATTATCCGTTGGCCTATTGGCATGAATCTCGTGTCTACCGACTCTCTTAACTACATTTTGATGCGCTAATGGTATTGGTTGCGTGGAACGTTTACGATTTGTATTGTCGAACACCAATTTCGGTGGTACAAAGATAGTTGTTGAGGCGGCGCAAGCACCGATCTCATTCTCATCGATAACTTCATCAGTACGACCGAAATCTTGAGTAAAATCATCTCTGCTCGGTGTACTTTTGTAAGCGACAAAACTACTGGCAGCGCTTTCCGTAGACTGCAAAGATCTGTCGCTGTTTCTCGGTGTCGAGCCAAATGGCGAGCTGCAAATACATTGATGCTCGAAATTTCGCTCGTCGCTTTCGCTGTCGCTGTGGGATGTTTGTTCCAGTTGTGCGCTTCTATCACGATGACTCGGATAATATTTGTAGCAGGAATTCAAGTCCGACGAGTTCAAACGATAACTATCAGCCATACCAGAGTCTGTGGAATGTAAACTCGCGGTTGTCGTTACCAATTGACCGATTCCGCTGCTGCCGCTTGTGCAGCCATAATTTTCGTTATCGAAATTACTCTCCCGTATAGTTGGTAGTTGCGAATGCGAATCGTCGAGTCGGAGATTCTCGAGATTTGGTATTTCGTAACTGCTGCGAGTTGATTCGATGGATTTCCAATTTTTCATCGCTGTTGTCCAATGCTCGAAATTCGGATCGCAGTCTGAACTGTCGTAATCGTTGTTGTCGTGTGGAATTGTAGGCACAAGAATATTACTACTAGTGGGAAATTTATAGAGATTCGATGTGCCGACGCTTGCGGATGGTACGTTGTTAGGCAAACTTTTACACGTATCGAAAGTCGGCGGTCTGTCGTTATCTTTTGCATTTATGACGCCCAAAGACGTTGATGAACCAAGGGGAACATGAGAATTTTCTGTTCCTAAATTTCGGAGATCCTCACAGCCAATTGCGTATCTAACATCGAGAATTATAGTTGATTTGAGCAACGAGCGCGTTCCCTCGTTAGTTGATTCTTTTTCCTTAACGAAAACGCTGTCTGTACTCGATTCTGAATTTCTACTATTCACCGGATATATCGTGTACGTAACCGTACACTTTCGCATCTTCACCGCACTTAAATCTGGCTTATATATGTATTGGAGATACAAAAGTTTCTTCATCAATTCCGGTGTTATTACTTTTTTTCTCACTAGCCTCGCGAAGTACTTGGATAGTCGGTTAAATGGATGCTTGGTGTAACTCACGTGGGACATTGTCGGCGATCTCACGAGACTCGAACTTTGCTCTTGGGTCAATAGTTCAATCCACTGCTGACGATCGTCCTTGTTTCCGCACAGAACGACGATACTCTCGATCATTGGGCCTGAATAAATTAAAAATTAGGTATTGTATTAAAGTTTTGCTTTGTCATCGAAGCGGCTTTCATGAAAGATTTTTTGGATGTTGAAATTCCATCAATTAGTTATTCAAATGAAACATAATGCTAATATACTATGTAATTTTTTTTGCGGATAGTTACTAAAAAAAAATTCTTTTTACCGATTTCGGCAATTTCTTTAGCTGAAATATTCACTGTGCATCGATAGAAAGTGGCGTTAAAAGTTTCATTGATTTCAGAACGTCCCGGAAATTAAGCATTAAAAAGGGTTAATACTTCGAACTCACGGTTGTAGAAAAATATGGAAAAATAGTTCTTTCAAATGTAAAAAAACAGGTGCAAAGAAGAACTTGCACATTTTTACCACATATTTTGTATCCCGTCGTACGCATATCTTACTCTATGAAAATGGAAATATTGAGCAACTTGTGAGTACCACGATCTAAAAATACGAGGTAGAAAACGTGTAAGCTCTGCTTTGTAATTATTCCTTGAAATAAATAAAATTTTACCTGATATCTCGAAAGCATTACGAACGTCTTCTGTGTCTTCCGTAGCAACTACGTCAATACCAGTTAACGGCAGTTTTCCCTGTAAGATAATTTAGAAAAAAGGCAGATCGTTATGGACCATTTTACGTCGAATCGTAACGCAAAAAAAAAACTACTCATACTCACTTCGTAAACGAAAGAGCTCATTCTTGGACTCGTGCTGAGTACCAATAAATTCATTGGAAAAAGAACAAAGTATCTGTCTCGCCGTTCCATTCCCGCGGCCAAAGTAACTGGCCCAACGTGAAGAATTTCCCCCAAAGAACTCAGCTCCTCGCCTTCCCATCCCTTTATTCCCCCGGTTAATACGTGCAGAGCGAGTTCCTTTTGCTTTCTTATACTCGCACAACGCTCCTAATAATGCATGAAAAATAATTACTGGATTATAATCTATTCGGCAGCATATTACAGAATTACATTCGTAAAGGCGATTTAAGTATTAAGTCGATTTAAGTATTAAAATAAAAATTTGCCAACCGATATTTCTCTATATACGCAAACGCTGCGTTGCGTATCACCGCGATCGGAATGATTTTTTTCTGTATGCCTTTCCAATTCCTGTAGCATTGCGGAATATTTCTCCAATCTTCGGAATGGTTTACTGAGGCCGGTGGTCAGAACGAGTATACCTGGTGTCACAGCACCACTACGTTCCATAAAATCATTTAATTCGTCTCTGAAAAAGTGAAAAAAAAAAAAAACATTAAACCGATCAATACTTCCATTTTTCTATTACTCGTT
Organism: Perithous albicinctus; assembly: GCA_964016905.1. NCBI lineage: Eukaryota > Metazoa > Arthropoda > Insecta > Hymenoptera > Ichneumonidae > Perithous > Perithous albicinctus. Next base: position 7,882,879 of record OZ024688.1, read on the forward strand.
GAAATTTAACTTACTCGTTGTTCAATTAAATTTCGTATACTGTACAAATATTATAATTTCATATACTATACATATGTACTTCATATAAATTCTAAACAGTTTATATGTTATTATTGAACGAGCTCGAGCCCGAAAATCGTGTATTTTAATCGGAAACTCTTAGCGAATTTTAATAATAACGTCGTTTGCAGCAATAATTTTTTGTTTCCCTATCTCACATACTATCCAGTATGTTCAAATTAAACGAGACGATTTTTACTTTGGCTGTTCACCGTTTGTCAGGTGTTTACTTATTAGATTAGTTATCCTAAATTAAGTCTGATTTAGTAGCATTTTTATGTGAAGAACCTTACAATTAAAAAATCATATGATTTGTAAGTTTTGCTATAAAATACAAAAAGCTATAACCTTTTTCAATACCTCAATACTATTAAATAAATTCCGAAAAATAAAGAAAAATAACAATATTTACCTATATTGATCCAAGATGGAAACTGCCTGTGGATGACCACTGCAATAGGCCATGTGAATTGCTTTCAGTCTCGGTGCCAACATCAAAAACAGATTTCCAACTCTAGCATCAGGACCTTGAGCCACAGCAGCTTCCAGACTACTCAAAAGCCTTTGATGGGCCTCCAGTACATCGTATATGTTGCCTATTAACTGCTTATATTCTTCTTTCTTCAAACTGCAAAAAACATAATGCAAAACAATTACTATAATACGCAAATGCAAATTTGCATATGTGCAAATTTTTAGCTATCAATTTAAAAAGCTTATCACAAGTAAAGTAATGTTCTAAGACCTTTAGGATTGAATTTGAGCCGAATCTATAAAGAAGTCCGGATTTTTCAGGATTTTAAAATCATCAAAAAATCGATGTTTCGCTCTAACTCGTGTCAGTATTGATCACTTCAGCTCAAACGTTTCACAGAAACATAGTAATATTAGTACTAATATCAATTAGATATTAGGTAACATCAAATTTTAGTATTACTTGAGAACATTTTTTTTCCTGAATTGCAATTTCTGCAATTTAAAAAAAAAAAAGAATGCAAAGTAGAACCTTGAGCCTTACTTCATCATTACTTTTCACTATTTTACAAAGCCTCCTTCTTGAAGATGCCAAAATTGATGAACATACATCCTAATATAGGTAACTTTGCAAAATATTGGAAAATAATGAGGAAGCAATGTATCCGCTAATTAACTCACATGTTGCTCAACTCTAGAGACTGAAGAAAATTGTTTGTAAGTCCCTGTAACTCGGCTACATTGGCCTTTTCAGAGTCCACGAGATCCTTCAGCACAATATCACGATTAAGCCGTTGGTCCTTGACCGGTGATTCGTGATTGATCTTTTCGGGTGACGTTTTGAACGAGCCGTGACCAGCTTCTGCTTGAAAAACATCAGATATGAGGATAATCTTGTTGAACTGGCAATATGCAAGGGAAACGAAACTATGCTAGGCAATATTTACCCCCAGCTCGATATTCCTTGACATAGTTGGACGGAAACCAGCCAGTTTTTTCATTCAAAGTACCCTCCCACCATCCTCCGTCCACAGCCTGAGTTATAGTTATGACATCGCCTTTTCTGAAGCACAACTTTAAACCAAAAAGTCACTCAGACACACGCACATGCAAATCTCGTAAGTGAAATTTTCTAAAATTACTTGGTCATTAAAAGTGTAAATATATCGATTTCTCATATAAGTGAATATTATATGTCTCGTGTTTTTTTTTTTTTTACCTCATCGTTGTTTTTTCCCTTGAAGGAAAATAATGCTGTGACATGTTTCGGAGCATCGGATTTTGACATCGTGCCCGACGTTCGTGACCGACTCTCACAATTTGAAAGATGAGAAAAATGAGATAAAAAGGAAATAAGAGCAATGGTTCTCCGAACTGTCAGGGTGGTCTTTGCAGGCCTCTCAAGGTTTCCGCTTCACGGGTTTATAAATATACTTGTCTCGTGCGGAGACGATGTATAACGAGCTTTTCATTCATTTGTCGTTACTTTCGTTACTTTCGGTTTTTCGCGTCGACGGAGAGAACGCTTTTGTTCCTTTTTTCTTAACGAAGAGGCTTTCGATAGTGAGAACAAGGATTTCACATTTTTATTATTTTTCCTCCTCACTGACGCTAATTAACTTTCAAATACGAGAGATTCGAATACGTATCTCTCGCGAAACTACGCAAGATATGCAGATTTTTGTTATAGGTTACTTGGGCATAGAATCTCCAATTATGTACATGATAAGGTAACTTTCAGGGATTATAGGAACATTTCTTCTGAGAGAGCGAGACATTTTTCATATTAATTTCTCAACAGCCAATCAGCAGACGAGTACGACGTAAAATCTGTCGGTCACGTGCTTTTCGACCAATATAAAAATACGCGCGTGAATCTTAAAGAAAGAACGGCGCGAAAATTTGAATATTTCAAATGAAAACTTCGAGCAGGTTAGATATATTACGGCGTATAGGCATATGATGAATTTTAATCCACGAAAAGGAATTTTTTATTTTCCTAATATCTTTTTATATTGTTGTTATCACTGAATAGTACCATGTTTGATTTTTAATAGTCTTTTATTTCTCGCCGTTCATGATATATAAAAAAATTATATTTATAATTAAACATTTTTTAAACAGTATAGTATAAAAATAGTATAGAAATTTATGATAATCATGTTGAGCTTGTTTATCTAGTTAACATTTTTTTTATAATATTAAGTTTCACCAAAGTATCGTCTTTTGCCTTATTAGAAAAATTCACAAAAATTCTGCATTAAAAGCCTGAAATTTAAACCTTAGTTTTATTATAGAAATATCAATTTTTCAAACTTCAACAACAATGTTATTGTTTTTTGTCAATAATGTCTTTAAATTAATAATTTGTTAATTTTAAATAAATAAGAAACAAATAAATAATAATAATAATAAATAAATTTATTGTCAAAGTAATGGGCATTTTTTAATTAATTTTTAAATAAACAGCATATGTTTTATGTATTTTTAATACATAATAGGTAATGAATATAATCTAGGAATAACTGAAAATTAGTGTAAAAAACAAAAATGATAAAATTTCGGATTTTATAGGCAACATTTTGGTGAATGTTTCTTATTTTCTTAATAAGAAAAAATGAACGTATTTAGTGAAATTTAATATTTTTAAACCTTAAACTAAATAAACATGTTCCATGCGACGATTATTAATTTTAGTACTATTTTTACAGTAAATTGCGTTACATGACAAAAAAAATCGGACTCTTTATTTCTGTAACAATCTTATTTTTAATTGGAGTCCAATTTTTCTTTACTACAAATTACACTTTTGATATAAATCACGAACCCCGGAAAAAAAATCTAATAAAAATCACGGGTATTCTTTTCAATGATAATAACAATATAAAAATATATTAGAAAGTTGGAAGAGGTTCTCGGGGAATATTCCTGTCATCCACATCCCATCCTGTATTTATTTTTTACTGAAATTGAACAAAATTTAATTAATTTTTACTTGTCACTTTAAAGTGAGACTTTTAGAATTATTTACAAAAAATAATGTTAATTACCCAAATCATATAATGTCGAGAGAAAGTGATTCATTAAAAACGTTCTTTCGTTTAATATTCCACAATAAAATAAAAGAAATACAGTTCGCGAAATGTGTGTATTTCAATTGGAATCTCGGTGGATTTTTAAATATCACGGTGTTTGAGCTATAATTTTTTTTTTTAATTCATTAAATAGAATTTCTCATCAAAGTAATTTTTAATTATAGTTTTTCAATATGTTTTATGTATCCTTAAAACATAATAGCTAAAATAAATATAATTTAAGAACGACTAATAATTATTGTGAAAAAAAAATAAAAATTCTAAAATTTTGTACTTCACATTCTGTCGTCCTGTTCTATATATTCAAATCGAAGGAGATGAAACAAACTTTGAGGACACTTAAAAAAAATCCACCAAAATCCAAAAATCCAAAAATTCAAAAATTTTCAAGTCGTTCATTCGTTTAATTTTCTAATACAATTTATAAATACAACGTAGAAAATATCGCCTATGCTTATTTGGCATTGCTAAATTTGACTTGACTTGCTCGATGAGGAATCGTAACATTGTCATTATGAGTATCATCCTCATTAGATGATCCATCAGAAACAAAACCCCTGTTGTTATAGACGAAACCATTCTCGTGCGGTACTGAGAGATGTTGCTGACTTCGACCGGGAATATTGTCAGGTTTTTGATAAATATTATCAGTTTCGTATTGTTGAACCTGGGATCGTCGTTTTTCAGCTGCGATCACCGATCGTCGCTGCTCGAAGGCCTCAAACACCTTACGTGGTATACGCGTCGACATCATTTGCGACATTTCTGAAAAATGTAGAATATTACACATATCAGTATCAGTGAATCATTATCGTACATTTAAATGGGAATATTGTTGTCCCCTTACTTTCAAACGCGATTTATTATTCGCTACAAATCATTTTACAGTAATTAATTTTTTTTTTATTTCTGACCTTACTGCCAATAAAATGTAGAAATATTTTGTTAAAAAAGAAACAAAAAATATATGACCACAAAAATTTATTGAAAAAAAAAACGATACGAAAAATCAAAGTAGTAGTCCATATAATAATAATAATCCCTATTATCTGTTATTTTTTTTTCTCTTTTCATTTTAGTAAAAATTTTCTACATTTTTTACTGATCTGTTAGAATATGTTAGAAAAAAAAATAATATTGAGTTATTTATAGAATAAATAAATAAGCTAAGTGAGTTTGAAAGTAATGAGATGAGACTGTTAAAACAAAAAAAAAAGAAGAAATACCTGATCGAGGGTCGTTTAAGTTTTTCCGGAACAATGTATCTAAGCTCGCTGGCAATTTAGTTTGTTTGTCCTGGGAATCGGCAAGATCGTGAACTGTTGTACGCTTTCCCGGTGAAATTGAAGCAGCTCGCCGAGCAAAAATCGGCACAGCATTTTGTTCAACAGCGCGTTGTAAACCATCAGCAAGATCCTCTGCGTGTTTCTCCAAATCGTCTTCTGCTGTCTGATCCGCAGTCTTAATAATAATTAATAAACAATAAACGATAAATAATAAATAATAAATAATAAATAATAAATAATAAATGATAAATGATAAATGATAAATGATAAATGATAAATGATAAATGATAAATGATAAATGATTAATGATTAATGATTAATGATAAATGATAAATGATTAATGATTAATGATAAATGATAAATGATAAATGATAAATGATTAATGATTAATGATTAATGATTAATGATTAATGATTAATGATTAATGATTAATGATTAATGATTAATGATTAATGATTAATGATTAATGATTAATGATTAATGATTAATGATTAATGATTAATGATTAATGATTAATGATTAATGATTAATGATTAATGATTAATGATTAATGATTAATGATTAATGATTAATGATTAATGATTAATGATTAATGATTAATGATAAGTGATAAGTGATAAGTGATAAGTGATAAGTGATAAGTGATAAGTGATAAGTGATAAGTGATAAGTGATAAGTGATAAGTGATAAATGATAAATGATAAATGATAAATGATAAATGATAAATGATAAATGATAAATGATAAATGATAAATGATAAATGATAAATGATAAATGATAAATGATAAATGATAAATGATAAATGATAAATGATAAATGATAAATGATAAATGATAAATGATAAATGATAAATGATAAATGATAAATGATAAATGATAAATGATAAATGATAAATGATAAATGATAAATGATAAATGATAAATGATAAATGATAAATGATAAATGATAAATGATAAATGATAAATGATAAATGATAAATGATAAATGATAAATGATAAATGATAAATGATAAATGATAAATGATAAATGATAAATGATAAATGATAAATGATAAATGATAAATGATAAATGATAAATGATAAATGATAAATGATAAATGATAAATGATAAATGATAAATAATAAATTTCACACATGTATCGATATCATGTGTTAGTAACAATTTTAAAGTTAAACTTCAAACTTACTTTGTTACAGCAACAGCAACCAATATTCGTATTGGCAAGCATGTGAGCAAAAGTACCCCATCGATGAAACAGCATGGCAATGAATTGTACTCCTAGAATAAGGACGAAACCGACGATGAAGAGACATCCAATCGGCTCAAGCATCAAATAGTCTTTTGCAAGGTAGACCTGAAAATGTTGTGATTTTGTTATTTTTGGCGACTCTGATTTTAAGACAATGACGGTCATGAAGAGAATTTATATGAAATGATCCATTTTTAGACATTCTGTTTTCATTATTTTTTTTAATCGAAATTTTGCTCAAATTTTCGCATGGACCTTAAGAGAAATCTCTTAGCGACCATTTCTTATAGAAAATTTCTCTTCGATACATTTTAATCTAATCGAATTTTAAATCTAATCAATCATTGTGAATTGAGATGAAAAATTTGCAGCCTGATATCTCAGAATTTATAAGAGTCGTGTTTACAGATATTTAAAATAAAATTGAAATTTTCATAAAATCGGAACCGCTCGATCGATCTTTGCCAAATTTATCACCAGTCATGTTTCAATGTTCCTCTATTTGTGCATAAAATTTCTGACCGATATATGAGAATTTGCAAAATTCATGGCGTGAAAACACTTTTTATTTTTTTTTTCAAAATTTTCAAAATGCTGGTAAAATCTGAAATTCTCAACCGATTCGTCCCAAATACAATGTCAAACGTTGTTATACGATAGGCCCACTTGGGAACCAAACTTGAAGAAGATACATGAAAAATTACAGCAGTTATCGTGCTGACAAGGAAATCTACACATACAGATATTTTTTTCTAAATCCTTCTTCTCGACGTTTCAGACACGAAAATTCCGAAAAAAGATTATTTGAAGAAAACAACAATTTCTCTTTGAGAAAATAAAATAAAATCAAGTTTTTCTTTGGGCCTGTGCGAAGATTCGTAAAAAGTTTCTGGAAATAAAAAATAGTCAGTACAGATGATGATCTATGAACTGGGCTAGATTGTCTCAAATAAAATTCAAAATGTTTGGAAAAATTAAAAATATGCACTGTTCATTATTAAGCAGCTGCAAATTTCAATCAACCTATCTCTCTCCCTCTCATTTATCATCACTCCATCTATCTGCACTCACCTCCATATTATTAGTTGCCGCATACGTTATATTGTAAGTTGCACCGAGAGGCCATTCGAAATGTAAAATACTCTTGTTAAGTTGCATAAGAAATATAATGAGGACGAACAGAGCGTTGAGCATGAAGAACTTGAAGAGAAACTCATCTCGCAGGGCTTTCAACCCTTTCGCTGTTTCTTTCTATTAACAAACACAAAAGATAATTTTCTACTAATTGAAGAAATGTCCAATGAAATGTTTTCTACTAATGAAGAAATTCAATTTTCACCATAACGAATGTCAATTTACTTTTTGCTTTTTATTCTCTTCAATAGGATGCAAATATTTCTCAATGAGACCTTCCCAGAATGTTTCTTCCTCGCGCGATAAAAATTCAACGCCGCCTTTTCGCAGTCTTTCATCCTGCAGCCAATAAGGAGAGACGAGGAAACTGCCGGTTTCGCGAGTCGAACCATTGGCATACAAATCCGAATCGAAGTCCGAACTATTATGAGCATCTTCGACATCATCATCATCATCATCATTATCACCGTCATCGTAGACGTCGGAATATTCTTCGGGTTGGCTGTGAGTGACGGATGTGACTGTGGAATCAACGCCGTCGAAATTATTTGGCTTTCCAGGATGTTTCTCAAAACGACGATTCTTCGGAGATTCAATTACATCCGAATTTCTGAAGAAAAAAAAAATGAAGATATATTTCATTTCATTAATTTGATCTAATTTACGGGTACGAATGGGTCAATTATATTTTCTTCTGTTTTACAAACTTTTCCATTGCGTCCAAACGCGAACCAATACGATCCAGAGACGCAGTGAGCTTTTCAAATTTAAGATCTTCATCGGATGCTGCATCTTTAGTGCATAGCATGCATTTGAATAATCCAGCTAAAGAAAATTCTATAGAACCCGTTTCTTTCACTTTTTCAATTCGACTTTTCGCTTTGGTATCAGATTTTTCATTCTCCGATTTATCTTTCTTGTCAGCTTGTTCCTGTTCCTGAAATAAAAATCGTATATAAATTATTAGTAATCTGGTTTCGATTTTGTTAGTTTTCCATTATTACTTAAATACAGAGAAAGCTTTGTTTTTAGGAACATTTTTCTTTCGAGATTTTAATTATTTACAATAATTTATTATTATTTTAATTAATTAATTAAAATACAATCCACAATTGTATTTTTATTTTGAAAAATATAAGAAATAGTGAAAGCTTTATTTAAATGATTGTGAATTTTTGTTTATTTATTTAAAATAAGAATGCAAAGTAGACATACTTTCTCATAGAGGAAGCTTTGTAAATATTCAAAAATAATGAGGAAGCAATGTACAAAGCTCTCTAATTTCCATGCTTTTTTTTATTACCGTAGGTGCTGGTGTGGAATCCCTGGTACCCCATGTGACATTGTCAACATTGAAAATCGAAAATATTATGAGCAGCATGTACATGGAAGGTACAGTGACATAATAGACGAGACCACAGAGAAGACATGACAATTCTTGAGGATGCAACAGCCCAGCTATAACAATTTGACCTGCTACCACGAAGAAGAGAATTGTGCTTGGTGCAACCCAACCGTCTTCAGCTATTTGGATCATTATGCCGACTAAGACGACGATCATGACAAGTCCGTAAAATGCTGAGATCACGGCTGCTACCATCAACTGCAAAAATTCATCAAAAATACAGTCAATTGTAGGAAATTATATCATAAACCTTCCTCATATTTTTTGAAGATGTTGGTGTGGTTGAAAAAAAACGTAGAAATTTTTCCAGATTTTTTATTGCATATTCCAGCTGTTAAAAATTTCTGAAAATAATCATTGTTTATTTTTTAACGCCAATACTACGGCTAGCAAAAAAAAATCATTACAACATCAAATTTTGGGTTTTCAACGTACTTTCCGACAACATTTTTTGTAAAATTCTCCGATTTCATTTTATGCTATTTTTCGATTAAATAAAATTGTCACTTTTTTCATCTCCGAAACGGCATTTTCGATTTAGATGAAATTTAATTGAAAAATAGCATAAAATAAAATCGGAGAATTTGACAAAAAATGTTGTTGGAAAGTACGCTGAAAATCCAAAATTTGATGTTTTTATGATTTTTTTTTATGAGCCGTAGTATCGGTGTTAAAAAATAAACAATGATTATTTTCAGAAATTTTTAACAGCTGGAATATGCAATAAAAAATCTGAAAAAATTCCGACGTTTTTTCTTCAATTCCAATTATATTTGTTTACCCTCCCAAATATGTTTTGCCCATTTTACCAATTTTTTTCTATTGGCATTTTGTATACTGCAGTTTATATAAAATTAAGAGCAAAATAAAAATTGTTGGAATGAGTGACAAAAAAGATAATTAAACAAAAAATAGCTCTGTCGATGCAAAAGAATGCCTCACATTCAATATGCTATGCCAATATGCGAATGTGCATATTCTACTTCACATATTTTATCAGACAAAACATTCGCACAAGATTTTTCTTCTGTTCCAAATTATGAAATTATACTTACTTGAATCTTCGCTTTACATAGTATACATACAACGACGAAAATAGCAATTGGGATGAGATTGTAGCCAAAACTGCTCCAATTATCGATACGAAAAGCTGAAACAAACGCTCCAACCAGCATAAGAAAAATGGTACCAGGTCCAAGCACAGTACTTCCTAAAAAGGAGAGAGAAAAAAAAACAAGAATAATAAGTAAATCGCTAATTATTTAAAAATTTAATAAACATTCACACGTGACATGTATATTTGCGTTTACATTCATATTTACCCATCAGAATCCACTGATACACGATGTACAACCACGAAATATCATCGTTGACTTTTCTCGTTTCATCCGCTGTGCTCAATAAATCGAATATATTTGCAATAGTCGATGGAATCCATCGTCTTCGTTGATTGTAAAATTCATTGAAAGTCTCTGGCGCGTGAGTATAAGAATCGCTGGCGGCTGAATATTCCACCTAATTATTATTAATTAAATATTAATTTTTTGTTTTTAAATCTATTTGTTTTTAAATCTAATTTAAATCTACTGTACATGATTTATTTTTTGGCAAATTCGCATGAATTGAACGAAGTAAAAGTGAATTTAATTAAAATTACTTACGCGATAACCGACTTGTAGAATCAATGTACAAAGCCATCGATCTTCGCCTTGATCATATTGCACATAATGCCTAGGCTCCGTCGCTTCAATTGCATATTTTCTCATAACATTGTGTTCCATGAGAGCTCGAGCCCTGAAAAGGGAGAAACAGCCAGGACTGCAAAGCACACTGCCAATTGTGTGCTCCGTCGATTTTTGCAACCAGTGGCCAATAGCATATTCGAATTTTTGAAACCACACCATTGGACCTTAAAATATGAAACTTATTAATTTATTTTATTAATTTGTTGTGTATTAAAGCAGAGTGAATCCCATTAAATTTACAGATATTCAAAATATTCTCATTAATTTTTTTCTTATTGATTTATTTTCCAAGTGGCAAAATTTTTCTTTTTTCGTTTTTATAATTTGCACACTTTTGACAGAAAATCAGTGGGCTTAAATATTCCCAAATAATTATTATATGAGGAATATTTTAAATTTTCAGAATTAAGCATAAATTATAGTATATTAATATTGTTCTCTAGCGTAAAAAAAAGATGTGAAATTTTAATAAGCATTTATCATCAAATTTTCTTGATCGTATACAAGAACATCCAGTTCCTTAATTGGATGGTTTACTCTATTTTATTTATGTTAAATTATTATTACCCGAGCCAATCGGATGAATCCGACCGCATGCTGCTCCGAGATCCTTGTTTCTTTTCATAAGATCAACCAGCACTTTGACAGCCGATGGTCGAAAATCAATGTCACCGTCCAGTGTCAAGAGATACGTATTTTCCGCAATTGTCACCTTCCTCTCACGACTTATTGGCCGATCCATTAAACGGTAACCCAATAAATAGTACATGTACATCACCTGCAAGATAATACATTGAATCATATTTCTTATGGCTTTTTTTAAAAAATGATTTTTTTTTTAAATGAACGAATTAATATACAAGGTATTTCTCGTCGACTTTTGAAACTTCTGACTCTTTCAAAATTGTTCTAATATTTTTATTTTATTTTATTATACCCAATGAAAGAAATATTGTAATTTTCTTTTTCATTTTTTTTTTTTTTTTGAAAATCCCTAATAAATTATAGAAATTTTAATTGTAAATATTTTTGTCTGAGTTCGAAAATCTGAAAAAATAACACACGTATTTAAGAGAACAATAATTTTTAATCTAAGCGACAAGTGCTTTTTTGTTTCATTTTAAAGGTTTATTCTATTTTTTAAATTTTAAGTGATTTTATTCGTGCAGTTTTTGATCACTGGATTTTAAAATTTATATGTAGAGGAATTTAAAGGAATTATTTACAAATCATTCGAGAATAATTAAAAGCAGTGAAACTGCAGCTCTACTGATTTGAAGCAAAAATCAGGTGTATAATTTATTTTGCTCGAGTTAATGCATTAACAAAAACAAATTACATCTTCTTATATAGATTAAAAAAGTTCCTGTCCAGTTTTTTTGATAGACTTAAAAATTTCGTTATCTTATACTCGATCGTATGATTTTTTTTCAGACTTTTTTCACCTTGAACACATGAATTATTTATTTTACCATAAATTTGATTCAAAATTACGTAAGTAAATTTGAAGAAATGTTCTTCTTATAGGCCACAAATAACGAAATTTTTTTTTATTTTTTTTTTTAATTGTGGACAGCGTAAACTATTTTTGGGATACAAATGTTTTAGTGAAAAGTTGTAAATAATTCAAGAGTCTATTCAAAGATGTTTTATTTCTAAATTTGAAATTTGGTGTTTCTTTTGGAATTATATCATCTGATTTTTAGGAATACTTTGGAATTTTTTTTCTTTAATTTGAGTGAGTGTACTGATATGAAATGCCTCACATATTGATCGGGCAATTCCTGCCCTTCTAGGATTCTTCTAATTTCAAACTGACACAAAAGGCTGTTGAACTTTAAAGCCTATGACAAAAAAATGGCTAATTTAAACTGACTTTAAAATCCCTTTAATTGTATTTCAGCTTTATTTGATGAACTGAAATTCAGATTCAGGTTTGAGATCAGAAAAGAAGAAATTAAATTTGAGGTCGTCCTTTTATTAGTAATTTTGTTGAATCACAGAAGCTTATATCCAAATATGAGGCATTCCATGACAGTTCAGCCACACAAAAAAAAATTGTTTTTGCCGTAAAAATCGTATTAAAATATGTCAAATAAATCTAGAATAATTTTTTTCGTATCCGTTATGAAAACCCACGCATTTTCATTTTTTATAAACGTCTGTCCGATGAATCCTTCCCAAGATACAGCGATCTGAATAAAAAATGAAAAAATGCTAATATCTCAACAGGTTTCATCTGTATAATTTTGAAACTTGGTGAAGTTTTTACAAAAACATTATTGGATTTTTTCCAATTTTTTCCAATTTTTTTTTTTTTTGGCTAGCTGAACTGCCTTATAAATGAATTCGTTCCATAAACGTTGATGTTTCTTGGTCTCTTTAAAAATGTTGCTCACCTGACTCCATCGTTTTCTATGCCTTATTTTATTTTTGTCCTTGAGATGCACAATCATACTCGTTTTTCCAGGCAAAACCCACTCCAAACGTCCACCGTAAGGTGCAGGATACTTCATCGGTGGCACAGCTCTTATGGAACGTCTTTCGATGACTTCCTTCATCGTTTCAATGAGGCACATAACGTAATCATTGACCTGGGTCTCATTTTCATCGTGCGAGCATACTTCCGTACATCCGTGCATGCAGCAAAACGCGTCGTCGAAGAATACATGAGCTTCGTTCAGCGTGCGAGAATTTTCCAAATGAGCACTTACAACGCTTCTTCGTTATTTTTATTTTCATAAATATATCATGTGTACAAGAAATTTTTTTTTTCTTCACTTACTTTCAAGCTCGTAATAATCTCGCAGTTCTACGTTGTAATATCCTTGTGTAAAACGTTTGGCACCCTGATCCGTGTCCAGTCTCAATATACTTCCCACAAATTCGATCAACTCTTCTTTATTCTCGTGCCACATTGTTGCACACACGATTATCCTCGTTACACGATCACTTTTCTCAACTCCAAAATATTTATTCTCAGTTGGTGTATTGGAATAAATCGACTCGGTCCCTGCCTCTTTATCCGGATCCAGCCTCTTTAAAATACAAGGAAATGAAATATAAATTGTATACATTTTTGATCCATTTATACACTTGGATGGCTTATTTTTAACTTTTTTTTTTACTTTCTTCTAAAGTTGGTGTCAAAGGCGAACAAAAAAAACTGCAAAAGGCTGTGGGTACGAACAAAATTTGAGGTCGTAATCGAATTAAAAAGTAGAACTTTTTTTTATTTTTACTTCACCTATGAGAAAGCCAAGATTGATAAACGTACTTCCTCGTAGAGGCAGATTTATAAAAATTAAAAAATAATGAGAACACAATTTGCGAAGTTCTACTTTGCATCCTTGTTTAATTCTGGTGCAATCTCAAATTTAATTTTTTTTACTTACATGTTTATGAGGTTTTTTTTTTTAAATTTTTTACACTAATCTTCAGTAGAAAAGGCGATTAAAAAAAAACATGAGGAAAAACAGGTCAAGTCGGCGACCCCAATTTTTCGTGTCAATAAAACATCCTCACATTTCTTCAGGATGTTGCTCTGGTTGAAGAAAAAATGTAGGAATTTTTTCCGATTTTTTTATTGCATATTCCAGACATTGTTAATTTTTTACCGGCAATACTACGGCTCGCAAAAAAAAATCATGAGAACATCAAATTTTGGATTTTCAGCGGGTTTTCCAACAGCATTTTTTGTCAAATTCTCCGATTTCATTTTATGCCATTTTTTAATTAAATAAAGTTGCCACTCCAGCTATTAAAAATTAAAATTTTTAATATAATTAAAAATTAAAATTTTTAATAGCTGGAAAATGCAATAAAAAATCGGAAAAAATCTGAAAAACATTCCGAATAAACCTGAGGACATTTTGTGTAAATGAAAGATTGGGGTGGTCGACTCGACGTGTTTTGCCTCTTATAAGCACATATAAATAATTAGAACCTCGTTCGTTGGTTCGCCTTCGAAAATGTCTTCATCGATCAGTCTGTTGATCATAATGGATTGATCTACGATGAAGGAGTCATAGGTCAGTACATCGAAGATACGTTCAGTGGATGCAAGCCTTTCCGAATGTGGTGACCAAATGTGCCTCGTTATCCAAGCCTGTGACAGGAGAATTATCGGCCAAATCCAAAGATACCAATGACCGAGAAAATCGGGCAATGAATCGATATCACTCGGCACTTTGAAAAAAATATAGTCGGGCAAAAAACCGTGAAATACGCAGGTGTCGTCATTTCGCAATACGCTGAAGACGACGATCGTGGCAATGCTTCCAGGCACAACCAAACTCGCAGGAAAAGCAAAGCCAAATCCTTGCATCAATGTTCTGCAAGCAAATTTACCTAAGAAAAAAAAAAAGTAAAAAATGAAAATTATACTTTGCTGACCGGTAATTTTTCATCCTTTTCTTTTTTATTTCTTCGTGTGAACTATAAATTGATCTCACCTGATGAATAGGTAATGAAAGCCGACGCAGCTTGCACAATTACAACAATTAGAGGCAAATAACAGGTTTTCACTGTTCGATATCCAACGCGAATATTTTGAAGCGCGTTACTCTCAGTCGCGCTAATTTCCAAGCTCGATGAAGACGCGCGGTTTAAATCGACCAAAGTAACGTTGTATTCCCCTTTGACATTAGCACTATCGAAAAGCTCCGATGGTTCGATACCTTTGCAATGAGCTATTAAGATAAAACTTGCGAGAAAAATGAGTATTCTGCAGACACCAGAACATGCCATCGTTATGCCTCTGCTCCCTTGCAGTCTTTTCTTGATTCGCGATAATGAACGGACACCTGGAAAATTGAAGGCGTCTGAAAATGCGCGAAAAAAGCGAGGAAGACAACATTTCGAAATAATAGCGAACATGAAATAATTGCGAGAAATATAGATCACTTGTTTCTCATTTTTTTACAAAACGATCTTATTAGGATTTTAGCTCACTAATTTGTACAGTAAATTCTTGTTATTGATTACAATATTTTGCTTCCTCACAGAGGAACGTTACCTCGTAGAGGTGGTTCTGTGAAAGGTGGAAAATGAGGAAGCAATGTGCAAAGCCCGAATTTGCACCGAATTTTGTTTAAATGCATTGAAGCAATAAGATGAGCTTTTGTTTGCTTCCTTAGAGACGGCGTTTTTTGGCAAAAAAAAATACAAATTTTCGAGATTTATGTCAGTGTAAATAAAATAAATAAATTTTTTGAGCAATTGATTTAAAATGCATCAGAAAGTAATTTTTCGATATTTTTTATAATTGTTGTTAGAATATGTTAAAGCAAGATTTTAGATCCTCGAGTACATCATTTTTCAAACACTTCAAAATTCGTAAAACTTAAATACTCCCAATTTTTTTTCAAACATGTATGCAAGGTAGAACCTTGAACTTTGGTTTTTCATAAAATTCCTTTTTTTCGCGCAGCATCTTCTCTGAGAAAGCCAAAATTAATCATCAATATTCATAGAGCTGGTTTTGTAAAAAATGAAAAAGCAATGTGCAAGGTTTTTTAAAATTAAATTTCAATAAATGACACTTTTCATTATACTTAAGATTCTAAACAATTTTTTTTAAAACAAGTATGCAATGTAGAATGCTGCACATTGATTCATCAATATTTTTCATTTTTTTACAAATCCAGCTTTATGTGGAATTAACATTGGCTTCCTAATAGAGAAACATAAAAAGGAAATATTTTATTATAATTTATTGTGCAAGGTTCTACTTTGCATCCTTATTTTAAAAGAATTGCAAAAATTTAAGTTAAACGAATTAGCCAAATTACTTTAGAAAAGTGTATAGAAATTAGAACTCTTCGCATTGCTTCCTCATTATTTTTCATTTTTAAAACATGTAACAAGGAAGCAAAAAATAATTCTAAGGAAAAAATAAGATATGTATTAGATTATTGGAAACCTTTATGAATCACTAACACTTAGCTATATTTGCAGCTTACCAAAGACACTGTGAGAAGATACGGTTTTTTAAAATTAAATTTCAATAAATGTCTCTTTTCATTATACTTAAGATTCTAAACAATTTTTTTTAAAACAAGTATGCAAAGTAGAATGCTGCATATTGATTCATCAATATTTTTCATTTTTTTACAAATCCAGCTTTATGTGGAATTAACATTGGCTTCCTAATAGAGAAACATAAAAAGGAAATATTTTATTATAATTTATTGTGCAAGGTTCTACTTTGCATCCTTATTTTAAAAGAATTGCAAGAATTTAAGTTAAACAAATTAGGCAAATTACTTTAGAAAAGTATATGGAAATTAGAACTCTTCGCATTCCTTCCTCATTTTTTTTCATTTTTAAAACATGTAACAAGGAAGCAAAAAATAATTCCAAGGAAAAAACAAGATATGTATTAGATTATTGAAAAGCTTTATGAATCACTAACACTTAGCTACATTTACAGCTTACCAAAGACACTGTGAGAAGATACGTAATTGCCCCACCATCGACAGGAAGTCAATATCAAAGCTATCGGCAGGAGCCACTTGGATGAGGAGCCTTCATCATCATCATCTACAAATAGCAATACAAGAATGCCACACAATTGGCCTGCAAAAGCTACGAAATCACCGATAAACACGAAATTCGATCTTCCTCTTGAATTTCCAATTCGTCTCCTATTTCCCGAGACAACACCTACGAGAATTTAAAAAAAAACACACATATGAGTAAAGAAGAAATCTACTGAAATAGAGTGAAACAAAATAGATTTTTTTTACCCAAAAATCCAGGCACTAAGCAAATGCAACTGGCGATAACCACTGCCTGAACAGCATTCACTTTTGGTATCACATAGAGAAATAGAACAGCTAATCCAACAGTATGAATCCCTTCGACGAAAGCCACAAATACAAGGTCTCGTATATTTGGCATTACTTGTTTTTTGAAGAAGCAATGAAACAACGCGTTTAATAAACCAATTATTTCTGGAACTGCGAATCCTATGAAAATGCACCAGTACCACGCAATTCGGGATTCTTTTGGTACACTCGCTGACAATTTTCTG
This sequence comes from Perithous albicinctus, assembly GCA_964016905.1. Taxonomy (NCBI): domain Eukaryota; kingdom Metazoa; phylum Arthropoda; class Insecta; order Hymenoptera; family Ichneumonidae; genus Perithous; species Perithous albicinctus. The sequence continues at coordinate 7,900,363 of OZ024688.1, forward strand.
CCTCCTGGTCTTTGCTCTGTAGAAAGAAAAAAAAAAGAAAATTATAAAGAAGCTATAAAACACTGAAGCAAAAAAAAGAAAATTATAAAGAAGCTATAAAACACTGAAGCAAAAAAAAGAAAATTATAAAGAAGCTATAAAACACTGAAGCAAAAAAAAGAAAATTATAAAGAAGCTATAAAACACTGAAGCAAAAAAAAGAAAATTATAAAGAAGCTATAAAACACTGAAGCAAAAAATTGCGTGTGATATTAAGTAAGACAGAGGTAATGACGATGCTTATGATAATAATCTTATGACAATCTTACCAGCATCGTTGTAATCGCAATAATTAACAGGTCCATGATCATCAATCTGTGAAGCAGCAAGAATTATTGCTCCTTTGGCCATGATTCCTCCGCCCAAAACAAGGATGAAGAGAACTATGTAAGTCAGTAATTTCATGACTTTTAATGCCCATTCGAAGAATCTTGTGTCAGCTTTTGAGCCTGTCTTGAGCTTCGGTGGAAAGTACTTGAAGACATCCCAACCGTGAATTTCTTCCTCGGGTCTAAGGAAATTTTGAAGAATGAAGAAATATGCGTTTCATTTAATTTACCTCTGTCATATCTTCACATACCCTCGTTCCTCATTTTCTTCCTCTTCCTCATCTTTTTCATAATTGTTTAAATCTGGCAGATAACTCATTCGAGCTTTATTATTATCACCAATAATAGTCATTTTCACAAATTAAACATCACTTTTCTTCTTCCACATAACTGGATGACAGCACGAGATATGCCTCACGTATATTAAACTTGTTGGTGTTCTCAACACGCTCATCCGATAACTGCTTTTCTTATCATATTAAAATCGATAAGACTTGGAAATCTATCGGCTGTACGCGATCGTTAGTCTACGATTCATCCACAAAATTGTACGTTCCTTTTTTTACCTTGCAGATTTAACACTGATAATGGCAAAAAAAAAAAAAAAAATATTTTAATTAAGAAGAAAAATATTGACTTCAGCTTCCAGCACTCAATTCACTTTTTTTTTATCTTCATTAATTATTATTGCTCCGGCTGAAAAATCTTACAATTACGTATTATGTTGTTATCAACAGCTTCTGTAAAATGTACTTGCAGCAAACTGATGTTGAACTGCACTGGAAAACGGGCAATCATCGAGAGCGAATTGAAGCACCTGCCGTTATAGTACATGTGTGAGTCCTGATAAGTCAACTGAAAAAGAAAAATTGTTGATAATACGAGTTCCATTGCTCTGACATGAGTCGATTGTAATTTTGTACAGCTTTATAAAACATATCGTGACGAAGGATATCTATTGTTCGAAGATAAAAGGGACTGACGATAAAATATATATACAGTGAAACCTCGATCATTGCTCATAGTACATGCAACTGTACCTAAAAAAATATGCAGCAACATTGCAGTTTAGGTTTTGCACATTTTTATAGCTTAACTAGTATTTAAATGATTAAAATAAAATAAAAGTGAAATGTAGAATTAAGAATACTAGAAACTTGGAAAATACAGAAATTTTATATAAAAGTAATTTCAAACAGATATTATTTTAATAAGATTTAATATTATAATTATTATTTTATACGATATGTTACATTTTTATGAATAAAAATGCCCAATAGAATTTTTAAAAATATTTTACGCACGCTAAACGAAGCGCAATACATTTTCGTAATATTTTTGAAAATTCTGTAACTCGAGAACCGTTCTATTAACTGTTCTAAAATTTTGCACAAAACTTAAATAGAGCGTGTCAGTGTTTAATACCAAATTTAAGCGAAATCGATAAAGTAGTTTAGATTTTATAGAAATTTGCATTTTCGCTTTTTTTTTTAAACGCTATAACTCGAGCACGGTTCGAGCAAGGGATCCAAAATTTTGAGTAAAATGTGTCGGTGTTTGATAATAAATTTGGTGAGAATCAAATCATGTATCAGAAATTTTTTTATTTTTTTTTTTCACAGATTCTTCTGTGAGGAAGCAAGAATTCATCAACATACTTCCTCGTGGAAATAGGTTTATAAAAATTCTAAAATAATGAGGAGGCAATATGCAGAGTTCTACGTTGCTTCCTTTTTTTTACTTGGCGATCAAAATATTGAGTTCCAAAAAATTTTTTAGATATTCGATACATTTTTTTAGATAATCGTATTTTCACGTTAACAAAACTAATTTTAAAAAATCATGTCGACATTAATTTTTATAGTTCATCTTTGTATTGGAAAGAGCAGAATTTTTCACTAAAGATCTATGCATTCTTGGAATAGGCACTCGAAATTTTACAACAGTTTTAAATGAAAAGAGAAAAATCTATTTTTTTTTTCATTGTCCTACGGTTTGATATTTTAATAATTTAATTCTAAATAATAGTTTAGATTATGGTTACATGTGGAAATTCTGAATCTTGGCTAAGTTATCGGATTTTTAAGTATTCGTTCGCTCTTTAATGCGTTGATAAAGTTTTCAATGCTCGTGTGGACTGATTGGAAATTATTGGCAAAAGCAGGATGACAACCTTCAGCAGAATTATTGGCTCTAAGTTCATTATAATGCGTTTGTGTGTTGAGGCTGATATTGTGAAAATGGAAGGCAACTAAATTATGACATTAATATAATACAGAAAAAATATCCTCTTTAGTTTATTCATCCTAAAACGAGAATTTTTTTATTTTATATTTTATTTATAATATTATATATACATAATAAATATTATATAAATATTTATAATATTTTATTTATGTATATATATTTTTTTTGTTATTAAAACATTTTATTATTTTTTTCTATTATTAAAGCCATCGAGTCTTGCAGCGGAGGTGAATTCCATGGATGTACCGATCAACGATCAGATGCAGAACGAAGAAATGATCACCAAAATTCCGACTGTCGAGGAAGCTTCTTCTTCGATAACTGTAGTATCGAAAACTGGTTCGAAGCCCAGAGCAATTATGATCTATCTACATCATATACAGAAAATACGATCTATCATTAAAGATTCGGTAGAATCGACAGTAAAAAAAAGAGATAAAAGTAAGAGAGATTAAGATTAAAAATATCGATTTCGAATTTGATCAGACGAGATTCTTGAAGAAACAGAATCAACGATAATATTTCTAATACGATAAAGTAACGTTGTCAGTCCTATATTTTGATTCTAAATAACTTATTTTTTTTTTTATATAATAAAACTTGATTAAGTAACTAACAAATATAATTTGTAACATTATGAATAATTGATGCCGAAAATGAATTAATTGATGCGAGCGGTGGAAATAAAAACCGGCATTTCCAGAATTAGTTGACCAGCATACTCTGTTGTTCATTTATTTATTTATTTAGTGTATAATTATGCGCAAAGCTCAATTACAGGTCGATGACTAAACCATCGGTGAATTAATATAAAAAAAATGCACACGTTGTGATGACATAATTAGGCATTGTAACGGAAAGCAAGCGATTGATTATTTATATTTTATTATGTATGGGGGAAAACACGTCAAGTCGGCCACGCCAATTTTTCGTGTCAACAAAACGTCGTCAAATTTCTTCAGGATGTTGGTCTAGTTGAAGAAAAAACGTAGGAATTTTTTCAGATCTTTTTATTGCATATTCCAGCCATTGAAAATCGCTGAAAATAATCACCCGCCCAATCACTCGCCCATCTCGCCAATATTTTCTAAGATTCTAGATATTTCAAAGAACAAAACGTGAAAATTTCAGCTAAATCGGAAATGCCGTTTCGGAGGGTAAAAAGTGGCAACTTTATTTAATTTAAAAACAGCATAAAAAAAAATTGGAGAATTTTACAAAAAATGTTGTTGGAAAGTACGCTCAAAATCCAAAATTTGATGTTCTTACGTTTTTTTTTGTGTGAGCCGTCGTATTGGCGTTAAAAAATAAACAATGAGTATTTTCAGAATTTTTTAATAGCTGGAATACGCAATAAAAAATCTGAAAAAATTCCTACGTTTTTTCTACAACCAGACCAACATCCTAAATAAATTTGAGGACATTTTCTTGACATGAAAAATTGGAGCGGCCGACTTGACGTGTTTGCCTCGTATATCAAAATCCTACTATTATCTTTTACTTTCAATGAGCAATCGATAAGTAGGTTGAAAGGGTTGATTCAGGTGTTCAAGGCTTTCCTCTGTCAAGTCGAGACTATCGTAGCTGTATTCGTATTAACAGGAGTAACTACTGGAAGTAGGTAGATAATTACGGCGGTTTATGCATTTCTTCTGCTTAGCGTAGAGTAACCGATCCAATAAGCAAACACTCATAAATCAATGAACGTTTAAAAGATAATATTGGAATACTTTTTTTCTCGGTTCCAATAAAACCAAAATCTTTTCGAAACTTCTACGGCGTTAATTTACATCAGAATAACTATAATACATTTATTTAAGTTACAAAATCAATGCAAACGTACACTGACAAAAAAAATGTATTTGCGAATTAAATTCCAAACATCAGTTACCGTTGTCAGGATTCATTGAACTTTAACTGGCCGCTGATATACCATTTTGTGAGTTATTGTTTATCACTTCGTTATCGTCTATTACGGCGAGCCTCGCCATTTCCTACAGAAAGAAAAAAGTATTATTGTATTTTTAAGAGACGTTATAGTATTGATAAACTAATCAAGTCGAATATAGTTACCGCTTGTATAGCTGCTTCATAATCCTGTTCACATTGCATTATCAGAGGATCCTTTGAATCGTAGATACGACTTTTTTGCGCGTTTCCTCTCTGATTTCCTTCTTGACCGTCCGAATCAACATCAACGCGACAGGATTTCATTTTTAGTCTGATTTCACGATTTTTAGACTCTATTACTTTTTCCCTACGAGTTTCCCTGTCCAGAAGCTGTAAGACATTAATTAAACTACAATCAACTCACGATCAATGTTTCATTTTTTTTTTATATATAGCGCAAGAAGATCTACCGCTGTCAGCATGGCTTTGTCGTTCTTTTGATTGATCGTAAGAGCTTCCGAAAATTCTATAAGATAAGTTGTCCCATTTTTGCCGGCAACCGCAGCCAGTTGTCCTTGTTCATGCGGTCTTATGCAAGTCAGTGCATCGTCGCATACCTTAAACACGTTCATATTATTACATATTCTCTGTCAGTTAAATCAGCTTTTTCACATTTTCAGATATTTCTAATAATTAAACAGTATTTGAATACTACATCAGAGTACTTTGAATTTTTACAGACTTTCAAATTAAACCTGTCGAAAATTTGTTTGTTTTCATGAAGTCAATGTATATTGAAATCTGAAAGTCGTAAAAAAAAAAGTTTTGCCATAGAAGTTGTAGTTTTATATTACACTTTCAATTCAATAAAAAAAAACAATTTTACAGACCTTGTAACGTTGAATTTTTTTAAATTAAAAAATGCAAAGACTTTTTTTTCCCTACAGAAATGCTACTTTTGTGTTACTGCAAAGTTTATACAATGATTAAGCGTTTGCGTAGAATCCATATTTTTTAATTGACACGGTGGGATCGATGGACGTATTACAGTAAACATGAAAATCATGTGAAATTTTATGATGTGACCATTAATTGTAAGATAACTTTTTAAAAAGGTACTATAAGTCAGTTTAAAGCAGAACAAACGCGTCTTTTCTTTGAACAAAATACAATCTTTACATTTTTTTTTGTAACAATCACCGTTGATCAAATTATTTGACAAAATTTAATTTGAAAAAATTAATATAATAAAAATCATTTTTCTGGCAAGATATTTTTGTTCTGTGAATTATATTATTTAAGATACATTGATTTTAGAAAAATGTAGCATTTTCTACAATGTTGGATTTAAAAGTCTGCCAAAAACTCATAAAAATGGTCTCAAGTATTACTTAAATCTGGTTAATTGTGAGAAGTATCTGATGACAGTTAAAAAAACGGGCTTAATTCATTATATTACGAGCAACCGCACAGATAAGTACTTTAGTACTAAGAACAGGAGAATCCTGTTGAACAAGTAGGTCCCAGACATCGAGGGTACCATCCATTTTTGTTAAAAAAAATACGGAAAATCGTGTCGCGCTCCACGCACCACCAGTTAAGAGTTCTCGATGACCCCTGAAAATTATACAAATATTCTACGTTCAATTTATCAATTTTCATTTTCTTTATAATTATCTTAAATCGAAAAGTGTCGAATTGAAAATTTATAAGTTGTCCAGAAATTGTACACTCACGATGTCCAGGCAATGCAAGATTCTCGACAATCTTCGGACCATATTCTCGCGGTCCAGTCGCCAACGGTCAAGAAATTTTTCACAAATGTTGGATTCCTCTCGACGCTGATAACCGGTCCGTATTGGGCTTTGAATCTCGTCGCTATTTTTTCACCTGGAGTTTTACCCTTTCTGTTTCCAGAAACCACCATTCCTAAAAAATGCAATATGTTTATTTTTTTCAAGCTTAAATCGTGTAAGTCAGTTTGCAGAACATTTTTCACGAATTCTCTGCAAAACATTTAAATTAGTGGCAATTATTTTTCCAAAGTCAACGTGTGAAACAATATATTTGTCGTACCATTTTCGAGACCACACATGAAACGCGTGCCGATTGATGGTTCGAATTGTAAAGCCGAGATACCGGTCGCTCTGTTAATATCCTGTTCCTCTGATTTTGTCAGATCAATTACCAAAGTTTCAATGGGTGTTTGTATCTTTCGAGTGTCCCACCATTTTATCTTAAAACAAACAAACAAATCCATCATTTTGGAATTACTGTCTTCATTTAAATATTTTAAAAAATCGGTTTGATTAAATTTAATTTGAGAACAATTTTAAATCCCATTATAGATACTATACTTGGCCATCTTTGGATGCACTAAAAAATTCGGTGCCGGTTTTAGAATTAATCCAGAGGACTTTGTTGCATGGATCTCGATGACTGTCCTCAATTAAACTCATCTCTACAGGTTCAGAACCTCTCCTGATGTCCCAGAAGGCTACTTGACCCGACATAAAACCACTCACAAGAGTATTGCTGTCTTTTGGACTGTACTCGATAGTTAACATAGGACAGATTGGCTTCAATGTCAAAAATGGATTGTTCGGATTTTCTGAAATTTGATTAATTACTTGTAAATTATTTTCAGATATTTTCTATAATTATTTTTCATTGAAAGCACAGTTCCAAAATCACCATATCTTTTTCGTATGTCGACTTGACGTGATTTGCCCCATATATCAAATTATTTATGGTTTAAGTAGAGTGAGTATGAAGTTTTAGACAAAAAGATAAATTTGACTTGAATATTTTGCAACTAATGAAACTCTGTACGATTTTCAACGTACCGATATCCCAAATATAGGAGCATGGACTGTAGTTGTTCATCTTTTTGAAATCCGTATTGCAATAGCTTACTGCCAGTCGTGTGCCTTGGTCAGGAGACCAAGAAAGATGAGTGATGGGTCTTTTAAGCGGTACCAAATCACGATAAACGTTAACAGTTCGTGAAAAAGTTCTCAGTACTAGGGGCGCCGGCTCGGTATCTTGAAAATACTGTTCGTATATATTGCAAGCATTATTTTGCAGTATACAGTGTTCCATTGACTTGAAAAAAAAAAATGTATATGTATATATATTTATATTTGAACTGGGAAAGTACTCACTTATACATCTTCACTTAAAAATTATGTAAAATTAACTACAGGCAATAATTGTAACATCGTGTGAATATACAATTCGTCCTTTTCCACTTTACGTCTGTATCTAACAGTTTGCTCCAAATCGTGCATGTTGATATCTTTTGGCCAGCCACCTTCCACATGATGCAAACCGGATTCTTTGAATGTCGCTGTAGTTGTGTTCACCTTAAATTGTTCAAATTTCAATGCTTAATAAATATACAATACAATTATATGGAGAATATTATTTATCTGTTATCAGGCCGAAATGCCCAGAATTGTTATTTCTTATATCTTTATTTAATCCTATCAAATACCAAGTAACATATAAAATTGAAAAAGCAATTTCCCGTCAATATAAATAAATAAATAAATAAATAAACAATGATTTTCTTTTTCTACTCTTTAGATCTAGGAGAAATTGCGAAAAAAAAAAATTGTAAAAGTGTTTGAAACTGCGATTGTACCTCGTGAGCAGAAAAGCTCCTGTTACATTGAGTTCCCTGAGTTACCGGATCGATTCTGACATAATCGTGCATGAATGTGGAGTTTGATTTAATGTCTGTCTGTAGTTTATCATTTTCTTCAAAATTGCACCACTTCCCAAATTGATTTCGAGGCTTAACATACACATGTTGGACTTCCATATTTCCTTCAAGATTGCAGATATTTTAAATACAAATTTATTTATCAATTAAATTTTGTGAAACAACACTTTTATTATACTTTTTTTTAATACAACAATGAGTCTTGAACTCGTTAGTGTCAAGCAACACGATAAGCTTGACAATTGAATTACAAGAATTTGTTAAATCAATTGTTCCCTCTTAAATTGCCATAGCAACCGTTCACACGTGTTGCTGGTTTACGGATCATTTTTTATAACGTTAAATATCCGTTCGTACAAGTACGGAATTTCTGGGATTCAATACTTGTGCAATGGCAAAGATCATTTTATACGCTGCACAATATTCCGGCATATCGTGACGAAATCTGCTACGAACGTCCGGTATTACTTTCTCCATAAGTAATTCAATCAAACAACCGTGATACAGCAATTGTTGGAGACGCTGATTGAGCTCGAAGAATAACGACAATTGGCCTCTGTTGGCGTAGCGAATGCAGTGTGTTCGTCTCACATCTATAACATTAAAATTTATCCGTTAAAAATATGATATAGGGTAAATTCTGTTTAATAAATAAACGATTAAGTTGCTTGTAATTTCTATCAATACATTAATTTTTAAATGGCATCTGCTTTATCTGGCACTTTCAAATATTTTTCAATGATAACTCATGGTGTCCATCTTTTACAAGTCTAAAACTTGTCAATTAGATAAATTTAATTTGTTAACTTAATGTTTATAAAAAAACATTTGTCAAATTTATTTGAAAAATAAGTCTCAGAGGAAGATGATCCATTAACATATTTTTATGATTATTGAAAAACATATTTTTCTACTTTTTTGTTGTAAAACTAGAAAAAAATGCATTAAAAAAGAGCACTTTTGTGGGTAAAAACTTAAATGTAAAAAAATGTTAATTTAGCTTTTACTAACCGGGAAAACTATCGAGCACGACACGATTCCAAACTCCACTGGATGACCAACCTCTGGCGCTGATTGAAAGCTTCTTCAATTTTTTTATTTTTCTAAATTTCACTGGATCGAATTTTTTCAATTTCCAAATTTTGCTTCGAGAATCAAGTTCGGCGTATCGGTTGCTCATCTCAATCGCAACGGAAGTCGCGAAAGGCTGATTATGCAAATCTCGGAATAGGTGTTTAAAATCAATGACAAAATTCGCCAATTCCGAATCATCGCTAGTTTTTTCTTGAGTATCTCGCTCTTCGTTCTTAAAAGAATTTTATAAAATAGATTATAATTAATTTGTTTCCTAAGTTACGAATAATTTCAGGATCTACCTACCATCGAATTAAATTCTTTGAGAAATCTGTTGGCTGCACGTTGGCCTCTTTTATCGCCTACTGTCGCCTCAGCAGTTGATAATTCTTTAGAAGAATAGGAATGATACATTTTCAAAATTCGTACGATATCCCCGGGAACTCCGAATCTATCGAGTCCCTCAATTATATCAATCGTTGTCCGTATGCGTTCCTGCACAACATTTTGAGCGTTTGTTCCGTGGCATGGGCAATTATCGTCTTTTGATTCCTGAGAAGACATGCTGGATAGACGCTTTGCTTCCTCTGTGGAAACTTTGTCCATCAAGCGATTTAGCTCGGCAATCGAGGCTGAACAACTGCTCGAACTTTGAGATGAACTTTCGGCACGTGAATTCTTCGACTATTGAATAAAATGAATATTCAGTAATTAACAGTAAACATTGCTGGCAAAAAAATGTGTTTTATATTTTTTTTAGCTGAAGAAAAAAACTATAGAAAATTCTAAGTTTCTTATAACAATCGTTTTAATCGTGTACAAACATTCCCCGGTACAAAGCTTTCTCTGCGAGCAAACAAACATGAAACCTTTTCTATTGTTACATTTGGATCGAGGAATTTTCTTCCAAGATTACAACAAACAATTAAGTTCTCCTGATCACGAAATATTTATCGTTTAACTTGACAAGCGATAAAAAGTGAAAATAATTCAAATATGTCTTTAAAGTTTTGAGTATTTTCACTGTACGATTTAGTTTGGTGTATATTTTACATTCTGGATTTCAAGAATCAGTAGTTTTGGAGTAAAAATGTTTTTAGAATATTTTTCATATCGAGTAAATAAGTATTTTTTCTCACCACCGAAGAATAAGCTTCAGAGAATCCCGATTTAAGACTGATTACAGACTTTGGATTAGCCTTAAGATTTTTTATATTCGACTTGTTAGCTGCTACAAAATTTTTTGCTGTTTTTCCTTTGGAGCCAATAGTATTGCAGGCAGAAACGCGGAGAAGTTTATGGTCTGTAATATTCTTCGATTTAGAGTCGATTTTTTTTTCTGGACTAATTTTATTTTTATTCTGAACGTCGGCGGAACGTCCTTTTGATGTTCCTGCACATGATTTATTTGTCGCAGATCCAACGACGGCTCGTTCATTTTTATTTTCATGCTTAGAGAATTTCGGCATTTTCAATGTTTGCTTCTTGTTTGCCGGGGATTTACTAGTGTGAGGCATGTATATGCTCTGAACATCCGGTTCTCTCATTTTTCGTTTTTCTTTTGAAACATTAATGGCAATTTTCTCACGCAATTCTTGTGCCTGCGCCAATGCTCTGCCAATTCCTTCGACAATTTCTTCGACATGATTTTCCAACGATGCTTTCTAGTAAAAAGAAAGAAATAATTTATAGTGATTTTTTAAATGTTGTGTTAAATTTAATACACATTTTAATAAAACACATCATTTTGGCTACATTTTTTTGGGTTTACTAAAATAACGTTTTTTCCAGAGGCGTTTACCCGATTCGATTATTAAATTTTTCATAATTGTTTAATCTTTCAAATATCGTCGGATTCGCATGTCTACGATTTTCAAATAATTTCCAAGTCACTTTTACAATTCATTCAAGAATCGACTTAAATGTGAAAAATTAAATAATTATCGTAGAATTATGAATCCAACACAATTTTAGAGCAAAAATGATTATGAAAAATCTAAGTACCGAAATCAGTTTTGCAACGCCGTCGATTAAAAAAAATCAAATTCAAGCCAAAAATGAAAAAAATGTATAAAACATAGAAAATTCCCGATTTTATCAATACTTGTTGCTAATTTTTCCTTGAAAAATATTTTTTGTTCTTAATACAGTAAACGAGACAAGCTCTTAAGAAAAATATAAAACGTACATTTTCATTTTAGTGAAGTTTTAGTTTCAACTTACAGAATCGCAGGTGCAACAGCTTTCATCAATTTCTTTGGTAAGTATCGTTTCAATCGGCCACGGTCGTAAAACGTATCTAGCTTCGTTGCATTCGTTTTCCAGGCTCTTCTTGACATTTTCGGTCCAAGACAAAATTTGAGTAACAAACTCGCTCAAAGATGCTAAACCGCAGCCCTCGATGCTCATTGCTGAACATTCTTCACCCTGATACGAAAAAAAAATATTTATGAGACACTCAAAGCCAGGACTTTCGTCCGTTTGCGAATTCTTACTGAACACATTATAACCGGTGAATTTTTTTTTTTTTTTGAGCGACTACTATAAATCGTATACTTTAAGACGATGCTAGTCTCTTGTATCGCAGCTCCTAACAGAATTTCTATTAAATCGAGAAACTTGCTATCAACGAATTTAATAACACATTTTTCGACAAAAATGTTTTTATCATGCATCAAAATAAATTTTTCTATAAATTCACTTTTCCATTACTTTTTTTTACATCAAAATATATACTAAGTTTAATTTGCCAGACGATGTAAAATTACAGCCGATTATATTAAATATTTTGAAAATTAGAAAGTTTAATATAAAAGTTTGTAATTTAACGTCTATCAAATTTAACATGATGAATAAAATTCTCGGCAATAAAAATTAGCAAATATTTTGAACACTGTATCTTCGACGTAAAAATGTGATTGGGATTTTGGGATTGGAAAAGGCACGAGGTAAACATACACGTAGAATATTGATTTTATTTATATATTAAGAATAATATATAATAAAAACTTAAAGATAGAATTTCGCCCATGTTTTCTCAGTTTCACGATAATCTCATCGCATAGTACCCATCAGAGGTTTCAGAATCAGTCGAAACCAGGATACACTCGAATTGATCCCTACACTAAACTTACGTAACAACCATTTGTGTTAATTCTTAAATGCTTCGAGATGGAATTGCTAAGAAGGCATCAAACGATTTAAAAAAATGAAATTTATATTGCATATTGCCCTGAATTGTTCTTTTTCGCAACTGTCTTGGGTAACGACAAAAAAAAAAAAAAAATGTCATTCATTTCTATTTTTATTTCGCGAATTACGAGTAGAAAAAGTCACATTTACGAATTTCTTTTTTAAATACCGTTCATGAGAATTAAATCTTCCGTTCAAGCATTTCTTTTTTTTTTCAGTGATCTTATTTGAACGTGTACAATCAGCAGAACGGTGAAACTCGTTCTGACATTTCAAGCTGCTTCGGAATGTCTCGATTTATTTGTATATAAATTTTATTATTTATATATTTCAATTCATTAATCGACGAAGCCTCCTTAATTACTCGTGCAGTATGTTTGGCAAGTGGGCCTCACCTCACTTCCATGATATTCAGAAATGCGCGACGAAATAGTGGAATATGTTACCATTAAGAGATCGGAGCGTATCCATATAAAAATAAAACGTTATTCAAGAACAACGGGGGAAACACGATTTCCCGACGTCGCGCGTTAGTTTAGCTCCGATTTATTAACGACGGGGGGAAGGGGGGAGGGGAGAGATGGGGTACTCGGTCTCGTCGAGTTTAACCACCGGGCATGTGCTTCGAGTAAGCTCAAAAACAAAACGAAATAAAAAAAAAAAAAAAAAAAAAAAGGAACGAAGAACACGTACGCTAAACTAGTTATCAAGATACTCGCTATAAAGCTAGATCGCAGATGCGGCGCCTGAACCGAGAGTATATATAAAAAGAGTTCCCTGGAAGTCGTCGACTCGGCGACGATAACGGACACAAGGTGCACGTTACGAAGTTTGCGAGCAGTTTGCGCGTAGGAGCTCCGATTGCAAAGTTTGCTTTCGAAATAACGAAGCATCCCGATTTAGCCGGGGTTTGTTTGGTTGACGGAGACGGGGAATTATCTTCTTCGAGTCGGATCGACGGGGACAGATGAGTTAGAGGCTATTCGCTTTTCTTTTCTTTTTTTACGCTCTTTGTACGCGTGCGATTAGCTTACAACTCGTCTTTTCTTGGCACATCATCGTCCTCGTCCTCTTCCTGGGCCTGAAATTAATAAATTTATACGATGTAGATATTTATCACAACATTTCCTTAAAGCGAATTGGATTTTTTCTCTTTTGTAGCATTTAAAAAAAAAAAAATTCGTAATTCTTAACCGATTTGAATGCGGAATGCCTTACTCCGTTTATCAAAACATGCATTTTTGTCCTAAATTACTCATTCACGAATATTGAAATTCCCAAATAATGAATTTTTTCTTAAATAAATTTTTAATAAATTAAATTAAGTATAAGGATCAATTTTTGGGTCGCTGTACCAAGCAGATTTCTTAGTTTCATAAAACTATAGAAAGAATTTTTTAATTTTTTTCTCTATTGTTATATAAATCGATTCATATTAAACTTACCTCTTCAGCGGCTTGTCCATAAACACCGTCGGTGTCGAGGAATTTGGATAGACCTTCGAGCGTTCTCTCGCCATTGTAATCGACGGCCTGAAAAGTTTTGCAATTCGTTAATAAAAAGGAAAAAATCAGAAAATCGTTAACACTTTCGTTCAATCGAACGAATTAAACGTACCTCATTGGTGTCCTTTTTGTAGAGGGTGATGGTTGGGAAGCTGTTGATCTTAACGTCTTCGAGTTCATTGGCAGTGGCGTCCATCTTGGCGATGACAATCGTTTCGCTGTCCTTGTACTTCTCACCGAGCTAAAATGAAGTTTTATTTCATATTTTATTTCATATAAAAGTGAAATTGTATCTCATGATTATACAAAAAATGTTCCAGCTTTAATAATATTGCCAAATATTCAGGCAGAAACTTACAGCATCGTAGATAGGAACGAGCTGCTTGCAGTGACCGCACCAAGGAGCATAGAACTCGACCAAAACGTTCTTCTCTTTGTTGAGGGCAACATCAGCGAAGTTGGTGCCGACGAGAACCTTGACTGGATTCTTGTCCCAGTCTTCAGGAACATCCTGGGTCAGCAAGTGTCGCTTGAGTGTTCCCTCGGTGAAGGCAGTGACGAATGCCTTGACATTTTCGCTGGTCAATTCGGGATTTTCGGGCTTGTACTTGGCCATGTCCTGTTCGAGCTTGATGAGACGCATCGCTGGCACATCTTCTTTCTTCATTCCGAAGAATTCCAAAATTCTCTCATGATCGCCCTCGTCAGCGTTGATTGTCACGAACAAAACCTAAAGGAATTGTTGAATTATTTTAAAAAATTTAATTTTAAGACGACACACGATTAAGCGAACCGAATTAGGCAGAAAAAAAGTGATTTTTAGAGTTTTATGTCGTATTAATTTTAATTTTTAGCGGCTACCTTCGGTCAGGTATTGTTATTTTTTGCAAACACATTGTGAGCGGGCGTAAACGTGATTCTAAATTACGTTGTAATTAATTAAACAAGAAATGAAATTTTATATTATTTGTATCATAGTGGCCTCAATATTATCCTCATAATTACTTTGTTAAATATCTAGAGTCGTCTTAGAAAAACGTACAGTGCCTTAAATGATTTCTTGTTTTGTAAAGAAAGTTTACCTCTCCACGGAAGTCCTTGGATGGCTCCTTGAGTCCTTCGACGTATTTCTCATAATGTCCGGCGTCCTTGCTCAAGAATACCAACAAGTGGCTCTTGATTTCACCACCGAAGATCTTTTGCGCGGTCTCTTGGTTGAATTCAACGATCAACGGAAGTGCGTTCGTGTTGATAAAGTTCTGGAGGTTCTTAACGTCGAGCTCACCTTCGAACACAGCCTGGCCTTCATCGAACTGCAGATTCAAAGTGTGAGATTAATGCAATTTTCATTTTCAGAAGCTATTTCAATGGGCGTATCAATCGAAAATAATACCACACCTGCTTGAACAGAATGATCTTTCCATCCTCAGTCTTGTACTCTGCGAAAACATCATCGTTGCTGGTGATACCGAAAGGCTGCTCGTCGACGGCATTAGCGACTTCCAAGAATACTTTAGCGGCATCAGATTCGACGTCCTAATAAAAACATTTTGTCTTTCTTCAAATTACAGTTCTCTCATATCATGTAATTACCCTATTAAGTTTTATTGGAGCTAAATTATATTTTATTAATAATTGATTATAATTTCGCAAAAAAAGAAAAAAAAAGTTCCGATCACTAACGAATTTTTTGTTTAAATTACCATTTTTTTGGCACTTACAGAACAACCGATTGTATTTAAATTCAAAGCTTTTATTGGCATGAATAATTTTGTAAATTAAATTCTCTTATCTTACCTTGAAGAAACCAACAACAACAACTTTGTTGGATTCAAGGAAGTTTTTGGCCTCTTCGACGGAGGTGAGATCCTTAGCGGGAGGTCCGGTCTTCTTGGTCAGCCAGTTGACGATATCGTCGGCTTGACGTCCACCTCCGTACTCAATGGGGGATCCTTTACGGTAGAATTTGAGCGTCGGATAGCCTCGAACTCCGTGCTTCTCGGCGAGCTCGGTCTCCACAGTGGCATCGACCTTACCGAGTTTCACCTCAGATTCAATTTCCACAAGTTTGGCAGCAGCTTTTACATACTCTGGTGCCAATGCTTTGCAATGGCCGCACCATGGAGCATCTAGAGAGGAGAAAATATTCTTGCCATTTTTAATAGTTCAGAAAACAAAAAATTTCAATAACATTCAATATATTTTTATGAAAGAGTAAACAAAGAAAAATATTTTAGGTTTGCACAGTCATTAAAACATTTTTTCTTTTTCTTTAATTCAGAATTTATTCTTTTGCATCTGACCGTCGCTGCTACTATTGCTTTTCCACTGCTAATAAAAATAAATTCACAAGATGCTCAAGACCTACAAAAGTAGAACCTTGCAACGTTGCTTCCTCATTACTTTTCACTATTTTCAAAGTTCCCTCTATGAGAAAGTATGTTCATTGATTTTGACTTTCTCTTAGAGGTAGCTTTGTAAAATATTGAAAAATAACAAAGAAACAATTTGCAAAAAGTTGTACTTTACATCCTTGTTTTAAAAAAGTTAGAAACTACAATTCTGGGAAATTTTTTTTTTTGTCAAGTAATAATATAATTTAATGTAATCTAATATGTAATTGATTCCATAACTGATGTGATCAATTTGTTATTTATTGCTCAAGTCATTTAATATTTCCACACCTTATATTTTTGCTAACTTCAGCAATAATAAATATAACATTTTTATTTAGTATAGAATTTGAAGGCTTCTGTCTATATTTTTCAAATTTTGTTTCAAATATCTTTGAACCTTATTTTTCAGGTGTCTAAAGTTTCGTTCTACTTTATCAGATGTTTCGAAAGACAAATCGATTATAAAATTTAAAAAATTCCTACAAAATCTGAAGCCCTTTACCAGTCTTCACCAAATTTGGTATGCAGTATGCTTTTTTTTTAATGACAATTTAATGGTTTTCAGAAACATCTAAATATTTGTTGTGTGTTAAAATAAATATTTTTACAATTCAATCTAACTGTGCTCCAATAATCCACGAAGCCATCCTGTTAACCAGCGCAATACAATTTAAAAAATAAAAATACTTTTGTAAATCACTCTACCATACTATTACAATAAAGTCCATATTTCGGAAAATGAATTTTCGAAAATATTGCACCAATTTTGTGATGGTATGAAATAAAATTAAAATGCAGATTTATTTTTCCAAGTCGGAATGGCACTGAACAACAATAGAAATTATTATAATTATAATTCAATTCACCTGTGATTGACCAATGGGTATTTGCAAAAATATAAGATTAAACGTATAAGCCAACGTCTCAGCAAAACGACAACAGAAATCATTACAATTTGATCTACCAGTGTTCGAATAATTCACAAAGTTATAGCGTTAACCATGGCAATGCAATTTTTTCATAAAATCTTTAAAAAAAAAAAAGAACTCTACCAAGCAGTATTCAAATAAAGTACCCGTCTCAGAAAGTGAATTTTTAATAAAATTTCCCCAACTTTGCCACAACAGAACAAAATTGAAATGTACGTTAAAAAAAAATTGAATGTCTGAGAGACATGAAATTGAAACATACAACCCAATGTCTCAACATCCAACAGACATTATTACAATTATAATATAATCTACCTGAAGTGTTCCAATAATGCACATAACCATATTATTAAGCCTTTCATAGAAAAAAAAAAAAAAAAAAATCATTTTAAAATACACTCTACCAAGCATTATTACAATAAAACAGCAATTTCATAAAATGAATTATCGGTGAAAAAAAAAAATCCTCTAACTTAGTCCCAGTATGGAACAACCCAAAAATAACCTTTGTTTGCCGAGGTTTATTGGTAGCCACGAGACGGTTCAAGATAGCGGCATCCGCGCCGTGCACACGATCCTTTCAATAATTCGTAAGTACGTGTCGACTTGTGTGCAGCCATGTACAACATCTATCATACATACATATATACATATACATATACATATACATATATATATATATATATATATATATGACCATTACAAGTGCAAGTGAGAGTTCCGAGAGGACGCGATACAAATGTACGGGTTTGTGGGATCTAATAGCTGAAATAAAAATCGCGATAACGAAAATCCAACAACTCGTTCATTGATGACGTGTTAAGGTCAAGCATCTGGAATCTCCGAGCATTCCGTACGTCACATAAAACGAGCAATTACATAGAATAATCTCGTGATTTAATCGCGCCGGTATAATGCTACATGTCGGCAAGAGGAATGACTTTTGTTTGTTTGTTTGTTTGTTATACTCACAGAATTCGATTAGAAGGTATGGATGATTCTTGATTGCTTCCTCGAAGTTGTCTTTCGTGATGACGAGTACACCGTCCTCGTTCTCGATGCTAGCGAAAGATCCTCCGAAGCAGAATAACGCAATAAAAATTATCCCGGCGAACTTCATTTTCTGTTATAGGTGTGTTTCGGTTCGATGACGAATTAATTAACGTGCTGAGCTATCGTGGCTGTTGCTGCTGCTGCTGCTGCTGCTGCTGCACGCGTGATGGACTTGTCGGGACGACGTGTCGCTCGGAATTGACTGTACGACGAGCTTGCCGTAGAGCAAACAGGAAGCCAACGATGGACGAGCCAGGAGAGCCGTTCTATGGTTGAACGATTGCGCGTTGCGAGACAGCGCCGAGAAGACAACGAGGCAGAAAGCGGAGGAGCAGCCCGAGTAAGGTGCAGTTAAAACGCCACACTACTTCGCGGCGGCGGTAATGCGTGGCACAAACGCGCGTTCATCGTGGTGGCCTCTCATTGGCTCGTTCACTACGACTTTAAGAAAAGATCGTCGTCAAATCGGTGGTTTCTATAGGAAAGTCTCACCAAGATAAACAGCAGCAGCAGCACCCCCGAAAGATTACATTTCCGTTTGCCTCGTAATCAAAACACTCCACGTAGTATATTTTTTGTTTTTCTTTTCTCTTTTTTTTTTCTTTTTCGATAAACTTGGGTTACTGATGGATTTTCGTTTTTTTTTAACTCTTTCTTTTATGTACGTGTTGACTTTCACGTTTTATGCGCTCGAAAAAGTTCGGCGAGGAGAAACGTCATCGTTTTACCGGTGACAATGAGCGCCAATCGTATGGATCGCTCGGCAAACTTTATGTTTTTATATAACATTTTTTTGTTATCAATTTAGTTTTTTCGCAACTTTTTATAGGGAATATTTTGAAAATTTTTATGATTTCTTATTGGCAATGTGGACGGAAAGAAAATTTATTGGGTGATGTGTCTGATGGGGAATTAATTGCGGAATGTATTTGTAATTTCGATGTTATTCAGGGAAAAAGAAAAGCATGTAATTTTTTTTTTTTTTTTACATCGTTTTTTCATCTAATTTAATGTTCAATTTTATTCATGCTTTATTTATAAATGTGTATATCTTTGGATTAGATATTATTGCAAAAAAAATAAGGATGCAAAGTAGAACTTGTACATTGAGTTATTATTATTTTTTAATATTTACAAAACTATATCTCCATGAGGAAGTTTATCGAATTTGGTTTCCTCGTAGAGGAAGCTTTGTAAAAATTGAAAAATAATGAGTAATCAATATTCAATGTTCTACTTTGCATTATTGTTTTTAAAAAAATTAAAAGCATATTATATTTATTTCTTTTCTTTTGCTCAAATTCGACGGTCAATTTTTTTAAACAAAACTTTCACTATTGCTTCCTCAAGAAGCTTTGTTTTCGTTACATTTTTTTTTTTCGAGATTCTCATGTAAACGTCTTCAGTATGTTCCAAAATGTCGAGAAATCACATTTGGAAAAAATGTCCGGATGCATGTGTGTGTGTGTGTGTGTGTGTGTAGGTGTGTGTAAGCCATAACTTGATAACGGCTTGAGCGATGAAGCTGAAATTTGGCACACATCTTGCGGGGTCGATGTCCTATGGTTTCCCCAATTTTTGGTGAAATATACGCAGTACTTTTATTTCTACACGATTTTGAATTTTTTCGAAAGTGTCTATGCGCTCTGGCTTCCAGAATTTTCGAGGTATCGGGCTAAAATTTGGTACAAAGTTGGACTATTATAAACCGATGATTGGTATTGAATTTGGGCGAAATCAATAAAGTAGTTCAAATTTTATAGAAATTCCCATTTTCCTAATTTTTTTTTGAAAATGTTATTACTCAAGAAAGGTTCACGTGACTGATCTTAAATTTTGTATAAAATTTAAACAGAGGGTGCCAATGCTTGATACTAAATTTGGGCGGCATCGATAAAGCACTTAAAATTTTATAGAAATTTCCATTTTCGTAATTTTTTTTTTGAGAATGCGATAACTCGAGAACGGAATAAACAAAAGATATAAAATTTTGCATAAATCTTAAAAAGAGTGTTTCAATATTTGACACTGAATTTGGGCTACATCGAGAAAGTATTTATGATTGTACAGAAATTTTGCATTTTCCTCATTTTTTTCAAAATAATTCCAAAGTCGAATCTTGCTTCATAATTTTTGTGTGAGCATCAGTCGACTCCTTTTCACATATCCTTCAAAACGGATTTTTAAAAAATATTCTTTTATGACTTAGAGCGACAATTTTTTCGTTGCCATATGCACATATCTTGCAGAATAATTAGCATCGTTTATTTTTTATCAAGAGCTTTTTTTTTAAATTAGTTTAAATTTTACATTTGATAAATTTAATAATTATAACTTATAGAAGGACAGATTGTTCCTAATTTCTAAATATTAAAAAAAAAGTATTCTACGAAAATAAAAGACCGCACGTTTTTTTGTAATTATGAATAATCAACAGAAATCATTAATTCATTTCAGAATAATTATTGCCGCTTATTTTTATCATATTTTACGTGACTCGTTGCAATTATAACGTAAAAATAAATGGCCAATTTTTTAAATTTCTTCTACATATATTTATTAATTAAAGTTAAAATTTGTCGACTGATAAACTTATCAATCGATGGTCGTGAAGTTCGTGAAACTATAATTAAAAATATTATTCATGCACAGTCGCCATATATTGTTCGATGTATCGTTAATAATCCGACTAGATTAGTCGTTGCGACAGTGGGCCGATAAAGACGCTCTTGAGATTATTATACGAACTTGATGTAACACAGTCAAAAATTTGCTCGAACATTAATGCAGCATATTCGACGACTCACACTTTTATCGCATGGAATTAGAGTGTCACTTTTAAGTCTACATACACGCTATTCAAAATTTGAATTTGCGATAATCTGCTTTTATTAAATTCAGACCACTTGGCTACTTTTTATTAGTATCATTGTAATGGGTCTGTAAAATAATTTTGGAGACTTTGTCTAGAACACAACGTGAAGCTATAAGCTGCTCCAATATCTATGATAAGCTGAATTGACTTGAAAATTATAAAAATATTTATATGAATATTTTTTGTAATTTTTTCTAGAAATCTGTTTTTTTTTTATTTCTCTGATTTAATGATAATTAAAGTTTCAAATTAATTCCAAATTTACTCTGAATATAAAGATTCATTATTATTTTTTAAATATCTGTCGATTACTTTTAAAAATTATGAAAGACAGAATTTTTCTGTGTTTCTTTATTTTTTTTTTAAATATTGAACGCTGTTTTTTTAATCCTGTAACTTTGCAAGATACAAGAAAATTAGTGTCTTTCTAAAAAAAAATGTTTAATACTCTTTTTTTATATAATTATAAAAATTCTAATCCAAAATTACGCAAATTACGTTCGAAGTGAAAGAAAAAAAATGTCTAAAACATTCTGAAACTCAAATATCGGCAAATATATGAAAATTCTTCTTACGGTACAGTTGTATTTTTTTTTTTTTGTGCAGAAATTATCAGTAACATTTTTTTACCAGGATTTTTATAGCAACATTTTGAAATAATTCTATTGTTCATAAATGCTTTTGGGAGTAAAAAAAAAGTATATTACAATATATTTTCGATGTAACGATCGAATTCGGAATTTAGCAGAGACCCTTGAAAGATTGAACCTTAGCCAAAAGCTTAATATTTCATAATCAGCAGGAGACAGTGCGTTGTCTATAAATACCTGGTATAGTATCTCATTAGTCCATTGTATAACGGTAAGACAGTGTACCTGAGACAGACGGTTTTTCCTCTGTTAGAGGCAAATTTTAGTTTACCTAAATTTCCAGTCGTTAATCTTAAGGTGAGTGTAATTATAAGCTCCCAACCGCTAGGGCAGATTTAGGGCTTAAGCTTTGTGGCCAATGAGCGTCAAGAATTTTTCACATTAAGAACGCCGGGAGAAACAATCATCATCGAAGGGGCTGAAAATCTGCTAATCTTTATAATTGCAGTAGGATTATCCGTCAAATAATCGAATAGCCACCAATGAATGAACAGAACTTTATGTTCTTGTACACAGTAAAAAGTAAAATGAAATTTGTGTAGTTTTAACACTGAGTTTCTGTCCACAGAAACTTTTTTTTTTAACATAACAGATATTTTTGTCAATTTTTAGTTTTACAAAAAACGACAAAAATTATTTGTTAAAGATGTTGTATTTTCATTTTAGAAAACATCTTTTGTCACTTTTACTAATATTTGTCACTAATAACTTTTTTTTTTGCCATTTCTAATCTAATCATTTTTATATGCATTCTCTAAATTTACAAAAAAGAAAAATTATCAAATAAAAATATAAAAATTATTATATTACACATAAGGAATTAACAAGTTTGCAAATGTTTTTATACAATCAAGCAGAATTCATGAATTTGGATCTAGCTTTCACTGATTGTTTATTTATTGGTGCTATATCAATTTTAAAAACTAAAATACAATACTTTCCTCAATTGTCAAATTTAAAAAAAAATAAACACCAGCTTTAAAAAAATAATTGAAAGTAACCGGTAATGCCAAGATCTCGTTGCCCTAAAAATGATATTTTTAAAATAAGCATAATTATAGTTGGCTCAAAATATAATTCCACTTACTTTCAAGCGTAATCATACTTTCAGCTTAATATGTTTGTTTATTTCAACTATATTATTTTTAGAGTGGTTTCAACTTAATCATTTATGTATTGGTCTGTTTATACGATTCATTTTTTTCTTCTATAAACAGATGGCACTCTACAAAGTAACTTCGGAAATACACACTGAAAATAAAGATTCAACATTGGAATCTACAGAAAGTCGTAAGTATCAATGTTATTATAAATCATAATAATGGAAACTATATCTATAGAATCGCTTTATTGGACCTCTTGATTTACCTAATAATATATTCTATAATCTTTTTTTGCAGATGTTACCAAATCATTTTCATTTTCATATCCCACCTATTTGTCAGAAACAAAAAATCAATCACTACAGTATGATGAGGACGGTGACTTGATCTTAAGTCGGCCAAAAAAGGGCAACCTGACAATCGGTAAATTTACAATTTGTTTTTTTGGTGTATCTATTATAGTTTTTTTTTCAATTATTGATTGGCATATGCCATTTTTAAAAATTTCAGAATATAGTACGTCCACAGAATTGCAACTTGTTGGCCTGCAAATTTGGCGCGGAGCTCTTGTACTGGCTGACTATATTTTGTCTCATCCAGAACTGTTTGAAAAGAAAAATATTTTAGAGCTGGGTTCTGGAGTTGGTCTTACAAGTATCGTTGCCAGTTTCTTGGCCAATGAAATTATTTGTACAGGTGGGTCCCGTAGAATATTTATAGTAGAGTGTCATGAGACGCGGAAGGGTCTCAACGACAAATATATTTTGAAAAATACATTATACATGTTTGCCGATAAGAAAATACTTAACATGCATTATCAGCATTCCATGCTTTTCTTTAAGTTTTAAGCAAATGCTACAAGAAAAACGAGTTAACAAATTGAATTATATGAGCTACATCTGGTTATATTTTAACTAATAATTAAAGAGTATTATTTTTCGCGACTGGACAAAAAATAACGTCACCTAAAGACTCAAATTCCAAATTTCATTAGCATCTTTTATTTATTTTTAAAATAATATTTATCGCTTTAATTTTTTGAGTAGAATATACATTTATAATATAAAAATGTTTATTATTTGTACAGATGTGAATGCCGGAGGAATTTTGAAGTTGATCGAAGCAAATTTTAAAAGAAACAAGCAACTCGTAAAGTCCAAATTCAGCGTGATAGAACTGAATTTTTTCGATTTGAATTGGTCGAAGAATTTGCGCGAGAAGCTTAAGGGGGTGTCGGTAATTTTGGCTGCTGATGGTAAGCTTTTAAGCAACAAGGACTGACGATATTAATAATAGTAACTTCTGGATGAAACGATTAATTCTTCTTTCTACAGTGATATACGATGATGATGTAACCAATGGATTTGTGAATACTTTGGCCCAGCTGTTCGAACAAGATCATTCCAGGGTAGTCTATGTGGCGTTGGAAAAACGTTACGTTTTCACGATAGCTAATCTCGAATCGGTTGCTCCAATGTACGAAGAGTTTCTGCGATGTATGGCAAGGCGAGAGTTGAACTGGATTGTCGAACAGATCGAAGTTAGCTTTCCCCAGTACTTCGACTATAACCGGGTTGAGCAGATGATTCTAATGAAAATTTGTAGCAAAAAGGATTCAACTACAGTACTATGACAAATGCAATAGAATAGAATATATCTACTGATTAAAAACACCAGGCAGTATTATACAAACAAAAATGTCAAATATACGTTAATAAATTGATATGTTACGTACAGTAAAAAAAAACCTAATAAACCGTAATGTTTTATCAAAATACACTTAAACAATTAATCACCTGGATTCTTTATAATATTAGTTTAAAAGTTACAACTATTTGCTTGCCTCGTTTTTACGCAAACGAAATTTCCATTAAATTATACAAGTGAACCATGGCCAAACATTCTACATATCATTATTTGTCAATTTAGCCACATTTTTTTTTACAATCAGATATTTCCTACAATTGGCCGGATTGTACTGCTTCAGAGTGGCTTTTTTTTGTATCTAAACGTCTTGGAAATTGTATTTTTTTTTTAAATAAACGTACCTTGAAATTTTAAGTCATAGAAAAACATGTCTCATCATTAAACATATAGTTTCGTGCAAACTTTTCAATCAAATATATCTAATAATTTTACGGGGTTGATTTTTTATTTTCTCCTTTAAAAAAAAGCGACTTTTAGGCGGACGAATGAAATCCAATTACAGAATCTGCCACATTGAGATATTGGAGTAAAAAAAATGAAAACCAGGCGAAATCTTATGAAACTGTGAACATTATCTTGTTGAATTAATTTTATTCGCAGGAAACTATAAATTTCTTGTAGTTTGCTGTAATTTAAAGATTTTCAGTGAGGCAAAGGTCATTGCATACAATTTCACACGTTTATCATTTTCTTACTCCGGAACCTCTTTTTTTATCATTATTTATTTAGTCGCATCAACAACTGCGGTCATTAGCGACCGTAATACAAACATAAATAAAATAAGTAATGATAGTAAATAATACAAAAATCTTTGATATTGGTAGAAATAAGTAGGACTATATCAGGTCGTAGATTTTTGTTTTCCGGCAGAATTCGTGAACTTTGTCGAAAGTCTTGTCAACATTTTTAAAAAGTATTTCAAAAATATTCCTTTCAAAACATGACAATATTGTCACAATATTTTGAAACCTATTAATACTATTGTTGAAATATCGCAGCAGTCTTGCCATGTCCGCTCAAAATGTGGCATATGTAATATTTTAACAACGTTGCAATAATATACCTTCAAAATAATTCAAAAACTTTTCAAACAAATGAACATTTTTATCATTGTATTTTCAATTAATAAAAAAAATATACGTTACAATAATTCAAACTGTATTGTCATAAAAAATTTCAATTTGCACAATTTTGTATCCGAATGCGTTTAAGATCACGGATTTTTAAATCAGCATTAATATTCTAAAAACACCAAATTCCACCTTATTGATATTCTCTGTATGAATTCCTACTTTGTTGAAGATTCTAAAAAGCAAGAAACTGAAAAATGTATCGATACAATTTCTTAGTTAGGGTATTTTTAAAAGTACAGTATTTTTGTAAATCTGTATTTGAAAATCTGAACAAAATTTACAGAAAGTACAGTCAGAAAAAAAAGAGGCTGTATTGAGAATACTTTGTATGTTAAATATATTATTTATAGCATAGCTTTCCGATAGGGAAAAGAAAAATTGTTGAAATGTGTTGTGTCCACAGATTTTATTGAATGTAGTTTTTTTTTTTTTGCTATTTACATCCTACCATAGAAGATAATATTGAATGGCAATGATCAAGGTCGTCGGAAGAGCCTGTTAGTCCCGCTTTGATTCGGTAATAATTTGCAGCGAGAACAGGATCCTTGAGTGGATTCAAACGGAATATTCAAAGAATCAAAAGAGAAAAAGTATATAGACTGCAACTGTGTAATATTAATGCGGAATCGCATCTTCGGACGACCGTGGGCAGTATTTGTAGTAGTTATACTATATTACACGCATGTTGATATCGAATAACGGCGTACCAAACAGGTATGACCCAAGGTGGTGTCTGTAAGAGCGACGGTCAACAATAAGGCCGAAAAGTACATAGTCAATATGTTTTTTTTTTTTTTTTTAATAGAGCGAAGCAAGCATTGGTAACTCCGTTCGTCAAATGAGCCGTAATGTTACGGTTTAAAGATTGTCGGCTGCCCCTCGCATTTACAGACCCTCGAGTTTTGCCAAGGCACTTTCACTCTATATCGATTTATTTATGAATTAGAGAGAACTCCTTGAATAAATTAATTATAATTTTTCATTTCTTCTGCAGTATGCATTTCCAAGCATGCCCTGTATTTTTATCGCTTTATATTACTAGATAATTGCGAGAAATAACGAAAGAAACATTTTCGCGTGTTTCATAATAAAACGGCGGTGAATTATGAATATTTGAAAATTACGTGATCATTTAAATAGAACAAGCAACAATGCTAGTCGTTGATAAAGTACGAACTGAGCACAACCGTAAACAAAAAAAAAATAAAAATTACGAAATATTTTGATACATTTCAAACGTTGAGATCACTTAATTCGAATCTCATGTGCCGTTCTGTTAGGAAACGAGTACACGGGACAGCTGAGTATGTGACTGAGTATAGATGATTTACGGCAGGATTCGGCTTTGGATTTTACGTGCGCAATATAAAGAAAAAAAGAGTCGGAAGAAAACGGTGTCAGAATTTAAAAAAAAAAAAAAAAAACTCGATAGAATCACGACGCAATGTACTTAAAAAATTAATGATTCATGACATTTTTTTTTTTTAATGAGGCGTTACCGCTACAGAAGAATATTTGGAAACCGTACCAGCAACAATATCCTCGAGAAGAATTTTGAATCCGAAAAAATCAATATATGCAAACGGGCGCTCAAAACACGAGTTTTTCTTAATTTTGTTCTCCAACGAGATTCTTACATCTTTACTCCAAAAAAACCATACGGATGCACAAATTTTTGTTCACGAGTTGAAGAAGATTTCTAAGCAAACAGAAAATAATAACGTTTCAATGTTACTAAAAAAAAAATGTAATTTCATGAAAATGTTGGCATTGAATTTTCAGTTTAGTCTGACAAAGACATAGACACAGAAGATTTTAGCAATATTTAAATTTTCGAAATTTCTGAAACAAGACCTTTTCCGAAATTTTAATATCGATGACAAAAATCTCGATGACAAACTCAATAAAAAAAGAAAAGAAAAGAAAAAACAAACGCGCTTGTAAGCCGACCTAGTATGCAGTAATTATATTCTACGTATCAAGACTGTTACTGTTTGTCGTTAAATCAACTTTTATCGTTTTAACGCAATTTTGTACTGATTTATACTGTCAAAGAAAACCTTGAATCTGAAAGAGGTTCGATAATTCGGGAAATGCAACTGAATCTCGAATAAAAAATTACATTTCATTACCGTCAATAAAAAGCAGGGAAGAGTGCGCAAGTTTGACTAGAGTAAATGAAATTGGTTTTGCAATTAAAAAGCATGCTGCAAGTGTATCCCGTGATCTGAAAAAAAAAAGGGGAAAAAAGTAGAGACTTTAGGCAGATAGTAACTGAGCAAGGACCGATCATCTAACATTCTCACTCATTCGAATGTCTGCTCAAAAGAAAAAAGAACTCGTGGGGACAAAAAACAAAACTAAAATAAACCCCACAACAAAAAAAGATCGACCAACCCGACATTACTTTGCGCATTCATATCGTTATCACTCATAGAAAGTCCTTCCTATGTTGAATACAAAATCGAATCTAACGTCTAGAACAATGACGAATGTATCCCGTTAACTAGTTATCATAATCATTTGTTTTTTGTTTATTTCTTTTTTTTTTCATCTTTTTTCATTAATTGCAATTATTATATTATTCGCAACAAATACTGTACAAAAGAAAAACGTACAATCGCGCGATAAGACTCGCGTACTTAGCGCGATCCTTGTTTATTTAAATCATTAAAGAATCTAGTGAATATTCCCATTCTGCGATGATTTGAGATTGGCGTTCGCGGGTATTGCGTCGAGTACCAACTTTCGTTTGTGATACTCGTTGTTACCGTTTTCCGTGGCCATTGATTTTCTTCTCAGGGGAATGGGATTATCGGCTGTTTGTCCAATGGAATTTGTACTTTTGCGACGCGTCGGTTGATCGTTTGTTTGCCTTGGGCTGCTATCTTTTTGACCAATCGCAGAGTTTGCTGTGCTGTTTCCAGTTGCTTTGGCTATGTTGTTCGTCGATGCACTCGATGTATTTTTACTCGTGGAACTCGACGAAAATGATCCATTCTTACTCGTTGTACTCTGATTCGCTGTCGCATTTGTAGAGCCGTTGTTGTGACTCGCGGCTTTTGTCGATGATGTGCCAATCATGCTCGCGTGTTTGCTCACGGTATTGTGAATCGAAACTGTGCTTTTTACGCTTTGAGGGGGTGACCCGAGAGGCAACGTAGTCTTTCTTCTCGCGTTAGAGTGCGATATTTCGTTGTTAAAATGTGTCTTTGCGCTTGCGCCGCTTGATTTCGAGCTGCCGAAAGATGCATGAACACCAGTCGTCACCCATCTCTCGACTTGTGCCTCATGGGATTTTTGCAAGATTCTACGAACGTCACCCTTCTCACCGTCCTCTTTCATTATCTCTTGAAGCTTCTGTATTGTTTGATACAAAATCACGGGGCTTATCAGGCCGAAATCGAAGAGGCTACTCATGTGCAAAACAAAATTGCGGTAGAGATTCTTCATAAGAAGCTCCTTTCCTTTGGTTTCTAAGAACATCTGGCAAGCCAGAGGAATCTGGCAGTCACCGACGTATCCGTGCTTCATCACGTGAAGATTCCACATCTTCATTAGTTCCTTTTCGCCTTCGTTAACATCCGTAAAATCGTCTATCATCATCATCGTTTTTGCTTGCAGCCATCTTGGATCGTGCTCACCTTCGGAATCTATGTCCAATTCTTTTGGGTAAATCGGTAGACACGTAACCGTGTGATGATAGAGCCTTTGATAAACACATAATTAATTGTTAGATTTTCATATTGTATGTTAATACAACTTTTGAAAAGTGTAAATATTGTTTCACTGAAGGATAGCTAAGTTATCGTTCGTGAGGACAGGCAAAAAAAACCCTTAAATCGACATTCCGTTACAAATATCCAGCTTTTAAAATTCTATTACAACATTTCAAGGGCTCGGCTCGGTTTAGAAACATGAAACAATTGATTTTTTTTTATTGATCGATGGGCTGACACACGTAAAATAATTCCTTAAAACATTGTTGCAAAATTAAACAATTTAGAACATTTAAGTTTGAAGCACACACTAGAAGAGATGCTTATTTTCCGCATAGACTTCTTTAACCTGGTACAAAACTCTAAAGCTAATCAATTGATCGACATAAAATGTAGTGATTGCACCTTTGCTAGTTCCCTTCTATCCTCGAAATTGTAGTAAAATTTATTTTTCAAATCTGAATTCTGTTTTAGAACGTTTTGGAACGCAGCAGTTTTGTTGATAATAAAAAATCAAAAAATTAAAAAAATTCAATACAACATTTTTATTTTGCCCTTTACTTGTAAATATTCCGAAATAATTACTTTTTCGTTCGTTAGTTCGAGCTGGACCCTTAAATCGTATTTCTGACACAAATTAACGACTAAACATAATTTTTAATGAAAACTAAGGCTAAATTACCTATTGTGACCAGTTATGTACGGCCGTTGACTCTCAAGGTCATTTTCATCAAGTTCCAAAAACTCTGATAAACTTGGTCTTGTTCTCTTCGGCCTGCAAACCAGGATATTTGTAACGCTTGTGCGCCTCGTTGGTCCCGTTCTCGAGAAGACAACTCCGGATGGCTGCGATATTAGCTCATGGGGACTTCCGGCATAAGAGCCGTCGTAGCATTCGTTTATCGCTACGTCGATACGAGCGCCCTGCGGAATCGGCTGAAAAAAAAACGCGTTATTTGGAGAACAAAAATCCAGAAGCAAATTTAAAAAAAAAAATAACACTCGATTATTGTATCACTCACCACATAAGTAAAGGTGAACCGCGAGTGGCAAAGTTTAAGATGCTTGAGTAGCGAATACAGTTTGCCACAATCTAGCGAGCACCAAGGACAATGAAGATCCTCACAAGCCTCGGTTTGCTGCCGACTGTTATTATTATACAAAAATTGATATACAATTTGCTGACTTGCACCCGACGAATCCATCTTCTCGATGGATACCGACATCTTCGATGGCGTCAACGGACTAGGATTTGGCAGTGACGTGTTGTTGTTATTAGTTGTGTTGTTGTTATTGTGATTTCCGGAACAACGCTCCAGGTCGGCTGTAAAAAACAATAATTGTCCAATTAGTAGTAATCTTTGAACATGTTTTAGTCGTATTATAATTCTTTATTTTATTTTTTTAAGTGTAGCCAATAGAAAGTTTAAGATTAAATAAACTTACTGTTACCCGGTCGGTTTTCCTTATTGTCCCCATTGGGCAGTGGATGAATAACCGCTGGTCTATCGACCAAGCCAATGCTCGGTTCGGTTGTCCAGCTAAGCCGAAATTTTAAGGTCGGACCCCGACTGAATACTTCGAACGGGCCACATTCCTTGATATCGGCAATTGTTTCCCAAGAATTATGCTTCTTGGGACTAGACCTCACGTTTGTTTGTACTTCCTGTAATCCTAACTCGTAATCACCGTCCGTCAACAGACAGCGGTTGTGTTTGTCATACACAATGAGCTCCGATCCGTACAACTTGACTTCCTCTCCCCCGGCTCTCATCGAACCTGGCGAAGATTTGCGTCTCTTCTGGGCGGGTTCTGTAATCGAAGACATTTTTTTTAAATTCCTCTCGTTTTCAATGCTCTTCACTAATTAATCATTAGTTCCATTCAATAAGAATGAGCAGCCGGGCGTTTAAAAAAAAAGTGCTTACGTCGAGGCTAAAATCAATCGAGTTAAATCTTAGTATTCTAGGACGTGACCGTTAGATTCTAAATTTAGCGTCTATCACTGATCAATTTTTTAATTCAAGTCGATTGTCAGCATATGGATGCACGAGATTCTCAAATTCCCGTAATAAGAAGACCAATTTAAATTCTCGTAATTACAAATCGTTTCAGAAATCGGTTAACTTAGATTGATAAAAAAAATTTGCGAATTTTGCTTCCTCATAGTGAAATTCTCTTCTGGTTACAATTCTGGAGATTTCAATTGTATACTCAAATCCAAGTTCCTTTGAAAATTCATAATTTATAGTCGCGATAGTCAATTCAATGTTAGATAGATAATTAAATGTAATTCGTACCATCTAAATCACAGTTATGTATGAGGTAGGCACTGTTCGATGTGCAGTATACCCTCAACAGTAGCATGTATGTTTTTGCAATATGACCGTTGTTCAAGCTGAACGACTCGTTAGGTATTGAAATGGTAGGAGCTTTTGGCGGAGGCTGATTTTCAGACGGGTTTATCGGTACTTCGCTCGTACCCACAGATACCTGAAAAATAAAAAATTCTTTAAACCATCGTTCTCTAGAACCAACGCAATCATTTTGTTTTTTATTTTTATTTTGTGTAAGGGCATGCTGGAGTAGATTTTTTTACCGACTTGGATCGATAAAAATAGTCGTTTTCGTAGTTTACAAATGACGTTCCTAATATGTTACAAATATGTTTAAGATTCAACATGATTATAATATCAACATAAACGCATTTGCGTCCGCTCGAATTTCGCATGAAAACGCTAAAACAATGAAGAAAATCGTAACTCCGTAAACGTTCTGAAAAAAGAATATCGCTGCCCGAACTGTCAATACCATCTGTTTCAAACGATATAAACAAAACCGATATAAATAGGAATTATATAAGAGCAGCGAGATTGGACGCACATTCTTTGAGGTTCTCAGTATACTCTAATATCGTTGGAAAAGCGATAGCACAAAAGAGGTGTACGCAAAACGTACACTACGTTTACGTAGTTATTCCGCTTGCGGGTAAGCTACGCGAATTACGTAAACGTACTTTACAGCATGCGTCGATATCTTTTGTGAAATTAACTTTTCGACACCCTTAAAATATTCCGAGAATCTCACTGAATGGACCTCTGGTTTTGTTTGACGTATGTGAATTCTAGAATCTTTATTATCTTGCCAAGCAGGTAATATTGACAAAATCGAGCGACCACTTTTTTTTTTAGTGTTTCATTAATATAGGATTTTCTCTATTTGTTGTACGTTTTTCAACTGAAATTCGAGCGGACGTATATTTGTCTATGTGGCTATTACAATCGTCTCCGATTTCTAGCGTAATAACGATGTACAGAGTGAACTACGAAATAGCCTACTTTTGAAAGAAACGTCTGCTTTAGAGTAAATTGTAATACTAGCCTGCATTATCGGAGAGCTGACATCTTTTCGTTTCTTGTGGCAGATTTTCAGCAACAAGGTTTCCACCTTTACGGGATCTTGGGATCCTTCAACTGTGTAAATAAAAAAAAATTAGAAATACATTTAAAAAATATAAGCACATCAACTAAGTTTGCCGTTTTTATAGAAAATCTTACCTTTCTTGTCGTAAAAACCTAGAAACGTTAGGGTCATGTATCCACGGACCCCAGGATTTTGAGCTTGATTATTTTTCGACAACAATCTTTCCAGAATTGTATCAATTCGGAATCCCCGACGAGATTTGTGTGTTCGAGACATACGCTGACGCATATACGACAAATTTCTGTACAGAAATATTGGCTGAAAGATAACAAAAAAAACGCATGGATGATGAAATGAGAATTAATTTCATAGTAAGTGATGCATGCACTAATTAATAACGTGAATAATATACGTACCGTAAAAAAGTAAAAGTGGTAATAAACAAAAGAATAATTCGATTCAAAGTTTCACGTTTTGATGCATAGAAAAGTAAATCAATATATTATATAGATTTCAAAAAAAAAAATATTGAAATTCCTTACAATGCATTATGCCTAATCTATGGCTGTCTCGATTATTCGCAGTCGCTCGTTTTTAATTCTCGCTCGGTTAACACTAGAAAGACTGGAATTTTCATATTTTGAAGAAGGCACGACGAAAATTACGCGGAGAAAAGTAAACTGCGTTTTCGCGCCTTAACGTTCCTCGTTCTCATCGATAATCGGTAACAGAAACTCTAAGCCATTTTACTCATCGGCAGATAATATTTTAGGCAGAAAAAGACGCAGCTTCATTTTGTTTATCTTGAAAATTGTTCTCAAACATTAATTATCTCTGAATAAATGGGATTACAATTTTTGATACCGACTGTGCTCGGAAAGCGAGAGAGGAATCACATTGCCTTAAAAGTGGGGTTCGTGCTTTTAAGTGAGGATTTAACAGACGAAACATCAAGAGAAAAGAATCTCGTACAAGACGAGCAAAAAAAGTGGAACACTTCATAAATACAAAACAGCTTCTGGCGTTTCTAGTGTTAACATCTTCAGTAAAAAATTAACATTAATTAAGGACACGGTAACCGAACGTCGTAAATCAAAACCTTCCCATTCTGTCGAAAATCTAAACATTTTGTTTATAACAATTAGTTGTATAATAAAATTGCTACTTTTTTTTACTGATTTGAATAAAAATTTATAAACACGATAGTAAAACATTGGGAGAAATCAATTTTTTTGTCCGTGGTCCACCGCGTCCTTACTGTTATGTAACCTTCGATGAGTAACAAAAATTCTACTCTGAATTTCTCTACCACGTTTGCTCTATCGGATACAATAATATTCTGCGGGGCACCGTTCTCATTTTCATCCGACAGATAATCCGTGACAGAGAAATATGTTGCAATAATTTCGTTATTAATAAACATGTTTTTTTTTTAATACATAAATTGTACTCACAGAAATCTGGTTCCTCGTGCGTAGAAATCGATAAATTTGTGTAGGTTCTGAAAATAAAAATAAAAAATTAACGTTATGAACAGCGGATTGCCATTTTTTTGGGAGGTCCTTAAGACTTTGAATATGTTTTTTAAATACCCGCGCTTTATACCCGAATCTTATGTTATAGCGCGGGTTAGTTACGCGCGAGCGCCGGTAGATGGCAAAAAACTCGATAGTTTCTCACAGTCTGAAAGCCATCCGGGGCGCTATAAAGACTGGACTGAAAGCCGACAAATTTGATCCTTCTGTGATTCAGAACGGGATATGATGACTTGGTTAATCTTGTCTCTTTTTTTACAAGAAGCCTGCGCCGGCAACCTTGTTACGATTGTGCAGGTTATACCGCTCTGATCCCGTTTTTTTTTTTTAAAGTAAATTTATTTAAGTAACTTTAGTCTGTTCTGGATTGATAATTGTTAAAAACGAAGAGATTAGAAATTGTTAAAACTAAAATATTGCTTACCAAAAAAATTAACAAAAATTTATAAGTAGCGTATGATGAAATCGTGAAAAATTGGCTAATTTAATCAGCAATCGCAACAAGTAGAATGCAGTTTTTGTGTCTTATACGATTTTAAACGAAAAATAATGATTGACAATATTTATATCCGAGTTGCAATGTTTTTTAACTTTCGTATGGAAAATTTTTTCATATTTTTATGGGACAGGATTTTATATTCCGAATATTTCTTTCATATTAAATTCGAAGGACTTCAAGAGTCGAAAATTATTCGGTACTCATTCTGACTGCAATACGAAAAAAGTCAGATCGTCACGAAAACATAAATCTTTCATACATAAAGTAGTATAATAAATTTAATATAATATAAAGTGAAATGTAAAATTAAAGTATTTTATATTAAATATTTCGAAAATAAATAAATTTAATAATTTTGTAATTTTGTTTCTCAAAATATTAGATCATTTATATTATCCTGACGTAAAAATTTCAACAAACAAAAAATTCATAAAAATTCCTCGGTGAGAAAGCAAAAATATCAGAAAACGGTTACTTTGGCGGGAATTTAGACGACGAGTGTCGCAATCTGGATTACGACAGATTTACACGATAATAATATTGAAGTAAAAAGATTGTCGATAAATGACGAAAATCTAAACAATTGATCACTTGGTAACAATGGAAATGTAAAAAAAAAATGTATGAACGGTGATGGTAAATGGACGATAAAGACGCTTGTCGTTATCCAAAACAGACGTTAAAGCAGCAATCTCGAAAAAGCGTAAATTCGACAAGTAGATCAAGCGACAAGGATGAGAATATTTATAGACAATGAAAAAATTGCGAAATTCTCAGAAGTGTCATAAATAAATTAATATTTAATAAACAAGGGAGATATAAAATAAAATCAGTTAATACTAAATTTTTCGAAAATTACAAAGTTTAATACAAAAGTTTTGAAATTTTACTTCACTTGTGTATTCATTTCGATATACCAACAACATCAATTTTGTAAAGATTTTAATCAGTAGATAGGTTTCAAATTTATAATCCGGAAGCATACATAAATATTATCTAAACCACTTTTCTCGAAATTTTACATCATTCTGAGTATCCTGACATTAAAATCTCAACAAACAAACATTTCATAAAGCTTTCCCCAGTGAGAAAGAAAAAATATCAGAAAATGGTTACTTTGGCGGGAATTTAGACGACGAGAGTCGCAATCTGGATTACGACAGATGCACACGACAACAATATTGAAGAAGAAAAGCTGTCGATAAAAAATGAAAATCTAAACAATTGAGTGGCGGATCATCTGGTAACAATGGAATTTTACCAAAAAAAAAAGATGTACGGACGGTGATGATGAATGGACGATAAAGACGCTTGTCGTTATCCAAAGCAGACGTTAAAGCAACAATCTCGAAAAATCGTAAATTCGACAAGCAGATCAAGCGACAAAGATGAGAATGTGGATAAGCTAATTAAAATATTGCTAAATCGGAAAATTATGACAGGTGTCCGCGCGCGATCGGCGTACCGAGGTGGGAGGTAAGTGACCCGACGCGCGCCACGGCGCTCCTGTATACGTCTCTCTCGAATCCAAGTGAATAAAGGTTATGTTAATTTTCGTTACAGCTTTAACGCGGTTAACAAAAGAAATTGCTTTAAGATCGTTGCGTCGAGTCAAGTTACGATATTCCCGATCATATGGGACGAAAGGCCGCGGGCAAAATTTGGAAGAATGGGATGTAAAGAAAAGAAAAAAAGAAACAAGAAAAAAAACAGCTATGGATACTCACTTTCGAAAGCCTGCAGGAAGAGCTCATGATCCGCCTGTATCTGATCCATCCGCGGCGCCTTTTGACCGTCCAACTCCTTGTCCCGCTTCTTCGGCGGCATTTTACGGCGGTTTATCAACAAATTATTCCAACAGACACACCACTGTCCACACGTGAAAAATATAACGACAACACCCGCCTCGCG
Source organism: Perithous albicinctus (assembly GCA_964016905.1). Lineage (NCBI taxonomy): Eukaryota > Metazoa > Arthropoda > Insecta > Hymenoptera > Ichneumonidae > Perithous > Perithous albicinctus. The sequence goes on from OZ024688.1 coordinate 7,937,299, forward strand.
CGGAAACTGCTGCTGCTGCGGCGGTCACCAGCCAGCCAGCTCGACGCGCCACCTCGCGGACATTTAAACAACTGTCCGCGACCCCCTCCCCGGCCGCTTTAACCAATGAGAAACGTTTCTGTAACGCGCTAGATTTGAAATTAATAGTTTACCCGGACAAAGACTTTGCGCGATGGGAAATAGATTCTTTGTACGTGTATTTGATAGCTTACACAGTAGAAACCTGATTAAAGATTGTGTCATCAGAAGTTTACAGACATTTTTCGAGGAAAATTTACAATAATTTTTTCTGTCTGATTCGAATTTTACAGAAATAAGTACATAAATACTGTATTTAAAATATAGTTATATATGTTAATTTCACATATTTTTGGGTATCACTATACATTCTTTTTCTGTGGATTCAAGAAATTTACATCATTTTTTGTGTTATTTCAGATTTTTGACACATTTTTTTTTTTGTCACTTCTAGTTTTATGATAAAATATTTGTAAATTTGCCGAATTCATACAATCTTTGGGTTATTTTCAAATCTAAATGAATAATTCATAGAATACATTAAATTTCTGTTTAATTAACAAAACTCCGATTTTATACGTAAAAAAAAAAATTTATTTCACGTAGTTCAAATCAGTCGAGTGCTAAAATTTGGACAATTGTTTGTACCCGATATAAATGAGAAACTAGAAATAAATTAACCTACTTTTCATGTAGAAAAGAATATATAAGAATGTATTTAGGGAATAATAATAATACACATTTTACCAATAAATGAATGAATGTTTATTATTATCATTATTTTAACAATACTAAATAATAAATTTGCATATAAAATAACAAATAACATATAATAATGATAATAATAAATACACTAGCATATTTTGAAGCAGTTTTTTTTAAAAAGTCGTTAAAAAGTGAGAGCACATTTTTTTTCCAATAAATATTCTATGACTTGGGGTTTCTCATAAATAAATTTAAAAAACGGAAAAATTCACTTTTCTGTTATAGAATAAAAATAATAGAAAGCGTTTATAACATCTTTACAATTCTTTTTAATTATTATATGTACATAAAAAAGTAATGGTTTATAAAACACGCAATTTCAAATTTTCCCACGTGACCAGAAAACGCACGCGATTGGTGTGACGTCACGATGTTGTTCACCCAGAATAATTATTTTTATTAAAAAAATTAATAAAATTTTTGTAAGTCGTAAAAAATGGTTCAGTTACAAAAAAAAACTAATTACCCCTAATTGTTGTAATCGAATAGTTCTCGTTTGTATTAGTCGTTTATTTTCCACATTGAAATAACATTTTCAACAAAAGATATTTAACGGTCGCATACATGATTTTTATTTTTATTTATTTTTACTACTGAAAATCGATCGGTCCCACTTTGGCGATTATTTGATAGAAGTAATCAATACTAGCGACTTAAGATTCCGCAATAAAGGTCGCGTTTCAACAACAAAAATAATCTCTAGTTTTATTCTGGAATTAATAAGCTATATATATTTGTTGGGGTATGGGGGAAAGAAAAGAGCATCAATCAGCTGATCATGACTACCTAAGCATATAACTCGCCCTTCTTTTTTACCCAGCGGGCAGACTAGAATAAAAATGAAAGTTATCAGATGCATACAATTTCTTAAAAAATCTAAAAAACATTTTTTTTCTGCATCGTATAACTTTCGAAATACGGTGGCTTATAAAAAAATTGCAACATTCTCTAAAATATTGGACTTAAAAATCTGAAAAAAATGTCACAGGAAATACTATCAAGTGGTGTTAGCAAAATATCTGGCTATATAATTATGAAAAAGTATTTGATTGAAGAGAAAAGGTAACCGATTTGACAGAGAATGCTTTATATATAAGGCATTCCATATCAGCCACTCAAAAGAAAAAAGAAAGGACTCTCCAAAATGTTACTAAAAATCAGATATATGATGTAATTCCAACAGACACCAAATATCGAATTAAAAAAAATTTGTTGAACTTTTGAATTAATTATTATTTTTCACTAAAACTATATCTCGAAAACGCTACGCTGTTTACGAATAAAAAAAAAATTAAAATACGTGTTTTATATTGTAAAATACATTTTAATTCTAATTTTTATTACTATTTAAAATAAAATGGCTGTCCCTTTTGTTCAAATTCGAATCCCATGAAAATTGACAAAAAATTTGTTTTTATCCAACACAATTTAAATAAAGTAAGTTGGTGCTAATATATCCGATGTTTTTCACATGGAATGTTTTGTTTATTGTGCCATGAATTGTATTCAAAATTACACAATTTAATTTGAACAAATGTTTTATTAGAGAGGCCATAAAATAACGCATATTTTAATTTTTTTAAATTGTAGATAGTGTATCTTGTCTTCGAGATGTAAATGTTTTAGTGAAAAGTAATAAATAATTGAAAAATTCATAGAAAATTTTCTTTTTAACATTAAATTTGGTGTGTGTTAAAATTATATTATCAGATTTTTAGATTTTTTTTTGTGAATTTGCTTCTTTTTTTTTTGTGTGGCTCAGATGATACAGAATGCCTGATATATATATATGCATAACATCGCTACGTTCAAAAGAAATACACAGCGCGATCTGCCGTCAAGTTAGGATTCGTTGCAGCGGTACAGCAACACAGCAGAAACATAGCAAAAGTACACAGGATCTTTTGGGTCGAATTGGTGTACAGCTGCTTAGTCCTCAGTCCATCATGGAGTACGTAGGTAAGTGTGATAAATAAGCTCAATTTTATCATTAATTTTACAATGTTTATTCGGCGAATAGAATTTTTTTTAAACGCACTTTCCATCCAGCATTCGGCTTGTCTCGATAAGAATATCCCGCGACGAATTGGCTCGTTGGAAACGCAGATAATACGCGTCGAAAAGTGTGCAAGTCAGAGGCTAGGACTATAACAACAATGATTTTGTCAATACCGAGATTTTGGCTTATAGTCGAGAATTTCGTATTTTCATCGTGACTCGTCAACATTCCTTTTTTGACGAAAAAAATTATTCACAAAAATACATCTCGACTTTTCGAAAATAAGAATCATTTTTTTAATTGGGTTAGATTGTTGCACTTGGAAAATCGTCTTGCGAAGATTATCGCGTAATAAATTACAAATTTAACAAAAGACAAAAAAAGTTATTTGGTTATTTCTAAGAGAAAAAAATGTTTGTTATTTTTTTGAAATTCGTTGATAAACCTTTGCAGGATAATTTTTTGCAATCGACAATTGTTTTTTATTGAGTCAGGTTTTCCTTTTATTTGAAAATTTGTCTTGTTTTATTAATATTCTGATTTTAGCCACTGTGACAAAGTTATTTAGAAAAATTAATATTTTATGATTATAGAAATTTTATGTTGCATAATATTAGGTAATGGCCATTTATTTTTAATTGTAAAAAAAGAAATGAAATAAATAACATGGGTTCAATTTGTAGGTATTGCAGAGGGTGACAAAAATGAGAATAACTGCCACAATCCTTCGACATGTTCAGATGTAATAACGGATTCTTCAATAATGGAAAGTGCAGTACAAGAAGCGATAAAGGAAGAATCTAAAGTGGAAACTAATGTGGATGAAGCTGGTGTACCTACAACGCTGCCAGAAGAAACTTCTAAAGAGAGAATAGACTTCAAAGTAATTTACAACAAGAAGAAAATTGATGTTAGCTTCAACGTCGATGGCACTGTCTCAGAGCTCAAGGCTCACCTTCAAAATATCATAAGCGTGCCAAAAGCTATGCAAAAAGTCATGATTAAAGGTTTAGCCAAAGATGAACAGACGCTCAGGAGCTTAGGTGTTACGAATGGTAAATTACAGTAATTTTACACTAATTTATTATTATCTAGTGAAGGTCTGTTTGCCATTTGTGTAATGAAATATCTTGAAAGCTCTAAAACATCATGAAATTTCATGCGACCTGAAGGAATCATGAGATTTTATGAAAATTTACCAGTTAACCAACAATGGGTAAATTTATAATTCTAAAATGGTAATCTGTTAGCTGAGTATTTCACAATATTTTTAAAGCAAAAAATCTTCAGGTTCTTTTTTTTTTTCTAAAAAAATACTTTAATTCATTTTTAATTATGTTCATCTAAAAAAAAATGTTGATTCCATCAAAAGTTGTACAAAATTTGCAGGAATGTATATAGAATCAATGTAGAATCTGAGTATTTAAGAAATCAAAAAATTAGTTTTTTTCTTCTGATAATTTGAGTTCCAAACTGCTCATTGTTTTGTACAATTTCCAAACTTTAACATGAAGTATGCTTAAAAAGAATTATTTCGAATGTATAGTTGAATTTACAATTAATTTTATTTGTATTCTGAAAATAAAATCTAAAAAAATGTACAAGTAATAGACTCAAGTGGCAGTAACCGACTAATCAGAAATATCGGAGGAATATAGAAAAAAAATATATATATAAAAAAAATCTTGATATGTACTGAAATTTTTGTTGGACTCTTTGTAAAGTAAGAAATCACTACTGGATTAAGTAATTATCATTTTTGTACTGTGTGATATTTATGATTGTGAAAACTTGTTGAAAAGGTGCCAAAGTGATGATAGTTGGATCGAAGTTGGACGATGTATTAGCTGTGTCGATCCCAACGAAGCAGGAACTTCAGGATGAAGCTGCCTCTGTATCCAGCAAAGAGCCATTCTCTCAGCAAAAGATACACCGCAAAGTTTTGGACAAGGGCATCCCGGAAGACGCAATGCCGGGCATACTAGCATCTAAGGTAATTTAATTTTACTCATTTGCTTTGTAAAGAAAATTATGATTGCTCACATTTTCTTTTTTTTTTAATTCTTTAGGATCCCCTACCAGACTTTCCTTTATCGGGAATGCTCAACAAACAGGGTGGCAAAGTTCGGCTTACCTTTAAACTGGAACAAGATCAATTATGGATTGGTACGAAAGAACGCACGGACAAGATACCAATGAATTCGATCAAAGGTGTACTCAATGAACCGATACACGACCATCCTGAATATCACATGGTCGTGAGTATTCTTTAATTGCTATTTCGATATTATAATACAATACTGATAATTATTAACTTCATAGTCACTGTTTTGTAAATACTTTATCATGTTGATTTCAAATAAGATTGTCTTTCAAAAACGTAAATTTCTGTCTTACAGTTTAAATTTAAATATTTACTAATGATAAGGCGTTTTATGGGATATAAAAAAAAATTGAGAAAAAAAGTAATTTACAAAAATTACATTGTTTAAATGTATGATAAAGTAAAACAAAATCTAGCCAGAAAGAAAAATTAAACAAATTTTGTTTTTACTGACAAAAAAAAAAACGTTGCAAAATCGTGGACTTTGAAAATCAAGCTGAGATATTGACGAAAATGTTCTATTTTAATTACGCTATAAAAATAATTAACTTGTAACTAATTGTAACATGTTTATTGATTTAATATTTGTGCAGTTATGCTGCACGCCAATTTGAAAAAAAAGCTGCTTTTCTCGTCGGCGATAGCTCTTATATTGCTACTGGATTTTTCTAATGAAAAAAACTTTGCATTTTCATAATCACTCTGTATTTTTAATTTTTTATAATTTTAATTTACAGGCGATTCAGTTAGGCACGACCGACGCATCGAGATACTGGATATACTGGGTTCCTGCGCAATACGTTGCAGCCATAAAGGACGCAATCCTCGGCAAATGGGGTTACTTCTGATCATGTCTCGGAAGTAAAAAAACAACAACAACAACAACACAACAACAGCAACAACAACAAACTAAATTCCGCTTTGCGAGCAAAGCGTGATCTGATGTGAACATCGAAACTAACGACTGTGCTAGTCACGCATTTTTTAATCAGTAAGTCATAACTTATTCTCCGACGAGGCCCGCGGCGTAGTCTTAAAGCAACAAGATACTCGCTCGCTCCTCGCCAATGAAAAAAAAAACAAAAAAAAACGCCTGGGACTACCTGGTCGCTCGATCAAGTGACGAAACTTGACTCGAATGAGTGGCTTCGTGACTTTGAGCACATCGAGTTTTTTTTAGCTCATCGCTATTTGTGATTGCCTATTTGGACATTTGGCTACAAAACGTTGGTTACCAAAACTCCACCTGTTTTGCATCAAGCGCAATTAAAAGTGTAAGCTACTGTGCTCTGTGGTCTACTCGATATTGTTGTATCTATTATGTCGTGATGTTCTGTCGTCATTTATATCATCACCGAACACAAATCGAGGGATTCTTCGTTTTCATCGAACCAACTCGGCAATTGCCTCTCGGTTTTATTATTTACAAACGCATATGCGGAATTCTCTTTTAATACAGTCACTTTTATTTTCCTACGCTGTCCGATGAACGCTGTGAGACGACTTTTATCTCTGATTTTTAATTTTCGAGATTCAATGATTTGAAAAAATTACAATATTTTCTGATCTGAAGATCTGAAATAAAAAATCACAGAGAATGCCTTCACGTGGTACTAAAAATGTCGCTGAGTATGGGAAAGAGCGTCGAAAAAAAATCCTGGCTGAGTTGACAGAGAATCCCTTATTTATAAACTACACGGCGAGTGAAAGTTACGCTCAGTGTCGTTGCATTTTGGTAATACCTCGTCGGCGTCATCCACTACTTTTACCAAATTATTTTAGAATTATCGCGAGAAAAGTTTCGTAAATTTTATAATTTTCTACGAATCTAAAAATTTATGTATAAACCCAAGAAAAATGCAAGTCTACTTGCGGGGACAAAATATTTTTAGTCAATGCCTTTGTGATACGAAAAAAAAAAAAAAAAAAAATACTAAAAGAGAAGCAAAAAAAAGAAAAGAGGTATATGTATTTCAGTGATATTATGTGTCGCACCCGATTACGCGTAAAGCAACAACGAATATCTTATCAAATAAATTGATCTAAATTACAGCATTTGTATATTTTCACATTGGTCTCTAGTGTTGGGACAAATTGTTCTTCCTTATTTTTAACGACAACCTCCAATTTTTCTTATACTTCAAAATGCTTACATTGCATAATACATCGCATAAACACAATATTACGAATCTTAATGATTACTCAGACTCGTAATTTGTAAATTAGGTTTTATACCAGGTACGAATTGTGGGACGAGGGTACGAATATACCGATGTAACAGATCAAAACTGACCTTACGAATCCGGCTTTAATGACGGACGATCACCGAGCACACCCAGACTATATTTCAGATATCCTTTTTGGATACACAATCTGTACGTTAAGTCGTGTGATTTCATAAAATAAACTGATTCAAAACCATGTGTTTAATTGAATTGTCTGCCAGTTTATAGTTTCATCTGACATCGTAATTTTTAATTTTTTGTCACTGTTGTAATTTAAATATGCAGTATTCTCTTAATTCAGTAAATTTTTTCCCATTTTGTCATTTTTTTTTTTTTAATTTTAAAAACCCATAATTTCGGTAAATTCTTTAATTTTCGTTCACAAAAAAATGCAATTTTTCACCATAAAGATGAAGTTTTATATTAGGTCAACTTATTTTGCTTCCTCATAGACGAAGCTTTGTTTTCGAGAAAAAGTTTTTCGGAGATTTTCGTGTCAGGACAATCAAAATGGTCCAAAACGTCTAGAAAATCGAATCTTCATATATACCGCAGTTTAAATACAGTTACAGCAAAATAGTTGACAAATAATTAAAAAATTAAAATCAGACGAATTCTATGTTCCATCACAACTAGACTTAAGTTTGCTAACAAGGTTAAATTATGAAACTGAAATTTATCACATATGTTTTTTTACACCAGCCGCATAGTTCTGATAAAAGTAATTGCAAAACAAAGCTGCTTGAGGAAGCCAAAAGTGACATGGGCGTACTTTCCATCAAACAGAGCTGATGAGGAAGCGATGTGCAAATATATTTTCCTCCTATTTTATAATTACATTAATTGAAACATTACGCCATCGATTATATAAAATTATATTTCTATGATTATTTCAGTTGTGATTTTCAATTGATTTAAATATTTTTAATTATCAATTGAAACGCACAACAAAAATTTCTGCAAAAGTCTGCAAAAATGTAAAAGTACCCGACAGCATAATGCGTTCATTTTCCTCTTTCTTCATTAGCGTCATCAGAAACTTCGAAGAAGAACGAAGCATTGCAAGTCACGATGCCGCCCACATCTGTTTAACATATGGATGCAGGAAACTCCTCGTCAGAGAGAGAGAGTCTTTGGAGGGGACCGAGCAAAAGATGTTATAGTGTACGTTCAGCCGACGTCGCACTCAAGAGGCAGATGCGAGGAGGACAATGTGTTGCGTACTTTTGAGATCGTGAGTCTGCCGAAGTTCGAGCAATCGTGCAGAGAAAGTTCTGCTCACCGGGTGTGATCCATAGTCTCTCCCTCTCTCGCTCTCTTCATCAACGCACGTACGAATGTTAGTGGCTCAAGGCCAAAAACAAATACTTACGACGGAGTTGCCACTGGATTATTTCTCGTTGAATAGTCTCTGTAAGCACTTAAACTGCAATAACACTAAAAACATTTTTTTTTTTTTTAATTTGTCTTAATCGGTTCTAATTATAATTGCGATATTGTGATAGCAAAAAAGAAATTTTGATTTTAATTCTGTGTCTTGTGAAAATACGATGTATTTGTGTGCTTTAAACAATCGAATTTATATCACGACTATTGTGTTACTTTAAAATTATCTGCTATCTATAATTTAGTGCCTACAATGTTTCATTGTTATTATTTACCATCATGTTCTATATTCCTAAGTAATCAACGACGCCTGCGATAATAAATCAAGATAACGCGATAAGCATAAGAAATATATTGTACCGACTGTAGCTTTATTAGTCACGTCGTTATAAAAAAAAAAACAAGAGTATGAGAATATCTTATAATTTATCGAGGGAAGGTGGATTTAATCGACGAAGGAAATACGATGATAAGGAAAGAGAAACATGTAGAAATAGTTCAAGAAGCATTCCTAGTTTTAAGCGAAGATTTTTTGAAACGCGGTAGCAGTCTCGAAAGCCTTAAGGAGATAGTAAATTCCAAAAATCATGTTCAATGTAAGAAACGTGGTTTGTATTCGAAAATAGTATTATTAATTGCTTTTATATTGCCAATTTGTTTAGCTACTATTGTCAAATTTTCCGCTATCGATTATACACTAAAATATGCATACGGAACTCGATGCTTAATTCCAAATAATTATCTCATTTGGGAATTCACGAGACCCGTCTCAAATTGCGATTACTGCCGCGGTATAGACTCAGCAATTATTTTGCCGAATGTTACGAAAAAGGAATTTGAATCGTACGCCTACTCGTCGCGGCCTATTATTGTGAAAAACGCCGCGGGACATTGGCCCGCCTCAAAGATATTTGATTTGAAATTTTTTCGTAATCTCTACGAGAGCGTCGATGGCGCTTACGAATCGGTCGAAGAGGAGTGCCAATTTTTGCACTTTAAGAGCAACTTTGCCAAATTGCGAGACGTCTTCGAGATGAACGAGGAACGGGCTTTGAATCGTAAGGGCGAAACTGCCTGGTACGTTGGATGGAAAAATTGTCATCCAATTGTTTTGGAGACTATCAACAAATTTTATCAAGTGCCACATTTCTTGCCGGATGATGCGGAAATACCAAAGACCAATTACATATTTCTTGGATATGATCAAGGAGCGATAATGCACGTAAGTTTATAACTGTTCTGATTTTTTTCTTCTTTTAATTTTGTATTGAGAAAACTTTGTTTTCAGAGCGAAAAAATTGCGATTTTAATATCAAAATAATTGAAACTAGAGGGGTTCAGGTCAAATTTACAGATATTCAAAGTATCCAAATATTCAAAAAGCTTAAGATTAATTCTTATGGCATGAGTGTATTTTTTAATGTTTTTTACGAAAATTGGTAAAGATATAATCTATTTAAGAAAATGATACTAGCGACGAAATAAGTGAGATATATTAGTCTTTGAATATCCGTAAATTTTATCTGAAATTTTTACGAATTTTCGTTCCCTTAAAAACGATTTTATTAATCTGTAATAAAATATGAGATGCAAGAAAAGCTGCTACACTTTTTGTTAAAATTTGAGTAATATTTGAAACAACAATTTAAATTTTACTAGAATTTGAATTTCTTTTTTAATTATGATCGAGCTGTACAATTTTTTAATCCGTTGAGGTAAAGAATTCTTCACAAATAAAGTGATGTTTGAAAACGATCGATATTAAATTTGAGGCGAATTTATCAAGTATCGGATTTTGTAGGATGTTAAATTTTTCGAAAAATCAATGTTCTAACTAACATCAACGTTGACCAGTCACTTTTACAAAACTACCTCTAAATCTGTAGACACGCACGTAATAACATTTAAGGATAATTAATAACAAATTTGGTAAAAATTAACGGAGACGTAATTTTATGAGACATTCTATTCTTATATTCACGTTTACCGAGGTCTTAAAAAAATAACTCGCCACTGTAACTTGTACATAACTTGAGCAATTAATTTTTTTAAATGTACACCAACCGAGTTAAAAGCTTCAATGTTCGGTAAAATATTTTTAAGTAAAATTTAGGAGTACTTAACATTTTTTAATTCTTTTACCGCACAACAATTTCATTCTACTTCAGTATAAATTTTTTTTTCAACTAGAATCCAATGAAGAACTGTGCTTATTTTTTTCTTATTATTTTTCATTTTTGAATAAGCTTCCTCCATGAGGAAACCAAAATTAATTAACATATTCCCTCACAGTGAAAACTTTCTGAAAGGCGGAACATAATGAAGAATCACAAGATTCATCTTTGATTTATTATCGTTTTATGTTAATTTTTTTAGCTTGACTACATTCCTCGTTTGATGTGGCAAGGACAGATCATCGGCAGTAAAACATGGACGATCGCTCCTACTCCCGAGTGCGAAAACGTTTGCGAGCGTTTTAACTTTTCGGTAGCCACCGGAGACATTTTACTGTTGGACACAAGACTTTGGTATCACGGAACTTATGTGGAAAATGGAAATTTCAGTTTAACGATTACCTCCGAATACGGGTAAATCAAAATATGTAACTGCAATAATCCGAGAAACCATTAATATCAATTTTACCTAATTATCGAGAGGCCAAAATATATCCTCAGATTTTATTCGATCACCTCCAACGAGATATTTCGCTTAATTGTACAAGACTTCCATTATAAATAGAAGATTCCACCATTAATGGATATTGTTCGAGAGTAAATAATTTGTTTTCAACCAAAACTATTGGTTCGAACGAATGTTTCATATTTTTCTACTAGAATAATTTAAAGCAACGATCGTGCAATTGTTACGCTGTTTACGCATGTTGATATATAAATATATAGTTAATTAATTTAAGAAATATCAGCCCCAAACAAGACTGAATATAAATTTTTATATTTTCGATTTTACGTTGGACCTTCGATCTGTCATTCCGCCATAATTAGTTTGTAAGAAAAAATAAACAAATATCTTTGGAAATAAAATTGATTTACTCCAAAAAAAAAATAGGAAAAAAATTGCAATTTTTACACGTGATCTAAGCTGCGTGCCGTGCACTGTGTTTTTATTTCCGCGCATACAATTATTCGCAGATATTGTATAGTAACATTAGCGTAATTAACATTAGAAAACTATTGATAATACAAAGTCAAGTGTATAATGTACAATAACGTTAAATATTTGCCTAAAGTTTTGCTCTTAATAATGTGAGATTTATATCGTGGGTTTTTGTCAAGTATCTGAACGCGCTTGGAGATTCGTTATTTCGTACTACTCACGCGGAACTCGATATCTTTTACGTACGAGGCACACACGAGGAAAAAAACCGTAAGTACGTACGTAAACAAAGACAAAAGAAAAACAGAATTTAAATTATTAAAAAAAAAAAAAAAAACAACTATATTAAATGCATAGTCACAGAATTGCTTGAATTCAAGAGTAACGACTGCAAAGGAATGCACTTGCTAGATATAAAGAAAAAAGTATACGACTACAAAAATAACGAGGTTCGATGCCGTTTAGAATACTTTTCTTTCTTTTTGTTTTTTTTTTGTTTGCTTAGCAAATTCGTGTCAAGTGTGGCCACCCTCACTGGTCTTTCTTCTCCGTTGCCTGCTGGAAACTCGGTGGGCTTTCCTAAAACGTAGTTCGTCAAGTGAAAGAAATTGCAAAACCTGTTGGAGCCGCTGACAGTCGAGGCAGTTCGATCGAATTTATCCGCAGGGCTTTTATGTAATTCGGTAATTATTGTGTGCTTAAATTTACAAAAATCCCAAGAATCATAGGTTCAAACTATAAACTTTTTAAAATCTATTTCAAACATGTGCTCATTTGATATCTTAACATAAGTTAATATAACATTTTAGGCTGACTGCACAACATCACTGAAATTCGATGATGTTTCAATTTGCAATTTTTCATTTGTAGCGTTAAAAGGATAATCAAACTTTTGAGAAAGAGAAAAGAAAAAAACTGCGAAAATTCGATCGAGCAACCCCGTATCGGTGGAAGGAAAGAAACTCACATAATATGCAGGCGGTGGAACGTAGGCGCATTGTGGTCTATTAGGATCATAGTACGCACTTTGTGCAGCTTCCGCAGCCTTGGCATCTACGTGCAAAAGAAGTAAAGTCACGAATTATGATTTTTGACAAAAAAAAATACGAGATCTCTGTGGATCTTAAATTTGACAACAACAAAAAAATTACGCACAAGGATACACCTTTGACGCACTGTAATTTTTGCAATCGGGCATTTTGAGTATTCTTTTTTTGTTTGTTTACAAGCCGATCGTGTCAATAAATAGTACATCAACGGTATAAATCTGATTCACTGTTTTTTTTTGTTCACTAGTTGACACATGTGTGCACTATCAATCACCGAGCATATTTATGGTATTTAGCAATTTTTCGATTACTTCTTTCAACCACATTTTGAAACATTGTTGTGTTAAAATTAAAGTGAAATTTTTCTACGTGCTCCATTCACGTTTTTGCACTAGAAAGCGTTGGTATTTTCAAATATTGTTGTATCTTCAAAAAGATCACTCTATCAATTGTACTTCAATCGTTCACGGATACGGAGACGTTCGACTTGCACCGCGTTTGACTTTCGGCATGACTATGAGATAATAAAGCGAGCTCGGTGAAAGCCAATCTTACCGCGGGTCAGCCAAAGATGTATTATGCAACAGTTATTGCGTAATACAAGAAGTATTCAAGTTTACCAGGTGGAACGACCAGCGTGGTGTCGGATTATCACATCGACATCATTATCCTTGTGTTTCGTCTATTTTTCTCTCGTAATTTCTAATGTTTGTTTATCTTTTTTATCTTAAAAAAAAGTACATCGTCGGCGTGCGCAAAATAAATATCCCCATTCGAGTCCTGCTACATTTATGGAAATGTTTTATTAACATCTAAACGAACCACCAATTATTAAACTTAAGGCAGTTGAATTGTATATCTAAAAAAAAATGAAAGTAAACAGCTTTTAAGTTTTAAATGCAATTCAACTACGAGATCGTTATATCATCGAAAAATTTTCCATCCGACGAGCCCATAAATCTTAACTAATAGGAACGAAAATTCCGTAATATAAAGTTTAGAAATCAACGTGCAAGCACTTTGGAGTCGGCTATACTCAGTTCTGTTCTGGTCTGAAGGTTTTTTTTTAAATAGCTTTAGATCAAGTTGTGTCCGTGAAACAGATGCGAATGGGGAAATTTATTATCGTATATCATTTTGCCGATCTATTGGCTTCTATTTAACGACCGAATTTGGCAGGAGTTCAATGAAAACAGCAACTGATATTTAATTGTAATTATTTAATATTGCGTTGTATATGCATTGGTATAAAGCGATCGTCATATATAACAAGAATCGAGATTAATTCGATTGTAACAATCAACATATTTGCAATATAGTAAATAATGTAGAATATAAGAGTATAAATGTGTGCAGCCTTTATAGCCGTACTCATAAAATTGTAACGTGCGTTCTTCGAGATGATAGTGACAAGGAAGTCTGATGTTAAATACGAAACTTCCTTGATGACTGTTAAAGTCGATTGCGCCTCATGATTTCGTAGTCTCGGGCGTTATTTTTTCTTATTTGCGCAAAAATCTCTTTTTAAAAAGGACCAACCGCGTTACAAATGTGAATACGGCTCATTGGCAATTTATATGTGAATAAACGTATATTTCTACGAACGTGACACTTTCAAGAAGCGAGCAGTATCGTTTTAATGTATAATTTAAATGTGCCCGATTGGGAAGTTCTACTGTAACTACCCCGAAAGTATTTCCTTAAGTTTCTGCGATATTTTTAAGCATTGCATTAAGCCTCCGGATTTGCGCATGAACTTTCGACAACAATTTTTTATCAAATTGAGCAAAAGATAAATGCAATTATCGCCGCAAAACAATTTTGTACGCTTTTTTTCTTCTTTAATTTAAAAAAATCCCAATCAAATGTATTGTTACATAACAACATATTTGATATCGTTAACTTAACGATATTGTTTTTTTTGTGGTAATTATACCACACAAAATTATACAAATGCCGACAGACCGTAATTGCAATGATTAAACAAATTCTGCGCAGAATCTTTGGCCATCAGAAGATAGCCGATTATCGTCCGAATCGAATGGACCACCAGGATAAACTTGGAAAAATCAGGGTTTATATTTGCAAATCGAGTTCCAATATGTCGACTCTAAAAAATCGGAAATCTAGAGGAATTCCTCGAGTGGCTAATATTGAGGTGGATATGGATTGTACTGTCCTTGCTGTGGGTAAGGCCCTGATTGGCTGTAAGGGCCAGCTTGTGGATAGGTCGAGTACGGCGGTGGATTTTGCGGATAATTGTTGTAATTCGGTTGGCCATAACCGGGATACGCACCTGCTTGGGACATCGGTTGGCCATTGTAGCTAGGGTTGGCCCACCCAGGAGCTCCGTTTTGCTGCTGCTGCTGCTGCGGGGGTGGAGGACCCCATCCAGTTTGTTGCTGGGGACCTGCAGCACCCCATCCGCTTTGCTGCTGGACACCACCAGCAGCACCCCATACACCGCCTGGTTGTGGCGGATTTGCTGCACCAGTTGCGTAACCCTGATAAGGAGCGTTTATACCCGGATACGGTGGTGGCATGTCCGTCATGTACACGCTGTTTGCTAATTAATCGAAAAGTAATTGCAATTAATAATCATCATTTGTGGATCCTACGTCACATAAGATATCGTATGAATTGAATTTTTTTTTTACACTGTTATTTTACGTATGATTCACAATTTGCTATTGTAAAGCTTTTTTTATTCCATACTTTCAATTAATTTTCAACGATAATCGAAGTCATTTTTTTATGTTGAAAAACGATTCGAGAAAATAAATGGCGTTAGAAAATTGATAAAATGCTAATAGATGAACAATCATTCAAAAGTAAATTAAATAAATGAACGTTGCGTATCTGTTTAATTGAATTAACACGCCTGCAACGTTGCGAATTTCGTATGCGTAATTGCATAATAAAGAATATTTCAAAACATGAAATGGCTTCAATTTTGAATCCATGCGGATAAAATGAATTCTTTTTCAAACTACCTTTCTAATGTTTCGTTATTTTTAAAAATAAAAATCTTTTTCTTTTCTCATAGAGGAAGTTCTTTTATCATGGATATTTCTTTTCTCGAGATTTTCATTTCAGGTCACTCAGAATGGTCGAAAACGTCGAGAAAATTGGTTTAGAGAAAAAAATGTGTGTGTGTGTGTTTTTCATGTATCTTCTTCAAATAAATCAAAATTGATCAACGCACTTTCGTTACATACTCTCGCCATGCAACCGCGAATTGTGGAAAAATGTATCTAACACAATTTCGTAATGATATTATGATTTAAAAAAAAATATATCTCACATAATTTAGCAATAATATTAAGGATTTTTTAAAAGTAATATTGTTTTTTTATCTTTTGTATAGTATTTTTGTACTCTACGTTGTGAGATAAAAATTTTGGTACTCTTAACGCTTTAGCAATTTTGTAATAGGTTTATACCTGAAAAAAAAAAATTCTATTCTATGTCTCTTGTAAATAATTATAATAAAATAAAGATTTTCCGAAGAGGCCCCAGACAAAGAGCGAAACGTAATGAAAGAAGCAATTACTTTTCTAATTGGTCGTCATCGGCGATGTTGTTTTCGATCATTGTTCTGTGTTATTGTGTGTTATTTTCCCGTACGATATTTTGATGTGTGTTATTTTTATGCGTGATATTTTGACGTTGTGTTATTAATCGAATTAGAGTTTTAGCAATGCGAACAAACCTGGCGGTTGATCCGGAAAGGTATTTTTCGGCGGCATCCACCCGTAATATCCCGTAGGCGACGCTTCATAAGCCGGTGGCGGTGCCGCGTACCAATCTGTTGTCGGAGGTTGATACGGAGGTGGAGCATCGAAACCAGGACCGTTGCGTTGAGCTGTACATTACGTTATATCATTTAATACGTACATTCTTGATTTACTATAACAATGATATTTTCGCGAGCATTCGGATTTCTTCATTGAATATCAGCGATAACAATCTCAAAGCTTTCCAAAAGGTCTTGCGAAATCGTTAAAAAAATTTAGTTGAATAATCTGTAACGTAATTTCCCTCTGTCGCGTTTTATCTCTCGGATAAGAAGCCCGAGAATTGCGTCTTAAAATTCTACAGGTCATCATTCTCGTCTCTTATCCGAGCGATCAACTCTGACGGTGAAATTAGCGATAGGAAGATTCGGTTATCTCTTTCGTGATTACAAGAATCTGAGACAGACAGACAAAATGTAGTACCCTCGTCTTGAATAAAAGAAAATAATTATTTTTGCAGTTCGTACCCATTGAGGCTGCACGCAACATTGCCTGACCGAATTCTATAGCTCCACCGCTTTTGAAGTGAAGCTTGAATTTGCATTCGCCCAACCAGTTGCCGTTGGGCTGCGCTCGGCACTTGCCCTTGATGTAATTAGCCCCAAACATCGGCTGATCCAGCTCAACCTCGCTTAGCGTCACGAATGGGAAACTGAAGGATTGCATTCTTTCCTTCTGTTCCTTCGCGTTGAATATCATCCTGTGCGTTGTGAGATAGAGTCGTCCGCGCTTCGTACCGATGAACTCGGGCTGCTCCTGACCATGAAACTCCATGGTGACATTGTCGCAGAACAGGAGAATCCTAAAAGAAAAATAGTATTTTATTCTACCGAGTATTGATTTATTTTTTAATGGTGCATTTTTCATTGTACGATTTTTTTTTACGAATAAAAAATAAAATAAAAAAATATTTTTCTAGCCCAAACAAAATGAACTTATGATCTACAGTTTCAAGATATTTGTCACTATTTGTAATTATTTCGTACGAGTGCCAAAAATATATATGTTTGCACAGCCTTTTTTTTATATCTTTAAATTACCGGTAACTTTCGCGCGTGAAAAACAACCGGAAATTAAAGTGCTATTTTCGTTTTTTTTTTTTATCAAAGCGACGTAATCAATTTCTTATATTTTCTACATTTTTTTGAAAATCGAGCATCATTATAAAAAATCAATAGCGAATAAAAAATATAAAACACGGCTTCTTACACAAAATGTGTAGTCGAAATCCAATCAGATAATTAAAAAAAAAAATTTCTAGCCCAAACAAAATGAATTTACGATCTACAGTCTCGAGATATTTGTCACAATTTGTAATTATTTCGCATGAATGCCAAAAAATATATATGTTTGCACAGCCATTTTTTTATATCTTTAAATTACCGGTTACTTTCTCACGTGTAAAACAACCGGAAATTAAAGTGCTATTTTCGTTTTTTTATCAAAGCGAACGTGAATGAATTTTTTAATATTCGACATTTTTTTGAAAATCCCGCCACCGTTACCAAGCAGGATGTTCGATAGGAGTGGCAATTTGGTAGGAAGGTAATTGGATGCAATTTCATGCAATAGTTACAGAGATATACGTGTTACATTAATGCCTATCCGACTGAATGAAGGTTAATCGTTTGTGGGTGTTGCGATTTCCAGTAGATTTCATCTCTGTTACAATCAAAAGATATGTATATGCATTTGCGAATGTCCGTCGCAGTAGGATTTAGATGGGACATTGATAAAGAATGAAAGACGCCAATAAGCAAAGAGCGTCGTTAATGGAACAAGAGTATTTCACAGTACGTTGCATGTACGTTGCACATTGAGTCGCAAGTGCTGGAAACGTCACCACCGAGAATGTTCCCGGTCGCGCCGAATCACAATGTTTACATATTTCGCCTTTTAACGAGCCTCGAAAATTCATCGAAAGTAAAGATACTCACCGTTCGCCCGAATGTATGAGAACACCACCATTCGCGTGAGCTGTATTCAGAGACATTTTTTTTCAATGCTGACTAGCTGTTAACGTTGAATCAAATGGATTGACAGAAGAGTTGTGTGAAGAAACGATACTCGTCGCTTCGCTGACCGTCGCTGTGCTACTGATCAGCTGATTCATAAGTGATAAAGGTGCGAGAAACACGCATGCGCGAAATTCTACATTCGTACCTCTTTTCATACGTACATTCTACGCGTACTTGATACTTAATTCGGCATACCTATATGTACTATCTCTGTACGTACCTGCTGGCGCTTCGAAGAAGCTTCTGTACGAAATATTGTCAAATCAGCCACTTTTTTATATTTATATTCTTACTGTATATGAATATTTTGTACAGCCATTTTTTTTATAATTTACCAGATTTAACATACTGCTTGATTACTGCATAATTCCTGCAATTATTTTCACATATCTTTATTCAAATCATAATTTGAGAAAATCCTCTGCTTTTTGTTTTACGTCACCGTGTATCTCGAAATCTATATAGATCATCGTACTTTAATTCTATCGAGCTGATAACTTTAATTTTTTTAGGAATAAATTAAACATTGATTAATTTATGTGCGAAAAACGTTATCTTCAGCTCGCTGTTAAAATATATAAATCGACGCTTTAGGCGTTAGTATCGAATCTGTAAACAAAAAAATCATCAGGTATGATTTTGATCAATCTTTAGTAATAAAAAAACAAAAATTTATCATGTGAGAAATAGTAAGAGATTAACTATTTTCGGTATTGATGATGATCACTGACGTGTAGAGTCACTGACGTGTAGAGTCGATGATGTGTAGAGTCACTGACGTGTAGAGTCGATGATGTGTAGAGTCACTGACGTGTAGAGTCGATGATGTGGAGAGTCGGCGATGTGTAGAGTCAATGATGTGTAGAGTCGACGATGTGTAGAGTCAATGATGTGTAGAGTCGACGATGTGTAGAGTCGATGATGTGTAGAGTCGATGATGTGTAGAGTCGATGATGTGTAGAGTCAATAATGTGTAGAGTCAATCATGTGTAGAGTCAATAATGTGTAGAGTCAATAATGTGTAGAGTCGACGATGTGTAGAGTCGATGATTTGTAGAGTCGATGATTTGTAGAGTCCATGATTTGTAGAGTCGATGATATATGTAGAATCGCTCTGTTGTGTAGAGTCGATGATGACTAGTATGAGGCAAAACACGTTGATGATATGTAGAATCGCTATTGTGTAGAGTTACAGTTGTGTAGATTTGTCGACACATGCCGGCACACACACATACACACTGCATGTTAGCATTAGGAACATAGATATATTAGGAAAAAGTTTCGTACTATATTTATTCGAGTACAACCGTTTGTATATATGTATGAGAAAATATGCTAAGTTGATATGTATACACGATGTTACAATATTTTATCCAGATTTTAAGTCTCTTATTTGTGCATTTGTTAAAAGATTTTAAATTCTATATACATCTAGGAGATATTTTCCTTTTTCATTGTTGTAACTTCGAAGTGGTAAATCAGGCAACAAAATTAGCGAATAAATAAAAAGTTTCTCACTGAATTTTTGTATGCAATATGGGTAACATTTGATTTCTATTGCAAAAGTTATTTTCAGCAGAGAAATAGTGACTTTATTAAAAATGTGTTCACTGAAAATACTTTCATGTATGTACCAAAATGTGTAGCCATATTATCGCCAATATCTGGGAGAATCTGTAAAAAAAAGTGGCTGAATTGAACGAAAGTGCTTCGTATTTAAAATTGTGTATCAAAGTTTAAAAAATCGCTCATATGCGGCGAATTTTCAAAACACGTATCGCAACAGATCTATATATATATATTTTTTTCCCCAGGCTGGATCATTTTAACGAAATTTTGTATTCGAATGAAAAGCATATAATTACTGTGAAGTAATAACTTAAAAAAAAAAGTTACTGGAAACTCGCTAATTATATCGAAAAAAAAAATTGTGTTTTGGTAACAAAAATGTTCATGTCTAAAAAAAATCTTTGATTTCAGATGATCCGATGGTGCGCACATATATATATATATACATACATACATATTCTCTTCATGCGCATGCGCCTCAACTCGAGATAATTGATGCGCGCGCAGAAATCAATGCCGCAATTTTCAAAGCATGCGCTCGGAGGATGAACATCGATGGAAAATTGGATTCGGGGCTCGAGCGGCGGTGTCTTGTGCCGTGTGGCACTCGTGCAGTGCTTATAATTAAGATCTCATAAATAGAATTTAAAAAAAAAAAATAATAATAATAATTTTGAAAAAAATTACATTTTCTAAACCGTGCGGATAATTAAAGTGCACGGTGTTTTCGGAGTTCGCAGTGTTTCTGTGAACCGAGAAAGCTCGTTTTTTTTCCAAAGATGATTTAGTATAGCAAATTTTATCGAGCTGCTAATAAAAAAAAAAAAAAAAAAAAAAATATATATCTTTCGACACGAATCGTGCGTACAATATGGATGAAAATTTGAGCAGGGGATACGTTCAACTCGGAAAAGCGAGAGGAATGAACGATTTTAAGATAAGCAACGGGTTCAATCATTTGTCGCCACCCGTCGACAAATGCAACTTCATCTACCTTGCTCTGGTACTCGCTGGAGTCGGATTCCTCATGCCTTACAACAGGTCTTATGTCAAACATTGAGATTATAGTAGTTCATATTTATCAACCTTCTTTTGATGATTAATTCTTAAACACCTAATTTCAATGTGTTTCTACATTTTATTAACAGCTCCTGTGAATTTCAAATTTTTTATTTTTGTATTTATTTATTTAATCGGATATGTATATTTTTTTATAAATAGTAATTTAGCTAGCCAATTTTTCATGTCAACAAAACGTCCTTAAATTTATTTAAGATGTTGGTCTGGTTGAAGCAAAAACGTAGGAATTTTTTCAGATTTTTTATTGTGTATTCGAGCTATTAAAAAAAATTCGAAAAATAATCAGTGCTTATTTTTTAACGCGAATACTACGGCTCGCACAAAAAAAATTATAAGAACATGAAATTTTGCATTTTCACCGAACTTTCCAACAATATTTTTTGTAAAATTCTCAGATTTTATTTTATGCTACTTTTTAATTAAATAAAGTTGCCACTTTTTTTTTCGGAAATGGCATTATAGGGCCCGTATATGTTTTATATTTTTTTTCTACTTTATATTTTTATATTTCTTTATAATATTATTTAATGATTTTTTAGTCATTACAAAGAAAAATAAGCCTGCAATGTAGAACCTTGCAAATTGCTTCCTCATTATTCGTAAAAAAATTATTATTCATTATTGTTATTTGCTAAAAAAATCTTCTACTTTGCAGGCTTGTTTGAGCTCTAAAAACATTTTTTCAAAAAAATCCAACATGTAAAATTAGAATTCAAGCGATTTGCATCGAATTTTTATCCAAAACTTGTTGTATGGTATTCCATATGTGAACCAAGTTTTTAACCCGGTATTTGGACATTTTTCTAAAAATAAATTTTTTTTTAAATTTTGAATCGCTTGCATTAAATTTATTCTGAGACAATCCACATATCTACCAGATTTGAATTAAATCTGCTGAAAAGTGTTAAAAAAAAAAATCGCGAGAACAATGTTTTGGTTTTTTTGGAGAAAAGTAAAAAATTACAAACACAACTTTTCTCTACGTTTTGGAGCATATTCTGAATGTCCTGACATGAAAATTAAAAAAAAAAAATTTTCACGAAAACAAAGCTTTCTCTGTAAGGAAGAAAAATTGGGAATTAATACTTTACCTTAATTCTTATCAATCTCAATATAAATATTTCAGTTTTTTTAAAAATGTTATAATTGCTTGTTTCTCAGAATGTATAAACACCTTCTCTGGGTTTCAAATTTTGAATTCTAATGTTTATTTATTTAACCAATAAATAAATATTAAATCTAATATTTATTTATTTCATTTTCAAATAACTGATAATTGTGGTAGTGTAAATATTTTCTTTTTTATATTTCTGTATCTCCACATAATATTATTTGGTTATTCTTTAGACATATGGCAAAGAAAAAAATGTCAAAATTATATATGCCTCAATAAAAATCAAGGCATAATAATTTTAAAAACTTTGAAATAAGAAAAAAAAATTCATCCGTATTATAGCTCATAACTTTTTTTTTTGTTAAATTTTCCAAATATTAAAATAAAAATCTTTTATTCTGTTTTCAGCTTTATGATGGCCGTAGACTATTTTAAAGCCAGATATCCGGGAACAACGGTGATTTTCGACATGTCAATAGTTTACGTGACGATGGCATTTTTTGCAGTTTTTGCCAACAACATCCTCGTCGAGACTGTGTCGTTGAACAGGCGCATCGCTTTCGGTAATATAATACTTAAAAAAATGTAATTCTGATATTTTCATACATTTTATCTAAATTTTATTTAAAAACAATTATCAACAGGATACCTGGTATCAGTTATTACGCTGAATTTCGTCGTTATTTCCGAGATCTGGTGGGAAATTTTTGGTGTCGCGACATCGTACACGATTAATTTAGTCGCTGTTGCAGTCGTAGCTGTGGGATGCACCGGTGAGATTAAAAATCATTGAAGAATTATTTAAAACAGAGAGATCACACAGCAAAATTATTTAAAACACTGTTTGATTACTCTTGTAATATCTTGTTCAATCATAATGTCTCCCTTCATCATTTTTAAAATCCAAAACCCACACTTATAAATTTTTGCTTTACTGAAAAAAACTTCTATGAAGAAAAAATAGCGAATAATCTAAATTAAGTTTGCACAGTAATTTTAAAAAATCGCTAATTAAGGTCGAACGATTTTTTTATACTTCCTAAATACAAAAAAAAATTATTACAGTTCTAAAAAAAAAACCTGAGCAAAAAAAAAACAAGACTTGCAAGAGAAATCAAACAACGTTATTTTATAAGTAATTTAATTTGCTGATTTCTGATTTTAAAAGCAACATCAATTTTAAAATACATATTAACAAATTTTTCTCTTGATTTCTCATTTATTTCCAGTTCAACAGTCAAGCTTCTACGGATATACGTCGATGCTGCCGAGTCGTTATACACAAGCAGTTATGGCAGGAGAGAGTAATTAATTATTTTTTTTTTTTGCAGTATTCTTAATTACATGTATTTAAAAAAATATCTATGGCTGATTATTGATTTTAGGTGCGGCAGGCTTCTGGGTTTCCGTCAATCGGATCCTCACCAAGTCACTGGTGAACGACGAACGTGGAAATACATCGATGTTCTTTTTACTCTCAATAATGACAATCGTCATGTGTTCGGTGCTTCACGCGATTGTTCGTAAAACGGAATTTGTTCAGTTCTACGTGAATCTATGCCAAGAACGTAATAGGATTAGTCTGGAGCCGACAGAAGACGTAGGGCTGGTAATGATTTAAAAATAATATAATTACGCAACGTTTGAATTGGAAAAATTGACCGAATATCGTACGACGGTTTAGGGTTTCTTCCTCTAATTAAATTGTCGCAATTTCTTTCAAGATGGATCCACTCGATCAAACTGGTGATCCGAGCAAAGGGCAATACGGTGTCCTCAAAATTCAAACAAGTCCGCTGGGCACCGATGCTGCTAGTGGTAGCACTGAAATAGCTAATGGTATTTAAAAAAATTTTGGTGTACTTTTTAAATTGCCAATTCTTAAGTTTGAATTTTATTTTTTTTAAATATTGGCGACGATTCAGTCCTGTTTTAAAACTAACTGGCCTTTTCATTTTCTTTTTTTAATCGAAATTCTGCCTAAATTTTCGCATAAACTCAGGGAGAAACTATTTTATAATTTTTTGAAGTACTTTTAGAGAAACCATTCAGTTTTGAATGAAAAAAAACCTTTATATTAGTTAAGGGTATCAAAAATTGTAGGTGAGAGCTTCTTTTCTTTTTGAATCTATCCTATTTGGAAAGAAAATATATATATTAGCAATAAAGGATTCCATATATTGTTGAAATTGAAAATATAGATTTTAAAAGTATTTTTTTATGTACGAAATATGTTCTGGAACCGATACAAACTTTTTGAGCCACGAGTGAACATGGGATCTTATATCTTGGGAGAAATATATATATTTTTTTTTATTTATATTTTATACAACAAATTTTGTAACCCTTTGAAGCATCGATCTTTCCTCAGGATATACTTCAAATGTTCTGCTCTGAGTTTTTTCGTAGGATCGCTGGATTATAAATCTGATAGAAAATTTTAAAAATATTTAAAACGACCCTTCATTTGAAAAACTTGTTTTTCCATTTCAAAATTTGATTTTGGACCATATATTATTTTGTTATTGTTAATTTTTCCTTCTTCAAATAGACAGATTCAAATGGACGAGTTATCTTTAATTGAAAAAATTATGATAAAAAAAATCACAGCATTCCAAAGATTAAAAATTCCTGCAAATGTGCTTCTGGAAGTCTTTTAAAAAATTAGTTTTCTCTGATGAGAAAAACAAATTAAAAAATTAAGGATTCATAGTTAAAAAAATAAAGCTTGATTGTCTCATATGCAAAAAAGAAAAGGCGTTGTATATATTTTATATGAACAATATGTGTAAAAAAATGTATGCGCCAAAATATTCTACGTTTCACATTTTATTTTGCATAGAATATTTTCTTTCATAAGCTTCCTCGCGGGAAGGTAAGAGCTTGAATTGATTGTACACATTTCAGGCACGGGTCAATACTCAGCATTTTCATTCAGTAATCCAGTTTATGAGCCCAGTGCTCCGTCTGGAAATCCTCCTGGAAGTGCCGGACCTACATACAAGGTAGAGGACGTCGTTGTGATGCAAGGAACTTATTACAGAAGTCAAGGAAACAAACCATGGGCCAGTATAAAACGTAATTGCACAATTATCATCAAAACTTCTTCATTAGGCCTCGGCGTTCCAGGCGTTCCAATCGTGTACTAAGATTTTAAAAATTGTCTGGACACATTTTCAACGTGAAATTAGTGTAGACAAAGATGGATCTCTAAATATAAAAAATTAAAAAATGCAATATATTTATATAAAAAAGCACCGTTTTACAGAAGTTACATTTTTTAGAACTATTGTTAAATCTTGGCTTATTTTTTGTTTGTTTAAAGATCAACTACAAATTACACAGAAAAATATTTCAAATATAATATCCATAGTTTACAAATTACTACTGTTAGTTTCTTTTTTTTAAATCTGAAGCTACGAAGATAACTAAATATTTTCTCCTAATTAAGTAAGAAGTATAATGAAGCTGATTTCTTGATGGACGCGTAAAATATTATTTTACGAACAAATTGAACTGTCATCCATAAAAATGGAATTAATATTACAAATTAGACTGATGTAAACTGAGTAATTTTGTTTTGTAAATTCATTGTTAAACATTTTTTGTACCTCAATCATGAATCGTTAAATTTAGATCCACCTGTTTTTGTCACCCTGTTGAAAATTTACAAAGAATTTTCGAAATCTCGTACGCGTATTTTGTGCGAAAAAGCAATGAAAAAAAAAAAATAATGCATTTTTCCTACATGTTTTATGTATGTTTTAGGAGGGATGAAAGCAAGGGTCGAAGTTGCCAAACTGATATTCCCGTATATGGCTAGCATCGGCGTTGCATATTTTGTGACTCTCTGTCTGTATCCTGGAATCTTGTCAGAGATAATATCGTGCAAATTTGAATCCTGGATGCCAGTATTTCTCATGGCAACATTTAATGGCGCTGATCTTCTTGGCAAAGTAAGATTTTATTTTCTGTTTCTTTCTTTCTCGGGGAAGTTCATCTTCAAAGCTATGTTTTTTCAAAAATAATAATACATTAAAATCTAATTTTTATAATTTTTTGTAGGTACTGGCGTCGATACCTTATGAATGGACAAGGACTCAGCTCTTGTACTTTTCCGGTGCCCGAATTATTCTCATTCCACTATTTCTTCTTTGCGCGATACCGAGAAGTGCACCGATATTATCAGGAGAGGGATATCCATTACTTTTCTCATGCTTACTCGGTCTCACCAACGGTATCGTTGGCAGTGTTCCGATTATTCAGGCTCCTAGCAAGGTGCCAGAACAGCATCGAGAACTGGCTGGTTAGTGATTATTTTTTTTTTTTAAATTATAAACAAAGATGCAAATTAAAATCTACCATCTAAGCTTCAATAGCCTTATTATTTTTCATATTAACGTCAACTTTGACTATAGCACTGAATTAAATTAAAATTAAAATTATTTAATTTAACTGGACTTAAGCTTTCCAACAATTAAAATTCTCTGCTAAAAAGCCTGCGAAAAAAAAATGATGAGCCTTCATAATTTAGAGACAGGTTGAATTATGAAACTGAAATTTATCACATATGTTTGCTTGCACCAGCCGCATAGTCCTGATAAAAGTAATCACAAAACGAAGCTTCTTGAGGAAGCCAAAAGTGACATGGGTGTACTTTCCATCAAACAGAGCTGATGAGGAAGCGATGCGAAAACATAACTTAAAGCATTTTTTATTTTTTAATTTCAGGAAATATAATGACCCTTTCCTATACAACTGGTCTGGCGATTGGCTCTCTCTTAGCATATATGCTGGACGCCTTGTTGGGACCCGTCGTGCAGGCGAAGGAAATTTGTCCAAAATTGATAAAGACCTTACCAACGAATGTTGGAAATTTGACTGTTGCCGTATTATCAAACGCAGCGAAGGTCACCGTTGAGGCTGTTACGGCGGTACCAAAATTGGAGACGACCACCACGGCACTCACAACGCTATTCACCACAACTGTCGTCACCAATACCACACTTTCTGTCCTGAGTACCGGATTAATAAATGCAACGAGTACAGCAATACCAAGATTAATCGGAAACGCAACCTCGACTATTAGCAATTCCATTCTACAACATTAGGCTTAATTTAAGTATTTCCCCAAAACGCAACTTCAACTAAAAGGGACTTGCATGCAGATTTTATTTTCTCATTTCAATCCTGTGTAAAAAAAAAATTGCTGCTTTATCAAAATATGAAGATACGACGTATTGGAAGGTGATTAAAAATTTAAGGAGGGTCTATCGAGATTTCTAATTATTATAAATGTATTGGCATTATTTTAATCCAAAATATCTTCTTTCTTTAATATTTGCCTTTTTTTCTTCTTAAGAAAACCCTTTTTCGTAATATGGAGAGTTATATTTTTATATCGTGAGGGCATTCACATTTATAAAAAAGAAAATATAAAAAAAAGAGAGTTATAGGAAATCATGCAAGTTCCTTGTCGTGGGTCTTTCCGGCTGAATAATATAATGTCACTGTCGACGACGAAATTAATTATGAATGTAATATGGTTCTGGGATTAGTTTTCAATTTACCTCATTTTTATCGTCCAAATAAAATTGAAAGACTCAATTCTAAGTCATAGAACGTCAAGATATTAAATTGAAGAGGTTTAGAAGAAATTTTCCAAAAATTAAACCAACTTTTAGTTTTCTTTTTTCTCAAATATTGAATTCAATGAAAAAGATTTTCACGAATTTGGATTACGTCGATTCTTGTATATTGTAATGGCAAATACTAAAAAAAAAAAAAAATCTATTCAATTTACAGCAAAATATGTTAACCCAAGACCACGGTTAATAATCGCAATATTTTTGTCACCGTCGTCGGACTTCCAATATCAAGCTCCGGATAATCTGGTTATATAAATATATTACCGGTCCGATCTGTATATGTATATATATTAATATAGTAGAATGTTATTATTTATTTGAGCGTTAATGTTTTTAAGTAATATAGTGATGAGTTTCTGTCGTTATTGTTCGTAAAAGCTACTGAAAAATACACACGGGTATCATATTCTATTGTTATACAAAAAAAAAATGTGAAATATTTTGTCCTGTCCCGGAAGCTTTACCTGTTGATTATGTAGTTGAATTTTTTCACTTTGTTATTAAGATAAGAGACATATCCAGCATTTCACAGAGAGAGCATATCAACTGTGAAGTGGCTGATAAAATGTCGTATTACTAAAAATCTTAGCTATATACACAGGGTGACGAAAAAAAGAAATATATATCTTAATGAACAATGCTTTAACATCCTACCTGTACATAACAATTATGCATTAAACATATATCCTACCTCACCAATGGTTGCTAAATATAACTGTGTAATCGAGCACACAGTTATTAAGAAGCACGTCAATCAGTTCATCAAGGTTTAACTAACATCTATTAATATATAATAATCA
Organism: Perithous albicinctus; assembly: GCA_964016905.1. Classification (NCBI taxonomy): domain Eukaryota; kingdom Metazoa; phylum Arthropoda; class Insecta; order Hymenoptera; family Ichneumonidae; genus Perithous; species Perithous albicinctus. The sequence continues at coordinate 7,965,985 of OZ024688.1, forward strand.
AGTACACGTGTATTCTTCGACATTGAGAGATCTCTCGACCAATGTATGTGAGTCATTCTCTTTTAATTCAACCACTTTTTTTTTTGTGGTCCTCTCATCATTAAAATTGTAACTAACTGTTACTTTTGAATTCAGCCTATTTTTTGTAAAATTTAAATATTTTGATGTTAATTTTTTGTTTTTGGATTATCTTCACAGATTTATTTTTAGAAAAATGGATTTTATTTTTACCAAAGTCTTGTTTCATTAAAATTTATTTGAAAATTTTATAATAATCAAAGTAATTGTGAATACTATAATCCATTATTTTTTTAAAGAAATAATCTTTACATCTTTAAAATGAAAAATCAATTTTCAGGTCGATAGAATTATTTCAAAACTTTCATTGAAAAGCAAATTAAAAAAAAACACAATTTTCATAGTGAAACATAACTTGAATCATAGCTTTTCAGGTACATAGTCCCAAAAAATGGAAGAAACCTTTCTGAAATTTTGGATTTAAATCAAAAAATAAATGCACAAGAAAAATACTCTTGGTAATACTTAAATCAGGCGAATTATGAAAAGTATCCAAAAAAAGTGGCTGAATTAACATTCATTGTCTCATATATAAACTCCAAATCCAGAAAGTGTAAAGAAAAACCCAAAAAAGAGAGATAAAAAATATAAATTTCACCACAGTTTTTTGTTAATTTATTGAAAAAAATGAAATCGTTATGTCTCTACAATAAGGATTCCTTTTGTAAAGAATATCTTCATATTTTGGTGACTATCACATCCATATAAATCTATATAGAAAAATATTAATGACACTGAAAAATAAGTACTGATAAAAATTAAGATTTTTTAGTAGTTACTAATAATTATTACTACTGACTTCCCTGTGTAAATATTATTTTATGGTAATGGCAGAGACTTATGAAATCCTGTGTCAAGAAATAATTTTTGAGTATCAGTTTGTGTATCGGAGATTGCTCATGGACCATGTACTTAATTATTATATCTGTTTTCTCTCTGTGTTTTATTATCAGCGTTTCGAGATTTGTCTTTACATATGTAATATCTTCCAAGTACCTAATAGAACAAATTTTGTTAACTGCCTTTATACGGTGAAATGGCTGCATTACGAATACCAGTTAGTAAAATTTCCCACTGGCAATGGGAATTTTTGCTACATGAGGCATTACACATAACATGCTTAAAGATTTTTTAAACAACTATCCGCGCGAGTACTGCAAAATCCAGTGAAACTATTTTTTTAAAAGATACTTAGAAAAACACAGAACAAAAAAAAACCGTGACGAATATATCAAATAGCACTAAAACTTGTTTCCGAATTCAATATTAAATGTGAACAAGACAAAAAATGGCAACTAAGAGGGCCATTCTAGATCGCAAAAATGCTCGATCGAGAAAAATAAAAATTTTAAACATCATGTAATAATACAATATTATATAATATAAGTACTTGAACGCACCAGCTTATTGATGTACTTGTATAAATGTGATTTCGACAATTATTGACGTACATTTTGTAGACCCAGAAATTCTTTTCAACTTGAAAATTCCTTAGAATTCACTAAAATAAGTATCAGCTATTAGTGCTATTTTTTAATCTCTAATATTTCATTTATTTCTAATGTAACGAAAATTTTTTTATTGGCGTCAATAATTGGCGTAATCATGGTTTAAAAAAAAACCCAAAATTACTATGGAGCGTGAATGGCCGAGTTGAATAAACTCGTGTAAAGGACAAATAAATATGCAGTAAGAATATAAAATACAAGTGACCGTGAATGAGATTTGATCGAAGATTATATCTGCCTATAATATATTGATATACTCTATATGAGATTAGGAAAATGCCGTGCGGCTTTAGAGGATATTCGTTGTTGAATTACTATTTGGTAACAAAAAAACGGCTTATTTTCGTTGTACATTATTAAATGTATTTTTCATTGTATAATGTTTTAGCTTAGATGAAAATAATTGTAAAGAACATCGGGCGAGACGTCCCTTGGACCTATGTATATTACAGGTTTACACATTTTTCTTGTGGAAAACCTAAGCTTTCGACTTCGCGAGAGACTTGCAACGTTTTTGTATCGTCACACTCGTAATTAATCGTGATTCAAGCTTTTTGAATCTTTAAGAATCTTCAAAATAAACATCACCATCAGGATGATTTTTTTTTTTTCATTGAAAATATCGAAAACTGAAATTGTTTTCTCAATAATTATGCATTTTGTGATTATACAAAAACGTTGTTAAGTACTCGTGAATAACTTGGGTAAAAAACATATATCCCAAATTTCTTGTGGCTACGAAAGCAAAGGTCGTTGTACAAATAATAAATCTACAAATAACTTATATAATTGTCGACGTAACACCGACATACCCATCCGTGAAATAATAACAGCATTACGTCAAATGAGTGCTAAACTTTCAAGTGTAGAATTCTTGTTTTAGAAATATTATTTGAAAAAAAAAGAAATTACGGAAAATGAAACTATCATCTATCATCTATGAAACTATCTATTTGTGAATAATTCGTTTTTTAATGTTATGAATTTTAACGAAATTTGCTGGTGGTGCAGATTACAACATATAAACTGACAAAGTTTGTTTGTAAAATGTAAAAAAAATTATTGTAGAGATTTAAGACTCATTTGACTGGTACTTAATGCTGCCTTTCGAGTTTCATATTTTACGTCTTATTATTTCTCTGCTTTAAAAGGTAAATATGTCCCAGTTACTAATAATTCTTTGATCGCTAGAACGTAAACGAAGGACACGTTACTAAGAAATACGTATTTTGGGACTACAGATGTACATAAAATTAATATTGATCACAGTTTCACAGTTGTTGCCACATGCATTGATTATTCGTGGCTTTATAATCAGGTCCATTTAGGCTCTGGTAACTGGGACATTTTACTTCAGAGAGAAGCGCGCAGCTACGCATAAGAAAGTTAAAATACAATTTTACAAAGATTCACACTTTGGCCAGTGAAACATGTTCCGGTACTCTGCATCGCTTCTGCCTCTCCCTCAGTGATACACAAAAGTACATGTAGCACAGTCGGGCCAATTAATCGTATATCATCATCGTCAAGATTCAATTTATTCTTCCGCTTTTAGGCTGGTCATTTGAGGTATTTTGCAGCCCAATCGGTCCTTCCGTGAATACCACCACTGGGTCTCGAGCTCAGGACACCGCGGAACAAACTTGTTTGCAACAACGGTTTGCTCGTCGTTTCTGTAAAAATATCAATGAAATTACGAATTATTTGTCAAAAAGAATTATTGGGTAAATATACCAACATTATTTTATTTTCCGAGTTTTCAAAGCAATTCAAGAGTTTTTTTCTAAAAATTTACCTGAGTTGATGAAGTTTGTTCAAATTTAAAAAAACATATTAACGATATTTCTGGATGGTTTGAGAATTATTAAAAAGTTCTGGAGAAACATTTTTCTATTCTCTAGGATACAACAGACGAATAAAAAAAATAAGTACATAACAATTCGTCGTCTTGAAGTATAAATCCATGTTTGTAAAATTCTTTAACACTTCTGAACTATTTGCTTTCGGTATAACAATTTCAAAAATCGACTTTTCCGGATGAAACCATTTTTATTTTTTAAATTTCTTTGCGTTTTAAAATTATTTTTTTTAGGCGGCGTTTAAGATTGTTCAATTCTACATATTCGCACACTTGTTTATGAAATATTAGTGCGAATTTCAATGCGTTGTAGTGTATTTTAACGGCATGCACCAATACTTAACACTGATTTTTTTTCCTATACTTCAAATGATTCTACCATTTTTAATCTTGACTCTCTTCAATGTGGTTCGTTGTTCTTTTTTAATTTATTCACCTAAATGAATTGATAATGCTACATTTTTTTAAATTTTACATTTCTCACTAGCTCTAGAATTTTAAAATGCTTGTCCTGAAAATATAAAAAAATACATAAGTCATCGAAAAAGGCCGCAAAAAACTTGAAAAAATTAAGCATTCTCTTGTCACTCGGATGAATACATTAAAAAATTAGATTTTTAATACTTTTTTATCACCTTATTTGATTTGAATTTAAGAAATAATGTTTATTCTAATTACAAAAATATCAAATTCCATTTTCGTAAACACTGCACGCAAAATATTTATAATGTTCATATCATTATTTTAGAAATAAGCTTTTATGGTAAAAAAAGAGCTAAATAAGGCTGGCGTTAACTGGTACATGTACTCTAAAAAAAATTTATATATATATTTTCACAGGTCGATAAGCCAACGAGGAACTTACTGACGCTCTGTGTACCATAAACAGTCGGATAAGGCAACCTGCCATTCTGCTCAGCGATGTAACGACTTCGCGCGAGATAATGCTGACGCGTTTGACTCTCGATATTATCACGAGGTCCCCAAAAAGAATCCGTAAACTCTTCGGCGAATTTTTCCGTCGTAGGCTGACCTACGATGCCATTGACGAGTAGCCTTGGCCTTCCCGAATCGCCTTCACCGTTTCTATAAGTAACAAAGAAGAAAAAAGTAAATAATCTAGAGGCCATAGAGTTTTTCGGGATCTAAAACTTGTTTTATTTAAATTCGTTACATGTCCCAGGTACACATTAAAAATCATTTTCACAGACTATAATATAGATTACAATAAGTGAAAGATTATCGAAATTATTATATAGAGAATTTTCAATTTCTTGCATTAATTTACACCTGTTATTTTAAACTTGATATTGCTTCGCTTCCATGGAAGAAATTACAGGAATTCTATTTATCGTTTCCTGAAGAAACGGGACAAGTGCCTCCTTCAAAATTTTGCAATGTGAATGAAGAAAATTGAAAAATCGATTGATCGATAATAAAACAGTGGAAAAATTGTCGATCGATTTAAGAACGACAGTGTCGTAGAAGAAAACTGGTATACCGTGAATTTGCTCCTGACCAAACCAGAAGCAGCCGAGCAGATAAGTAACTGCAAGGCTGATATAAACCACGACAACTTGGACAGCGATATTGCGACATTTTTGATACCTGGATAACAAATTTGTGCTTTGGCCTGCGACGTACCGAGCGACACTCAGATAGTGTTGCTTAGCCGAGAGTTTTCTGCTGTTCTTGAAATTTGTTTGTGACTGGCTCCAGTTTCTCGAAGGTTGTCGAGGCTCCGTCCATACTGGCGTTGCCCAATTTGTATTTATCTCCTTTTGGCTCATCTCCATTGGCGAATTATTTTCGTTCCAATTCACACGATTTTCCTTGTAGACCCTGCTGGACAGCAGGCTCGTTGCCTGCTGATTGTCGTTCGGCACTAACTTGCTTCTGTGTACATATATTTAAATTTGATTTTTGGATACATGTGCAATTTGCAAGATTTTTCAATATTGATGATTTTTATTTTTTCAGCAAAAAGACAAATGAATATCCGGGAGAAGATGAGTTGATCAGATGTGGGAATAAAAATTCGTTTTCACCTCTCGCTTTTACGGGTTCAAGTTGCTTAACAAAAGCATAAGAAAATATGTTTTTAGTAATATTACTACTGCTTTTTACAAAATTAAAGCCCAAGGATACGATTTTTAAAAATTTGAAAAGAACTGACCATGATATGAACTGCTACAGTTAATTCTAAAATTCTAAAATTCTAAAATTCTAAAATTCTAAAATTCTAAAATTCTAAAATTCTAAAATTCTAAAATTCTAAAATTCTAAAATTCTAAAATTCTAAAATTCTAAATAGATAATTGAAAAAACAAACCCCAGGAGATTGGCGAAATCCTCCTCATCCCATTTCAATGAATTGTTGTCCCTCTTGCGATTGTTGTGATTTAGTAGCGGCAGTACCGGCTGCTGTTGTGGCTGAATCGCAATTTTATCAGTTGAGTTAGATAAGTGAATTGCATTGACACTAAGATCTTGTGGCTTAAAATCATAGAGAGAACCCGGTGGCGGTATATTAACTTTGTTTATAAGGAGCTCGCGATGACCGCTCACGCCGATCCTCTTGCTGCTTACGACTCGCGGTCCTCCAACTTGAAAATACGGATATCTACAGAAATGAAAATACGATTCACCATTATTTTGTTGCGTCACTTGAACATTTATTATTGTAAAATAAAAGGAAGACATTTTTTAAAACTGATTTTTATGATTTTTATGAAATTGGAAATTCACTGTAATTATTACAATTATAGTAAATAACCTGAGTGACTGCTGTGCTGTTGGTCGTTTTATTGGATTCCACTCGAGCATATCTTCCATAAGAACAATCGCTTCGTGACTTGCGTTTGGTATCAAATCCTTTAATGGTGTTCTGGTGAGTATTGGGAATTTAAAGTTCATTGCAGCGGCCAACTGGTAGCCTTCCGGCCAATCATCTTTCTCGGGCGTGCCGATAACCGAGCAAATTTTGAAGATCTCATCGATCTCACTCTTGCCTGGAAAAAGCGGTCTGAAGGTGTACAATTCTGCCATTATACATCCAACTGCCCAAATATCGATGGGACTGTTGTACGTCGTTGAGTGCAGCAACACTTCTGGTGCCCGATACCTGCGGATTATTTAGTAATCTATTCATCAAAGTATTAAACATGATTTACACAAATTAAAAAAAAAAAAATCATTCCACATAATATTTTTAGGTACCCCATTAAAATTAAGAAGATTAAAAAAAATGAATTTTCCTATGATGATTATATATTATAAATTATGCCTATTTTAATTTTACGTCGAATTTTAATTCAAAATCCTGTTAAATTCGAATTCCTTTATAAATTTGACTCAAATTCAATCCCAAAGGTCTTAGAACATTACTTTATTTATATGATACAATTTTCAACTCGATAGCTAAAATTTTGCTTTACCTATGTGACAAATTTCAGTGAATTCTTTGTATTAATTTTTTTTTTTCATGAAAACAAAAAGCTTCTTCTACAAGGAAAAAAAATTATCCTAAATATTTATTTCTGCATAATTATTGATTCACAAAAAAAAAGGGTTGAATGCCTTTCTATTCGAATGGTATCAATTTCTTTTAACATTCTGTCGTGATGATTCAGTCTGCAATCATATTTGGCTTTTTTATACTCACCACCTGGTCGAAACATAATCCGTGTATGGTGGTCGGGAGCGAATTTCTCGAGCCAAACCAAAGTCCGCTATTTTCACAAGTTCCGGTCCCATGCAGAGTAAATTTTCTGGTTTCATGTCGCGATGAAAAAATCCATGTTTGTGCATGAAAGCCAAACCCTGCAGTACTTGGTATACCATGTTCCTAATAACGGGCTCAGGAAAGAGTTTCGATCTGAAAGAACGCACATAAATTGTTATAAAATTTTCTCGCAAAAAAATTGATAGAATTACGTCGATATCGTCGCAAGGTCTTACCGATCTTTCATCAATTGATAAAGATTCTCCTTCATGTATTCGAAGACGAAATACAAAACATCGTTTTCCCGAATTACTTCCTTTAGCTTCACCACATTCGCATGGCTCAATTTCTTCAAGGACTGAAAATTAAATTGCGGATTAAATATCAATAATGGTGCTTTAAATTAAATTTAGCTTTCACTGTATCAAGAAATTGGGCATCTTTGAAATATGGTAAAAATTAAAGGAAGAAATAATCGTAGTCTTCCTTTAATTTGCCATAACTCAAAGATTGAAATTTTTTAAAAAGGTCTTGAAACGGAGGAAAGATTGGATTTAATTGCACAAAAAGTCAATTTAAGAGCGAAGAATGTTGCTATGATTATTTGATTAATTAAAAAGAGACGAAATATTGAAATAATTATTTTTTGATTCTTACCTTGACTTCGCGTAAATTCATTGCCTCTTCCCAGGAATAATATTTTCTTTTCATCCGTTTGATAGCAACTTTTTCACCGGTGTCTATTCTTTCGCCAAGTACGACGGAACCAAAGGTGCCATCGCCTAGCTGATTCAAAGTTATGTACCGATTCATCTTCATTCGCACTGCTGTTGTCACTTCTGGCTAACTATGTCATACTTGTTATAGAGACACGTGGCTCACGCATTCGGTCGAATGTGGATTGTAAAGCTCGCCGGAGGTCCCCTTCATTTGTACTGCAAAGAGGCCAACCGTGTATAGTTTTGTTAATAAAATCGATTGTCGGGGTCATTGTGGCCATGAGGTACCCTCAACTTTCGTGACAATTTCTAAACACAATTTCTAGTATGCTGAAATATTCACCTTGTAACTTGTAATGTTCAACTTGAAATATTCAACTAAAAATATTCAACTTTGAAATGATCAACTTTAAATAATGAACGTGAAAGATTCAGATTGAAAGATTCAGCCTGGAATATTCAACTTGAAATATTTAACTTGGAACATTCAATTTGAAATATTCAACTTGGAATATTTAACTTGGAATATTCAATTTGAAATATTCAACTTGGAATATTTAACTTGAACTATTCAACTTGAAATATTCAACTTAAAATACTTAACTTTGAAATGGTCAACTTTGAATAATGAACGTGAAAGATTCAGATTGAAATATTCAACGTGAAAGATACAGCTTGGAATATTCAACCTGGAATATTCAATTTGAAATATTCAACTTGCAATATTTAACTTGGAATATTCAATTTGAAATATTCATTTTGAAATATTCAACTTAAAATACTTAACTTTGAAATGGTCAACTTTGAATAATGAACGTGAAAGATTCAGATTGAAACATTCAACGTGAAAGATTCAGCTTGGAATATTCAACTTGAAATATTCAACCTGGAATATACAACTTGAAATATTCAATCTGGAATATTCAATTTGAAATATCCAACTTGCAATATTTAACTTGGAATATTCAATTTGAAATATTCAACTTGGAATATTCAACTTGAACTATTCATCTTGAAATATTCAACTTAAAATACTTAACTTTGTTAACTATTTTATAAAACTTAAAAAAGTTAAAAATGAAAAAAAAATACCTTTACGATATGATGCATTAAAAAAAAATCGTTTAGTGTTTCACAATAAGAAAATTAGGAAGGTTGAAGCGTGTGTCACATTAGTTCAAATCAGTGCTAAACTTTTATAATTGCTTCTGTAAATTTTTATGTTTTAAATAAAATGAATAGTGAATTTGCAAAAATATTAACTAATTAACGTTAATTTTCAAAAAGGTACGAATTCGTTATATTATATCCAAGAATAATCCATAATTCTTTACCAATTCTAATATGAAACGACTCATTTAGTGTTTCGAACGTAGCTCTAAAAATTTACGATCTACATATTTAGTAGTACAAATTATTTCAAAACGAGTCTATTGTTTACTTTATTTCCAGCAAAAGTGTCCCTTCATTTAAAAAAACGGGTCTATAATAATTAAACTCTCTAAATTAACAAACAAAATGTAACATTGAATTTTAAAATTCATTAAAAAAATTACAGATTATTCTTGGAGAACACTAAACAAAACGCTTTTGTGAGAAACTATTTTCTTTTTGATATCCCTATCGGAGCCGAAAGCAAATATAGCCGTTAAAGAAAAATTAATGATTAAAAAAATCACGAGCCTAGAAACATAAAAAATGACTAATTGAACAATTTCTTTTTATAAATATTGAAAGCTTGTAATATAAACTGGATACAAACGGACGTTCGCTGGCAAAACATAAAGCTTTGTAAAAATGATAAAAAATATTCAGCACTGATTTGTATAGTTCGCCTTAAAACTATAACATTGACAAGCCATTTGTTTTATATGAGTCACAAGCACAATTAGTTACGTATAGAGTTATACATGTAGTTGAAAACAGAGACACCGAAAACATGGTACCATGCGCGCGATCGCTTATCGATTTAATAAACATAGGTAGATACAATTGTCCCAAAGGTACCAGGGAACCTTTTCAACGTATACGCATCAACAATTTAAAAATAAAATTTAACATAACTAAATAAATGTAATTTTCGAAATTTCAAATTTTTCACATTCCCGGATAAACGTACTGCGATGATTTTCAAGCGCGGAAACTTATCACAGCACCGAGTAGAACTAACATAGTGGAATAACGAAAGCAAAGTAGGTGCATACTTCAACCGAGATTAGCATTTTCTTACATTTGCCTGTCGCTAATCTATCTTCAGCAGTTCCACGACACGCAAGAATATGGATTTTCTTAGTCTCTGCGGAATTTCTTGCTCCACTTACGAATTAACGATCTCCTTTGTAGAGAACTATGTACTAAAAAAATACACGTGTTTTTCTTTTATACATGTTAAAAGACAACCTAACGATAGAAATTGTTTAAAAAATTCTGTTACAACATAATAGCAATACAAATATCGAATTGATAATGACCAAATTATTGTTTCAGTCAAAATATTTCTCAAAGATAACATTTTCTTTTAAATACAATTAAGACAGAGAATTATTTTGAGAGCCAATAATTTAAATTCACAAAACTATTGTGTATTATTATTATAAATATATTAATTTGAATTGAAATTTATAGTTTTGCCGACTTTCACACGCTGTGTAATCGGAGGAACCGATAAGTCCAATTTAAAAAAAAAAAGAATTTTAATCGCACTATAACTCTTGACTCACTTAGAGATTTAGTGGCCTTTTTGCTCGTGGTTTTGCCTCCTGAAGCAGCTGTCACTGAGGAAACTATCGCACATGCGGCCATATTTACACGTATCCATGACTACGGTTCTCCAAACTATCTTGCTTCCGTCTTTGAGTTAGGACTCGATTAGCGCAATCGATGATTCCCCCAGAGCTCGGTGACCTTGAAGCCCTACATTATATGTACAAAAAGGGTGGCGCAAAAATAAGGCATGATTAGATTCCTCTCAACTCAAATTTGATTGACTTCAGTAAAAAAAAAAGTACTTGCAAAAGATAATATAAGAAATATTTAGAAGTTACAAAATAACAATTTTTTATTATTTTTTCATGTTTTTTTCATTCTTTTTTCGATGAAAAATATTAATCTTTGTCATTTTTAGTAAAGCTACTTTTAAATATGTTTTTTTTTATTGAAGCTGTTTCGTAAAGAACATGTGCTAATCGACTCGTAATTTTTTTTTACGTTTGGCAAGATCAAAATTAATGTTCACCTAGGAGATCTACATTTTTTCTAAGAACACTCAAAAATTAGAATAAATAAACTTAAAAATTCAACGCGGGTTACATACTATTTTTTAAGATACTAAATTATATTGAAAAGTGTAATGCAGACTTCATACTAACTTTACGAAGGCGGTCTCAAGTCTATAAAACGTAGAGTCAGTGTATAAAAAAAATTAATATCTCAAGAATCGTTGCGATTTTCATCAGACCCGTTTGCTGAAAATTCGTACTCAATTTGACAAAAGTAAGTAGTTTGACGAGTTAAATACCGACTGATCTTCTTTATGAAACAGCATTAAAATGTATTTATTCAGAAATAGTTTCTTAACCGAAATAAATCCGCACAATGTTGTTTCCAAACGAAAATAAAAAGTAGGATTTTCCTTTTTTATGTTTCTACGATTAATGATTGTAGTGATATCGTCGACAAAAAAAGGATTAAAACACTTTTTTTTCGAAAACTGAAGAGCGTAGGTTTTCGAAACATGACGACATTTCTTTTAGCGTTTTAAAACTTCATCCACAGTTAATTTTTAGGTTTTACGTTTTGTTCTTAATACTATAAGCACAATTTAAGTTAAGAAACAAAAAATAAAAGCCTTATTTTTGCCCCACCAAATGTTGAAAATAAACATGTAATTATTGGTCGCTCAGTCGCGTTGAATTATATATCAAAGATAATCGACCCTGAAATTAAGGAGTAATGTGATAATGGGTTATAAAATTTAATGAAAATTCGTTTGTGCTATTCGAACAGTTTCTATAAAAAAGATATTGTCTTTAAATATGAGTTACAACGTACAATAATAATTTTTTTTAACAGAAAAATAACATGTGTTTATGGAAGTATAATTTGGTATTACCCATTAAAACTGAGTATTGATCTATTATCACTTTCTTTTCCTTCATATCGTTTATATCAATACTTGGCGTACCGTCAATTAATCAAACTGCGTTAGATTGCTACGCACGGACTGTTGTAAAATCTGGATAAATACGATATTTTTTCTAAGCTATATGCGCGTGTGTGTATGATATATACTCATATATATATTTATACATATACGAGGCATTCCATGCCAACTGCACTAAACAGCCGAGGCTCACCTTCCCCAATCTGGTTTGCGGTTTTTTTATGTTATTCTTCGACATAAAAAATTCATGTAGAATTTTTTTTCAGATTTTTTAAATTAAGTTTTTTAATTATAAATATTTAAAGCTAAACAAAAAAACGCCCAGATTTAAAAATCCGAAAGATACTACGATAAAAAACGAAATTCTTGTATATTATATTCTTGAACTGTTGTGGTGCTCCATCCGAAATGTAAAAGAAAAGATGATTGACAAAGAATTCAATCTTTTCGGCTGTAAAAAACGGTTTGTCATTGGATACGAATGAAGCTTTATCTGAAATCACAACAGTTGGTAATTTTCATAACAGGTGAACAATCTTTAAGATTTTGTGTGGATGTATCTATAAAAAAACATCAAAACATATAAAATAGGTAGGAGAAATTTTTGGTCCACTATATTTTTTAAGTGGCAGCGTTTTTTGTTTAGCTTTAAATATTTATAATTTCAAAAATAGATTTTAAAAAATCTGACTAAAATTCTTCATGCATTTTTTATGTTGAAGAAAAACATAAAAAATTGCAAACCAGATTGGGCAAGATGAGGATCGGCCGTTGGTCGAGTTCGCATGAAATGCCTCATATATGTATATGATATATAGACGTATGTACATACATATATATCTATAAAATGTACAAATGAACAATGGGGCCCCTCACAATTTTCTTTCCACGAGTTTATCCTCAAAAGGCTCGAAACCAGGCGACATACTAAAACGTCGATTATCCAATTATTTTCACTATTTTGTGAATGCAACTCGTTCCTTCTACGCTATAAAATATTTACAAGGCAGCAGACCAATTCTAGGACCACATTTTTTTCTCTCTTTTTTCATCTGCCCTTCAAATCTCAGTTGTCCGTTCGCTCGCGCAATTATATAAATAATACAAGTACCAATAATGTATACAATGTATGATATGTGGGCGTGTTGCACTTTGTTTAAATCTCCTCTTCACTCGAATTTCGTCCAATTTTTTTGCGATTTAATAGCAGACGAAGAAAACGACGCACCGAACGCGTCGTCGATACTACCGCTACTTTTTTGTGCACTCTGATCACACGAAGTGTCCTGTTTTGATGACGAAGCCCCATTTGCTAGGCTGAACTTATTAAAATCTAGGCCGTATTCTTGTAGCAAATCAAAATCTCTGAGTTTTTCACTGGTGTTGAGCTCGAATCGTTGATCGGATGCGTTACGCTGTGGTAAAAAATACGGATAGAGCGGATTGCTAAGGCCCTCCCCCATCTGAGGAATATGCAGTGATTGTGTCATCTGCTTCGAATTTCCGAACTTTGATGGCTTCGACCAGAGAAGCGGGTCAAAATCGTCGTCGCTGTTGGTCGAATCGAGCCTGATTAGATCCTGCTGTACAGGAGCGGATGTCTGAAATTATTCGTTGGCAATATAAATCTTTTGTTCTGCATTAAATAATTAAACGGCTACTGTTGTTATGTAGGCGAAGGAATCAAGCCAATGATAATTTTATAACGTGATTTCAGCGCTATATATATATTTTTTTTTTATTTGGGAACAATTCACATCAACTGATTTTTCTTCCGTCGACACGATTTATACACTTTCTACTAAAGCTCAAAGTTCTTTTACCTTAATAATTAAGTCTGAAATGGATCAAATTTTTTAGATGAACTTTTATTGTGAAATTTTCTTTTTCATACTAGAGTATGTACTGTTAATTTATTGGACGAGTTTCCCTCTTCATAATTTATTTAAAAACGAAGCAAGACACTTTAAATATACATCTAGAAATTTTAAAAACGCATCAAGAGCTTACGACTGTTCCGTTCACTATGAAAGCCTATCGTCTTGCATCAGTTGAATTGGATTGTCCCATACAGCAAAAAAAATGAGTAACGATTTGTGATGTTTACCTTGTCCTGTGCAGTACGAACTTCGGTATTTAATTGTGCATTAGGAGCAATGTCTCTAGGTCGTTCAGGATTAGCAGGAGAAAGGAATAATTTCGATGATTCAGGCGGAATTTTTACTTGACTTGTATCAAATGGATCTTTCACATGGAGAATAGCGTTACCATCGCCGTTCGTTTGACTTCGATTCATGTATTCGTGGGTAATATTATAATGAGCAAATGGATTGCCGGTTTTAATGGATTTCTCCGACATAATCGATTTAAATTCAAGCATGTTATTATCCTTGTCAATGTTCTCTTGTGTTTCTAGAGAATCGAGCATATTGCCAATGAATGGATTAGTGGAATTAATAAACCCAGTTGCTCCGTAAAAATGACGACTGCCCTTTGCCAAAGTGGAATTTTGCGATGACGACACAGTAGCTGAATTTACCGCAGTCTCGTTCGAGACTTTAAAAGCCATTATCGGTTCTGATGGCAATGATTTCGTTACAAAACTTTTCGAAACTGGCTTCGTAGATCTCGGGATTTTTGAGAGCGGACGATGACGCGTACCATTTTGATACTCATCTTTAGAGGGAGATACAGATTTAGGTTTTTGGGATGCGTCACACTCGCTTGCAGTAACGGTACAAGGCGGGGGGCCGTGCCGCAAGCGCCCACTCCATGCAGGTCTCAAGCTGTCTAAACTGCGCACTGGTTTCAACTGAAATTTTATCCACAAAAGAAAAACAGAAACCAACTAATAAAAAAGAAAATAATCATACGAGATCTTGGACTATATTATTTCGCTACTTCTTCTCAGTATCGAACTACTTAAATGCCCTTGGAGAAACAAAAACTGTGGCATGCTCCCTGGTGAAAATATTTCTCTGACAATTTATCGGAGCATTTTACAGATATTTTTTTTTAAGCCTCTGATTCAAAATTATGAACGTTTCGAGAAATACAAAGAACACGGAAAAACATAAAAATTGTTAATAATTCTATACGGCACACGAAAAATTATCAATATTTGATTAACAATTCTGTTCATTATTGTAAATCGGGCGTTATTTGTAATCACAGATGGATATTTCTGGTGTATAATTATTAGACTATTATGATCTATTATTATGCTCTGCTCTTGAAAACAAATCGCCCACTGAGCGTACAAAGTTATGTTCATTCGTGAAATTAATGCCGTTTACATAATTTCATAGAAGATTCAAAATTATTGTTTAAGAAAAATTTCATACATTCCTTCAAACTTTTGAAAATACATTTGAGCAAGTCAGTATCAATTAAAGCTCTTCAAAAAACCGTTCAAAAATATAAAGTGAGAAGTACAAAAAAGAATAGATGATTTTTATGCATTCTAAGCATAAACGCCTGAGAAAATAGGATATTTTCAGAACAGAAGATCAGAGAAATTTTTTAGAAAAATGTGCTGAAAATTTCAGAGAAATATTTTCAACCAGTGCTCTAGGGTAAAATAATTTTTCTGAGAGAACTTCAAGATTTATTTGTGTAGTATAATTATCGAAGCATGCCTTTCTGTATTGTTTTTATAAAAATAAATCATTAACGATAATCCGTTATTCATTGAAACAGGGATTTCTATTTTAATGTAGCTATTATAATTTTAATATCTAATTTTCATTAGCGCAATAAAGGACTGAACAATTATTACAATCTGCGATTTTACACTGGCGCGGAATGAACTCGTGCTCAATAGACGCAAGCCTCTTGTGAAAGTTGCCTGATAAACCAAGTATGTATGCACATAGATATGAAAGCTGATTCAAAAGACACTATTTGAATCGTAACAATGAAACGCAGACATTTACCGTTACCATTACGCGATGACGTTTACATTAATGACAAAAGCGAGCATACTTACAGTTCTATCAACCGGTGGATTATTTGGAAATATTACATCCTGTAATTCGTGCATGAGATCAATATTTAGTCGTTCCGGTGGAGAGTCCGGTTCCTCCGGGGAATTTGGACTCAGCGGAGAGTATTGTTTTCTGCTGAACGGCCACAAAGACAGAGAAAAACGTAAATATAATTTAAAAACTACTGATTCCTACAAGATAATATTTCTCAAATCTACCTCGCATCGGAAACGTTCATGTTGCGTAACCGCAGCTCTTTGCGATAACTCGTAGTTGCGGTAAAGCCACTGGGAGATTTCGACGGGGATCCGAACATACTGGTTCTTCTCTCTAATGTGGGTGAGCTGGGTGCCGAACGGGGCTGCTGGAAACGCATTCCGTGTTCGTTTCCCCTTGAGCGACCTAAAATTCAAAAATTTTTAATTTCCTGTATAATAAACACGGTGCACGACTTTACTGCGATTATTGTATTCGACCTAACCTTTCCATTTCAATCCTTTGTAAACAGTCTTCATGTCTTTTCCCTTGTCTTTCACCTGTGTAAGAATATTCCAAATTACGTTTCCGGAGAAAAATTAATGTGTAGACATCCGAATTTTCGGGGACTCGTAATAAGTCAAAGTTGAGATGAGAACCTATCATAAAATCAAAGGGCAATGCAATATTTCAATGTATAAACATTTTCGATTTCAAAAATTGTTGTCATTTATGAGACTTTAATTAATTTGTATTAAGGAACGATAACTCGATGAACATTTTTATTTAGATTTCACTTTAATTTCAATCATATTTTCGTTTCGAGGAATTCGAATGATTTCATGTGGTTCTGCGTGACTTCACGCGATATCGTGAGTTTATATAGAGTGGTTCAATAATATGAAAAATAATTGTCTTCTCGGCCAAATCCTTTTAAATTCAGTTACATCTCATGACTTACCGATTTCACTGCGTACTTAACAGCAGGATTCGCCTAAAAAAAAGTAGAAAAATCCACGATGACAACATTCAAACAATCTCTGTCTCAACAGTAACATCTAAATTACCTTATCTTTGACACTGCGAAAAAAAGCAGAACCTTCTTTACGCATGGCGTACGTCCACTCCCGATATTGTTGCATAAATTTGCTACTTGATTTGTCGGAATAGTTACACGCTTCCATTTCAAATTCGTCGGAAAATCCAAGACCTGAATTGAGCATATGCAATCGTTCCTCTATAAACTAGAATAAACAAATTAGTTTTACACATTGACGAATACCACAAAGATTTTTTTTTAATAATAATCGCAAACATTTGATCGTACTTGTTGAAATATTTGTAGTTCCAACATCTTTCGGAGGAAAGGCTGCATTGAGGTCGGACGATTTTCGACGAAAGCATTTTGATCAAACGTTATACGTTCGCCTTGCTGTAATGTTAGAGCCTCCCGATATCCAGCGGTTAGCTGCACGAGCGCACGTAAAAACGCTCTGGATACGCCATCACCGAGCAAAGCTGGCCTGTTGCGCAATGCTCGCTTCAAATTTGTCACCTGCCGATACGTCGCTCTATTACCAACGATTAATCGAGATTTAACGAACCAATTGCACGTACCACGTCTACGGGAAGTGACTCCAAATCTTGAAATGGTGTTACAATGGTGTTTGCATCGGCATCGAGTATCACGACTTCGCCCAAATCGCTCTTTCTTACGCGCTGAAAATGCGTCAATTAATTTTGCAATTCTTATTTATCCCAAGGTACAATTGGATTGTAAGCTCGAGGGTAACTAATGTCAAATGTTACTTACCACAAGTATCGGTGCTGGTACTCCAATTAGAAAAGGCATCGGCGCTAACAGATAATCCATTAGCGGTAGTGGCAAAACAGGTATGTATATATGCTGCCAAATCATTGGATAGATTAGAGCGTTACATGCTTGGACACAAGCGCTCAGTCGCGACAAACGTTTCGATGTGAATATTATTCGACGCTCATACAGCATAGACGCGAATACGATCATCATGTTCTGAGCATCAACCGCGCTATAGTATTCGGTCAAGTTTATCTGAAATATCAAAATACACGTGTGATTTTTTTATGTATATATACACTTTTTTTAATTCAACACAATTTTTTGCAAGATAATAGTAATAAATAAGATTAATTTCACTTTAAAAAAAAAAAACACTGGTAAAATTTCATCTCAAATGTTCTACCAATTGAAATATAGTATTGTGAAAAATCATTCAAAACTTTTGAAGAATTATAGTATAAAACAATCGTTAGCCTTTTCCTTGAGTTCATTTTTCGAAATATTTGAAATCGTATAAAATCCTGCTTTTATAAATTCATCTTTAATGCCCACCGTCCTAGAGTATTATTTTATTCGTAAATAAATATTTTGACACTTTTTCGAATAATTCTAATTACAATAAAATCCAATGTATTAATTAATGTATCAATTATGACACAAAAAGGGAGTTTACCTGCTCGTTTTGCTTTGCAATTTTTTTAAGTTTCACATGTATTGATAGAGTTGATTTTAATTTATAGACGTTTGAATTCTCCAGGCCTGGTAAACATTTAAAACCACCGAGACATTTTTCTAAAATGCTTCTTCGGATGTGTAGGACAATTTTAATAACGACACATTTTTTTTTTTCTTGAGAAAGAAAGATTCCTCTGTGAGGAAGCAAAAGAAAAGTAAATAAAAAGGTACTAGGCAATAAACAACTTACATTTTCAGGTATGCTGGGTAACTGGAACTGTCTCGGACTCTGGCACACAAAAGGCTGCAATAATCCATTGTTTACAATATAAAAAAAAAATTGAAGTTTAAGAAAAAGAAATTCAGATTTTTAACCATCTTACAGTATTGGCATTGGGTATCGGAATGGTAATGGAAGCCCCTGGCATTGGGACGCCGCAACTATACACATCTCCAAGAAATTTCCATAGGTCGCCAGCATTGTTGCTGGCCGTTAAAGTAGCAATATGATTTAAGAGTCTGAAAGCAAAGAATCGTTTATTAAATTGCTCCAAATTTTTTATACCACTGACAGTTATAGTTTAGTACTTGTAGAATATTTCGTGCCAAGGTAGTGGACTCAAAATGACCAGAGCTGTTTCCGTTTTAGGATCATGCCTGCAGAAACCGAATGTCCATTTGGAATCTATGCTCGTGAGAACGAACGAAAAGTGTTGGACCAGTAAGCTAAAAGCAACGATAAATGGGTGGAGTTAGTATTTTAGCAAAGAATACTTGGTAAAATAGATATAAGCCAAATATATATGCTCACTTCTCAAATTCACAGGGATAAGCAAACTTTGGTACAGACTTCAAGATTTCTGGATCTGTAAAGGATTCAGGATACTTTTGAAGTATCCACGGTTGCTTCTCACCCATGGGAGCTGTAACTTCGCAGAAACACTCGAATAGCTGCTTGACATTTTCTCTGTAACAGTTTTTATTAGAATTTAGTATACATCAAATTATATCTTTATTTAATGGCTTGTTTCATAAGATTATTTATAAAGAAATCAAATGGTTCAATTTGTTAAATTTTGGGTGGTTTTTAAAATAATTACTACAGAAAATTACCTGGAATGTAGGGTGAAAAAATATTTTATCACCAATAAATGTCTTTTCAAGAATATGCATATTGTCTATTATTATTATTATTATTATTATTATTATTATTATTATTGTTGTTGTTATTGTTATTTTTTTGAATCTTTTACAAGTATCTCAAATGCCATATTATTCTCTCCTGACTAAAAAAAAAAAACCAGTCAAGATTATTTTATACAAGAATTGAATAATTTTTACAATTTTTTTGTTCAATTTGATAGAAAATTTGTGATGGAATTTTAGGTGTGAATAGTACTTTCAATAATATGATAGATGACTCTCAAGAGACTCATTATTCAGGAACTGATTTTCAAATTGAAATTTGTCTCATTAACTGCTGTTACCTTCCAATATAAATTATGATGAATTAAAATCAAATCCTTTTATGAATATCAGATACATTCTTTTCAATTTTTTACAAATATTTTATATACCACATAATTTTTGCCCAATGCAAGTAAAAAAGCAAACAAGATTTTTTAAATAATTCTACAAAGTTTTTGATGAATATTCATTTTTTTTTTTATTTGGTAGAAAATTTAAGCTGCAATTATAGAAGTAATTTTTAAAGTAAAAATTGTCTCATTTATTAATGTTATATTACAATATAAATTATGTTAAAATAAAATCAAAGCCTTCTATGGATGTGAGTCATACTCTTTTGAATCTTTTACAAATCTTTAATACACCATATTATTTTCACCCAACCCAAAATAGAAAGTAAACAAGATTTGTTAATACAAACTCTACAGTTTTTAATGACTTTTCATAAATTTTTTATTTGGTAGAAAATTTAAGCTGGAACTATAGAAGTGACTCAATCCAAGTAAAAAAACAAAGTTTTTAAAATAAAAATTCTGCAAAATTTTTCTTTAATTTTCATAGTTTTTTGTTTAATTTTGTAGAACATTGAAGATGGAGTTATGAAAGTGATTTTTCAAGTGAAAGTAGTCACATTTATTACTATTATCTTGCAATACAAATTGATTTTAAAAAATCTAAGCCTTTTATGGATATGAGTCATACTATTCTGAACCTTTTATAAATCTTTAATACACCATATTATTTTCACCCAACTCAAACTACAAAGCAAACAAGATTTCTATATAAAATTAAATCAAATGTCTGAATAAATTCAGGCAATTTTTAGTTTCACGAGTAACAACAATGAGGTGAAATTGTGGAAGTGAAAGAGACTTTATAAAAAGGACGTTAACCTATCAAGTGGGCGACGCAATTTGTTTGCGAGTGAAATGCAATTACGAAATAAAGTGTTCTCAATATCGTCTCACCGCAGTCTGGATCCCATCATAACAGCTTGAATAAGATCTGATAGTTGAAATTATAATCCATTATAGGATTGTTCGTCACATGACAAAAATATTGTTCTCACTGACACGGAAGTCCTGTGTGAGGCTCGTCTCGTGAAAAACGGGTTCCAATCATTTTACGGCACGCGCCTGTAACACACTCGGGAAATTATCTATCGACACTGATGCTGACTAATCGTCAGTTATATTTTGCAAACGAAAAGAAAAATAGTCGTGTCAGATTGAGAATTCTCATCTCAACCACGACTCCGACAGCGACGACGAGGACCTGCTCAATAACATTTTGCTCTCACTGCCCACTTCTCTCGGGTCAAGAATCATTAAGAGGGGAAAAACGTACAGAAACACTTGCCAGCATAATTTGGGAAACATCACCGAGAGCTGCTTCAAGCGATATTGCTAAAAAATTCATTTCCGTGCGTAAAATAATTTCTAACTTTATCTTAAAAATCCAAAAATAAATCTGTTAAAAGAATTTGGGTCTCCATCTATATTAAAATTCATCCAAAAATAAACCTTGTTTTCCTGAAAAGTTTTAGATTTTTTTTTAAATTATCAATTACTCCGTCGGTAATGAAAACCTGTTTCTGTATTTTTCCGAGTAATGGCTAAATTTTTAAGGAAAGAGAAAGCGTCTTTCACTCCGTCTACTATAATTACCAATTACGCGTAGCAGAACACTTTGCCTATAATTTAACTGGGTCGTATATAATACAGGTCTTAAAAAAATGTGTAATGTGTAATCTTTTATAAATGTAAAAGAATATATTTTAGAGTTGTTTCAAAACAGGCGGGATTTTTGTCAATTGCAATTTTTGCCATACTTATTAATATTCAGAATAACCGTTGAGGACAATTTTCGAGCTTTTTGCGGACAATTTTGGACATTTTCCAAAATTTCAAAACGCTACTCTTTTTAAGACGATGTGTAACTGCTTGAATGGTAACAAAAACTGTAATCCGAGTTTCTTCGCAACGGCTAATCTGTCGGATAAAAGCCGAGAACGTCTAATAATTTTGTAGGACAACGTTTTCGTCTTTTATCAGCTTTTATCTGATCGTATCAAGATTAGCTCTGTCTCTCTCCCACTCGTTGAGTATTTTCATCACCTTTAAAGAGGACGTGAAACATATTAAAAAATTTTCTTTCTCACTCCGCCATTAGTTCTATCTCTCTTGTACTCATACATGTTTCACATCACCTTAAGGTGATGTGTTAAATATCGTCTTTCTCTCTCAGCTCATCATAAGACCAGAGATCTTCTCACTTCACCTTAAGGTGATGTGCTTTACCGACCGAGTCACCGTAAGTGCAAGAGAGACAACATTACCGGTGGCCGCGGTGGAGCGAGAGAGAACGACACAAGCAGCAGTGTAGCACACGTTAAATCGCCGCAACTGCCACCAGAGGCACTTGTAGTTCTTAAAAAAAGTCATGTTTCCTATCTAATTCAATCTTTTGCAATCTACGTGCCGCAAAGTTTGTTCAAATTGACAGAAATTTGTAACTGTAATTGAAAGAGCTTCGAAACGCTTCAATTATGAGCATCCGCGATTTAAGTAATTTATCAAGTAAGCAAAGAATTTTCTGGCATCGAAATATTTACTAATAAAAAATCTTTTCCTTGATATAAATGATGAAGTTTTAGATTTATCAGGAATATCCAGGATACGCTCGAGCAGTCTTCGTCCTTCGGAAAAAGCCGATTCCATGTTAAATGTATCGGACGATAGTGCTTCGAGCTCGATTCGAGAGCCAACTAGTAAATCAATTTCAAGCGGTTTACCCGTTGATGGCACGACAAACGACTCAAAAATCGTCAAAGCGATAGATTCTTGCGAAAACGCTATAATAGACTTTATCAGAGTTGAATTGATACAAGAGTCTCTACATGAAGCTACAACAAGACAAGACTCTGGAACATTACC
Organism: Perithous albicinctus; assembly: GCA_964016905.1. NCBI lineage: Eukaryota > Metazoa > Arthropoda > Insecta > Hymenoptera > Ichneumonidae > Perithous > Perithous albicinctus. Next base: position 7,988,893 of record OZ024688.1, read on the forward strand.
GAGCAGTACAGCAACAAAGTTGAATGACATTCTCACTGTGCACGAAGCTAAAAAATATTTACAATTGCCAAATACGGATAATGATATTCATGAAGATTTGACACTTTTGGGCATTAAAGATTTGCCAAAAATTCAACTCAGCCACAACGAAAAAAGAGATATAAGGGTTGCAGTGGAGAAAATTATGAGAGAAAAATTGAATGACTTTATAGCAAGGTACATACACTGTAAAATAATAGTCAAAGAAAAGATTAAATACCGTTTTTAATATATCCAAACAAAAGTAATGGTATGTGAATAAAAAAAGAAAATTGCTTTTCGAATTGAATAACTATGAAAACAACAATAAGAAGTTTTTAAGATTCATTTATTTATTTTTCTTTTACTTCCTCATAAAGGAAGTTTTGTTTTTGTGGGACATTTTTTAATCTATATTTTCATATATGGACATTCCAAGTGGTCTAAAATTTTAAGAAAAGTGGTTTAGAAAAAATTTCTACATCTGTGTGTGTAGCCACAATGTAAAGTTCAAACTTCTCACAAAAACAGCTTGATCGATCAAGCTGAAATTTGGCACATATGTGGAGCAGATGGAGCCTTTGTTTATGACAATTAAAAAAAAAAACTTCAAATATCTATTCAAATTTTATTCAACTTTGAATTTTTCGAAAAATGAATAAACTTTTTTGGTTTTTCAGTTACGAGAAGCAAGGAGGAACCGTTAAAGATGCCATAAAAAAACAAGATTCATTGGGTAAATCGTTTTTAGCAGTGAATCAAGGTAGCGACTTGATGCGCTGGAAAGATCATACGGATGAGATTTGCGGTGAATATTATCGTGATCTTCTACAATGCGCCGATTTGGTTTATCAATGGCAGCATCTCAAGCACATCGACATGCGCGAGCTCAACTTAAAAAATACGGACACTCTATTGCTTGAAGCTCAAGTCGCAGAAATCCAGGCAAGAATTACGAGAAAAACCTGCGCCCTTAAGATGCTAAAAGAGACTCCGAAAACCGTGGATGCATTTAGAATACTTAGCGAAAATCTCGATGCTAAGATTCTCGAGGTACGTGAAAAGCTCCGAAAGAACAAAGCACTGAAAACTACGTACGAGGATGTTTTTACTTCGGGATACGATCAAATTTTGAACAAATACACGGAACTTGTTAACGTGATAAAAAAGAAGGAACATCTGATGGAAATGCTGTGATACAATGCATGTGTCTTAATAAAATCTTTATTACATAAAATTATCCAGATAGGAGGAAAGGTATATACTTTTTGTTGTTGTAATAATTGATTATTTTTAAGTCTCGAGTGCATCCGACGCGGATTTGTCGATTTAAATACTAGTTATTCAGTCACTATCGTCGGCATTTGAATTTTTCATTATAGTAGGTACAATATTCTTATCCATTATCATGCCATGTTCTAGGAGAAACGATTCTACATCTGATGCATAGAAATCAATTCCAAGATTGTCCGTGACGCGAACAAAATTCCCGATAACCTGACCATTTTTATAAACTAAAAGTGCTGGCACGCCTTCCTTTTTGAAGTGTTTGCTGAGGCCCGCGGCTGATCCTGTGAAAAAAAAAATACCACAATTACTAATATCTTCTAAAAATTGTATTTTTAAGAAATAAATTTTCAAGATATTTTTTTAATTACCGCATATTTTGCAGAATTTAACGTATGGGTATTGTTGCGCGAGGGTCAAGAGGCATCCGTTCATAGCGTCGCAACCAGGAATGTTGTCTTCATATATGTGTACGATAACCGTTACGGATTTATCCTCGCCGTCGATTGCCTCTAAGAACTGATCGCAATCCTTCAGATTCTTCACAGTGCCAAAGCGCAATTTCTCAGCTTTGCCCAACATCTCCTTCATCCTTCGTCTCTGGTATTCCAACAAAAATTCGTCGGACAGAAGCTCCGCGAGCTCCGGATCCGACTCTTCTAGTTTTTCTTTTTCCTCGTCCAAAGCACTACGACACGTGATGCTAAGCTTCTTTATCAATTCCAGCTTTTCCTGCTCTTGTTCTGCACGCTTTTGAGATTCCAGCTGTTTGTAACGCTGCCAATCCTTTGAATTTAGAAGAAAAAAGAAAAAACTTTTTTTACATACACGTTTTTATTCATGTGAGTTTCAGTTTTAACTGCATATTTCTAAACATATAATTTTGTCAGTAATCCTCAATAAATAAAATGAGTAGTCATTACATTTAAAAAAAAAACTAATAAATTATGGTCATTTTTAAAACTCATAGTAAATTCTATAAAAATTAATTGTATACTGAATTACAGGTAAGTTGCCTAATCTTTATGAAAAGTGTATGTATATATATATATATATATACATACTCGATTTGGCTCATCATTTTTTGTGGGCTTAGTTGAACCCTCAACTTCAAATTTTTTTTTTTATTTCAATTTTTTTTAAATATGTTTTCAAAGTGACATATCGAATGCCATAATTTAAAAATCTGAAAAAATTCTGAAAAATACTTTGTTCAATAACAAAATTATCTAGTTTATAGCCAAAGTGGGGAAGATTTTTTTTCTTACAGTTTTTAAGCTTTTTTCAGTAAAAAAAAATTATTAAAAAATAGAAAAAATTATTATCTACTACAGGCGATTGCTCAAATGTTTATTTATGTAAAACCAGATTTCTCAGAATTTTTTTTCAGATTTTTAGAAATCTTCCGATTTTTCCGAACTATGCAAATTTGTTTTTGCGTGTTATTATGACGTGATATTTTGACATGTAAGAGAATATTATTTATTACTATTATTTTATTACCATATTTATTATATGATTCATCTTTTTAAATATAAATATTAGTAATATTATATGACTGCCGAAAATTGCAGATTTATGAGTTTTTCATAAAGCTTAAATACAATATTTTAAAGAAATAATATCAATACATTTTTTTTTTCTCTAAAGCTCTTTTTTAAGTGAATCTATCTTGATAAGTGAAACTTACCCTTATTACACCTTTGGGCCCGGTATTGCTGGAAGAACCATCCCATTTATTAACTTCCTCAGGGATGCATGATTCTTGTAATTGTCCCGCATTTCTTACGTTCTCCTCTTCGTCCTTATCCGAATCGCACGAGTCGTTTCCTTCATCCTCGCTCGAGCTACAATAATATTCGAGCTTTTCGCCGAGTAATTTGTCTTCCAGTGTTGCCATAGTTGTCACTAATAATTCACGGTCAAACGTATCTAATACTTCATCTGAATATAATTATCTCTTCTCACTCTCTAGAAGATAAATATGGAAACGTTTCTAGTGTTGTGACTTATTTGTTTTTCTTATAATAACTTTAGACAGGACGCAAAGCTTTACAATGGCTTTACGTTGTAAAGAACGCTATCAGTGAGGCATAGATAACCTAAAGGATAAAGAGGATACTGAAGTGACGCAACTTGGTTAGCATTTTATAATGGTTCCGGACGACATCTTTCGGTACTGTACGAGATCGGTCGGTATGGAAGTCAACCACGTTTCTTTTATGCGAAATTCTATATATAATATATATAAAATATATAAAATATAATAAAAGAAAAAAAAACGGTATGCACAATTATTTATTTAAGTTTTTATATATAAAAATTCGTACAGCGGTTAAGATTTTATGGCATTTTAATTTTTTCATCAACATAATTGCTCATATTAGACTAAGTAAAAAAAAAGTTAAATCAGAGAACAATATGTACGCTTCTACTTTTGCTATTTAAAAAAAAAATTAGATTTCCTGGTCTACAATATTCAATTATCGACGATTGGACAGAAACAAACTGCACAATGTTTGTAAATATAATTGTGTCTCGGTCGCGTAATCATAATCGATGAGAATATAATCCACTCGTATAAAAAATCTATCAATAAATAATATTCCATATATCATTTGTCGTTAAAATATATTGAAGGAGTAAGATTTGGGGTACTTTCGATTTTTACTTACCTTGTCACTGAGATTTCGTTAAACTTTCTATATCATTTTTAGACAAGGATGCAATGTGCACGATTATTATCTTTTTATTTACAAAAAAAAAAAAATCATATTACGCGGACGGTTATTCGATTGTAATGCTTCCACCACATCAACTGTTATCAGACACATCTCTGATTGTTATTATTGTTGTTGGTACTATATTGTCTTTTTATTAAATGTGCTTCGTTTGTTTCACCAACATCGATAAAAATATAATCATTCCTTTAAAAACAATTATTTTCCAAATGCTGAATTTCGTAAATATGCATTTTCCATATTTTTATTACCTTATCATAAACATTTCGTGAATCTTTCTGTTTTTTATTTACGGATGCAATATACACGCTAAAACGATGCATTGAGTATTTTGTATATAAAAAAAAATTCATTTTACGCGATCTGCGTTATTCGATTATCGATTGTAATTCTACCCCCGACTGTTATATACATTATTATCACTTGTGCTATCAAAATCTTCTCACGGCGATTACGAAGAAATACCAGAGAGACTCATCTCTGGAAAACATACACAATGTATGTGAATAAGCATGTTTTGGGTAAACTGTGATCGTCATCGATGGATATAGAACAGTCTCTAAAAAAAAAATAATCTGCCAAATGTCGCCAGCTTGGTACCCTATTTTCTAAACCTATATGTTGCACATACTCAATAATCTTTTCCTCACGCCGGGTGGTATCTTTCCCCCTCTCTCTCTCTCCCGCTCCCACAAAAACAAAGAGCGAATGAGCGAGTGCAGCGAGTGGCCGAGCGGCTATCAGTTCGCAAAGTGGAGTCGCGAGTCTCTGCTATCGTCGAATGCTTCGAGGTTTAGTCCGTGAAACCTGTCAAATCAAGTATACAAGGGTCGTGATTGTTTATTCGTGTTGAATTATCATTGATTGCCAATAGACGCGATGATATGGGCATTCGCATCTACGTGTGTGTTAAAAAGCACGGCGAAAATCATCCGTACGTCGTTAATTGAGCGTTGAGCGTAACCTTTTTTTTCTTTTTTTTTTTACCGCTCCAATTATTCAGTGGTTCATGCACATTTATATACTCCCGAGTGAACGACCAGTGTATATCTTGACGAGAGCTTCCACGCATTTTTCGTCGTCAGCTATGCTACGGATCCGCGATATTTCCAGATAAAAAAGGTAAATATTGTACAATTACAGTATGTCGTATATTATTATCGTCGAGCCGTTCGTACTATTTTCCGCAATAATGGTCGTATCCGTTGGCGTGCCAATAAACTTTGGAACAAGTGGCCGACTGTCTCTCAATTTCGGTAGTGTTTATTTATTTATTTTTTTCGCATCCAGACTGGCCAACAATTATATTGGCATAAGATTTTTTTTTTACTGTCCCACTTTAAACATATCCTCTGTGATAAGTGTCCCTCTCAGTGGGACACCAGCAGCATCTATATATTCTATAATAATATAATATTATTTTCTTACTCTTATTCATCCTAACTTCTTGAAAATTTTTTTTATTTTGTTTACTACTTTACCAAATATTTGAGATATTAAGTGGTAACAGATTTGAGAATGCTGGGACAATTGAGAATAATATTAATACTTTGGGACTGTGAAACAAGTGGCCAATTGTCTCAGCTGCATTAGACTGACTTTTTATCTAATTATTGTAGACTGGCCTGTATTTTTTTATTGTCCGTCTGCTTTAAATCTCTCTAATAAATGTCCCTGTCAGTGAGACACCAGCAATACCTATGTATTCTTTAATGTAATATTCTAATTATGATTTTCATGTTTCATATTTGTTTACAACTGTAGTATATATTTAAGCTATTTAGTGGTAATGGATTTATTAACATATAGTTGCAATGTATATTAGTAGAGCGAGATATTTGAGAATAATATAAATACATTGGGACTGTGAAACAAGTGGCCAAATGTCTCAGCTTTAGAAGTCTGCTTCTTTTTTTCTAATGTAGACTGACCTATATTTATATTAGCATAACATTTTTTAATTATTCTGCTTTAAATATATTTACTGTGACAGGTTTCACCCTCAGTGGGACACAGACAACATGACTTTTTTTTTCTAATTATTGCAGACTGGCCTATATTTTTTTATTGTCCTGCATTATAAATATCTTGTACGATAGATGTCCCTCTCAGTGGGACACCAGCAATATCTATGTATTCTTGCTAATTATGATTTTTATTTTTATTTGTCTTTATTTATTAAACATGTTTCATATTTGCTTAGTACTGTACTATACATTGAAAGTATTTAGTGGTAATGGATTTATTAACATATAGTTGCAATTGTTATTAATAGTGAGACATTTGAGACCTTTGAAGCTGCGGAATAAGTGGTCAAATGTCTCAACTTAAATAGTCAGCAATTTTCATGTAGACTGGCCTATATTTATATTGGTATAAAAAAGTTTAATTGTCTCGCTTTAAATGTATCCTCTGTGATAGGTGTCCTTCTCATTGGGACACCAGCAACATCTTTCCTATACATTCTTTAATATAATTCTTTGCTAATTATTATTTTCTTACTCCTAATTGTCTTTCTTTCTGTCTTATTTGCCTCTTTTTTAAAGAGAAGTTTTCACTTTATTTTTTATCTTCTCACTGATTTTTGTTTATCTGCGAAATCTTGTTTGAATTTTTAATCAGCTAAAAATTTCTGATCAAATAGCATGTTAAAGACAAAAAGAGGCATCCCCCTCCTCATGCTTAATGTTATGTTATGTTATGTTATGTTATATTGTGGTCCAGCTTTTATAGCTCTCCACTGCCACTCAGACCTACGGTCCATTGTAATCCCTATTCTTTCGCAACTGCTTCTGCGACTTGGTTCTCTGTTATCGGGTTTGCCGAGTGCCCGGGGTTTCCTTTAGCGACCCTCCTTTCCCCCTACATCTTCTACGTAACCAAGCACTGGCCCGGATCGGTAGCCAGACCCACATGTGGCCGCATCCGACTTCCTCCGCTATACTCCATTCACCATAGCATTTCTGCCTTGGGCATGGAAAAACTGCGGAAAACATATGCCGATATAGCCAGTCTCGACTTCGCCTCAAGGTACCGGGGCTTTGTCACGTTTCGCCGAGAAATGTAAACACGGTGTATACATGTATACATGTGACACTATAGGTACCAGATACATGGGTATGCCTTGCATATACTATACACCTGGAGCTTCGTTGCCGCCGTATTTTTATTTTTCGACGAAACTGCGGCACAGGGATTCGTACCCGCGCCCTACCGATGCTCTGGACCGCAACGGCTTAAACTTTTTAGATTTTTAATACCATAAAAAAAAAGATACATGACTGTTTAAAATCGCTGGAGCTCCAATAGAAATTTATTTGATTCTGAAATGGGTTAACGAACAGGATTCGATTCCCAATAGCTACATTTTCCTAAAAGTTAAAGCTATTCGAATATCGGCAAAAAAAGAAAGGAGACTGCACAAAAAATATTCAAGAATCGATGGTCGTATTTTAAAATCTAAAAAAAAAAAAAAATGTTTAAACCATCGTTAGTTTTATAATTTTGATAAATTTTTTAACTCGAGCAATTCTGAAAAAAATGAGTTACCGAAGTAACAGTGTAAACATCATCGAATAAAAGTTATAAGCAATTTAGGAACCAGAAGAATTATTGCCAAATTATCGTCAACTGTTTTCTCAACAAAAAATGTTATTTTGTTATTTTGTTAAATTATCGAAAAAAATCATTGCGAACATTAAAATTATTTAAGTTTTTAAAAATTATTGAAACCTGCCCGTTATACAGAAACCAACAGTAAAAGATCCGTGTCAGCATCAAATTTTCAGAAAGTATTAAACATTTTTTAAAATGTAAATATGAATTTTATTGTATACACTTTTTATAGTCACACGCGGCTGTAAAATATGACAAAAAATGAATACTATAAATACGATAGTCCCTTTAGGATGGAATGCCTCGATCATCTTATTTTAAACAATATTAGAAAGCAAAAAAAATAAAAAAGTAAACACTCATATGTTATTTTTTTGGACTCTTTAACAGATTAGCAGACTGGTATATACATGCCCGATATGTCACGGCTACAGAAGGCAATTCATAATCAGAAGTGGTTCTACTGAAGTTGGTTAATTTCAAGTGGTCTCCTTGGACGCACAATGAAAGTCTCTGTTTCAATCGTGCTGCTCTCCTTCTTCTATGGGATTAGCTCTGTTCCCATTAACGCAAGCAGAATATGTGCCAGCAAGAAAAAGGATATCGAAAATATTTCATTGAAACAAAATTCCCACGGTATCGAAGACGTATCCGATGAGATTGATCGTCTACGTACAGAGGTATTTATGCTGTTGAATGTCAAATCTATTTTATCACATAACTATTTGTTGAACCGTAAAATATTGCATGTTCAATTACTGGGTGAACAAATGCACGCCTACATCTACTATTTATGCACAAAAAGATAATGTTAAGTGCACAAATATCCTTATGTGAGACAGCAAAAAAATTGTATATGTTCTTCATCCAAGTATTCAGAATGAATTTTTTTTTTTTTTCGTTTTAGACAAATCATCCTGGAATAACATTCGAAACATGTAACAACTTTTGTTACGCATTGTGGCAAGAAGATAAACATGCGAATGGCAGTAAAATAACAATTTTATTTCAAGGTACGTGTATTAAACAATAGATTAATCTGTAGTTTATTACGCGTCAATTATCGATCTACATTTTAATTTTTTTTGTTTTAGGATGTTGGAAACAGTCTGGAGAGCGAAAATGCGAAAATACAGAATGCGTGGCACCCAAAGAATCTACCAAAGCCCTGAACAATACAAAGTTTTGTTGCTGCAATGGGGACTACTGCAATCAGAATATCACAAATACGCTAGATATTTCTTATGGGGACAACGAGGTGTCGCAAATTATTCCTGAAAGTCAGTTTTGCTTCACGTCGAATTGATACTTGGTTATATTTTCTTCACAATTTATTTTTATAGTAAATATTTTTTGATTTTTCAGCGGCAACCGGGTTTCTAGAGCGTGTTGATTCCGACCGATGGATGATTATTATAGGCAGCATCGTCGTTTGCACACTGATAGTAATATGTGCCATAGCTTTACTCGTTTGCCGAGTATATCGCAATAATATATTGGGAAAAATTGAAAAATCTCAATCCTCCGGTGATGGATTTATGGAGAGCACGGCATTGCGAACAGGAACATATACAGTTGATCATTTGAAATTGACGTCCATCGTTGGTAATTTTTTTTTTTCGTTATTTTCAAATCTGTTCAAATATTTTTTAATATTTAATTTTATTATTAAATTCATTTTAGTATTCTTTATTTATCTGCTTATTATTCAGTACTAATTGCTATAGCTTCCTCATAGAGGAAACTTTGTTTTCGTGAACTTTAAAAAAAAATGTTTTCATGTGAGTGTAATCAGAATGGTCCAAAACTTTCGTAAAATTTTCGCTATTGTACCAAACATTGTTCTTCATGAGTGAAGATAAGTTCGAGGTTGTTTCGTATTGAGTTTGGACGAATTCGGTAAAGAGGTTCAAATTTTATGAGGATTTAAATTTTTCGAAAAATTGATGTTATTCTATTAATTTTTACAAAACGTCAACTTACGAGCCCAAATTTTGATGTACATATCTAACAGTTTTAACGAATTATCGGCGTAAAATTTAAACAAAATCGATAAAACCATTTAAATATAACATTAGATTGAATTTCAAAATATTGATATTGCTGCTGTTTCCAAAAATAACAGCTTCCTCTCTATAAGGAAGCCAGAATGGATCATATCAACGCATATCCTCATAGAGAAAGCTCTGTGGGCCACGGACTAAAAAAAATGGCGAAGAATTCACATGGTTCTACTTTAAAGTTTTTTTTCTTTTTATAGGCCAAGGACGATATGGTTCCGTGTGGCAAGGAAGTATGGGCGACAGAGATGTGGCTGTCAAAATCTTTCCTTCTCACTATCGTAACTACTTTCAAAATGAGAGAGATACTTATTGTTTGCCGTTTATGGAACATCCTTCATTACTGAGCTATTACGGTGAGTTGCGTTGTGGTATTTTCACCTTTTTCTTGCAGTTATGAGAGTACGTGGTGATGATAAAAAGGAATAAAATTTTTTAAAAAGGAAATTATAATATGGGGATTTGCTAAAAATCTTTTTTTAGCTTGTGTGTCTTAATTAATTTTGATGAAAGAATTAATTTACAATATTATCGGATTGAAAAAAATAGTTACGGTTTTACACGGCCTTTTTTTCAGTGCTCACATAGTATAGAATATTGTAGAAATATTATAGAAATGTTTCTTCTATATCATTAGAATTCAAATAGGGCTGTAACATTGAGGTACAATAATGTGAAATATTTAATCACTAAGTTACACTTTAATTTCGCGCAATATTGAAGAAAACGATAAATAATTATTTCTGTTTTCAAAGAAAGACAGTGACTTAAGAAAACCATCTGTACAAATAATAATTACAAAATATATACATTGATTTATAACTGTAATGTAGGTGTGGATGAAAGAGTCAACATGGAAGGCAACACCGATTATTTGCTGGTTCTTAGCTTTGCGCCGCGCGGAACGCTCACGGATTTCCTGCGCTCTCAGACAATCGATTGGGCTGCATTCTGTAAAATGGGGCTTTCCATCGTTAAGGGCCTCGCTTACTTACACACTGATATACGCAAAGGCGGTATGATAAACATTTGTTTAAAAAAAAAGATTTTTTTTCAATTAGCTGAATCAGTTAATTAAACTGATAATAATTTGTTAATCCGATTAATAATTAAAAAAACAATCTTCAGATAAATTGAAACCTTGTATCGCTCACCGAGACATGAATTCGAGAAATATTTTAATCAAGAACGACGGCAGTTGCTGTATATGCGATCTCGGTTTAGCCGTACAAATTTCTGGTTCGAAATATTTCACTAACGGAGAAGAACAACACGCTGAAACCAAGTCAATCAATGATGTAAGAAAACAATAATTTATTTAGCTTCTTTAGAAAATATTCTACCTGTTAAGAAAAATAACGCTTTGCATGTAAATTTATCGAATTGAAAAACGTATATGATTATATAAGTTGTATCATTCAAAATTATATGTATTACAGGTAGGTACATTGAGATACATGGCTCCTGAGGTACTGGAAGGTGCGGTAAATTTACGGGACTGTGAAAGCTCTTTGAAGCAGATAGACGTTTATGCCATGGGATTGATTCTGTGGGAGATTGTATCTCGTTGCTCGGATATTTATATTCCGGGATCGGAAGTTCCGCCGTATAAACAACCGTTCGAAAAGGAAATTGGTGCGTAATTAATAATATAACAAGTAAACTTAAAAAAATATTAGAATGAGATGAAGTGCAGAGAGAAATATAAACAAGTAGACAAAGAAGATTCAATTTAAATACTATTTTTATAAATGGGTTGCAGTTTCGAATAGTTTTCAGATAGTTTCGAAAAAGCTTTCTATCTAATTTTTTGTTATATTCTTTAATCTTTTATTAATTCTAAAGGATTGGAATAAAAAAGTTCGTCAATAATTGTCGAAATCTCTAGTAAATTCTTTAGAAATATAATAAATAGTGTTGATTAACAAGTGGCTTGCATTTATTTCAGGACTGCATCCAACATTCGAGGATATGCAGGTTCTAGTCTCGAGAAACAAGGCAAGACCGCTGTTAGATGGAAATTTAGTAGACAGACCAGGCGTGAGATTGATTAGAGAAACTATGGAAGACTGTTGGGATTCTGACGCCGAAGCTCGTTTAACTGCTCTGTGTATTGAGGAACGACTTACCGAGCTTCAGTCACATCGAGGTGAAATATACGCATTTCTTTTTTCATTTTACATAATTACTTAATTTCTGTTTTGTCTGTAGTTACCGTATATTTCGCGGATGGAAGCCCAATGGTAAATACGTACAGCGCACTTGTACCTTCGACCACGAGCAGCTTATTCTGCGAAGTTTCTTATCACGACAATATTCATGTTCCTCAATCGGGCTTTAACGTTCTTCAAGAGGGAACGCGAAATGATTCTACGGCCGAGAATTCAACAGCGCAATCACCTTACGAGGCCATTCCGCCGGAACACAACTGTAAGTTTTTTTTTTTTTTTAATTGACTGAAAAATGCTTTATTCCAGTCCTTGCATGATCGGTAGATTTCATAAATCTAAAAAAAAAAATCTTTGAAAATTTTTTTTTTCTGGCTGAATCCGTCAACTTAAATGATAAATGATAAATGAGATATTCCATAGTCAGTGTTAAGTCATAAGATATTACAAGTTACATTCAATAGCACTGTAACTTGTAATATCTTCTAAAATGTGTGGAAATTTTTCAATTTTGATTTTTTCTAGTATCATAAATAGCTTTCTAGTCTCAATCTTGCGTTCGTAGTTTTTATTGAAGCAAAAGTCACCTTTTGTATTTATCAACATTGCAGGTAAAAATTCAAATCAAGTGGCCACGTGCAAACATTCTCAGACACTTCAACCCTACCAAGGGCGAAATCCCTGCATGGAGAGAAATCTTATGTTGCCATCCGATTCCCGAGACGAGCTTGGTTGCAACAGTAAAGTTCTCGTAGATCGATCGTCGAAGCACGTATCAAACGATCAATACAAGCTTCACGCCGAATTACAAGGTCTAATACCCCACGATTATCCAACTCGAAACGCGACTCAACTGACTAATCAACCGAGACCAGCGACGCCAATACCTTACGTGCAAAACGTAATCACGGAAAATGGCGTTTTGCAATGTAACAAACGCAAACAAACGAACATGCCCGAGAGTTGCGCTCAGGAAAATCCTAGGCGAAAGAAGTTCGCTGGATGGTCAAATATCAAGAGATTATTAGCGCACAAAAAAATGTATCCGTACATGAAGTGTCAGATCGATCGGGAAGACTCAAAGTCGAATTTATTATCGAAGCAGAGTATACCGATCAAGACTGTTGACACCAACGTGACAATCTCGCCAGGTGGAAAATACGTTAACGGCGTAATCTCCAAAAGCTCAACGAGCGATTCGCTGCCGGTTAAGCCCGAGAAAAACGTGCAAACCGCGACGAATCGTCAGTACGTTCATGACGAAGAATCGAATGCCCGGCCTTCGTCTCTCTCGCTCGTCAATATGTCGACCGAGAGATGCGAAAGTAATCTTGCTAGGCAAGAAAGTATCGACAAATTTAACGAAGTTTTTAACATTGGGTCCAATTCTATTGTACTGAAACATCCGAATATGAGAATAAAGACACCCGGCGATTTACCGCCGTCCGTACGTAAAGTACGAGGTCGCGCTCAATCGTCCGCCAGATTTTCACTTTACGACGATCGTATGATGTGCAACATATTTAGCGACGAGGAAAGCCGAGACGAGAAAACAATGTCGAATTCCGTACCATTTGGTATGGATTTCAGTGACATCGACAACAAGAACTCGTCTCTAAGTTTGAGCACAAAAAACGTCACGTGTTTCTAATCATGCTGCCCTTTTTTTTCGTACTTTTACGATTAAGAAAAACAAAAATAAAAAACAAAAAACCACGAGATTGTTCTTCAAGAATGCTCGTGCTAAGTGTATAGAGATTGTGTACAGGCATATGTAAAATTTTATACTCGATTATTAACTTCGATTGCACAAAATGTACTGATCACTCTAGTGATAACGAAACATCGCAGGCGACGTTATAAACGAACGCAGCAGCTACGAGGAAACGAATCCAATGTTCTACGTAGATTAGAGGAGAAACTGTATTTATATGATTATTCACATGTATACTCATAGTACTTATATATTAGAATTAAAAATTATACAATGTCAACACTGTGAATTGTATTTTGTTTTTACAGGTTTATTCACTGATATAAAACTATTAATTTAAGATCACATTCTTCTGAATATTTTAGGGCAGAGAACTTTTTTTTTAACGAACGCAAAATTAAAATACGCATTCCTTAATTCTTAAACTACTAGCGTAGCATATTTGTTATATTGTAGAAACAAGTATATTTTTAAATATGTTTTTTTAACTACAGTCCAAAAATTTTGGAAAAGTTTGACAAGTCGTAAAATACCATGATTTTTTTTTTCATAAAAAAAATATTTCGTCTGAAGGTGACAATGGGTAAATTTCTAGAACTTCTCAACGGTTTTCGTTCAGAAAAGTGCCCAATTAAGTAAAATTTGTTTTTCAACCAAAAAGGTATTTGACATTTAGAGAGTTAAGAATTCGCTGATGCATTTTTTGTGTCGTTTCATTTTATTGGCAAATTATTAGTTTATAACGCCGAGTTCTTTGCCGACTTTAGTGAAGGCACTTACAGCTAAGGCGATATCGTCGGTCGAATGTGCTGCACTTATTTGAACCCTAATTCTTGCTTCTCCCTTCGGTACTACTGGATAGCTAAAGCCGATTACGTAAATACCTTTATCTGTAAAATAATAATTAGAGTTGCTGTATTAGCTAATTTAAACTTGAATTTTTAAAAAATAATACGAAACAAAGAAGTTTGCAAACATACCAAGCATTTTATCCGCAAACGTCGAAGCTAATTTTGCATCTCCGAGCATTACCGGACATATAGGATGATTATCGCCGTTAATTGTGAATCCCGCAGCCTTCATTGAACGCCGAAAGTGTTGAGTATTATTTGATAAACTGTCCAAGAACGATGTGGTACTTGTCAAAAGATCCAGGACCTAAAAATACAATGATTTCACGAGAGCATTTGAAAAATCCAGTTAATGGGTGTTTTTTTAAAATATTAAATACGGTTCCTGGACATATTCTCCCCGGCACTATTCATCCGGACAAAACCACACAAATAAAAAAACTCAATCTCGCTCAATATTAAATGTATTCGTATACGCACATCTACGAACACATATACAATCAACTAAGAATGAAAAGAAAAAAAAAGTGAAGTGAAATAAAGAAAATTGAAGTAGAGTAAAATAACGTAAAGTAAAAGGACACAAATCAAGTCAATAAAAAACGCTATGTGTCATGGGGGGCTGGCGTTTTGTCCGAGTATCTTTTATTTTTTGGGGGATCTCGTCCAGGCAAAATTCGAACGAGGGAAATTTTGACCGTGGGAATTAAAACTGGGAGGAATTCGGCCCGACGGGGTTTTTGTCAAAGGTGATAGAGGCTGGACGCGATTAAATACCTTAATTCCTGTGGCGACTACCGGTGGCGGTAATGAATTAGAGAACAAATACGGTCTACTTCTCTGCCTCAGTAAGTCGATTAACTTCTTGGGTCCAGTGGTGTAACCACCTGCAGCTCCTCCCAAAGCCTTTCCCAATGTAGAGTTTATAATATCAACACTTCCCAATTTATTGCAATGCTCTTCAGATCCACTATAAAATGATTAATAAAAAAAATGTAATTCCTTTTTCTTTTTAATAAGTGCTTTGATTAAAAGAAATCATAAATCATACTTACCGGCCAGTCTTGCCAAAAAATCCAGTAGCATGACAGTCGTCCACGAAAGTTAAAGCATCATATTTCTTTGCTAATTTTATTATATCCGATAGCGGGGCAACGGTGCCATCCATCGAAAATACACCGTCTGTTGCAATAAGACGCAAACGCGATTCTTTGCTTTCCCTTAATTTCGCTCCCAAATCGGCCATATCTCTATGCTTATATCTGTATAAAATATTCAATGTGACAATTTCAATTTTTAATTACCACGAATGACGAAAAACAGACCATAACATTGTCGCACAGTTTTAACCAGAGTTCATCAATATATTTGAATAAAAATATATTCAAAATACTTTTTAGTTTGACTAACTGCAAATCATTTTTAATAAATTGCAATAATAAGATGTTGAAAAAATAATGATTTCAAAATCATTTTTCTGAGTCCAGAAAAGACGAATTATTTTCGAGATATTTTATAATTACTCATTCTTATTTTTATCGAAACTGATTTTCAATATATTTTAGTATTTTCCGTCACTGATTTAAACGTTGCTACCTGTATTTCTTCGCCTTGCACAGTCGAATACCATCGATAATAGACGCATGATTTAACTCATCACTGAGAACCACATCGTCCGGTGTTAGTAGTGTTTCAAAGATTCCGGCGTTTGCATCAAAACACGATGCGTAGACAATCGCGTCCTCTCTCCCGTGGAACTTTGCTATTTTATTTTCTAACTCTTTGTGAATTTCTTGAGTTCCACAGATAAATCTTACTGAACTCAGACCTGCTCCATATTTATCCAAAGCCTCCTTCGCTGCCTCGATTACTCGTTTGTTGTCCTGCAATAAAGAAGAATGATGAAATAAAAATATTCGGAGAGGTTTTGTTAAAAAAAAAAATTGATTGCGGAAATTCTGAAAAATTTCTCCAAAGTCCCGTGTTATATATACAAATGTGCGATTTTTTAAAAAATCCGAAAAAGCTTAAAAAGAAAAATAGAAGCGATTGCCAGCGGTCTCCGGATCTCTACGTTAAAATTTTTTATCTTCGGCGCAGAACTTTTGAGAATTTTTCAGATTTTTAAATTCTGGCTCACAATATGTTAGCTTCAAAAAATCAAAATTAAATAAAAATTAGGGAAAAAAATGTAAAAAAAATGTAATTTCTTTTTAGAGTTTGAAGAATAATATAAAAAATAATGGATCAACTCCGAAAGGTCATGGGTCTGACCCAGGACGAAATGGTATGGATTGCCTCATATATGTATACACTGTAGTCCGAGTGTTTACATTTTTAGCGAAACGCGATTAGCTCCGGAAGCGAACTGGGCCGACCCTGCAATAGGCGAGATGCCTCTAGTCAGAGGGAAATGTGAAGAGAAAAAAAATATCCAAAAGATAAAACGATCAAGTAGCTGTCAATGATCAACCTCATAACATTTCAAATTGCAGTCTTCAAGATAAAACATGATCTTTAATTTTTTTCGCAACACATAGACGTTTATTTCAAGTATATTTATGATAAATAAATTGAATATCTTACCGCTAATCCTAAATAATTGTTGGCACAAAAATTGAGCACTTCTTTTCCATTGGATAAAATAATTTTCGTACGTTGAGGAGATGCTATGATTCTTTCGTGCTTCCACGTTCCAGCTTCCTCAATTCCTTTTAACTCCGTTTGTAACAATGCCTCTAAAGAACTCGCTTTGTGGGTAGAAATTAATCTTCTCACGTGCATTCTGTGAACTGAAATTATTATTAGATTATTTTGACTTCGATTTGTAATCTAGATAGAAGAAATTGTTAATTTTCTTACGTGTAGTTAGAGGCCGGAACATTTTTAACGAATACGCAGGAAATATATTATTTAATAGAATCATTCCATCCAGCAGACTGATGAATACTGCCAGCGCTCGACGTTCGATATTCTTATACACGAGACGTCAAAACTGGTCAAACTTGTTTCTCGTTTGTGGTATTAGTGTAGCAATGGTGAAAGGCCTATCTTATATCGAATCCAAAACACTTCATCTTGGTTTTTTATTAGGCATTCCAATGTTATTAAAGCGATCCATAATCCTTTTTTCTTCTTTATACGAAATTTCGAATGGTTGAAAATACATTTCTTAAAATTCTGTGTTAGTTGTTTCAATTTTGAAGACTTATAATTTTAATAATTTGTGGGTACCAATGACAATCAATTCAATGGGTAGCTTAAAAAAAATGCTTTATTTTTTATTATCTAAGTTGCTCATCGAGATTTTCCTTCTGTGTCATAAAAAAAACGCAAAAGTTTACGTTTAAAGGCTAACTTTGAAAAAGATGTATTATTTCCACGCGAAAGTTTCAAATTTTAATGAAGCTTAAGGTTCGTTAAATTTTAAATGCATTTACGGCAAAAATTCTTCAATGTACATATTGTTTATGAGAAAACTGAAGTTTAAGCTAAATCCTAAGATGTTGCATTGTTTTTTATATTTCACTTTTATTTTTGAAAAATGTATGCCACACATTTTTCAACGTTTTTTTCATAATTTTCCTCATAGTAAAAATTTTCTTAAAATGCTGAACCTTTTGCACGATCCTGTCTTTTTTGTCACAAGGATTAAGTCTAGATGTCAAAAAAAAAATTCTTTTATTTTTTAAACTGATTCTAATAAATGTACGCTATTTACAGGACTTATAAAAACATATAAAACTGCATTTTTAGGGAAATTAAAATTCGCCGGTAGTGCGTTAGTCAAGTTTTTTTTATTATTTTAACACGTGTCTGCATTGATCAAGATTTATTTTTGGTGGTTGGTTATTAACAATAATTGACGACAAAATTCGGAGGATTTATTTGTATCCAAGTTGGAGCCGTTTTGTCCTAAGAGCTAGAGGGATATGCGCTACAACAGTCATCGTGTATCAGAGGATCAGCCTTACGTATTTATATCCCATCTCCGACACGATTCTGGCACATATTGTACAGCCGATTTCTGGCACAACTCAATCTTGGATACAATGAAAATTGAAAAAACAAGGAGATTATAAACTTGAGTAGGATAGGACAATTATTTGTAGGATTTTTGTGACTTAGGGGGTTAACTACTCTCTCATTGATCGATCATATTCGTAATATAGAAGTAAGGATACGAAGAATAGTCATTATTCTAGTAACTTTAAGGGAAGGCAGAGCAGTAGAAAAGAAAACTGCTGGGATCAAATTTCGTGAGTTTTGACCCCTAGCTTCTAGTGATTAACACGCACGATTCTTATGTACATCAGTTCAGGATGATTTGGCTCTAATTGAGATTTTGGTAGCTAAGGAATACACGTGGGGAAATTCGTGTACAACCAAGTACACGATACCTAAGTACACCATTATAGCCATTGTTAGGAAAAGGTCGAACACTGCTGGCTTTACGCTGCAATAAAAAAAAAGAAATATTAGTTCATTTCTGATCTTTTTTTTTTAATACAGAGCAAAATATGTCTATATTTCAAAGATAAACAACTCAGGTTTCAAATGTTTTGACTTAAATTTTTCGATTTTTCAACTTTAACAAATCCCATGTGATATGACAAACATTTTTCTTTAGTCACACACTCACATCGAAGAATTTAGCGATATTTTTATGTTGGATTCCCGAAAACAGCTTTTATTGAAATTTTAATATCATCAGAGACGAATAATATCATTCTGAGGTCTCTATTTCTGCATGAGATTTTTTTCAGTGAAAAGATTTAAGAACATCAATTAATTTTTTTTAACACGTTTAAAAATAAGTTTTTAAAAAATGCCTAGACGCCAAAAATTTTAAATGGTACCTGTATACGTTCATTGTGGTTTTTGAAACATCGTAGAAGACAAATTCGGGATCACGTTTGTCGGGACTGTGAAGAGTGACTTTTACATCCCCGAGATAGCGAGACATTGCTTCTTGTAGAGCGTTCACCAACGGGTCCTGTTTGTCAGCTAATAACGAAGCGGCTCTCGGTTGGGAAGTCAAGTAATTTAACCACAACGACAGAGAGTCCTTGGAAATAGCCTGAAAAAGGAACATCCGTTAATAAGAATATTTTTATTTTGATTATTACATTTATTCTCACGCATTTGGTGATAATAAACGTTGTACATAATTTAATCGTGACTTATTTAAAAAATGTAATTTAACCTCTGCGTTTCCGAATATGTGACTGGCACTTAAGTTGTACATATGTTGCGCCAATGTTTCTGCAATAATTTGCGTGTGTTTGTGAAGTTTGTCTATCTGTCCGTTCTTGGTAGTATCGAGTATAGACATTCTTCTCGGATCATCGTGACTCTTAAGAGTGGACAAGGTTGCGGCCGGTAATCTTCTTATGCTATATCTTTCGTGCTCCCACGCTAATGTTTCCTCCGCAAGGTTAATCTTCTTGTGAATACCCTCGACGCTAACGGAATGCATAGATTCCGCGACGTTTTTCAGATTTTTGTAGAATAGACCACCGGACGAATTTTCTTTCGGTGGTTTCGAGACGTGAACATAAAGATTTTCGGACGACGAGAGAGAATCCAGACAAATTACGTATGATGCGTCCTGAGAAACGCGAATTTACATGAATTATTAGCCAGTCTATTTAACTATTAGTTTAATCTACAAAAGGATTACTTTTAAAATTTTCCAACTCACTTGAATGATAGATCCTT
Organism: Perithous albicinctus; assembly: GCA_964016905.1. Classification (NCBI taxonomy): domain Eukaryota; kingdom Metazoa; phylum Arthropoda; class Insecta; order Hymenoptera; family Ichneumonidae; genus Perithous; species Perithous albicinctus. Next base: position 8,009,068 of record OZ024688.1, read on the forward strand.
CGATCCCGTCGAGCTGATCTTCGAGCCATTTTTTGCTGCCTTGATAATTCAACTTTCCAGCTCCGGTTAGCACGAAAATCAAGTTGTAATGGGGCCTGGATCTGCTGATAGCGTAAAGAGCCGAAAATATTCGAGCTAACTCGAGTAAAATTGCTACACCGGATGCATTACTCTCTGCTCCAAATGATAATTCCTGCAATATAAAAATTAAGTAAATATTTGCTGAATCACGATAAAAGAGGAGATAAATTTCTAATGCGAATTAAAATATTTATGATAAAATTATACTAAACATATTTGGGCCAAAACTCGTTTCTCCTGAATTTTATTGGATCTCAGATAGTTTGTAGAAAAAAGTATGTTGCCAGGTTTTACAATTTTTTCTTACAAAGTCATTAACAAGAAAAGTTCGCGAGTTTTCGTTTGATTGGAATACAAAATTAACAGATCGTAAAACATACTTTAAGACAGCTTATGTCCAATTTATGAGATCATTGACTGTGTTTAGTCTTTGAGTATCTTTGAACAAGCTAAAAATGTTTCCTGTGTATTTTGATTAATAGGAACTGACAAGTTTAATAAAGTCCTCTATCCAATTTTCCACCCGCATCTTCAGCCCAAATATTCTTAATAAAAATACAATTACAGCAGTTTTATACTTACTGGCGCGACACCAGCACTGTCATAATGCGCAACAAGCGCTAGAGTCGGTATTTTCTCCTCTGCTCCCGATCCTGTTAATTTACCCTGAATAGTCGCCACTTTTGCGTCACTCTTAGCAACAGCTTGCCCAGAAGCCACGACAACTTGGTAACCGCTTGCCGAAACGGAGTTTATCATTGCCTCCATTGCTGAGCCTTTTTTCTCATCAGTGGAAAAGCCGTGCGTAAGATCGTCCAAGATAACTTGTAGGTCCGAATTCAAACGAGTAAAATAAACCGGAATCATTATTTCAGGACCATATATCATGGCTTCTTCCAATGCTGTAATATGCTGTAATTTCGAAAAAACAATGTAGTAAATTCAGTGAATTATTGTTCGTGTTTTATTGTTAGCTTTAAATTAAAAAGTAAAGCAAGTATATTTTTTTTATGTTATTTTGATCAGATTTTCAAACTTAAAAAAAAAAAAACAAAAGAAAACTGCTTCAAAAATGAAATGATTTAAAAAATATTAAAAAACTGAGAAACTTTAAAAATGCCTCTTCTCATAAAGATAGTTTATTTGTTTCCATAAAACTTTTATTTTTTTTTTTTTATTTTATGTGGATATCTAAAAAATTACGCCATGGTGTTTCAAGTTGACTAGTTCTCTTTAATCATTAAATTAAATTAAAAAATTGTGATATTTTTCGTATAATCAGCAATTTGCAAGCACCCTAATTAATTGCTTCCTTACATATTTAATTGTTTTACAAAATATCTTGAGCATACTAAATATTGACTGTACAAAACTGTATTAAATTTACAGTTGTGTAAAATTGTTTAGCTTAAATTAATAGAGAAATAACAATTCACAAAAAATAAAGTCTGAAATCAGAATCTAACAACACCTGTGCAGGTGCAGCTTAAGAAAAACAGATGTAAATTTTTTAAACATAGTCAGCATGTATTGAATAAGTAAATATGTAAAAGACAACACATAATAAATATAAATATAAAATAAATAATTTCAATAGGTAACAGATGATAGAATTATTATTATTACCATGTAAAAAATAATTATTTATTATCCTCTCCACGATTACCATATTTATTAATTTTTTTCTTTGATCTTTCGTGCCTATTATATTTTGTATTTCTACAGACAGTCCAATACAGATTTTACAAGCAATGCAGTTGAACTCAAATTCTTTACAAAAAAATAATTATACATAACTTGTACTTGAATTAAATCACACATTTCCACAAATCTAAGTTGCAGTCAAATACAAAATTCTACAGTAAATCATTTCTTTTACCAATACGTTTTCTAACTAACTCCGATTCAGCATATACTCGACAACTCAAATACTATTGGAGAATTGAAGGATCGCCGTTAAAGTCTTTTTGCTTGGAGTAATATATTCATGAACAAAAAAAGGCTATAAATAAAATGAATTCAAGAAGCAAATTAGACCAACCTCTTCCTCTTCCTTGGAAAGATTTTTAGTATCATTGGGCAAAACAACAATCAAAGCACCGGCTCTGCTTCTCGCAGCTTGAAAAGCATCGACCGAAAGATCAAGGGCTCTCGTAATAACGCAGTGCCTCGATGTGCTCCACCCGGTCATTGATCTGGCTTCCAGTGAGACAGCAGTACTCCGACAACCTGTTGTAAAATAATTTGAAAAAAAGAAAAAAAATGCTTTGATGTCTGTTTTTAACAAGGGAAAAGTACGATAAAAAAAAATCGAACTTACCGTGCGGTACTCCATGAAGATCGTATTGGTGCATTCGATAAACTGGAAACTCATGCGCCGCGGCCACGGGATTTGCCGGCGAGATAATAATGAATATTGGCAAAACTATGAGTAAATAATAGGGTAAATAACCGCGGCATAATTCCGCAAAACTGTCACACTCTTCCACCCACATTTTCCTATCGAGTTTATTTTATAAAATGCCTATATTGAAGGATATATTATTGCTCTATAGGTTGGTTCTAACCTACCACCTGAGTTCACGAAAGTGCAAGGAAACTTAATGACGTTACGTGATCCATTATTAAATCAGTTTGTTAGTATTTCACGTGAGTTTGTGTGTGACGCGTTAAGACCATGGTTAGTGATTTTAGAGGGGGATGTGGAACTTTTATTGAATCCTCTGATAACGTAAATACAATGTGAATAGACTCGATTTTGATAGTAGATGGAGCTGGTCACATTTTCTCCATTTTTTTTTTTTTTTTTTGGAGAGATACATCGAAATACCAGAGATGATCTCTGGAAAAGCTATGAAAACGTACTCAATTGGTAATGAAAACTGTAATTAATTTTTTTTCCCCAAAATTCCAATTTCGGATAAAAATAAAGACCTTCGTTTCGTAATGCTGCACAATGTAAGGATTTTCTTACGTCTTAAATTAACCTAATACCTGAAAAAAAAGCGCAATAAAAATGATATAATCGTGGATTCAAAATAATTTTTAAAATGAAAAAGAGAAAAAAATTAACGTAAAGTTTAGATATTGTCGCAGTGTTTATTAATTCTTAGAGAAAATTATTTTTCCTTTAATTAATCCTAATTTTCGATATTAAAAATGATCTCGAAGTTGAAAATAAACTAATACGTTCAGTTTTTAATACGACGAACCAGTACGAAAGGTATAATTAATTAGAAATTTGATTTGAAAAATATTAGAATTTCAAGGATAAAGTTTTGTAAAATTGTTTAAAGAAAATTGTCGCCTGCCTATCCGGAAATATATACTTTTTAAAAAGAAGCTGCAATCACAGTTTCCTCAGTTATCCACCCGTGTGTTGTACTTTAAATTATTACCTTCCGTCGATAATCTACCACTTACGCATAATCATAAGCGTTAGTCACAACGTGATAACAACAGTAGAGCCGGTTCAAACCTGTTTTTTTACTCGTGAAACCGCAAAAACTTTTTATATCAAACATTATTTTCTTCCAGTTACACATTTTAACTTTAATATCATACGTAAAAGTGCGTAAAAATAAATTGGAATCAACGATCGCAAGATAAGCCACGATGAGGATTATTCGGCGAATCAATTGATTAATCTGGAGATTACGTCCAAGTATTTTGTTGGAATGAGATAAAATCAAACATAATTCTTAATAGGTATATAATATATATAAAGCATAATAATATAATAGGTTTATCACTGCATATCGAAAATACTGCTTACAATACACACACGTATTTACCTTAAATTACTTTTTTTTTTTTTTTTTTTCAAATACTGATCGAATTTTTATATTATGTTCTTTTTTTGTAGTTTGATTTACATCACTGTCTAGACATGTCGAGAATACGAAAATTATCCATCACAGGGATAAGAAACTTTGATGATGAGGGTCAAGGGCCTACGATACGATTTACTCGTCCTTTAACCCTAATTTTGGGTCCAAACGGTACTGGAAAGACTACGATAATCGAGTGCCTGAGATATGTTTTGAGTGGAGAGTTTCCGCCTGATTCGGATCATGGCAGAGCATTCATTCACGACCCATCTCTAAAGAAACTGAAACTTGTGAGTTTCGTGGATATATCAAAACTTAATTTCAAGGCAAATTATACTATTTTTGTAATTTATTGCTTCTAGATACAAGTTCGTGGCAATGTCAAGGCTGAAATAACTGATTGTAAAGGCAATATTATGTATATAAGCAGGTCTGTTGAAGCTACACGAGTTGAAAAAAGTCTGAAATTCAAGACACTTGATAGCACTTTATCAAGAAAGGACCCCATTACAGGAAAAGTAAATATTTTACTATTATTATTTATTTATTTATTTATTTAAGAATATTGAAAAAAGACTTTTTGTTTATGATTTGGTAAAACGAAAGATCTGCAAAATTGAAGAAACTGTTTTCTTTTGACGGTATTTCTAACGAAAATTTTCCACGCATTCCGAACAAAACATAGTGAATCTTCATTATTGTTTCTTCATTATTTTCCATGTTTCACAAAGCCTTCTTCTAAGAGGAAGAATTGCTCATAACAATTCTTTATAGAGCTTTGAGCTAAAGTTATAAGGATACAATGTGCAAGGTCCTAATTTTTATATTAAAAAAAAAATCCTTACTGTAATATGTAATATGTAAATAAAATATGGGTATACGTAATTCTGTGGGTTCGCAGCTAGGTTCGATAACGTCAAGATGTGCAGACATCAACGTGGAAGTTATGTCGGCAATGGGAGTTTCCAAGGCAATCCTTAATTACGTATTGTTTTGTCATCAAGACGACGCGAATTGGCCGTTTGAGTCGGGGAAGAAATTGAAGGAGCGTTTCGACGAGATTTTCGATACCACACGTTACAACAAGGCTCTGGATTCCATCAGAAAGCTCATAAAGGATAAGCAGGCTGATATGAGAGTTTTGGTATCAGAACAACGATCTTTAAACATAGTCGTGGACGAGGTCAAGTCGAAACAGAGGAAACTCCAAAATTTTGAAGAGCGGAGGAGTGAGTTGCAAACTAAGATTCGAGACCTCACGAAAATGCTTGATCCGATCAACGAGCGCCTGGCGAAGATAAAAGAAATCGAAACGGAATATTGCAAATGGCAGATTGAAGACGGTGCGTTTCAAGGTTGAATATATATCATCCAAAATATATCCGTTTTTGCAATTATTCGTTTCTATCGCAGAAAAGAAAAAATTGGAATACAAACTTGCGACGGAACAGATTCTGTCCCTGAAAGAAAATATCAAGGAGGTGTACAGCGACTCAACAGCTTCGCTGAACAATGAAATCGAGTCTTATGAAGAAATATTGCGCGAAAAGAATAACGAAATTGCGGATGTAAGTGTCGTTGAAATATTATTAATTCAAAATCTCAAAGATTCTTTTGATGCCTTGTAGGTCAATGATTAAAAACCTTTCGTACGTTCACGTTGATTGCGACCGATATTATTTATTTTTTTCAGAATATTCTACTGTATTGTTAAGTAATGTATAAGAATTTTGCTAAAAACATAAGTGAAATAAAAAAAAACGATTAAAGTTCATTTGAAAATGCCACGAAAATTAAAGTAATAGGTAATTATTTTTCTTTTTATGGTTTTTAAAAAATGAATCTATGAAGGTTATAGAATTATTTTTTTTTTAAAGAAAATATACTTTAGGGCCCAAAATAGCAGAACCATTTTTGTTCGCTCTTCTTCAGGAATTGAGTTCATGTAGGCTTAAAACAACAGTACTGTAGTAAAAAAAATTGGTTTTGTTAGAAATCGGAATTATTAAAGTTGAAAAATTTAAGTTATATTTCAACAAATTATTAATATCAAGTTATTTGTGGCAACATTTAAAAAAAATAGATTTAGGTCGAAACTAATGAACTTGTTAGAATTCCGATTTAGATTTTAAGACCCGTAATAAACTATCTCTGTAACAGTTGGAACGTGGATTGCGCAACGCAACTGAGAAAGAGACGAAAGTATCGAATCTTATTGCGGAAAGAAGGGTCACTGTCGGTACTCTGCGACAACAAATACATGATCAAAAGGCGCGAGTCGCGAAACGCAACGATACTCTCAAGGACTTGGTGGCCGCGTGGAAAATGAATGAAACAATTGGATCCGACATATTGGAAGAAGGCAAATTAATGTCAAAGTACTTTATCATCGTGCACATAATGCCACGTACTTACTAGTATTATTTTAACATTGCAGATGCCGTAAAGTTGATACAAAAATTGGAGGATAGGCTGCGACAAGTGGAGCAAGAAATGGAAGCCGAGAGGATCGAGCAAGAGCGAGAACAGGAGCAACTTCAGCGTAAAGTAAACGTACTGCGTGCAGAAAGATCAACTATTGAATCCCAGTTGGCTCACAATGAAAGTGAATTGATAAAAATTAAGTCTGAAATTCGCACGAATCGGGCTTTATTACGGCAGGTTCGAAACATAAAATATCTCACATAAATTTAAACACAGTTATGAGTTGAGTAATGAATCGCAATTTTTGCAGTCGGGCGCTATGGAGCAAAAGTTGAACGAGGTCGATGCGAATCTCGCAGAGGCGAACAAAAAAGTCGCGGAATTGACGAAAACTTTCGAAATCGCTGATCTGAAACGTCAAATTCAAGGAGCCGTCGCTCGCGAAGAGGAAAATGAACGGAAATACAGTCACTTAGACAAGGAAATCACTTTACTGCGAGAGCAAAGCGCTCTGCAGATGAAGTTGGAATCGAGTCAAGTTGAATTGATGGACAAGGAAAAGGAGGTACAAGTTTTGAGGGAAAAACATGGAGACACTTTGAAAGTGTTGCTCGGTAAAACCGAATTTCCCGAGACGAATATGACGATGACCATGAACGATGTTCAAACGATATTGGTGTGTAAAATTTAAGCTTTTCACTCTTTTCTTCAAAGGACAAAAAAAAGGAATGTTTTTCGGGAACTACTTAATTTTTTTCAGAACAAACGAGTACAAAATCTTCGAACAGAAATCGATAAAGTACAGTACGAAGCGATGAAACTGAAAACGTCCGTGGAACACAAAAAGCAAGAATTGGATAAGAAAGTAAAAGAAGTTGAAAGTAAATGTCCCTTATTTTGAGCTATTGTAATTCGATTATGATATTTCGTTTAATGTATTTTATACATAATTTGTTTAATCGCAGACGATAAAGAAAGGCTGTCTTTGCACTGCAAAGATTACACGAATTATCGAGAGGTTCTGCAGTTGGATTCGAAAAAAGTTAAGGACCTCGAGGACAAGAGAGGAATGTACGCTTATCAAGGTTCCGCCTATAAGGAATACATAAAACAGGTATCTTCGGAGTCATGTTGTCCATTGTGCCATCGAGGTTTTGAAGATTCGAAAGACGCGACAATGCTCGTGACGGAAATGAGAAATGACATGAGCGGACATCCCGAACGTTTACGAAAATGCGAGAAGGAGCTCGCGAGCCAAAGAAAAAAATACGATGCTTTGCTTCAGCTGCAACCTGTAGTGGAGAAAATAGAGAATTTTGAGCGCGTCGAAATTACGAAAATGAGGTAAAATTAATAATTGATATTGTTTTCGTTTATCATAATTTTATTTTGTTTCCACGATATAAATAAAAATAAAAAAGACGAAAAAACTGCCTTTCTCACGGAGAAAGAAACTTGATGAAAAATGGAAAATAACGAAGAATAATGTGCAAGGAACTGTTGTGCATGTTTACTAAAATAATCTACTGTAATTATATTTTGAAACATTAAAAATTTCGTAACATTGCTTCAAACGATTGTTACCATATTTGATCCTTTAATATGTTAAACATTCATACATCGACTTTATTGATAAAGATTTGGTTGCTTCGGAAACTGCATAATAATTTTTCGTAGAATTAAAAAATCTCGTAAAAAGGAGAAATTATAATCACATTCAGAAATGATTTCTAAGTGCGATTTTTTATCGTTTTGAAATATTATTAACATAGTTATCACGAAAAACAAAGCTTTTTCTAAGAAGAAATAAAAATTATGAAATTTCTGTTTTCTGACATTTTTAAGAAAAGAAAATTTCTCATTTTCATAATATATATTCTCGACATATTCTAAATATGCAGGCAAGATGTTGAGGAAAGTACGAAACATTTATCCGCGTTGACTCAAAAAGTAAAACGATTGCAAGAATCGATGGCTGAGCCTGAAAAAAAGTTGTCCGATTGTAAAAATATGATCGGTGACATGGCACTCTGGGATCGGTATTCCAATGAAATTGAGACCATCAACGCAAGTGTCGCCAAATTTCAGGAGCTTCTGCGTAATGCAGGTCAGTACCCTTTACGGGAAAGCCTGGTTTGCGACAACAACATGTTTTTTTGTGATTTTTTAAAAAAGAAAGTATCAAGTAGAGCTTTTTAAAAAATTAATTAAGATTATATATTTGATATTCAAAGTACAAGGATTAATTTGAAATTGCAGGTCTGAAAAGCGACAAAACTATTCAAGAAGCTCAGACGGAGCACAACAAACTTCAGCAAATATTGAAAGATACTCGACGAGAAATTAAAGAGTTACAAGCTACTTTAGATTCTCGAAATGAAGAATTACGCCGAGCTACGGAAAGTCGAACGAAACTCCTGGAGCAACAGCTGCGAATTCATCAGGAAATGCAAGACATAAAACAGGCAAAAGAGACGTTAGATACGCTTTTGTCCAAGGAAACTACCGTCGCTAACAATGTCCACAGTTTCGAGGAACGTATAGCCGAGCTGGACGATAAGTTAGAGGCTGCTATCGACAATTTGGAACGTGCCAAGGTAAGTTATTCGGTGGTTCGTGAAAATATACAATCTTGTGATTCTGAAAAAATTGCGCAAATCAAATTATTATCTCGAATTTATAAATTCCGCGTATATTTTCAGCAAGAATTTCGCACAGAACAAGAATGTGGTAGAAAGACACTACGAGAACGTAGCAAAGATTTTGACCAATTAAATTCGATCCACACCGAAGTCAAAGAATTTTTCGAGCGAAAAACTGACGTTCAATTAAAGACCACCGAGGAGCAATTGCAAACTGTGGAGAAAAAGGCTGCACAATTAAAAAATGAAAGAATAAATCAAGAATCCAGGATATCAAAAATGAAGCAGGACATCGTTTTTCACGACACGCGAAAGAGAGATCTCGTGGATAATCTGACATTGCGTCGAAAAGAGGTCGAGGCTGAGGCTCTTAAATCCGCCCGTCAGGAGATCAAGAATAAGTTAGCCGGGGCGAATCTCGCATCAGTTTCGACAGAACGCAAGAACTTGTGTAAATCTCGAGATGACACAGAACGCGAGGTAAAAAAAAATGCTTCAGGAAAACAAAGCTTCCTCTATATGGAAACGAAAAAAATAAAAGAAGAAAAATACAATTCACACTATTTTAATTCTTCTTATTTTTCAGATAAACGTAGCTTATGGTAACGAAGAAGAGTTAGGGCGAAATGTGGAACAACTTACGCAAGAGCTGCAGAAGCGGGAGTACCGTGAAGCTCGAGAAAATTATAAGGACAAATGCGTGGAATTGACGGTAAATCATCTTATTTGAACGAATGTATGCCTGGGCACTATTTTGCCTTTAGGGTCGATCATTGATTATCCGTTAACGGCTTATCTTATCTGGAATGTTCCGATGATTATACATTTAAAGCAAAAAAAAGCGATGTTTCTTTTTAAAATTTTTGTAATTTATTTTTGAATAGGAATTCAGATTGGTAGTGAACTTTGTAATCTCCAATTTAAGAGATACATTTTGTTAAAACAGGTTACTAGGTTGTGTATAGATGACTTGCACACGTTCAGCAAAGTTCTGGATATGGCGATGATACAATATCACGAAGAACGAATGAATACCATCAATCAATTCATGAAGAAATTGTGGAAGTTGATTTACACCGGAACCGACACAAGTTCTATTGAGATTCGAACGGAAGCTACGACCAGTACTGTTGAGAAAAAGCGACAGTTCAATTACAAGCTCGTGCAGGTGAAACACGGTGTTGAAATGGATATGAGAGGCCGGTGTAGTGCAGGACAAAAAGTGAGCGATTGTTTAGTTTCTGTTTTACAGAGAGTAATATTTTGGTTGATATTATATTTATATACAATCATTTAGCACGATAGCTAAATAATTGTAAGAGCTAGCGTATTCACGGACATTTGTGACACATTTAAATACCGCATGAAACTTTAAACGCTGTTCTGATCTTCCTTAAAATTCAATTATACAAGTTTAGAATTTTCGATTCTGATACACATATAAACCCAGACATTTTTCCTAAATGCGACTTTTGAATTTTTCGGTACATTCTGAACATATTGATATCAAAGTCGAAAAAAAAATCCTCCAAGATGAAGGCAAAGTCTTAAAAACAAAAATTAACATCATCTATATTTATTTAGGTTCTGGCGTCGATCATTCTACGACTAGCATTGGCCGAGACTTTCTGCGAGCAGTGTGGTGTACTCGCGCTGGATGAACCCACAACCAATCTCGATGATGATAATGCCAAGAGTTTGGCTGATGCACTTCACAAGTACGATAATCTTATATTTCTCTTGTATTACCGTATATTTGAGCATACAAAAAAAATCTCAGCTGAAACGTATTTTAAAAATACACTTCTTATATTTTTATATCTAGAACACATTTTTTTCTAATTAAATGAAAATTGGATTGATATTGAAGATGTTTAAAAAAAATTACCCTTCCTCCAATATACGAAATATGTTACGCTGATAGTTAAAACAATAGTTTGAAACTGGTTGGCAGTAACAATTCTCCCTTTTGCTATTAAAATTCCTGTATCTTAAACATAGTAAGGCTTCTATTAATGATAAAAAAATATATATCTTAGGTACGTGAGTCTCCGCAAGTATCAGAAGAATTTCCAGCTTATTGTCATCACCCACGACGACAATTTCATTCCCAAACTTGGCCAGTTAAGCAGCAACAATTCATACTACGAATTATTCAGACACGACGAGTACGACATAATTAAATTTAATAAATTATTAACTACATACAATAATAATGTATTGTGTAATCCTGTTGACAAAATTGTATGTAATTTCAGTGGATTGTCGGGTATTAGAAGCGTATCGTTGGATGGACCGTCTTCGATAAAGGAAAACGACTCGTCCGCAGATGAGAATGACGGTGGGAAAGAGCGTGTTGCACCGAAACGAGCTCAGAAACTCGCAGAAATGTCCGACCGTAAACGTAAAAAGCATGTTTTTGAATAATTCAAGTATTCTTCAATTAAATTTTAAAAAGTTCAATAATTTGTTATCGCGGCCTATGATTTTGTAAAATTTATGTTAAAGAATAAAATAAAGAAAAAGGCCTTTATTTAACATATTTCGAACTTTTCCCTCTGCACTATTTTATTATATCATTCTCATATATTCAATTTAATATATCTGTTGTAAGTTTTTTTAAATTTTGGCAGTTTACCATTCGGAGTGAAGAAAAATAATTCCAGAATATTATCTCGTTCATAAAATAAAATATAAAGTTGCAAGGGAAGGCACACTTTTTCCTCATTTCTTACAACGTGATAATCACATTCTGCTTAATGAGAAAGTACGGCGCCTAATTTTGGATTCTTCGCAAAGAAATGAGACTCCATATTTTTAAGAATCTTGGGATACTTTAACTACGAATTTTCATTAATTTTTATATCAAATATTTTTGTGGAATTTTGATACGAATCACTTTTGTCAAATCTTTTAAAAGCACAAAATTAAAATGACTACAAACTCCAAATTTTTATACTGATCGGACGTTAAACATAATCAGTTGGCTACAACAAAAAGACGATTGTTTTGAGGTAAAATAATATATCGAATTGAGGGTGTGAACGTTACACAAATGTGCGATTTTAATTCTTAAAACTTCGAGAATAATGAACCGGGTAGAATTTCGGTTTGTAATGTCGGGCGAAAAACGAATTTCGCACTGGAGAGGTAATAAATAAAAATCAAACAGGAGTTGGAAAAGATGTTTCTTCTTTATGTCACAGCAACATTACTCAACATTTTTTTTACTAGCAACACGAAGAACAAAAGAATACAAAAATTACAATAGACTATTGTTTTCCGGTGGTACTTGTGAATTTTTAGAGTTCTTCTCGACCTTTTCGCTAATCGACACTTTGATACTTCGCCGTGCGTTGATTTACAAAAAGTCAGAATAGATCCCCTAGTATTGTAAAACGCATCCCAGTATTTACTTTTACATTTTTACATCAATTTTAATAATGCCATAATTCGGCGCACTTAAATGATGAATATTTCTAGACACTCGTGATGATTGCTTCACTTTGGTGACAATCTAATGGTCCTTTTTATCTAATCACTTGTCTATTTTCCCAACTATTTCGCTAATGCTTTGAATGTTCAATGAAAAATCATATGTCGCTGCTTTTCATTAATCCCTGAACAATGCAAGCGAATATTTAACTAAGATACCTAAATACGATTCTTGCCTATGTGCGATCCTGGACAAGTTCTTCGCTTTGTGTAAACTCACATTCAAACATTCCAGATGTTAAACTTAGTTTCACGAATGTGGCGCGCGATATAAATTAATTAAACGTCGAATTTACTTTATCTGTAAATCACAAATTGTAATACTTGACGAATTGGGCCTTAAACGGAGACATCGCAACGATGAAAAATCTCATTTGCTCATCGATCGCAAAGTTATATTTATACAATTTACAGCGTATTATTATCCTTGTGCATCGGAGATTAAAAAAGAAAAAGAAGTATAACAGTATAAACGAGTCATCGACAAGGCATAATTTGTTGATATACATACAAGTTTTTATTTTATATAAATTAAATAGTTTGTAAATGCGAAACACGGGAACAAAGTTAATTCGACTATGTTTAGTACGATTTTTTTTTTTTTCATTTTTTTTCCTTTCCTTCGATGACGGCCACGCTACTAAATATTGCAGCAGAATGTAGTTAAGTATGAGGCCGCGCCGCAAAACACGTACCGCGGCACAACTTTTTGTCGAATTACTTATATAAATGGAGAAAAAAAATCCTTTCAGAGTTCTACGTGCGAGTCTTCATCGGTTTTCTCACTTTCCGAAGAGGAAGTTATTTCCGGCTCGGACGAAGATTTGCCGTCCGTCGTGCCATTAGTTGTGTTCTTTGTCTTTGTTTTACTCTCTTCTTTATCCGTCGTCGAGCTCTCTGGCATAGAAGATTCGGCCTCTTCACTGTCGACGGATTCACTTGCTGAATCTGGTTTCAATTCGTCCTCGGTGCTTTTCGATTCATTAGTCGCTGGACCCGACTTTTCTTTTGGCTTCCAGATTTTTGCTTTGTTTACGAGATACTTGACCTCGCGATCTAGGATTGCCATTTTGTTGGCAATATCGCGAACCTTGTATTTTACGGGAGCATTCAGCGGAGTTTCGGACACGTGTGCCACAATTTCCTCGTAAAATGCCTGAAATGAAAGATAATTGACAATCTTGTCTTAAATTTCAAAGCAATGAAGCAAATTAAACTTCAATATTAATGACAATAAAACATCATTAAATTCGGCATGAATAATATTATATCATTTTCTTGAAATATTTATACATTTTCATAAAGAAAATTGTGAGGGAGTACGGATTTATAGAACATACATTGCATTTTTATAGTTACGATAGCCGAAGTATGAAAAGATAAATAATGAGGAAGCAATGTAGAAACTTGCAGTTCGCATATGTTTTACTTTACCTTAGTTTCGTTGATAACTCTATCCAATGTTTCCATCTCAACTTTGGTGAAGATTTCTTCGGAGTCTGTAAGATTCCTCATGTTCGTAAGGAAGATTGTGCTGCCATTGATCATCGACATCATTCCTTTCAACGCGTCTGGACGCTCATGGTGTTCAAACACTCTCTCGTAAAGACCGTCCGTTAATTTTTTCACAGACGCTAATTTATCTTCGTATACATCAGCCGTAGCATCAAAGCCATCCTCGTAAAGCCATTCTTGAATTTCGTTGCACAGTTTTGCAATTTTCTCAGTTTCCTCGGGAGTCGCAGTTGCTTTGTACTCGTCGTAAGTTATTTTCTGTTGAGCATCGATAACAAAGGCCTCCAAGTTATTCAATGCCGTTTCTCGACGTGTCCGCTCCATATCGTAGTGATTAAGAGCTTTGATCCTGAACAGAAAAATTAGGCGATTAACATTTTTTTTTAAACCGATAGAAAAATATCAAACGACAAATTGTAAATTATATATATATATTTCGTAGGTACTTTTCACGAGATTCCTGAAGCTTTTCTCCCAACAATATTTGCGGTCCTTGTTTGTGTTCGAGTGCTTTTATCTTATCTTTGATAACTGTTATTGTTGGTTTTTTGTCGACTTTCTCAGTTTGGTTCATCGGTTTTTCCTCGTTGATTTTCGTTTGATTTTGTTCTTTGGGTTTTTCGTCTGTGTTTGAATTGGAACTTGCATTTTCTTGAGATTCCTCGTGAACTGGCTTAGATTCTTCTTTTGGCGGCATTTCCGCTTTCTCCACAGTTTCACTTTCGTCCGATCCTGCGAGTCATTTATTTTGCATTTTTAATTACTCGATAAAATGATCGTCTTCACGACTTTAGAAGGCAATGAATTCGTAAACATGCATGATGATGATTTTTTTTGTATGTTTATGTGAATACGTCGAGCTTACGTGTACGAACCTGAAAATAGTTTGCTTATTGTTGATCCAAGCTTAGAAAAGGTACCTTCCTCTTCGTCGATCCCTGAAGTGGATTTCTCAGATATTAATTCGACGTTTATTAGATTGAGAAGACCGCTGTCGTCCATGGCGAAGTGCGCGCGGATTCCTTTGCTTTCCGCTTTTTGCTGGGCATGCTTTTTGTGAGCTTCATCGACACCGGTTAACTCCACATACGAGAGGTTCAAGTTACCGAGGGCTCTGAAAAAAGTCAACTTGTTACCTTTCGGGTATACTTGAGATATTCGATGTCAATTCGCCTCTCCATCCTGAACCTCCTCTATGTTCGCTATTTTTTTAGTTATTCACATGAGCGGTTAAAGTATGTTTCATATCTTGAAACAATTTTACGCTATTTTTTTCTCGGTTAAACAATTAAAAATTCGGAAGTCACAAAAAAATTGTGAACAAACTTTTTAATACATTAAAGTGTAAAGTTAAAAACTAATTCGTAGAACGTGCGAGTAGGAATTGGTAAAGAATAATTTTTAAAAAAATGTCCTTACAATATTTCTCGCTTAGGCAAATGATCCAACTCTGCGTAATTGATACCAAATCCAAAATCTTCTTTGTGTTTGTTGAAAGTAATGATCTTCTTTTGGGGATATGAATTCATTTTATTGAAGAGAGTTTTTCGAACCTGTAAAAAAAATGTAATAGTTTTTCAATTATCGGAACTATATCTTAGATCTTTCATATCGTACAAAATGTTTTTGAATTCCACGGAAAAAAATTTTTACAAATATTCCATAAAAACACTAGTATTCATTTTTTGTTTAATTCGTCTTCGCTAAATTGGAAATACTTCTAAAATATTCTGTAAAATATTATCGAAAAAATTTCGAGAAACATGAACCTAAATATTTCAAAAACATTTATTTTTGAGTTTGGTGGAAACATTTCTGAACCATCTTTGCAGTCACAATGTAAGTTTTGTGAATGGAAAAATTGAAAACAAATGATTATGAAACATTTCACACATGTTTAAATATTCTTCAAACATTTTTCATGCTTAAAAATATTTTTTTTAACGAATCAAAAATATTTCCGTTTTGGGGATTCATAATTAACTGAAAATATTCGTTACCAGAAATAGGTGCTCTCTCTCTCACCTGTTTCGTCTTTGCGTCGATAGTTCTGTCAAAGACAATTTGAATGGGAAACAGAACGGCATCTTTAGTGATGAATTTCTTAACTTTGAAGCCCTGGCTGAGGTCCGCGGCTTTGTAGACAGCTCCAAGTACCGCTGCTTCGTCGGTATTTATGTTTTTCGATAGTTCAGTCTGAAGAATTTCGGTCAACTTGTCTTGAACTTTGGGCATACGAGTTCCAGCGCCAACCAATACAACCTGAGATATGAGGTCCATCGTCAAAGCTGCAATTTTCAATAAAAATATTAATACATTTTTTTTTTTTTTTCAGCAGACTTACATTTTAGGTCGTTGAGATATTTTTCAATTATCCTTTATTATACTTTTTATTGTTATAAAAAGTATAATAAAGTATATTTGAATAAACAGTTATGTGAAATCTTACCCGATGTTTCGAGTGCCATATTAATCGGAGCGCCGACACGTTCAAATACATCAGCGCACAGTTCCTCCAGTTTTTCTCTAGTAACTTGTAGCCTAAAATCCTGTTCATCTAGCAACCCTTCGACTTGTGCATAGTGGTCGACATTGGCGCTTAAAACATTTTTAACGCGACCGGCTTCTTTGAAAAGCTTGGCCATCGCGCGAGCGTTATCAAACACCGAATTAGGCGTTTTCTTCATATTATCGAATTCTTTCGCCAAGTAATTTTGAAGCCGTACTTGCATCTCCAAGCCTCCCAAAGTACGATCGTAGCCGACTCCCAAAACGCTTACTTGAGGAATTATTTCCGCAAAGCCTTTTTCCTTTGACTTCACATTTTGATAGCCCACAACAGTGGCAGTTGTACTGCTTGCACCCATATCGTAAAACATTAAATACTGCGTAGAATCGTTGATCTGCTTTCGCCTAAAGATTCCATAATTAAGAGCGACTGCCGTGTAATCATTGATCAACTGAAGTACTTTAAGATCGGCTAGCTCGGCAGCTTGAACCACCGATCGTCTTTCAGCTTGATTAAAAAAGCCCGGTACAGTTATAACCGCTTCGTTGACCTTCTGACCGGCCGAATTTTCCGCATATTCTTTGCCTTTGTGCAACATCTGTGCGAGCAACTCCTCCGGTGTGTACGTAACATTTCCATCCAGTTGAAATGCTATAGACTGCCTCTCGTCGTCGCTAATTATGTCGTAGTACGGGAATCTCTTTTTGTACAATTGTACGATCGGGTTGTCGATCGATTTTCCCAGAAGATCGAGAAAATACGAGAAACTATTTTTTGGAAAACGAAGACTCACTATCTGAGCGTCCTCGCCGAATGTACGCTCGTTGTCGCGAAATGCTATTGTCATTGGTGTTTTTCGCTTTGATTCCTTGTTCAACGCTATTTCCATTGGTACTCCAGGCTATAAATTAAAAAAAAATTTACATTAGTTACAACCTTTGCCAAAGCTTTTTGGCAAAAAAGGATGTACATAAACAGACAATTAATTAGATAATTAACGTCGCAAGATTGCTTGACTCTTTTTAAAAATTAAAAATATATTTTTCATTCCTACACCTAATTTTTTTTTTTGCATTTGATATAAAGTGGTCCAAATGTAACACGTGTATTTAAAGTATCTCGTCTGAAATTTTGATCGTTTAAAAAAAAAAATACGTTAAGTTAAGGAGTAACACATCACTATTGAAATTCAAATTTTTTTTTCAAAACATCTTTTTAAGGATGAAACTTTTATTGCTTTTATTCGTTTTTATACCTTGGCTGTTAATTAACATAGATAAACAATTTTTTTTGTAAAAATATTTGTACCAGGCGCCAGATTGAATAGAAATTTTTAATATTATGATATCAATATACCATAAAATTGCTAACAATCTTTGATATTTTTAGCCAGATTATTTAATAAAATAATGAATTTTATCATGACTAATAAAAAAATCCTCAGTAAAAAAAAATTAAAGAGGCTTTTGCTATTTATTTATAATGTTAAGTTACAACAGTACTTAATACTTAGTACAGTAATTCTGGATTTGGAAAATTTGTCAGCTAGTTTTGCATTGACCTTTGTCAATGAAGATAAACTTACATAGAAACTCATAGATCTTCAGATGAAGTGTCCTTAACAATTGGAACCACCTTGATCCCTATCAATCAATTTTTCATGACCATCTATCTATCAATGCCTCCAATTCTCAATTGTATTAATTAATTTTATAACACAATTTGGTTAGTGAATTATATAATATTTTGAGATATTTGTTTTAAAAATAAATAACACTTCATTAAAATCATCTGACTGTAAATAAATATAAGAAGGAATGCAGTGATTAATGAATGATTAAAATTCAAATAAATAGTTAACTAAAAGGATATCAGATATCATTTAATCTTTTTAGAATTTGTTTTTATACACGAAAAAAAAAATTTGAAATCCCCTTTGTATTATAGATTTTTGGAGTTTGATAAAAGTAATTTTATTCATTTATTAAGATATTTTTTCTTTTTAATTTCCTATATTTTTTTCACAGAGCAAATCAAGGTTTCAAATTTTCAATCAGAGATTACAGATTATTATTAAGCATTCCAGTATATAAATGTAAACAAAACATACAAAAGGATTTCAAAAGGAAAAGGAATATAAAAGGCATAAGGATAAATCATACTTATACTCCTGGAAATAAATTATTATGATATTTAACCAATGGAATAGAAAAACAGCAATAGTATAGTTAGAAGCTTATCAATATAACACTTATAAAAAAAAATGTATTTATTGAATGCCCTGCCACATTTTTAAAATTCTTTCACATTTCCCAGATTCCCTGACCTTTTTTTTTTTCTCACGACATTATCAAATTTAATCTGACATTGATCACCATGTAAACTGAGATAACTCACAAAATAATGGAACTTATGAGAAGCATAGGATCTACACTTCCATGTAACTGTAACATAAGGTAGTCCTTGTGGTATAAGTCAATCAAGTACTAAGATTACAAAATTGTTTGTACATATTTTGAAGGAAAAACTAGTTTAAACTAAGATGGACCTAGTTTGAAAACATCCCGTTGGATCTATAAAAAGTGTATAAAAAAAATGTACAACAAAATAGCTTGTTTTCCAGTAATAAATGCACATGTATATTTTCACACAGTTTTTTGCGAAGTCAAGTTAGTAATTTTTGTTCGATTTCAGTGAGATAA
The DNA here is from genome assembly GCA_964016905.1 of Perithous albicinctus. NCBI lineage: Eukaryota > Metazoa > Arthropoda > Insecta > Hymenoptera > Ichneumonidae > Perithous > Perithous albicinctus. The sequence goes on from OZ024688.1 coordinate 8,028,266, forward strand.
AGCTCATTTTGCTTTGTAAGCAGATTTTTTTAAATCACAGAGTAATTTTCTTTGTTTTACATTTCAATGAGAGTAAAAGTTTAGTTAACATTGTAGCTTTGTTTTCTTTTTCATAAAGAAATTACTATAATTTCTAAACAATGAAAATCATCAGAAATGATTTTCCATAAATACATAGAGTATCTATCCAGATCTATCCGGAAAGAAAATGAAATTAACTCAATTTACATAAATAAAACCATGAGTTTGTTTTTTATGTAATAAAGTAATAAAGACTAAAATTACAATTTTAGTTTGATCTTTATTACATGAAAAAAAAAAATTCACAGTTTTATTGATATAAATTGAGTTAATTTCTGTAAATTTATTGTTATATTATTTTTTCTATATTGAGTAAGAACTCTTTAATTCAGATTCAACTTAGTTTACACTAGTTTCTCCATCACAGGATGTATACAAAGTTCTCTGAATTTTAATACCCAATTGACACAACTGTAAGACAAGACAATCTTAATTCCTGCCATGCAGGCACAACCCATCCATCCTTTTTTTTCCAGCAGTTCAAGACAATCAAGTATCCCTTCAAATGACAAATTTTCTGAATCCATCTACACAAACCATGAAAGGAACAAAAAAAAGAGAAAACGGTGAAAAAAATTGACAATTCTTACCGAAACGATGGCGACTTTGAGCCACTCGCTGCCGATGTCAACGCTCATAACCGCAACTCCATTAACGGATTCGAATTGCGAGGTGGCGACAAAGAAGCACAGAAGAGTGAAAATAATTTTGCAATCCATTTTTCTTCTAACGACGCGTACCCCAATTTTCCGATGTTCTGCCATAGTTGATCCACGAGGTTTGTCTATTAACACTGAAAAACAAGCTATTGACCGATTTACCGTGCCGGTAGTTATGATTTTTAATAACCGCCTATTACCGGCAATTATACTCACGGTTATTGCGCATTAATTGCCAATATCAGATCCGATATTTTAAGTGATAGCAGTACGATATTAACCATAAGTGCTGTTTGTTAGCGAACTTTGAATAACACACGAGAATGATAAACGCGCACCGGCTGCTCTTGTAGGCCTTGTGGGCAATCGTCATTCGTGAGGTGTCGTCAGCTGCACTACACGTACCACCGTGTGTTGGTGTGGCGACATCCTATTGGCGAATCTAAAATTCGTCGGCATCCAGTGACGTTACCCACGTCGGTTTCCTTTCTAGAGAGTTTCAAAGAAAAGTTCTACAATTTACTGAACAGCAAAAACGCTCGATACGAGTCGATCGTTTGGAAATCGGTTGGTCAGCAAAAGAGTTTCTTAGAGAATTCCAACCCCTTTCACAACAATCTTAAAAATTTATTAATTTATTAATTTATTAATTTATTAATTTATTAATTTATTAATTTATTAATTTATTAATTTATTAATTTATTAATTTATTAATTTATTAATTTATTAATTTATTAATTTATTAATTTATTAATTTATTAATTTATTAATTTATTAATTTATTAATTTATTAATTTATTAATTTATTAATTTATTAATTTATTAATTTATTAATTTATTAATTTATTAATTTATTAATTTATTAATTTATTAATTTATTAATTTATTAATTTATTAATTTATTAATTTATTAATTTATTAATTTATTAATTTATTAATTTATTAATTTATTAATTTATTAATTTATTAATTTATTAATTTATTAATTTATTAATTTATTAATTTATTAATTTATTAATTTATTAATTTATTAATTTATTAATTTATTAATTTATTAATTTATTAATTTATTAATTTATTAATTTATTAATTTATTAATTTATTAATTTATTAATTTATTAATTTATTAATTTATTAATTTATTAATTTATTAATTTATTAATTTATTAATTTATTAATTTATTAATTTATTAATTTATTAATTTATTAATTTATTAATTTATTAATTTATTAATTTATTAATTTATTAATTTATTAATTTATTAATTTATTAATTTATTAATTTATTAATTTATTAATTTATTAATTTATTAATTTATTAATTTATTAATTTATTAATTTATTAATTTTTCGGAACGGATTTAAAAATTGTTTAAAAATTGTATGGCGTTGAACAAAAAAAGCTTTTCGATTAAGAATTTAAAAGCAGAATATCTGCAATCGCCAATTTCACCATGAAAAAAATGCATTAGTTATTAATTACGTGAACAGATATAAAAGCACCAATACGAATTTTGGATAAAAAGTATGTCACAATTTCTCATAATAAATCAACAAAAAACAAAGCCAACAGAATATCAGACTTACAAAAAAATTAATTTTGCTATAAGTAATTTTTAGAATCTTTCAGATTATTAGTAATCTTCGATAGAAATTATGTTTAAACTAAAATCACTGATAAATTAATACTGAAGATGAAAATGAATTTTACTTTGTCTTTTTACTTGGAAAGAATTCTCGTTTAATAATCGATTGTCCGTCTGTTTGACCGAGCAAGGCCGATTTTACATAAACCATATTACACATAAAAATTTAGTTTTATTTTTAAATTATTTTAACCAATATAAAGCGCGCGAACTACTTTAATATGGTCAAGGAATCGTTAGACTATTTTATAGTGTATACCGTTTTTTTTTTAAGTAACGATTCTCTATTTCGTATTTAAAAAAAATTAAAGTGTACGATCGCGATTGCGATTAATCTCGACGTTACCGACCGAAGATCGGCGGTGGATTTCGGCTTCCACACAAAAAAATATTATGCTCGACTTGGAATAGAAATATATTGTAATGTACTCGAATGGACATTGAACTTTGATAATAAATACGTGCTAAAGTCGAGAGGAATATTTGATCGTTTGTATCCTTCATGTTGCCATTTTATTGTGCGACCCACTGTTCGTTTCTTTCGATTAACGGTGATACAGTGAAAAAGATCTATTGAAAAATGTCGAATGATGTACGTTTCGACGGTCGTGTAGTTGTGGTCACAGGAGCCGGCGCAGGTTATTATTTCACATATTAATGCAGTTACAATTTTTTTTCTTTCTGCTGATTGACAATTTTTGCATTTAATCTAAAATTGTATTTACAGGATTAGGAAAGGCTTACGCTCTGCTGTTTGCTTCTCGTGGTGCTAGCGTTGTCGTTAATGATTTAGGTGGAAAACGCGATGGAGATGGAAGTGATACTAAAGTCGCTGACACTGTCGTGGATGAGATACGAAAGAACGGTGAGATTTTTTAGGTTTTTTTCATCATTTTAGTATACATCTTTGTTCTTTACGATATGAGATTCTGAATTAAATTAAGAACGCAAGACTTGTACTTTCGAGTTAATGTTTGCTGCTCCTAGCACATTGTTTTTAATTTGAATAATTTTTCATTTCAGGAGGCAAAGCTGTTGCCAACTATGATTCAGTCGTGGATGGAAGAAATATAATTAAGACTGCTATCGATGCGTTTGGACGCATTGATATTGTTGTCAACAATGCTGGAATTTTGAGAGACAAAAGTTTGGCACGGATGAGCGAAGCTGATTGGGGTATGTATGAAGATATATATCAGATTTATTAGTATTTAGACAATTTCAGACAATTAGTATTTTCTCTGATTTTAAGTGTATGCCAAAAGCATTTTTGTTACTTAAATAATGTTGAAAGTAATAGTAACTAATATAGCTTATTGTTGAAATTCTAAAATAATCAGTATTCAGATGGAAGTTGATAATTTATTTAATGGTGATGGAAAATAATGTTTGTGTCAAATGTGGTACACAGTTTTTATAAAAGATGATTTTCAGCTAAGAATCTACATTTTTTTTTTAAGCAGAATTTATGCATAGTTATTACAATCTGGGAAATGTCTAAGAAAATGAAAAATTGGTCTGGGACAATTTGAGGACTGAAGATTTGATATAAAAAATATTTGAAAAATAGGTATCAAACTTTACATTGTTTTGATATAGTTCTATTGTATTGCCTAATAATAATCCTTATTTCTTGTTTGAATATTCAAAATCTGTCCTTTGCCAAAAAAACTGCAAAAAACTAGAATGAAAAGAGACTGTTTCAAAAATTTCTCATTTTCAAAGACACATAAACAAGGATGCAAAGTTGAACGTTGTACGTTGGTTTCTTATTATCCTTGAATTTTTGCAAAACTACCTCTATGAGGAAGTATTTTTATCTATTTTGGCTTCATACTTATTGGCCTCCATAGAGGAAGCTTTGAAAAAATTAAAAAATAATGAGAAAGCCCTAAAATGAAAATTTCTATGAAAAAAAAAATTCACAAAGACAAAGTTTCCACTGTGAGGAAGCAAAAGACAAAAGTAGAACTTTGCCAGGCAAAACCACACTGTTAGAGTACAGAAAATTGGAAGTTGCATATCATATAAACTTGAATTTTCCTTTTTTGTTAAATCCAGATATCATCCAAGATGTTCATGTGAAGGGTGCTTTTAAGACAACCCAAGCTGCGTGGCCATACTTTCGTAAGCAGCAATACGGGCGAGTCATCGTTACGTCAAGCTGCAGTGGGTTATACGGAAATTTTGGTCAAGCTAATTATTCCGCCGCAAAATCAGCTCTTGTCGGTTTCGCCAAGACCTTGGCAATCGAAGGAGCAAAAAATAATATTTACACAAACGTCATAGTTCCCACTGCAGGTTCGCGACTTACTGAGGATATTTTACCACCAGGTCTGTCATTGAATTTAGTTCAAGTATAGTCTTCAAGTTCTAAGATTTAAAACACCGAACTAACGATAGCTAACATTCTTTTTTTCTTCTTTCTCAAGATTTCTTCAATCAGTTAAAACCGGAATTAATAGCTCCGGTAGTCTTGTGGCTATGTCACGAGGATTGCAACGAAAATGGTTCGGTTATTGAGTCAGCTATTGGTTGGGCAGCAAAATGTAAGATTTCCAAACATAATTTCATATCGCTTTAATCATTCTACAAATTTTAATTCCATAGTATCAAATTTATGTTCTTTATACATTAATTATTTATAACTCAATGAAATTTAAAGATCAATTGGTTCGCTCAATGGGTTATAATTTGCGAAATGACGTGAACACACCGGTGACCCCAGAATCTGTACGTAATAACTGGGAGAAAGTGACTGACCTGAAAGTAACAAAACATTATGGATCTATTGGGGTAAGATGCTTAAACTATTACTGTCTTTAATTTTACTTCAATTATAACAACTGTTTAAAATTTCAGGAAGCTACTGGCGAACTACTTAATATGTTGGACGATATGAAAAGCGGGGTTTCAGTCAAGGAACCGGTAAATTACGTATTTAACGAAACTGTCAGATATTAATTAGTTCAAGCTCTAAGAAAAATAAGAGATTTACTTTATTTTATCTCTTTCATTCTAAACTATCTGAATTTTCGAAAAAATTGAAGTTTTCATTTTATATAAGACGCTTGTTAATTATTGGTTACTTTTACAGAAAGCCATCTTCGAACATAACTACAATCATCGTGATGTCATTCTTTATGCTATTGGAGGTAAATTTCCGAATCAACCTTGTAAAACCATTGTAAATCGGGCTCTTCCTGAACAAAAATCCGTGATTTTATGAAGCTTTGAAAAAAACGGACTGATTTGCTTTTAGTCGGCGCCACGACAAAGGAACCAACCGACTTTCGTTATCTGTACGAATTCGCTGATAATTTTGCAGTGTTACCTACTTATTATGTTATTTACGGGCCGATGGGTTCGATGGCGACGTCAATATTCAATAATCCAATTCCTGGAGTTTCAATCGACATGACGTCGGTAAGGTTTTTTTTGTCTATATATCACTTGGCCTCATTTTCAACTAAGCTGCACTAGTGACTTCATGATGCACTTTACATACCCACTGTTTTTGTAGGTACTACACGGAGAGCAGTATTTGAAAGTACACAAGACACTGCCCGTAGAAGGACAAGTGGAAACTCATTTCAAAGTTCAAGATGCGCTTGATAAGGGCAAGAATGCTGTCGTTCTAATAGAACGTAAGTTCACTTGATATAAATCACAACAACTGGATCGCGAAAAACTCGGTGAATTGGTCGTACATCTGAATAACACAATTGAATAATAGTACTTTGCGATACGAGTGCGTAAAAGCGGACATTATGAGGAGGCAGTGCGGTGAGTCGCACGAGTACCACAGAAACACAAACCGAAGGCCAGTGCTTCTTATGGTACGAGTATTAACATATGGAAATATAAAACGAATAATGAAAGATACTGATACTATGACCGGAAATAATAATTAATAAATTCAGTAACGGCGGGCTACACCAGGCTACAGCAAAACTGTGAAGGTATTTTGGATGCGACTACACATGAGAATGCTAACTCCCGAAGATGATGCTCCTTGGTATCAGCAGCTTCGTATCCCTTCGATGCCCGAAAAGAAGAAAACCGACATGACAAGCTATCTTTTTCTCTTAACTCGGAATTTGCGATCTCGAAAATTAATAAAGGTCACGTCATATATGTGTCGTCTTAGCGAAATTTCGGTTGACGCGTTATCCTAGTGTCGTGCCATCACCGAGCAAACTCAAAAAGATTTAAATTGGCACGTCGTATCGACATTTTGCAGCCACCGCGTACGACGACCGTAATGTAGGATTTAACGGCAGACTGTTGCTGTGCCGTCATGGCGTCGTTACGGCGTACCGTCTTACCGTGCCGACAGAAAATCGTCAGATGCGGACGTACATCGTTGTTCTATCGACACATCGTATCGGCAGGCGACAGCATCGTTCTCTCACCGTGTCGGCACTTGTCTATCTTTTAAAACATGAGGAAAGCTTCGACGAAAAATGGCGATTGGAAATATTTACTTAAAATTGGTTCAAATTACTTGCGTCGGAAACTGTATTTTTTTTTTCATATGTATTTCAGCGTAAAGGGTCTTCCCCCTTTTACTGTCCCCGACTCCACCTTTGTCAAGTTCAGCCATTAAAGACTATCAGTGTACACTAATGTCTAACAAAATACTTGTTGCATTCCCAGACGAAACATTCGACAAAGTTACGGGTGAGAAACTCGCTTCGGGACAAATGGTGGCTATCTGTAGAGGCGCTGGTGGCTTTTCTGGTCCACGTAAATCAGTCCACGAGATACCAGTAGTGCAGGCACCAACCAGAAAACCGGACGCCGTGTGTGAAGAAAAAACTGCCAGCGATCAGGTAAGATAAACGGCCCGGTATTTCAACTTTCAACAATACTACTCTTAGCTTGTTTCGCAATTAGGTATTGATTATTAATAGAATCGTGAATGATATTATCGAACGTTAGGATCGCATTCGTAATCTGATTATCCAATAAAATTGACTTCCCGACTGGATAATTATTACGAACTAAGCTGTATACTTTGATATAATTATCAGATCGATGAAAACGTATATTCTTTGCAGGCAGCTTTGTACAGATTGAATGGCGATCCGAACCCGCTGCATATTGATCCAAATATTGCAATTATGAGTGGATTCAAAGAACCCATTCTTCATGGGCTATGTTCACTTGGATTTTCCACTCGTCATGTACTGAAGACCTATGCCGGAGGAAATCCAGAATTGTTTGATGCGATAAAGGTACACAACTTTTTCCACTGATTATTTATACATATAATAACAATAAATTAGCATTTATTTTATGTTTATATTTAGATATATACATTAAAATGCTGTATATATATCTATATTTTCTATTTTCGTGTATGTAATTACACGAATATACAAACTGCATTAAAAGCTCTGTCATTGGGTCTTTTGAATCCTGTTGGGCCCATTAAGTAAATTAAATAAAGTTTGCCCAGCGTCAGTTATTCTGTAGTTTCGAAATGTTTTGTTTTTCAGGTACGTTTTGCCAAACATGTGATTCCAGGTGAAACTCTTCGCACAAAAATGTGGCAAAATGGATCTAGAATTCATTTTGAAACCGTGGCCGTCGAACGCAATGAACCGGTTATAACGGGTTAGTACAACTTAAAAAACTAATCTGCTGCAAGAATCGAATTTTATTTTCATACTTCACATTTTTGTTGTTTTTTTTTTCGTATCGCAGGTGCCTATGTCGATCTGAAAAATGTCGTGGCAGAAACATTAAGACCCAACAAATGCTTCATGAGAGAGGATTTAGAAAGCGATGCAGTTTTTGCAGGGATGCTTGAAAGCGTACGAAAAAATTCGAATTTGCCGAAACCACCAGGCGAAATATTTCTCTTTAACGTGACATCTCATGGAGAATTGAAAAAACAATGGAGTAAGTATGTAGAAGAATTAAAGGAAACAAAAATCAATTATACTGGTACAAATAAACTGTCCATGCGCAACGAATTTCTATTTTTTTAATCTGACAAGCAATTTGAAAGTGGCCGAGAAAAATGACAGTCAAAAAATATGCATTATTATCGGTTTTAGTACTTGGCATTGAGACACGACTGCGTATCTTAATTTAGGACAATTTTTCTTTTGCGCTTTTTTAAAAATAATATGCTTAACTCGCAAGCACAATATTCAGTATTGGTATGATGTTCTTTTTACAGCTGTGGACTTAAAGAGAGGAGAAATTTACGAAGGTTTGCCCTACGGAGCTGCACCCGACGCTGTATTACGCATCGATGACCGAGTCATAATTCAGATCGTACGTATATTTTTCAAACTCTTATCATTTTGATTTTCATATTTAAAAATTATTTTCAGATGCATTTCGTGTTTTTAAATATCTTGACGTTACTCAATTTTTCAGGCTCTCGGTCGATTGAATCTGCAGAAACCATATCTGCAAAGGGAAATTGGTGTTGAAGGAGATTTGTTGCTTTTACATACGTTAAAGGCCCTAACAGATAGCTGTAAACCGAAACTGTAATAGCATTTTCGACTGATCACTTGTATTTGTGACTCTAGCGTTAGAGTTACGCTACAGCAGTGTTTAAATACGGACCTATGTGCATGCTTATGTCCTTCATCCTGAAAACAGGATACCCTCTTGTAATCAACAAATTAACAGATATATTATGGTGACAGTAGGTGGAAGGACAATTAAACACAAAAAAAGGGTCAAAAAAGTTTTTTTAAGGGGACAAAGGGTATAGACTTTTTTTTTTACTATGGAAGAGATAATTTGTTAGTACCCGTCAATTATTGTATCGTTGACGGTACAATAGGTGGTGGCATGGTTAAATATATGTTCTATATAAAATTGTTAAATTACGTTACATGTATCTTTTCTTCTCACTTCTCCGGTCCACTCTGTACTGAAACCAATTTTTTTTTTATTCTCAAGTACAAAGTTTAATTCGAATAAAAATGCCTACAACTAGTTTTGCATTACAGCGTTTATAGCGTTTAAAAAATTTTCGTCTCGGGGGCTTCTAATTTTTATCTATTTATACTTTTTATCTCTTAAACCTACGAACTTTAGTTTTGCATTTCAGCGTTCATAAGCGATTTATTTTCTTATAAAGGAAGCTTTGTAATGAAGGATAGAAATGTCTAGTTTCTTGTGCCAAAGTATTTTAAATGTCTCAGTCAAATCATCGAATTTAAAAAAAAAATGCCGACATATTTGTGTGCTGGACTCTATAAAATTTAAAGAGCTATAACTCGAGAACGTCTCGGTAAATCGGAAGTAAGATTTCACACTATTTAGGGCAATTATTGCAATAATTTATATTCAGGTGTTATTGACTTTAGACTTTTTAAAAAGGGCTCCAGCTTTCATAAATCGTTAGATATTGAGTGAAATAATTATTCATAATCAAATTCCCCGAAAAAAATTGACGCTATCGTTCTTAATTTTCCTAGACTTTTAGCTAGCGCGCTAAAAATTTCTACGCAAATAGTGCTCAGCCATATTTGCTACCAAAATTCGTCAACATTTGTACAGTGGTTTAGATTATAGAGGATTTAAAATTTTGCAATTTTACATCGCCGGAAATACCGAAAATATTGAAAAGTGCTCAAATTTGTAGTCCATGTAAGATAGAGTTACGACATTTGGCCGCCACGCGTTTGCTTCGCATTTACTCGTCATAAAGGAAGCTTTGTTTTTCCGGAAAAAAAAATTTCCGAGATGTTTATGTCAGTATATTCCGAATGGCTAAAAACAACGTGAAATGTGGTTTAGAAAAAATGTGTGTGTGCGTGCATGATACTATCGTAATTTTTTCTGTATCTTAAGATTTGGCATGCAAGTGTGCTATCATATAACGTCTGGGCTTGTATTTGACGCGAGTCGGTTGAGAGCTTCAAATTTTACAGCATTTTAAAAAAAGTTTTCTTACGCCATAACTTTTGTGAATTACGAGGTATTAGGCTGAAATTTTGTACACAAATCAACAGAAATTAAACCATGATCGGTGCTAAACTTGGCGAGAATCGACAGAGTGGTTCTAATTTTATTGAGCAATAGCTCGCGCAAATTGCGAGATATCGGGCAGAAATTTTCGATATGAATGGACTAACACTGAGCAGTGATTGGTGTGGAATTTGGTGACAATCGATTTAAAAAAACAACTTTTATTTCGATAGTTTCATTTTCTTTATTAGAAATACAAAGTTGAAAAAATCTCAGACCACGCTCATCAAGCGCGAACCATAAAGCGGGAGAAAAAAAAACAAGTGAAGCGTTTTGTGTTACCGACAGTCAAGTATGTGAGAGAAACGCGTGTCTCTCTCGCACTTTCAAAGCGCCACTTAGTTTCTCATCTCTCTCCCACCCATTGTTGTTGTTCTGAAGGCAGCCGAGCAAGTCTTCTCTCTCTCTCTCATTCCGCGTTCAACGCTTTTATCTCTCTTGCACACATGTACCGAGAATCGCGAGCAGCGTAACCTTGCTTTGAAGCGTGCACTGAACGGTGCAAACCGTCGATATAGTCGGTTGACGCCGTCACGTTTTAGTTCATTCCTACTTCCTCGACCGGGAGAGTAGCAACTGTCAGATCACGTGACCTTTCACCAAGTCGTGGTACTTGTCCGTTGCCATTGTTGAAACTGCGAGCATATTCGAACAGTGCGTTACACGCGTATTTCATTCGCGATCACTGCAAACAAGTGCTTGAAATACAATAACAGTGAATTACAATTTTTGGTGAGGACCGCGAAGAGTGACGAACAGTTTGCTATTGAATCGTCGGTTTTTGTTGCCCGTTCGCGATTTCTGTCTCTGAGCTAACCTCGTTTCGCTTGTTAACCAAAGACAGCGACTGATTCTATCATTGTTTTTTCGATGTTTCGATACTCAATGCCAACGAAAGAAAAATAACACGTTTTGCTGAAAGTACGTATGGTGAGTGAAATTTTTATACACGGTCGTGACAGTGATGGCAATGCTGTTCTGTCGGTCTCACTTGATCTAACGACAATAATAGTGCTATCTCTCTCGCACTCGCCTACAACGTTTCCAATAGCGCTATCTCCCTCACTCTCACGGCAGCCAAGTCAACTTAACACTCGTGGTGTGGTACATCAAAATAACTTACAAATTTCGGATTAAAATTCAATAAATATTATATTCTTAATATTGATATTACTGTTATTAGAAGTAACAACTAGCTGATACAGTCTGGAAATTCACATGAAAACATTAAATAGGGTCCTTAACCTAACTTTTCAATCGAGTCATTCAATTAAGGGGATACTGAAGTAGATTTTGTTATCGATTTTGGTCGGTAACAATAAGTGATTTTGAACTTCAGACTATTCGTCGTTAATATGCTCCACATATACTTCAATTTGTGCAGGATTACAATACCAACATAGAGGCATTGTCCTGCACTCGAACCTCAGCTGAAAACGTACGAGAGACGAAGAAATGTGTACTTTCCTGAACTTTCCGAAAACCAATATGGCCGCCTCAAATGTAAACACCATCTGTTTTGTGATATATAAAAGTCGTTTGAGCTCACGTACATAAAAAAGCGGGCACGTCCGTTCTTGGAGATTCTCCGAATATTCCGACAGCTGGAGAAAACTGATCGTACAATAGATATCCGTGCAAAGTGTAAAGTACAAAGTGCACTCTGGATTTTTTTTTGTAATCGGTTTCCTGGAGGTCATAGAATATGCAGAGGACCTCTGAGAGGGGTCGTGCACTCTTTTTCGATGTATGTCTGTATGTGAGTTCAAGAATCATTTATATCTTACAAAACAGATGGTGCTTATATTTTGGGCCGCCATATTGATTTTCGGAAAGTGTTGAAAATTACCGATTTCTTTATTTCTTGTGAGTTTTCAACCAAAATTTAAGAGCAGCCATGTGTTTGTATTGATTATTATAATAGTGTACAATTTGATGCTAAAATATTATGATTGGTAAATGGTTCAAAATATTTGTACGCTCAGTACGAAGACTGACTGAAACATTGATATTTACAGGCTGCATCGGATCTTAAAATAACAATTTGCATTCCGATTTCAGATTCGTAATTAGCAATAATTAAAATCCCTGAGTACAGAAATTCCTCTAAATCAAGTAACTTTTCTATTTAGATCCGCCATTTTTTTTATTTCTGAGTTTCAGATTGGAAATTGGCTAAACTGCAGAATACGACTCCCTCTTGAAGTTGTCACCAAATACCCGAGGTTTTTAAAAGTAGTGTCATCTGCCGGAAATAGTTTGAACCTTACAAAACAGTGGCGCCATCTTCATTTTTTATGCCCTGAGGATATGAGGATCCATTCATTTTTGAGGTTGTACACGGTCTAGTATACAGAGCCCCAATTCTCGAACCGTTTGCATAAGTTTCACCTGCGACTGGTCAACGCTTTTTAAATGTAAAGTCGTATACGAGGATCCTTAGGGGAGATTGGAGAATTGCCCCAGGTCTTGCAACGACCGTGGTGGGGATGGTCCCGCTTCGCGTCTTCGCTTTTAGTTCCGATTTCCGCCACAAGAGGCGCGTTAGGTCGTCGTAGGTCGCGTGCGACAGAGACAGAAGAACTTTCCATCTCTTTCTTTCGACCGTGACGCATGCGCCGTCACTTTCTACAATATGTCCGCATTTTACCGTAAACAACATAATGATACGAATGAAATCATGTACGTATTGAATGGAAAGATGAGCAATCGGAGGAACAATATTCAATTTACCCAACTGTACATCTTTTTGATACAAATGCAAATTATTAACAAGCGGACGTACGCCACAGTTCTCATAAACGAGAATTTGTGAATACCTGAGATTTGAACAACCTATAACGACAACGACGCCGCACGGTGGCGATAACAGACACTAAAAATCGTACTGCAAGCGGGACTACCCCCACCATTGAAATTCGGCTAGTATACAGCAAGACCTGTGATCCGGACCTAACTTCAAGAGAGTCGTAAACTGCGGTTTTCCCTCAAATTCAACAAACTCAGAAACGTCCAAACAGGGAGTTTTATGTAAATCAAATAACTCTTTGCATTTTGGTCCGCCATTTTAAATTTCGTTTCGTAGCTTTCGAATCTGAATCACCGGAATGCACATCCATTCTTTAGCGTTCTCTGAATATTATATAAGAGCGTCGACAAGTCAATTACACAAAAAAAAACTAAATGAAAACAATTTAATTTATTCACTACTGAGACTAGTGTTGTGGCACTTTTTTAGGAATGTGATTGTTATAATTATAACCCTATTAGAAAAATTGATGCAAAACAGATGCGTCACTAATTATTGTAGTAGCCATTAAAGATTTGAAGACTACAACTTTTTTTTCTTACATGCTTTATATCTATTTTTCAGCTAAACGCATTTGGAATTAATCATTAAGGAAGAAACTATGTTTGGGACAACTTCGGAGAGCCTGCTGCTGGATACCTTATTTATAGAACGGAATTTAACATTGTAATTTAATGTGTAATGGACAATAATCATAGGAATAAGTAAAACTGTTGGAATGTGCAGAAAATATAAAAAGAGTGGGAATAAACTGTAAAGATGGCTACGGAGCAAAGAGGATTGCGGGTAAAACAAAGAAATACATTAGAACAAAATGATAGTTCGACAGAAAGATCTCGTGCAAAAAATAAAGGTTTCGAATGTGATGTTTGTTTCGTTACGTATTCTACCAAACGAAACTTAAGACGCCATGCGATTCGTTATAAAGATGCGAAGTACCCGTGTGACCAGTGCGGTATAAAATTTCGCAACCCGGAACTTTTGCAATCTCACTGCACCTTTGCACACGATAATACCATCTTGAACAAGTACAAACTAAGGTGTCCTGTTTGCAATCAAGCTTCTAATATGGAAACATATCTTCGATCTCACATATGCCACTATCATACTGAATGGGTACATAGGAATCTTAAAATATTTGCCTCTGAATCGTATCGAAATAAAACAAAAAGTGCGTCGGCTATTCAGAATAGAGAGAGTATTGCAATGACAAAAAGAGCGAGAAAACAGCAAACAATTCGATTCATAAAAAGCCTAACTAGGGCAACATCGAAGGAGGCAAAGAGAAATTCATCGCATGATTCAGAAAATCGCGAGGATTTCAAAACACTCTGGTTTCGTAATACTCGATCTGCCAACAATAATTACCATATCAGTTTACCAGACCGTAGTGAATTAGGTTGGAACGAGGTCAACGAAGCTTCCAACGATTTTCGAAAAAAGTCGTCTTCGAAAGTAAACTCGAACGATGCGTACCAAAATGCTGCATCACTGCGATCCCTATATTCCATCAAAGACTGCTATATACCATTAACAAGAATCGACTCAAGAATAACTTACCAAGTAGATTCTGAGAGTTCTAAAATGATTGGATCACTGGAACACTGGCAACGTAAACGTTTGCATAATCAGGAAATCGAGAAGAGCAAAAAATTGAAATTGATGGATGTTGAAGTGCGTCTCGATAAGCTTTCCAATTCGGAAATTATTGTCGAATCCAATGCTGATGCATATGAAAGTTACGACCTCCCAGATGCATACGCGGAACCACTAGATGATTGCTTCGATCCACTGGGCTTTTCTAACGCAGATGAAGAGAATAGTAACGCAGATGAATCTTCGATGGAAATGGCCGACACATATGAACAATATCCGATGTCATTTGAATATCCTATAAAAACGGAAGTTGTAAATGTTGATAATACCGCGTCCTTGGAAGCAAATGCAGAAATTTGCGAACAAAATCAAGAATCATTGAGCCTTGCGGATAAAACTGAACCTATGGATTGTCACGCTGATGGAGACTCGACAATAAGAGATGAGTCATTGGCAGCAGGTTCGGAATTTGTGAACGTTCCAGCTAAAACGGAAACTATTTATTATGATATCAATCAACCGTCAGGTGACATCACCGATGCATCTACGGAATGTATAGAGACATTCGATCCCTTGTTTAATGTTGAAGTTCAGGATCAGACAATGTCCGAATGCACAGACTATACAACAGAAAGCGCTTCAGAAGGGATACCTGATACAAGCATGCCTCAATTTGAAACAAGAATTTTGGCGGTATCTACACCCGAAGAGACACAAGTTGATCAGGGTCGCACACTGATAGTATCAAAACTTTGTAATAAACTCTTTTCGGGACGTCGTGCCATGCTCCGACACTGTCGCGACGTACATTTGACGTGCTTCAACGATACTATATACTGCTATTGCGGCAAGGAAATGATTGGGCGCCGAGCAATGGAACACCATTTTTCGCTACACTGTGACACAGTTATTAAAACAACCAGACAAGCGTCGAAACCGTCGACTCCATGTAAACCGTTGGAAAAGAAGTACAAGTGTGCGAAATGTGGCGGAAGGTTTTGGTTAGAGACATGTCTAAAAGACCATCCACCCAACTGTGAAATGCCAAAACTACAGGGCACCCAAAATCGAATAGCCAAAAATCTTGACAAAACATTGGCGATATCGAATCATTTTGGTAAAAATAAAGAATATACCTGTCGTGTTTGTGATGCCAAGTTCACTTGTACTGGCACACTGGTGCGACATGTACGCTTGTTCTCATCAAACGAAAAGTATACATGCCCTATTTGTCGAACAGTATTCAATGGAGTGCGCCTGTTGAAGGGTCACATCCAGTCGACCCATGAACTCAATCCTTCAACTTTATATACTTACTTTTGTAAGATATGCAATCAAGGATTCACGAGAAAGTCTTATCAACGTATGCACATGATGCATATTCATCCTAATGAAGCAATGAAGAGCGCCGAAGTAACAACCGAGCGTCATCGTCCTACAGACACTACTTCTGTACCTTTGATCTCAAACACTCCGGAAAACCAATGTAATGTGTGCAATCTGGTATTTGTCAATCAAAAACGATTCATGGATCATATTACCTATTACAACAGCAATGAGCTATTTCGCTGCAACATTTGTGGCAAAACGTTTGAGGGTCAGTACAAAGCGCATCATCATCGAAAGAAAGTTCACTATGTTAGAAATGTACAAAATGCGTACTCACATTACTGCGCTATTTGCAAAGAAGGATTTATGTATAAAACTCACTTGCACGCTCACATGTTTCACGTACACGACAAACAGTTTAATTGCGTGACTTCCGTAAAGACCAATGCCGGATTAGAGGAAAACGCCGTTTTACCCACCGAGGAATTCGCCTGTACTCACTGCCCAAAAAAGTTCAATGCAGTTTCGCTACTTGTCTTTCATAATAATTCGTGTCACCGCGGACCAAAGCCAGGCACGGTAAAGTGTAATCGATGCAATGAAGAATTCTCGACGTGGTCGGGTTGGATCGTTCATTTGAACAACTCTCATACTAATCTTTCGAACGATCCACTGGGCTTTCATATTGCCACCGAGGGTTCCAAGTCCACTCCACCTCCACCAGCCTCCACCGACAATGTCAACGCCGCATCTAATGGAAAGTTCAGTTGTATCACGGAACCGAATGCCGAGCCACCTCAACCACCAGATGCAAATCAAAGGAATCCTCCGAAATCTACGTCCCAAAACATATTTCATGGTCGTGAAAATATCAGGACTTCCGAGGAAGTAAAAACTTCAACACGTTGTAATATTTGTGGTGTTGATTGTCCTGCCCCGTGGGAACTATCGAAACACAAAGCTACGTACTCAAACAGCGGTATTTACGTATGCGAATTTTGTGGCAGAAGATTTAGTTGGCAGAGCTCCTATCGAGATCACAAATTGAAACACTTTCGACGTGACGTACACAATCATTGCTTCTGTCCCATTTGCGACGAAGGATTTGAAAGTGTTGAATGTTTAAACATGCATAAAATTCATCTTCACGAACAACCGTTCGATATATTGCAAGATAATACGACACACGTTTCAGAGTCTATTTATTCAAATAAACAAAAATACGGAACAATTGAGAAACACAATAATTTCGTAGATAATGTTGTATTGCAGGATTCGTCCAGCAATTTGGGTCAACATTCAGCGTGTGATATTTGTAACATGGTTTTCGTAAGCAAAGAAAAGTTAAGGATTCATCGCGAGAGCTATCATTTATTGCCGCAACTTACAAAGGCGCCAGACGGTTATACCAATAGACAAGGTAATGTCGTTGGTGACCGGTTCTATGTTATGGCAGGTGATAATATACATCCACAAGCAGTCTATAGCATAGGAAAACGAGTATACGAATGCAACAAATCAATTGGTCTGACACGGAAACTTTATCGTTATGATGCCCCACTGACATGTAAGGTATGCAATCTTACCTTTGCCAGCAAGGATATGCTTACTGATCATTACGAAATGATGCACACTATTCAACGCAACTTTCACTTTGTCAGTGTCAATGCTGAAGAGAATCAGACCACAAATGCGGCTAAAATCTCGAACCTAGTTTCTCCTAACCAAATGGAACCCGTCACCATCACTTTGTTAGAAACAAGAACTCAAGAACCAGAGACAGTGAACGAGATATCGACAAAAATCGGTAGTTCGTCAGAAACGAGTATTATAAATATCAACCAAACGACAAACGACAATGAAGTAAACTACCATAGATGTAGTGTTTGCAACATTGTTTTTATTGACAAAAATCTCTTGGCAGTTCATGAAGAGAACGTGCATTGTCTGACAACTCTTGACTGTGACTCGTCGAACGAAGAGATCCCTCAATCCCAGAACATTTCCGCGAAGAACTGTCAGCCAATGATTATCGACATAGACCGCGAGACAGAAATCGAAAGTCTTCCTACAACGCACTCAGTCCCAGAACGTCCTCAATTCGTATCCAATCTCGGACCTGTTCCCGGGCCAACGGTTCCAGAAGAGATTTTGATTTCAGACGATGAACCCGACAAATGTGAATCGTCAACAACGAGTAATACATCAATTAATAATGTAAATACGACAGATACATTGCCGGAAAGAGTACGATTCATAAAGTTGCCACCAGGCAACTATACAATTTCGAAATTAAAAGTACGATCTGGTGACACGGTCGCTAGGAAAGTAATGAGGAACATAAACTGCGCAGAACAGTCATCAACGGCTAACAAACCATAAATCTTTTTTTAAATATCTACTCAGGAACCACCTGCAAGCAGTCAAGTTCTGTTCAATTCGAATTTGACAGTTTTATTTAGATTTCTTCTGAGTCGGATGAACCTGAAGAATATGACGTATACCCAATAAAAAAAAGAAAAGAAATAGATGAGATCAAGTCTGAAATCTGAAATAAATAAGAGTTGAAGCTGTAAGGAATTTGAGAAATGGAAAAGAATATTTCTCTTGTAATATAGTGCAAATAGGTGTGCATGTCCTGTAGGAGGAAGAATAATTTTTCAAATTAAAGAGATCTCTATGTGTATTTTGCAATTGCATAGAGGGTTTCCAATTTCGAAGGAAACAAACGTTTCCTACAGTTTAAATTGTTAAATCGCTAGTTTTAAGTATATCTCCACCTAACATTACGTGGTCTGTTAATTTTTACTGCAAATACAAAACTGTGCGACTACCGAGATAATCGTGTTCGTTTAGCCGAAATACTTCACACTGCATTAAAAAAATAACTCACGCTGTATAGAGTTTATCTTTGTTAGTATTTGAATATTGATGTTAGTAGTTGAATTCTTCATTTAATTGATTACTGACTGCTGTCCAATAAATTTTATAATGTTACTTCAGGCTAAACAAACGCAATTTCGTGATAAACAAACAGGCTTATTATTAATACAACGTAGCTAGTAAGCCAATTGTCGTTTATATTCGAACGTCGATAAAGTGTAACTTGGGTTGAAAAAATAAGAGGAGGACGATGCTGAATGTTCGAGTTGCACAAAAAGTACACGTAACTTTGTATTAAAGAAAATCGAAGAAATAGGAATTTTTTTGATTGTAATAAATATCAGTCGCTGCGATAGAAACATTTGAAGTTTTTAATTTAAAAAAAAAAATATATATATATATATATATACAAAAAAACCTTACAGTATACCTAGTTTGTCTGAACTGTATGTTAAATTATAAAAATCGTTATAAAATCATTGTCTTTGAGCGTGAAGTTAATGTCAAGGGCAGTAATTATAGCCGAAAAACTATTAATTATTCATTTATGTTGAAGTTATGTTAATGTGCGTTCTTTGTTATTGTACTCAGGTACAATGTCGTTTACCTTGTATTATTAAAAAGTAAATATAATTTTCTGAGATAATTCAAATTGCTTCTATTTTATTTGAAAACTCCCGATTCCTTTTCACATATTGTTGTAGTCAGTACGTAGTTCAAATCGACAAGATTCAAATATTTTCGCGCGTAAATTAATATAACGCGCCATATTCATGTCGGTGGCACGTTGACCAACCTGAAAAATAAATATAAAAATAAAAAAAACTAATGTAGACACACTGTAAATGAATTGTAAATATGAACAATTGAACATTTGTTGCACACCTCAATAATAATTAACTTACTTATTGCTGACTAAACTGCATGCGATTATTAACTCTGGTAAATTCAGTCCTCGATTCAACTGTTTGTACATCAAACTATACAAAATTACACAGTGCAAGGTAATTCACAAGTTTTATAATATGTTGTTTGTATGCAGATAAACAAAACAAGACAAACAATAATTTGCATGCTTTAAATTTTCTATGTATTTTATCGATTGCTACGTCAATGGTTTCAATAAACAACATAAAATATGCAGTGTCTATCATGACACTTATGAGATGCGTCAGTCTTCTAATTTCGAGGTTATGTTTTTGTACTACTAATTGATTAAGATATTTGCTACGTTCTTGGTTTGATTGAAGATTTTTTTTAACGTTTAATTTTAATAAATCAACACAACTGTAATTACGTGATGGCTACTTTGTATAACATTTTTTTGTACTTACGAAATGATATTGTGTTTTCGAATATAGGTTATGTTGCACGTACAATAACAACAATTAGAAATGTCGCGGGTCAATTGTGTTAACATTTAGGTATAAGAGGAACTAGATAATAATGATATATGCATAGCTTGTAATTTGTTAAAATCTGAAGCATTGTAAGCGTTTCTTCAGTGAGTGTTTACTATATGAGTCCGTTAGAACGCAATATCTGTCTATTGCAAATCCTTTGGTTGCTTTGGACAATTTTAATGAATCGCGACTAACAAACCTTGTGACAAAGATGAGTATAGTCTACTCATCTCTGCTTGCAATATTTGTGCTAACTGCATTTAAGGTATATGCGTTTGTTCTCAACACATGATCCTTTAAGATATAAAGCAATATATCGAATAAGGAATGTAAGTTGTCTACTAGTTAGTAATTGTAATATCAAAATGACAGAAATGTCGAGTACAAATTAGGTCTGAAGTTAAAAATTGAGTAAATCAAAGTATATGGGAGAAAATACATCAGATCGGCCACCCTAATTTTTCATGTCAACAAATGACAACAAATGAGTGACCTCATATTTCTTCGGGATGTTAGTTTAGTTGAAGAAAAAATGTAGGAATTTTTTCAGATTTTTTTATTGCATATTGCTGCCATTGAAAATCTCTGAAAATAATCATTGTTCATTTTTTAATGCCAATACTATGGCTCGCAAAAACAAATCATAGGAACATAAAAATTTGGATTTTCAGCACACATTCCAACAACATTTTTTGTAAAATTCTCCAATTTCATTTTATGCTGTTTTTCAATTAAAGAAAGTTGCTACTTTTTTCCCTACGAAACAGCATTTCTGCTTTAGTTGAAATTTTCACACTTTGTTCGTTGAAATGTCTAGAGTTGTAGAAAATATTGGCAAGATGGGCAGCAATTTCGATCCAGAGTTACAGCTCTAAAATTGGGGCCTTGACGTGTTTTGCCTCACATGTAATATAGTTCTATAAAATGTCTATATCACTGATCCTCTTTATAACAGGTGAAAACCTCTAAACGAATAAATGTAATTGATTAATGAACTTACTAAAAAAATTTAAAAAATGTCAATTTTGACTTGTGTGTATGTAAAAAAAAAAACCAAATCCTTTGTTCTTTATTGTAGATGACAAAAGGTAACAAAACATCTATAGCTAGGGAAACTGTGTACGATCGTTGCGCGTATGTGGGATGTTATAATGGAAAGTTCATCAATGGACGACGACTATTTCACTTTCCATCGGAAACAGATAGAAGGCTTGAGATGTGGATTGAGAGAAGCGGTAATTATTAATTATATGTTCATGGTACCAATTTTTTTACATTCTGAGTGAATGGGATATGCACAATTTTAAAAACAATGATCACACCATTTTTGGGTGACTTATGAATTTAAGTTTAGGCATCATTTTTTTTAAATTCCTGGTAGAATTTTTTTAAATTTCGTAAGTTACGCAAAAAGTCAGTTTAAAAAATATCAGAAAAATTGAACACACAATATTCAATCAGATGAACAACTAACAAAGTTATAAATTACATTAAAAAGGATTAATGTCGTCGGTTGACACAGATTACACAGATTACCTAATTCATTTATATACAACTTTCAACAATAGTTTATTGACACAATAATCTTATTTATCTTTTACAGGAAACTTTCGTTTACGAACCTGGGCGGCAACGTCGCTTCGAAAAGCCGGTCTCTGCGGTGATCATTTTGACGACAAGTGTTTCACAAATGCCACGCGTGGAGCCCTGCGACGTAACGTCGTGCCTCGTCACTACACAGAGGACATAAAATTTAGGAAAGCGAATAAGGGAAGCACAGCAGAAAACAATGAAAATAACGAAAATAATAAAAATGAAGCAGTAGCCGAAGAAGACGAGGATGATCCTGTGAAATCCGAACGTCTTATGTCAATTCCTGAAAAATCTACAGTCACAGTGCAAATTCAAGCAAACGGCTCTATCAACGAACCGTTATTACAATCCGGCGAATTCCTAGTCAACGAAGTAAGCACAAAAGTCGAGGCTAATAGATCGCCGTCTCCGATTGTCGAATTCATCGTTGAGGAACTTGATGAAAGTTTGTTATATCACGAATCGTACAAGTCTGAGCATGATTATTCTCCAATTCAGGAGACACCTGTCGATGATTCCATCTTCAATTACCAAGACAAGGTAGACGTGGAGAACGATGAGTCTTGCGAACAATCTACGAAGTTCGAAGAAACGAAAGAATCTACAGAATTCGGGGAGGACGGCGTCAAAATCACTCAATCGGATTCCGACGTAGCAACTTATTGTGGTTCGAAAAATCATTCTCAACTAACGACAGAGTTGACGTCAGGAGAGTCCGAAACATTTACAGACAACGAAATTACGGAAACGGTAGATACGAATTCAAACTTGAATATCGTATTTCCGAATAGTGAGAAAAAACGTTACGAAACAATGTTGTTAGCTCATCAGGAAGAAAACAAGCAACTACGAAAAACCATGCGAGTATTGAAACAAAAGTTACGTCGAGCGAAAGCTCGCGAATCAAATTACATGAAAGTTCGGGAGATGATGAAGAACGTCGATGAGTTTCTTAATATACAGGAGTGCACCAATCCCGTTGCTCGAGCGATAGTTAAACTTGCGTTGCACAAACGTAATGCTCCGTATACGAAGGAGGAAAAGGATTTTGCTACGCAACTTTATCAACACTGGAGCAATTCTTTCGATATGCTGCGAATTGCCGGTTGCAATTTTCCTGGCAAAAGCACGATAAGACGATGGATCAGCGAGAACGATGGCCAGCCATTGACCTGTGATTTTACGACAGTGACGGAAGTCAACGGTGATCAAGGAGATCAAGAAATGTTGGAGGAAATCGACGAAGGCGAGATGGTCGAGGAAATAGAAGAAGACGAGATGGTCGACGAAATGGGAGTTGTGATGGAAGAAGCAGTCGAAGATGCGGAAGATGCGATCGACGAGCTAGTTGAACATTTGGAGGAACAACTCGAAGACGCTGAAGGACACGAAGAATATGTAGACGAAATTCCACCGGACGAAGATGACGAAGAGGATCTTAAATAGATGATAATAAGGCCTCGAGAAACTCGAATTGTTTCGTGGAAAAAGGGAATCGAAAATTCCGACAAATCTCGAGATATTTGAAAATGAACGAGAGTAGATTGATGGACAACACGAATGCGTATTGTGGAAACATCAGATATTTTGAGTTTGGCATTTAGCTCGAAAATCTGGAATGAATTTTTTCGTTTCTTTTGGATTTCGAGACTGATTGATGTACAAAAGAAGGTTCAAAAATGTATGAAATCGTAACAGCTTATTAAACGTCGTGTGCCTAAAATTATAAAATCAACACTTTCCAGTGTGATCGAACTAACGTTTTACGATGCAGCGATGACGATGGAGGAATATTTTCACATGTTCCAAACCACCACACTTCGGTGTGAAAAATACTGCTTTCTTTCCACGTGGTATTATTTGTAATTGTGTACGCTTCTCTTTGCGAGTTTACGTAATTTACGTATAGAATATGCCAAGTTTTTCATTTTATTGTTTTACTTGTTGACATTGACATTTTTGGAAATATCAGTCACTTGTTTTGTGCAACTAATGGAGCAATTTTGTTAAATCAAGTATCTTGTATTAGGGATATGAGTAAAACAAATTTGTTAGCTCCTGCAGAATTGATTGTCGAAAGGGCCGATCATCTTCTTTTACCCGAAAGCGAACGGCTCTTTTTTTTTATTTTTTATTTAAGGTCACATATAGTCTGTCTCTCTCAGATCGTCAGAAGTTCGAGTGAGATGAATGCGTAATGAACCCTCCCGAAGTGTTGTTCTCCGCCACGGTTGATTCTTGTAATAAAAGGCGAGAATCAATTGTGGCCAAGAATGACCGTTTATAGTTTTTGTTACCGACCGAGCATCAGCACATCATTAAGCAAGCGCGAATATTAATTTATTCTGTTGTGGCGATGTAGTACAAGAGATTCTACTCATCTCTGGTGGTACACCTTTCTGTCGTTTCTCTCGCTCCACTGCAATCGCCAATGGCACTATCTCACTCGCACTCATTGTGTCTCACTCGGTGTAGCCTTCAGTTATGATAACCGTAGTCGATAACTTTAAGTTAGGAAAGCTTTAGAAGTCGATAACGGAAGGTTATTGACTTCTAAAATTGATTGTGCATGTCGAGTTTCCCACTTTTTATCCAAAAGATTAACGATGACGGGAAAATTTGAGATCTTACGATTAGTTCTATCTCTCTCACATTCGATGAAGTTTCACATCACCTTAAGGGAACGTGAAACTATACTTCGCCCGACTCAGTCGTTATCAAACTGGTTTCCCTATTTTCGCCACAACTGTTAATATTTCGGGTAAAAGCATATTAGGTTTTCGTAACCAATACACGAACGTATACACCCCTAATTTGATTTCATCCGAAATAGTAACAGTTGCGGAGTAAATAAAGAAACCAGTTTGTTACCGACTGAGCCCATATCACATACCTATGTGGCTACGGGGAAACGAACCTTCTACGAGTGCGAGCTAGAAAGCAAATAATTTTCGGAACAAAAATAAACGGAAAATAAACCGATATCGAGAGAAATAAAAGTTTTACATCATTCAGAGTTGAAAGGCGAATAATGTACCACTTTTCTTTTATCCGGAAACGTTTGCCGTCGTCTTAATAATTCTTTACGTTTTTTGTTACCGATAGAGTAGGTTCCGCATCCCCTTATTATAATAACTCCCCTGCTAAAACTGGAGAACAGTTCAAGTAACTAATATAAATTGTAGCATAAAAGTGAACACAATGTGTCGTTGTTTGATACTGAATTTAGTGAGAATCCAGCAAAGAGTTCTTATTACATAGAATTTTTTATTTTATTTCTTTACAAAGCTTCTTCTATGAGGAAGCCAAAATTGATCAACATATACGTTCTCGTAGAGTTAACTTTGTAAAAATTCAAAAATAATGCGAAAGCAAAATATCTGAAATCCTACCTTTTATCCATTTTTTGTTATTTAATAAAAAAATTAAGTTCACGAAAATAGTCAGTAATTTTATCGCTAAAAATGATAAATAACATAATTTACCGGCAAATTGACCTCGCCAGTTACACCACAGTTTGTAATCCAAACAAATAACGTGCGTAAGTATTGTATCTTGCACACATGTGACCTGGTTTAGTGAACCGCGGTGAGAGCCAACGACTTGTCAGAAATAAATGTCAACATTATCGATCGGCTAAATACCTGTAAATAAATATATTCCATAGTAAGTAAACCTAATGCAGTTTTTTCTTGAGATTCGGTCACTTAACATAATAACAATATTTCATGGCATGAGTATTGAAGAGAAAAAAAATGTATCACATAACCTCAAATTATAGTATTAAATCTGTCTGCTTAGGAAAATCACGAAAATGCGTCAAAAAGATAGCCCACCGGCTACGCCCGAAATGGAGGAAGACTTGAACGAGGACGATTTGATTTACGTTGGCGATGTGGACGAAGTGCTGGAAGCAATGGAAGGTGAAGATTACGTTGACGAAGATGAAGTCATGGAAGAAGGACCTCCGGAAATGGGCGATTCTTCTTGTGTATTCAATGGACACGAAGGTAATTAATTCACTAACTTGTTTGATCAATTCTGGCAGTCTATGATTCGCAATATGACGATTCGGCAAAATTGCTATCCGATGAGTTACGTTACCAGATTGCAGATCGATTCACGATATCAATTTTACAGTTTTGTGCAATCTGTTGCAGGTTCCGTTTTTTGCGGGTCACTTACCGCAGATGGAAAGCTAGCGGCAACTGGAGGCGAGGATGACATGGCGTATTTGTGGGACACTGTAACCGGGGAAATAATTTTGAAATGCAAAGGCCACAAAGACAGTGTTATATTTGCCGGATTTAATCATAACGATTCGTTCTTAGCTACGGGCGATATGAGTGGGAACATTAAAGTTTGGAAAATGAGCGATAAAAGCATGGTCTGGGAATTCGAAATGGGAGATGCCACTGTGAGCAGTAAATTTATATCAATATTTAATAATTGACATTAAATATATAAAGTCACAAATTATCGAATTGAAATCAGGTGAATAATTTTGAATTTGCCTAAAAATTTTACAGGATATTCAGTATGATAAGGAATGTAAGAGATATCAATTATTTTATCAGTAGAATTTTTCTTTGTATTAATATGAATTAAGAATTTCTTTAGATTTTCGTTAAATCATGAAAGATCGATTTTTTTTTATCTACCAAAGGTCTCCAAAGTTTTTCTAAAGCTTAGTTTCTAAAAGTAACACAAATTAAATCGAAAAAAAATTATGGGTGTAATATTTCATTGGTTATCAGGTAATCATGTAAATTTAAAAATTAGACACCAGATTCATGTTGATAATTGGCGGAATGATCGTTACATAAAAAAAATATACAATATTTTTCAGTGGATGCGTTGGCACAGGGCTGCAAACGTTTTATTCGCCGGCTCAGTTGACGGCGATGTGTATATGTGGCGAATACCAGATGGAGAGTGCAAGATTTTACAAGGCTTTGGGCAGAGGACAGAGACTGCGGTGATATTTCCCGATGGTAACGTGTTTCGATTCTGAAGATAGCATTTTTATATTCATATATGTATTAGATATATTCATATATCGGGCATTCCATCACATCTCAATCAAGATCTGGCGGTGACCAGCACGATGAACACGATGAAAAACACGTACCAAATTTTTTAAAGATTTGTTTAACACTTTTCACCTGAGATATCATTTTTCGAATTTTTTTAAAAACCTACGTTTTTAGAAATCTGAAAATTCTGAAAAATCTTATAAAATATTTAAAAAATTTTGAGCCTTATCTGATTATCTGAAAAACACGTGTCAAATTTTTTTGAGATTCTTTTTAATACTTTTCACCTGAGACAAAAAACTTTCGCAAATTTAAATCTCAGGTGAAAAATCCCCAAAGGGGAACTTAGAAAAATCAGAGGGTCAGCTTCACCGTGCATTTTTAAGGAAAAACTAAATGTAGAAAAAAGAGTGTATATCTATGAATTTACTGAAAAATAACTCTGTTTCCGCCAATAAATCCACAAGCATATTTCCATGCATCTTTTGTAAAATCGAATTAAGAATTTTCATTCGATCTAGGCGATCGACAGCTCAATTCATTTTTTGAATGATTTCAAACTGTTTCACGAATTCACCGAGTAATTTTCTTCAATTAACTTCTCACACCTTTTCGTCGCGGTGCTTACGTTATTTAGTGACATTTTGAATGGCAGGAAAAAAAATAGCTGTTGGATACGAAGATGGTACGACACGCGTGATGGACCTAAAAACAGCTTTGGTACAAGCGGCTAATGCCCCAGGTACTGGCCACTCATCTGCGATAACGGATATTGATTGTCAGCCAGACAGTAAACTCATTATCACTGCGGCTGTAGATGGAAAAACGATTCTGCGAACACCGCAATCTGGAAGTGTAAGAAATTTGATATTATATTTATTTTAAACAAATCAAAAAATATAATTGACAACTCCGTGACGAATGCCAATAGCAAACGTTTATCTTAATAATATTTCTAGGTCGTGGCGGTACTTCAAGATTTACAGGAAAACCAATCTCCGAACGGTGAGCAGAGCAGTGAAACAACATCGGAA
Source organism: Perithous albicinctus (assembly GCA_964016905.1). NCBI lineage: Eukaryota > Metazoa > Arthropoda > Insecta > Hymenoptera > Ichneumonidae > Perithous > Perithous albicinctus. The sequence continues at coordinate 8,056,342 of OZ024688.1, forward strand.
ACTAAGGGTAATTGGGTGGAAGCTGTGGCTTTTTGCAAAGACACAGAGCTTCAATTAGCAGCTACAGGAACTGTTAACGGTGAAATATTTATTTGGGATGTCACAAGAAAGGTAAAAATATATTTATCTTTGTTGTTTAAATAATTTATTACATAACCGAGATAAAATTATAGATCACGTATTAATTTTATGTCGGAGCTTCGTTAAAGAAATGCTCGTTTTAATTGTAAAAAAAAATCTAGTGCCACATAAACCAATAAATAAGTAATTTTACAATTGTCTTTGAAGATACTGAGGCACAAAATAAGCCAGGACAGTGGAGTGAGTAAGCTCGTATGGAAAGGAAAAACGCCGCTCTTATTTTCAGCTGGTTTAGACGGCGTAATTAGATGTTACGACGCACGAACTGCCCAATGTCTCAAATCATTCGAGGGTCATACCGAAGACATTCTAGACTTGTACATTTCTGAGTAAGTTGCCCATTTAAAATTCCCGGAAGAGAGATTCCTATTTAATTCTTTTCTTTTTTTAATCTATCCTTCTTAATCTACAGCGATGGAACGCGAATATTGACCACATCGGACGACTCCACAGCCAGAGTATTCGACGTAACTGCGTGTTAACGCAGTATAGTCAATTTAATCTAGCTTCAATCAACGACGTTACGTTGTTACTCCAAAATCATTACAAAAAAAAAGTTGATCAATCAAATTCTGTACGCAAATCTGCGCACATTCTTATATAAATATATATACATATATACATATTATACATATTATGTTACATGTAAATTCAACTGTTAGTTTTTATAAAAAAAAATACAATTGAACAAAAATTGCTCGATATTTTATTCGTTATTTAGTAAAGTGTTTTTGTGCCACTGGGTATCGAGGCTGTAACGCTTTCCGTTCCAGTTAAAGTGCGTTGGGTCATTATACTCGCCGTTTTCAAACTCAAAGTGACTGCTGAATTCGATTGCAAGTTTTGATCGCACCAGTCCAACGCCACCTATTTTAGGAGACGCTGGGTGATAAACTCTTCCGGTTCGCACACTCATGCAGAGTTTTTCCGGCTCAAATGGAACCTGTATAAATGGGTATTTATTATTCTTTGAAAAATTTCTAAAAAATTTGTATCTCCTACAGATATAGTAAAACCGTTGAAAAAAAGTACAGACCATCAGCGAATCTCCCGTATGGTTGTAGCTAAACCAATCTTCTAGCAAGCCTGTATCTTCAGACTTCTTTTGCAAAACGTGCGTAAAGACTATTGGCAAATCGTCACAACGCACGAAATTTCTTTCTCTTCCGCATATCGACAAATATGGAAAATCTTTGTCATAACGACCAGTCGTGTTTTGCTTCAGTCTCGTGAAGAAGAATGCCAAAAACTTTTTTTCTGTCAACCATTCGACAATTTGCATTATTTTCATTTCATTGTCATTGGTCTATTTCACTAAAAATAAGGTGATTTTTGGACTTAAGAAAAAGGGAATTAAACAATTACATAGGCTTCTTTTAAAAAATGTAGATCATTTTATACCCTGTAACATACCCTGTAAAAGGTTGGAAAAACCGTACATTATTCAATAAATAAATATTTAGTGAATTTGATAGATGAAAATTTACTGCAGTATGGAAAGTGTTGGTGATTTTATTGAATCTTGATATACCTTTAAAACACGATGTAAAATTTTTCATTCGAGCGTCATCCAGAAATAGCTGAAATGAAAAAAAAAGTCGCAGTTGCTGTAAAAGACAAGAAAAACAGCGTCTACATACTTTTTGTAGTTGATATTTAAGCTTTTGTTAAGGTTAAACTGTACAAATAACGGATCGGAAATTTTTGTAAATTATTTCTCTTGTTTACCATTCCCTGGTGATCAATATAATAGAAATATTCCCGCATCCGAGGTTCCGGTGATTGACCCTGCACGTAAGAAACGTAACTTCTGTGCATTATCCGACATCGCAACACATTCCGAAAAAACGTCGATTGCATTTCCGATATATTCCGAGTATTTCTGGCGCTCTGAGATGAATTTCAGGTTTGTAAATTCTTGGCAGGCAATTCTTACTTATAACTAAAGGATTGACACAAAATATGTAATTGACTAAATGCGGACCCGAGGATTTAGTCTCGACTAAATATACAGGATTTAGTCTAGACTAAATATACAAGATTTGGTCTAGACTAAATATACAGGATTTGGTCTAGACTTCCAGTTTTGGATCTTTTTTTCTAGTTCGACAATCGTAGAATTTCGGATTCCCTTCCCCATCCGATGATTGAACGATTTCGGATCTTTTGTTTTTTCCGACAATCGGACGTTTTTGGATTTTTGTTTCTTCCGATAATCGAACGATTTTGGATTTTTTTTCATACGATAATGTTAATTCTTAATTCATCCAAAACGTTGACTCTAAAATCCACACATTTTTGTACCAAGAAAAAAAAATGAACTAATACTTATAAAAATCTATAAAAATCTACTAAAGGATATCTTTAGTATAAAGATAACTTTATATTTTTAAAGTAAACTTTAGTAGTTTGTGAACTGAACCCTATAATAATTTGCTTAATTTCCTTATAAGCTCCAATCGTAGAAAAAAACTTTAGGACATTTTCATAAGTTCTCTTAGGCTTAACAACAGCTAAAAATCTATAGTTATTATGCTAACTTAACCTAATCTCACCAACTAACCAAAACCTACGAGAATGAACTGCTACATATTCTAATTACATCGACAAATTCGCAAAAGCTCATTAAAAAAAAAGAATGTTTAGGCCGGCTTAGGTTAATAACGTGAACATCGAACTGGACGATTTTCATTACACGTCCAATTTTCTGAATGCTATTAACTAATTCTCTAACGACTATGAAAAAACATACAATAGAAACTAAATTCAGAACAAAAGACTTGTAGGACAAATAATTTTTTCATAGTCGTCGGACACCAAGGCTCTTGTTTGGTGATGTGCCGACTGAGCTACAATGAGTCGAGTGAGGTAAATGTTTTTTTTAGATCTGTATTTTCTACGACCCAGTTTATTTTAGGGGGAAAAAACAAAGTGTCATATCCCGCGAAATTGCCTGGCGCAGGACATAACGCTTCTCTTTTGCCTGCAAATTCACAAAATTCGGAGTTAATTCGAAAGCAGCTTTTGGTTACCGTCGAAGGTTTAGCACAAGGACATGTGAAACGACTCAGTCGGTAACCAAAATCTGTAATGAATGCGATTGAGAGACCGTAGACATTTCGGGGAAATGCAAAGCATTAGCGGATGTACAATTTAATACCGCGTCCGATGATGCTTTCCTTTGCTTCGAAATGTCAACCGTTTTTAAATGGCATTGATTCGAAAAATGCAACTATCTCTCTCGCACTCAACGTCACGTGGTACATCTTTCACATGGCCTTAAAAACGGACTGATAGTGTTTTCTCTCTCTCTCCCTCTCATTTTCCTCTTTCTTTCGCCGCCAACGCCGTTGTCGTCGTCCTCGTTGCATTCTTCTACAATCTCGACTCTCGAGACATTCGATATTTCTCAACGTCACTAGTCTGTCGACTAAATTCACTCAGTCACACACAGAGTGAGCACACAGAAGGAGGGCCGTAAAGGGAAGATATTCAACAAGAAATGAGATACAGTGCGGAGGCGGATCTCGGAGTTTGTCGTGAAAATAAATCGAAAAATCTTCAGAAAATCAACATCAAAGAGAGCACATTAATCACGGCAATGTGGCAATTACCTTGAGTGAACTCACGTCGAGCGACAAGTGAGATAACAAAGATGTGCCGTTTGCTATCGACGATGAAAAGATTGTGCATCTGCGGGCTGAAAACTCGATTTGTTGTCGCTGCCAAATAAGTCGTGCGTGTACCTAGCGCAATCTAAAGATCTTGGAAATGGCTTCGAAACTCCAAAAAGCCAAAAGATCATGGAAACTACGTAAGTACTTTTAACATGCATTTTTTTTTAACCCCTTTAATCAAACTCAAAGACCAACACAAATTGATTCACGCTTCTCCGTCACTTATGCTGTCATATTTTGAATTTAAAATCGAACGACGGAATTTTATGTAACGTACTTAATTACGATTTATGAAAAAATTCTTTTTCGTGTGTAAACAATCATTTTTTTGTTTTTTTTTTGGTTAGATCTTTGTGTTTGTGTATTTGTTACCAGGGTGAAAGCCATATTTTTTTTTCTTCTATTGAAAAAAGAGAATGGGATTTTTCAATGATTTTTATTGCTGCAAGTTTCTTCATGCCGCTTTGGATGTACTGTAACAAGATATATACAATTGTCAAGTACCTTTGCATGATTCAACAATTAGTGAAAATTTAAAGATAATAATTATTTAGAATATATGATTGTTATTTTATGTTTTAAGTTATATTATGCATCTGTTAAAGTACACAAAAGCGATATATTATATTTCTATCAGATTAAGGAGAGCACAAAGTAAAATTATAGAATTATCGCAAGTACTTTGATTGTATTATAAAAACGTATATGCAATTGTAAAATACCAGTTTGTCCCTTTGCATACGCAAAAAAAAATATTTTACAAAGAATTAGATTAATTAATGCACTTTCTTCGGTTCAATGTGATTTTGAGTTGGAGAAAAAAATGTATTAAAAAAAGTTATGTTTTTCCATGAACCATTTAATGCAAAATATATCATATTTTCTATTAAATCCAAAATTTAGAATTAGATTAAAGATCCAATTTTCTGTAAAATATGTTTTTTTAGTTAACAAGATTGCTGAGTTTAGAGAAATACGCTGTAAAATCTGTAAAAAAGAAAAAAAAAATTAACAATTTCTTTTTTTTTGTAAAAATGACTTTTTTGGTACAATAAAAAATATAACACATTTTTCATTAAATAGTCTATGGAAAAACATACATTTTTTGTTACTATATTTTTTTACTGGACTTTAATTTTCCACTATATATAGACTCAAAAAAAAATATTATTTCACAAACAAGTGAATTAAAAAATCAGAAACAATTCACAGAGTTTAACCTTTTTAACTTTTTAACCTTTAAGTAGTACTAATATGTGGCCAATTATCAAACAGATACGAAAGGGACGAGAACAAAATGACGGTATTGATGAACAATGTCTCTTATTTTTTTTGTTGAATGAACCTATTAAAGTAAGGAAAAGCATTGTATTATATTTCTATTAGATTAAGGGAAGAACAAATTAAAATTACAGTATCGCAGATGCTTATCAAGGATACAGTTGTACCCTAATGCCAAGAAAATTAACCCTGGTAAAAAATATTGCTTTCATGATTTCTCTGAAAAACTCCCACCAGACCGATTTAAGGATTTTGAGAGATTTTGCAACATTTTTTCCAAATTAATCTGATACTTGCTGATTGTCTCTGTTATTTGTACGGCATAATCTCCTACATGCAGGATGTATCAGAGAAATTGAGAGTTTTAAAATCCTTATTTTTCAAAGCAATGAAAAAGAGAAGAACTTCTTACAATCAATTCCCACTGCCAGTGAAGTCCTTTTACATGAGCTGACAATTATTGAGAATACAAACATAAAAATTTCTTTTGTGATGAATTTTATTTATTTTGTTTTATGTTACACTTTATATCTATTAGTAAGCAAAGACATATTTATGTTGGATTAAGGAGAGGTTTCAATAAAATGATTGTAAATAGAAAAATCTATTACTATTGATAAAATGTATAGCTTATTGACACCAAAATTTGATACATTCTCCATTAATTGAACAACTTTTTTTTTCAATTTTATTTTTTTCACTAATTCTGATACTTTTTATTTTGCCTATTTTGCGTAACCTTGAGTGACATGTACAGAAACTACAGAAAAATTGTCAGAATGAACAAAACATATTTGTTGAGATAAAAAATGTGTTTGGAGTTCAAGGAATCAATGAGAATATAAATTCTCTACTTCAAATAATCAAATTTTGCAGGCAGGCTTCAGTCTCCTAGTAAATTACGTGATAAATTCAGTGATATTATATTGAAGTCATATTTATCATTATCATTATCTCATTATATCAATATTTCTTTTGCATGAAAATCTACTATATACATTACTAAAGGGGTTTATCCTGTTAATAAATAATTAAATAAATAAAGTAGCTCAATTGACAGAGAAGGACTCATTTGGAGGATTTGTTATTTACCTGTAAAAAGTGGAAAGTAGCATCACAATTATTTAGTGGCAGGAAATAGCATAAATACAATTTGCCGATAGTAATTCTGTACTCAAAATACCATTCATACACACTCCACATTTAATCTGTATATGTAAATTATTCTCATGAAAGTAATTGCAGAGCAGATTTCTGTTTATTTTTCAATGAGATTTTTATTCTTTATGAATATTTTTATTTCTTTAAATAAAATGAACTATTTTACACTTTTTCGTCTTTACCACTCGTAAATAATTATTTTATTATGTAGTTTTCTAATTTTTGGAGGTAGAAAACATATTTGCGATATTTGAATTTCACTATGCTTACCTCTTAAATAAAGATTAAGGGCTTTTGCTACAGGTAGGTTTTTGTAGGTATAATATATTTAAACATAACAATAAAGATATTCTGGTACACAAGTAGTGGAACACATTTCTAGTATCAGGACTCTCATTTTTTAAAAATTACCTAAACTCATTGATATGACAATAAGAAAAATTTATATGCATGAAAATAGTTTTTTGTTACTATTAATCTGGATATTTCTTTCATACAATGTAACACATAATTTTCATGTACTTATTGTTTGTTCCAATATTTTATGAAATACATAAAATTGGTTGGTTTTACATTGGTTGCAGAGGATTTTGTAGCCCACTCGTCCAACGTCAACTGTCTCGCTCTTGGGCACAAATCCGGGCGAGTTTTAGTAACCGGCGGCGACGACAAGAAGGTCAATCTATGGGCAGTAGGCAAAGAAAATTGTATGATGGTACGTAATTTTTTGTATTCCGCAAACATAGACTATAACGGGATAGAATGAGAAATTCAAAGTGTCTATTTATGTTGTAGAGCCTAAGCGGACACACCACACCTGTGGAATGTGTCCGTTTTCGTCAGACAGAAGACCTGGTATGCGCCGGTTCGCAAATGGGAGCACTAAAGATTTGGGATCTTGAACACGCGAAATTGACGAGAACGCTAACTGGACACAAAGCCGGTATTCGATGCATGGATTTTCATCCTTACGGCGAGCTATTGACTTCGGGCAGCCTCGACACTGCTATAAGACTCTGGGACATTAGGAGAAAAGGATGTATATTTACATATCCGGGGCACAATCAGACTGTCAATAGTTTGAAGTTCAGTCCGGACGGCCAATGGATTGCCAGTGCAGGAGAAGAGGGCATGGTCAAGGTACATTTATTGATTTACTTGACGGTATTTCTCCTTCTACAGGTATAGTACAATAAACGATTTTGAAACACGAGCACGAGTCACGGAAATAATAAAAATTCTATTGCAGCACAATGCATATTTCACAGAGTAAACATTCAGTAGGAAGTGTCTGATTAAAGGTTGCATATCACATTCCTCTTAAATTGATTTTAAGGCGATTTGCGATATATATAACGAGGATTGAGTTCTCCACATGGGGCATTCTAAGAACAGTTGACGAGTTTTTTTGGACATAGTTTGGTCCAAAAGAAAGAGTTGTTTTTTTACATGTTTATCACTTGTTTTACCCTATAAAATAAATCTTTTTCTATAACTTTTGAGTGAAAATGAATTTCGGCTAGATGAATTTCGACACGTCGCGGACGTCCATTGTACAACTCCAATATTTTTTACTTTTTAAAAATGTGCGGTATATTATTAAAACATCTTCAATACTATCAAATACCAAAATACCTTCTAAATTCGTAAGAATATACGATTTTTTTTCCTTCACAATGAAATAATAAGAGAACAAATCTTAACGAGAATAGGTTCCAAAATCACACGCTTTTAATTTTAGCTATGGGACTTAAGGGCTGGACGAAAATTAAGGGAGTTTTCGGAGCACCGAGGACCAGCGACAACAGTGGTATTTCATCCTCACGAATTCCTTCTGGCCAGTGGCAGCCTGGACAGGACGGTTCATATCTGGGAGCTAGAATCATTCCAGCTCGTATCTTCAACCGAACAAGCTGATTCGACGGCGATTAGGTTCAACTATTATTTATTTATAGTTTCTAAGTTTCAAAATCGTATCATATTTTTCGTTCGGCACCTCATGAATGCCTTCATTTGGAAGAAATGATAAAGAGGACATTTTCGTATATTTTAAGAAAGATATTTAGGGATTTTGTAAGGACATTAAATGGCGAAATTACTAATTTTATTTATTATCACAACTCTTCTATATTCGATTGCAATCGTGGAAATTTGACGGCACGATCATTAATTATTGCAACCTTTTAAATATCAAGATTTTTTTTATTGCAGTTAAGCATGCTGCACAAAGGAACATTATCAAAATATATTATTTTAATGAAAAGAAAATTGTAAACCACGATTTTTTCTTTCGAAACCGCCGAAATATTCATTTTTTAATCCGAACAAATTCAATGAAAGCTTTTTTTTCTGCCAAACAAAAAAATTCTGAGTTCTGCAAAACGAAAAATAAAAAAGGTATATAATCTTATTCACCACTTCATAGCCGTGGAATGTACCAAAATAATTTTACTTAAAAATGATCAAATGTCCAAATTATTTTTTTTTCAAAACAAAGGCGTTCAGAGGGTGTCAAACAAATGAACAAAAATTACTTTTAGCAGACCATCCTAATAATCTCATTGCTGATTCATATGAGGAACTATTCCGATAATTTTGATTCTTCGTCCCAGGTGTTTATACTTCAGTCAAGGTGGTGAATGCCTTTTCGCCGGAAGTCAGGATGTTCTAAAAGTGTACGGTTGGGAACCGTCACGAACACTGGATCGGATATCAACAGGATGGGGCAAAGTTCAGGATATAGCGATAGCGCAAAATCAGCTGGTAAAAATCATCAAATAACCTACTTTTTTTCCCGAAATATTCTAATTTCGAAAACTTATATCTCTACTTCATTTCCGACATGCCTCAGGGTGCTTAAAAATTCTGTAACAAAGTTCTGTATCATAAAAAAAAGACATTTGATCGGTGATTCACGTAATTCGTCGTCCCAGATCGGCGCAAGTTTCCACACATCTAACGTGGTGCTCTACGTGTGTGACTTAAAAAAGATCGTACCCTTCGGTGGAGTATCAGAATACGCGACATCAGGCACAACTTTTAGTCACGGCAATTCACTGCGGAAGAGTTTCTCCAAAGAGAGACCAACGGGTCTAAGAAAGCCGACGTGAGTTTCCCCTTTTTATTTTCTCTTCGTCCATAGCACGTTTTCCTATTTATTCAATTATTGAACATATTGAAATCCGATAACATTATTTTCCTTTTTTTTACAGTTTGCAGGTAAAGACAATAGAGGAGGCGGACACAGATCAGAAATCAGGCACTGATCCCGAAGACGAAGTTACCTGCGCCGAGATTCCAAACGTCGCCGAGTATCAGGATGTCTTCCAGCCGAACAGATCACGTATGTGAAATATTTGATAAACAAATTAAAGCCGCTTTCGATGAGTCGCAACACGCGCTGTGCCTCTGCTTTATCGTGCATTAGTTTCACAATATTTCACACGTGTCGTAACCCTGTAACTGCAGCAGTTTCTGCTTCTTCTAATGATACATGTTAATATACGTAAAATTCACTAATTCCACCGGAAAAATATTAACGAAACACTTATGAAGAACCATTGAGTTAATTGGTGGATTTCTGCAGTGTTTGGTTGATATTGCTACGATCGCATTAAAGATTTTTAATTACGTATGACTCCAAAGATTTCTGCACCTCTAAATTTTGAGTACGGAGATCATTTTCAATGTATCCGTTCATTGGAACATTTTTTTTCTGATTCCACTCGTTCTATATTCTGACAGAAATTATTCATGATGTTTTTGTCGTTATTATTGTTGTCATTGTCATCATCATTGTCCTAGATTTATTGCTCATGGATAACCGTGAAAAATGTTGCCATTAATCGTTACGTGTCGCAAAAAATGTTGTACTGTTATTTTTTTTTATCGATTTTTTCGTACAAAAAAAAAGGTTCAATTTGGTTCGGCGTCTCTGTTGTTTTGTGTTGTTTGTTGTTGAGACGAATTATCATAATCTGATTATGTAAAAAATATTTGCATCAATGAATTTAGCTACAAAAAATATTTGGACTTACAAAAATGATGCATTTTTTTCTGCTTGCGCAGTGGTGATTTTTATCAATGTGAAAGTTTTTACATGTGCAATAGCTGTACCATTTAATTTTCTTGATTTTAATGTAACCTTCGATTTTCTTTAAATACGTTAATGTTTTTGTAAATTCATCAGCATTAATCTTACTCTGGATTAAGGTCATATGTTGTAATATAAATCACTCCACTACTATGTAATTCATAAGTCTTTACAGAAACGATTACAAAAATGTACTAGTGTAAAGAGCTCCTTAATTGTGACAAGATAGATGCTTTTTTAGATCCGACTTGTGTTGATGCAAAAAATAAGAGACAAAATAATAGTATTGGGAGGAAACTTTAGAGTCATTGGAATTTATGTTAATGGTGACAAGCCATATGTGAATGAGCATGCTATGCACGGTGTGTTACAGTGTCTCGCACGCCACCGCCTGAAATCGAGGCTTTTCCGGAGCCTCAGGATATAGGTGAGTCTTATGTATAATTTATCATTTGTCTCGTTTGTTTTTATTCGTATCAATGTTATTCGTTTTATAGCACTGTTTCGCATCTGCTCATTGTCGTTCTTCATTCAACAAAAAGATACCATTAACGCATGTTTCATATTAAAAGAAAAATCTTTTCAGATCCAGCACAGCCGCAAATAATACAAAATTTGTCGGACTGGATGACGAATCTCAGACCAGTGGAGAGTCCAGTGGACGAAAAATCGGTTCCGACATCGCCTACTCTGTCGTTGACGAAACCAACGCCAGTTCGCGTTCTTCCCATTAAATCATCGCCGCCTGTGCACAGAAACGCTATAAGCTCGACCAGTCAAATTCGCGCGAATTTACAGTTGAACAACGCGCCCGGACGGAATGTGAGAAATCTTGCTCAAATACCGCCGGTAAAGCAAAGCATCACGCCACTTCCTGGAAAGAAAATTTCTTCCGCTAATTTGGGAAGTGGTGGTCATAATGTGCCTCTCGGACCTCAGAGATCGAATTCAACGCTAACGCCACGTGTCGCTCCGATGGCCGCAGTTTCGCCGGTTATCGATGATGGGAAATTGAAGAATCGAGCTCCTAGTCCAGACTCACCAAAACTCTTTCTGAAACGGCAAAGCAGCTGCCGGGAAGGCGAACATGGCTACGAGAGCGATTATCCTGTACAGTAAGTATCAACAAGATTATTATCGACTGTGATGCTATTTACTTTGTTTTTTCTTCCGCATAAAGGAAGCTTTGAATTCATCAAATTTTTTTCGAGATCTTCATTACATGTGCCTTGACATTTTTTAAATTTGATTTGGCGAAGGAGCAATGGATTTATGAAAATAATTTGTTAAATTTAGTGAACATTTTTTTTTGGGAGAATTTGGATAAAAATGTAGTTTTGATCAGGGACAATTTGAATTATTTTAAGTGCAGCTGATGGTCATGATCAGTATCATGATGTAAACAAGCTTGCAAAGTAGAACCTTGCAAATTGCTTCCTTATTATTTTATATGTTTGACAAAGCTTCCTCTATGAAGGAGCTTTATCTAATTGATCAACACACTTCCTGACAAAGCATCTTCTATAAGGAACCTAAAAATAGAGATGGCTTTATCGAAGATACTAAATAATGAGGAAGGAATTTGCAAGGTTTTTTGTTCTACTTTTAACTTAACGTTCTGTATTTATTTTCAGAATTAACAACAGTATAAGACACAGTCCTTCGGACCCGCAGTTAAATCGACCGAATACGGGGCAGCCAAGAGCTACAAATAACTACAGAAATTTTATTGGTAATACGCCGTTGTACGCGAGAAATGCGTCGACAACGAAAAAACCAACGAAAGCACAAGTTGCACCAAATCCAAAAGTGGAATCCAGGGTACCGCAGCTCAGGCCGAGCGTCGATGACACTGAAAAGGCAGAATTCGTGCCTATGAGTGCGGACAAACCATACGGCTTGGACGCGGAGAATTTCTTACCTGTAAGAGTCATGAATAAATTATCTCAATTTTAGGAAACAATACCATCGACTGTAAATAATGTTATTATTAGCGAATAAATTGTGGCATTAAATAACGTTATATTTCTATTGTTTTTCTGTCAATATAGAATAAATATGGGCAAACGTCGGGATACACGCAGATGGGAGTTCTCAATGACATGTCAGAAGCGGAAGTCATCAGCAGTATGATGCGAGGACATGATACAATGATGGCTGTCCTAACTAGTCGACAAAGATCTCTACAAATCATTTATTCTCTATGGCACAACAAGGACCTTAAGGTGACAATCATTTTCACAATCTTATATTATTTACTTAAAAACTAGTTGAAATGTAACGTTCTTTGTATGTTTTAGTCGGCCATCGACTCAGCAGTCGCTATGAATGATCTGTCCGTCATCGTCGATCTCCTTGGGGTTCTCACCCTGAAACAGTAAGTTTAATTCAACAATCAGTTATTAGGATGTTTCGTACTTTACGGAATGTCGAGTTCTTCAGCTCTCAATCCCTCAATTTTTGTCATTTAAAATGTAAAAAAATGTGTGTAATCTATGAGCCTCCAACGGATGGTTCGAAAAACCGACTTTTCAATCTTTTTCATGTATTTTAACAGGATGAAATCCAAAAAAATGACGGACCACATCATTTCTAACGTAAATCTTTGTGAATAAAATAAGCTCACTCTGTACCCAATAAATGTAAGGTAGGCTAATATTGTGACACAGGGAAGCAAGTGATAGTTAAGTTTGTGGATACTATATTGTCAGAAAAATACTGACTCAAATTTTTTGAATTTTCTCTGTTAAATTACATGGAAAATACTGAAAAACTTGTTTTTCTTAAATTAAAATCAATTTTAATCTCCGAGTGCGATGTGGCAGGGGTTAAGCTACAGTCAGGCGATGCAGTCAACTTAGGTCTCACTTTATGTACAAAAAATGTATAAGAAAAATTTACAAAATCTACTGTTTCCGCTAATAAATTCACGGGCATATTTTCATGCAGTTTTTTTAAAGTGAAATTAATAATTTTTGGTCGATTTTTACGAGAGAAAGCTCATTTTGTTCAGATTAAACTAAAGTTACAATTATGACTTCACAAAAAGTGCATTAAAAACATGCTCGTGGCTTCATTAGCGTAAATTGAGTTACTTTCTCTAAATTTATTGTTATATAATTTTTTGAACGTTTAGTAGAAACTCTAAATAGTTAAGAATCCAAACTCACCGTAGTTCACACTAGTTTCTCCTTTAAAGCATGTATAAAAATTTGTTGAACCTTAGTTACCGATTGACGTGAGAGTACCGCAAGGACTACGTTAAAATTATAATATCGTTTCTTTTTTTATTGCCGATGGAAGTAATTGAGTAGGTGACAGTCTAAGAATTCGATATTTTATAAAATAAAGATTACCACGTTATAGTTTTTGTTTAAGGGGTCTGGCCACTTTGAATTTTTTTTTTTCACTTTTTTTCATAATAAACCTAGAAATGTGCTCGTAACATTTCAAGGTTTAGTTAAGTTAAGTTAATTAAACGAAAATCGCAAAATTATAGAAGTTACAGGTATTTTTCGGTAGGAAGGTCGAACGCCTGCGAGCGGTCGACCACGTGGTTCGGTCTGTCTTTACGACTCGCACGGTTTACCACATTTACTTACTTTTGCGATTATCTAAAACTACGTCTTTCGAAATGGTGTCAAGTAAATCTCGTAAACTATCGGTCAGATTGCTGTGAAATTTGGTCACAATACTTTTATATACATTATCTACTAGGTGACGTAGGATTTTTGCGATTGCTTGATTAGTTTTTTTTATTCACGTTCTTTCTCGTAAAATTTCGGTGAAAAATAGACATGTTTTTCTTCGACTCATCATAATTTTCCTAATGAACGAAAAAAAAATCGCTACGGTACATTGTAGCGAGACTATTCATAAAATAATTTCTATTCATAATAAAATTTTTAAATATTTTTAAGTAAATTTTATTTAAGTCATTCTCAAAGCCGTTTCTTACCTTATCTTAAAAAATACAAATATTTAATTGTATACTTTCCATTTTATGAATTTTTAAAAAATATACCCAATTTCCGTGCGACCAGGGTCGGATCTTACTTTAAAAAAAATGTTCACAGTTTTCACAGTATTCACACAATCCGTCAAAAAAATCTCCATAAAATTAAAGTTGATACTAATTTTGCCATTTTTCTTGCAGTTCGATGTGGAATCTGGATCTTTGCAATTCCCTTCTTACGCCTATCGGTGAACTTCTCCAAAGCAAATACGAAATGTAAGTACAAAGTTTATGGTAAACGATAAAATATTATTCATCTATGCGCAATTGATGAATAATATCGAGGTTTATTTTCACATTTATTTATTTTCTTTATTTACCGTAAACTGCGAATAGCGTTTGAAAATTAGAGTAAAAAATCAGGTATGAACGTGAACGATTTTTTTTCTATCAAAAAGTTATATTGTTATTAAAATTAAATTTAATTGAATTTACTGAGTGCAGACAGAGTTATTGTAGGTTACAAATACAAATATTTTATCTTATAACGCGTTATATTATTTTGGCCATCCATTGTATTGAGAAAGGATCGGAAAATCGATGCAATCACTTGTTCGCAGATTGACGGATAAATTTTATTTATAAATTTGATGAAATCGCTAAACTTTTATATTTTGTGAATATAAATATTACAATTTGCGATGAATATTTCAACAACTGCAAACATCTTCGGACAAATAGTTTTTGTACTTTTGTCATACGGAGAACGTCAGATAGCGAAGAGATTATGAGACCGCGAATGAACGTGGAAGGGTTCTAGAAGGTTTTTGCGGTCAGGCCGCAGAGTCATCATTTTTGCGCACCGCGAGAAAGTGGGAACGTACAGATTTATCGCCTCGGCTGTTTCGCGGCCAGAAGTCGATCTTCGAAACGGTTGAATGACCCAGCAGGAAGTTGAAATTTGCCTTCTCTCTTTTGTCGACTTTACATTCTACCGTATGAATCTTGCAGGAGTCTCTTGAATTTTCGAGTATATCATATGTAGTGTATTCGACATAGTAATTTAGGTAGCATTCAATTAAAAATGCCCTCTCGCAAGGAAGAAAATGAGTACCTTTCGATATTTTAGTATATCATTTAGCCTAAACCAACGAGGAAGCTTCCTCTATGATAAAACAATAAGGTTCGCTGTATTTATGGGTCATTCTCCGTCAGGTTAACAATCTTTCTTTTTTTCTAACAATTTTTTTTTTCAGTGATTTAGACATTCTTTATGTTGCTCCTAATTTTATATAACCTAGTCATATGTACAGAACCTAGAGAAAAATTGGCAGAGTAGGTGAAATAGATTTGGAGGGGTAAAAAAAGTTTTTCAAGTTTTCAAAGCAACTGACAGAATTACTCATAAATAATGTTAAAAATCCAGTTATTCGTATTTAATTTTGGGTTTTAAGAATCGCTAACTGCATTTAAATTCGAAATTAAGAATAAGTGTATGAATTTTTTTTTATATTCTAATAGAAATCCCAACTTTTGCCATGTTTAAAAATATCTAAAAGCCCATCTTCTAGTATATAATGTTTAGTTTCTAAAAGTCGATCTTGAGTCAACCGACATAGAAGTGAAAATAGCGATCATGACATTTTATCCCGGATTTTTTTCAAAGCAAACGACTAAAAAAAATTGTTTTATATTTTCAGTATTCGTTTATCAGTAATTTATAATGGCAACGTTGTTTTTTAAAAGTATAGTAAATATTTATAATGATATCCGCAAACCAATTGATAATTTAATCTGTCGACTGTGCGGCGAATCAATCGTTAAAAAACGATGCCGCATAAAAAAACCAACGCTTTTTATAATCCATTCTTATTTTTTAACAGGACAAACAACAACACCGAAAAAATATATATTTTCAAAAAGGCAGCTTATAAGCAAAATACAGGTTTCGTGAAGAGATTTTACTGTTCTTCCATACAAATCGAAATCCTTTTCATGAAAAACGAATTTGCACCAGCGCACTCAAACTTGAATGACGTCTTCAAAATTCTTTAATTCTCGCAAAAATACTTGAAGTATTTATTCCATACCTTTCAATCCAGTGATCAAAGAAGGAATAAATTATTTTCCAACTTTTAAACTGAATTGAAGGTCCTTACAATATTTTTTTCCACCGTTACCACATTTAAATTTCTACTCGAATTTACTAATGATAAAACGTTGCGGATGGAAAGTTTGCCTTAGTATTTTTTTAAGTATCTCCACGAGTTTCAATGATGAAACTCTGTCCGCTGAAAACTGGTGCATGGGTATGGCCAATGGGCCGATCGATCTGCCGGGGAGGTTTAAAGCGCGCGACCGAGGGTTCTCGCAAATTAGCCAAGACAATGAGAGACAGTGGCAGATGCAAATTCGAGCACGAAACCTTTTCGTGGTGAGATCTCGGCAGCGTGTGTCGCATTGTTAAAAGTGGATTGAAATTTCAAGAGCACAGTGCACGCACTGTGAATGTTCCTCTGCTCCGCATATGCCAGTCACACTTCTCAAAAAGCTTCGAAAGAATATAAACAGCCCTGTGTTGCAACAGACGAGCACGCGTATCTCTTTGCAATCCTTTCAATGAAATACTTGTCTGTCATTTATAATTCGATTCCACATGAATGTCGAAGGTTCTTTCGAAATTGCACCGCTGATGCCGTGTCACAGTTTGTTCATTGAACTTGTCATCTGAGACAGTAATGATGGGCGTCATTCAATATTAGAATAATACAATACACCGGAATTGAAATAAAAAATAAACTTGTTTTTAGAATTTGCTATTATAAAATCAATCAGTTTTACGTAATCCACGCGCAATAAGACAATATCAATTTAATTACAATTTATCATCAGCAGTTATGCTTCTTTGTTTGTAATAATTTGCAGAATAATTAAAACATCTATTCTGATTTAATTAGACTTTGAGTTGTTCAAAAGTCTGTGTACGCTCTAAATGACGCAGACAAAATTTTAGTAACCGAGCTAAATAGTTTCTTTTTTACAAATAAAATAAATCTAAAAAACGATAGATACTTAATTTGGGCCGAATCTATAATCTTACAGGTTGTTGAATTTTCAAAAAATTTACTTTATTTTAATACCGGTTAAATGTGGCTAGTTAAATTTAAATTTGGTTACAATTGATAGAAAATTAAGATTTTGTAGCGATTCGTTTTTTTTTTTAAACTCGTATTCGTTTTAAATATTTGATAAAAGGAGGTGAAACTTGTGTAAGGGTTAACAAAAGGTTGTTAACAAAATTAGTGAGAATCAATTAAGGATATTCGAATTGCGATGATTTAAATTTTTCTGTTTTTAGTAACAAAAAAAATTAGTATCACAATAGTTTTTGGTAGCGAATTTATTAATTCAAACTGTAAGTTGTAGAAAATATGAAAAACTTGTCGCTTGGGAAGTAAATTTAAAAAAGTTGCAAAGTAGTATTTTCATCATAAGACTTCATAAAGACATTCAATTTTTTTTTCACCATGATATTCTTCGTTTAGATGGTCAGTACTGAATTTTTACATTTGTAGTCCATAAAATTGAAAATTTAAATAACGACCTAAAAAAAGATTAGGCCAATGCATTTGGATCGTCTATGGGACAAAATTACCTTAAAGTTTTTATGGATGTTGATGGTTAGCAAGGTATTAAGTGGATAAAAGGGCGTTCACGGATATGTCAGTTTCTTTTGAAAGACAGCCAATTATTCGGCGTTCAGTCACAAGCTGTTGCCTCTGATCTTTCGTCACATTAAAAACCCAACGTTTCCTATAACCAACGTCAGTGGCCCTTTAGAGTAGAGAATCGAAAAAAAAAATAGATTAATTAAAAACCCTTTAAATACCAGCAGTTTCAAACATAATGTCCTACGGACAAAACTAGTTTATTTATCACTCTTCGCAAGTCCTATTTATCGTAAAAAATAATAATTGTCTAAATATTAATTATTGTTTGACATAGGCAATGATAATGGCCAGTTGACACTGACCGGAAATTTGTAATTAGCCAGCTTCGTAGGCGCCGGTTTTCACGGTACATGGACACAGTGCCAGGATCGTAATACCGTAAAAGTAAATTCGACTAATTATCGAGCCGCTTGGCAGCTGTTACTCAATCGTTTCCAAGCATTTATTTCCCCTTATAATTCCCCTTCGTTTTGTATCCAGTCGACATTTGAGCTTCGAAGATGTGACAATTTATAAATACTTGTATTAATATAATTGTTATTTTTCAAAGTTTAATCTATAACTTTTTTTTTACTCGAACAGTTCATGCGTACAAAATGTTTTGTTCATTTAAAAATATCATTTCAATCGCACAATTACTGTTTTGAAGAAAAAAATAAATAAATTTCGCATTGAATTTACGAAGGAGGTTGTAATTCTATAATACAGCTTGGGAAAATTTAGCCGCAAGTTTACCGGCAGCAATTTTTTAAAAAATGTTCACATCTCTAAATAAAATGTAAAATTCGTATAATAAATTTTCAAGGCGTCAATTTATGTAACCAATATGTAGAATATTTTTAAATGGAACTGATGTCCATGTAAAATTGTTCAGTAAACATTCAAATCGGAGTACGCTACAAAGTGCGGGAGTTTGCATAACTTACTCGTCGTTTTCACGGCTTATTTGTCACGGGATCGCGGCACCCCAGACCCGTGAGAAAAAAACGGCAGCAATGAATACCGAATCTCATTTATGACTCCCTCACCCTCCACAATCCTACACGTGCTTCAAACAGTACTCCGTGGTCGAATTACCCTTTTTATATGGTTATTCAGTTATTCGACTCGTTGCAATATATATTTCTTTTCTTTTCCACATTTCATAGTTAAAATGATTCTCATAAAAGTGATATAAAAAATATTTGAGGAAGCCTACTTTTTATGATTGTTAAAAGAATTATTATAAAAAGTACAAATAAGTAGAAATGTGAGGTTTTGCTTTTCGTCGAGTTAATTTAGAAATAATTGCAGACGCTCATTTCTTATGATTGTTAAAATAATTATTATAAAAAGTAGAAAAAAGTTGAAAGGAAAGTTTGTAAAAAAAAAAATCACACAACCTGCCCGCAATATCAGAGGCTGCGTGGCAGCAAATGGACTCGTGGATGCGCTATGTGTATCGAACATGAATTCATTGCCCCCGTTTCGATTCGACTCGCCGATCCGGCGGGCACGCGGTGATCGCAAACCCTTTATCGGTACCCAGAGTCAAGCGCGACGAATTTTAGACGAGACTGGCGTGCCCACGTTATTTATTAGTGTCGTTATATCGTCATAAAGGGTTTTTGTCCGACCAAGCGTGAAAAGGTGGGTGGCGCGCAAAACCGAGTGAGAGCTATTGCAGCATTCATTGATGTAAACGGCACAGAGATCTCCCGTTTCACTACCGCTGAAACATTTACCTATATTTAGCAATTCCTATATGACTTATCTGTTTTTTTTTAAACGCCACTGAAATTACGGTAAGACACATCTTGTTAAGCTTCACCGATTTAAATAAAAAAGGGTATTTTAATTATTGCGTCGATGGAAAAAAAATCGTGTAAAAAATACCAAGCGGACCGTTTTTGATGCTGTTTAAATGATGTGGAAAATTCTCTAGGATTGAATATTGAAAATTGCAGGAGTTCCACTTTTTTATATACATATAGAAAATAAATTGTTTTCTTCCTCATTTTTTTCTTAAATTTTTTCAAAACTTCCTTCATGAGCAAATATGTTTATCTATTTTGGCTTCCTCATGGAGGAAGTTTTGTAAAAATTTAAGGAATAATGAGGAACCAATGTGCAAAGTTCTACTTTCCATCTTTGCCCTAAATTTAAAAAGTATGGTATATTTGTGTAGCATTTCATGCTTACACAGTCTTTTTGTAAATAATCCGTTCACTATTTCTTATATCTTTAAAATTAAAACACAATTGTGAATACAAAAGTGTAATGTTTAATAAAAGTAAAATTTAGAATTCCCTGACATGAAAATCCCGATGTGGAAGGAAAAGAAAATAGTTTCAGCAATTTGTAATATTGTTTTTTCTTTACATTTATTTTCAGGTATGTGACTGTTGGGATTGCTGCTCTCAGGCTAATTCTACGAAACTTTGCGCCAGTTATCAAGTCGAATGTGGAAGCTCCTTTGCACACAATCGGAGTCGACGTTTCGCGCGAGGAAAGGTAATAAAAACGTCGATATTTATCAATTTCAAACAATCATTGTTACCTTTTTTTGTATCACTTCTACATTCACAGAAATGGCATTAATTTTCGCAGGTATCACAAGTGCGTCTCCTGTTACGATAAGCTCTCGACATTGCGAGGTCTAGTCCAGAAGAAGCAGGGAATACCGGGAAATCTCGGTGCTTCCTTCCGGGAGTTAGGAATGTTGATGAAGGCGCTTAAGTGACAACAGCAAAAGTACACACTTATTCTCAATTCAGATGCCAAGCTCCGGTGATGGTTTTACAAGAGTGACTTGAACTGTGGTACCTGATTGAGAGGTTTCGCGTGCTTTTTCTTTTTTGCTGTTCGCCTCTGCACCAAATCCCCGGAAGAGGAAAAAAAAAGATAAATGAAGAAAAAAGAAGTATGAATTCAAGAAACGAAGGAAGCGAGCCTAATTAGCTGTGAAGAAATATTATGTCCTCCTTATTTCGCTGTTTCGAGAGCTCAAAGCAATGAAAAAAGACAAACACCTCGTCCTCTTTGTTAGTAGAATTAATAGTTCTTATCCGTCGTATTTAACACAATTATTTCCAAGGACAGAATGAGAGAAAAAAAGTAGAAGAAAAACTAAAAAAAAATTGTACGCGCCCTTCCATGCCATATCCCGTGTGCGCGGAGAATCGCGCCGCGAAAACTGAAAATGAATGATTTTACAAGGGGGCCCCGATCGCTACCAGCTGCATCCAGCATTTATGCGTCGTGTGTAAAATCTCGTCCTTCGCTCAAAAATGAATAATCTTTGTGACGGTGGGGGCAAAACGACGAATGTGTAGAATAAATGTGACGATATATATTTATATTTATGCCGCGAGAAGAATGATCGATGTGCGTGGAGGACTCGAAATCACTTGCCAATTTCGCGAGATTCGACCGTGCCTCGAACTTTGACGCGTACGATTAGTTCTAACCCCTGATAATTGAAAATAATAATTAAAAAAAAAAAATATATATATATATAGGTCGATGCCCATGTCGATAATAAATTTAACGAATAATTAACGTAAAATCAATATTTTTAAGAGTAACCGAGAAAAATAAAAAGAAAAGAAACAGAAAAAAAAATGATGATTTTTCCATGAATTATTGCGTTCCCAAGTAGAGAATAAAGTGCTTGAACTGTAACCAGTGACAAGTGGTGTGTATGTGTGTGTGTGTCCACATCGAAGATATCAGTTCTCTGTTGCAAAATATCGACGACAATAGTGAAGAACTACAGATGAGTCACGAAAAGACGATTTCAGTGGTTCGCACAAAATGATATACTTCTTAATTTTTTTCGGTCGCTGATGTTTTGTGAGGAGATAAACAATTGAAATCGGTATGATATTTTGTGTAACATCGCAACAAATGGACAAATATACTTTTGTAATTTATTTTTAATGCTGATAAAGCTGTGAAGGTGATAATGTGGAGGACTTTGTACTCAACCCAATCGTATAATGTTTAATTACGTGCTCGCATGAAATTTTAATATTTATGGACTTGCCCCCGAAATCTAAATGCGTAATTCCATGTCAATTCGACCATCGTCAAAATCTTTCGAACCGTTCTTTAAAAAAAAGAACGGAAACAAGGTTGAATTTTCGTTTTTTTCTGGACGTATTGACACGGTATAACCCAGATGAAGTAAACCCTTCCTGAGGGATGTGTGATCACTTTTTATACTGTTGAATATCTTCTTCAATATTATTCGTACTTCCAGCAGCAAATCATTTTTGTTATCCCTCGAACAAAGAATTATGTGCTTTGTATCAGAACTCTATGTAATTAGTGTAGGATTTTTGCCTCTATGAACAAAAAATTCTACACTTATTTTTTAGTTTTACTTCTGCACAATTTAGCATTTTTGGGTTTTACTCGATTTTGTGCGAGAAGTATAAAAATCAATTGATTTCTTTGTAAATTGACAAGAAAGCAAAGTACCGATGAAGCGTTACTTCAAATCCCAGAAAAAATTACACAAACTATCTTTGAGCTGGCCTCATTTTGAGGAAAGAAATTTTCGGGTCCACGAAATAATATTCTACGAATGTCCAAAAAAAAAAAAAAATGGTTAGAAACATCCCATAAAAAATATCTAGCTGCAATATAAAAAGAACAACTTGTCAAGAAACTGAATAATTTACGATAGACGATAATAGCCAGTTTCACGGTGCTTATCTTGCTATTGTTGAAGCTAGGATTCGAACCTAATCGACCTCATTATTTACCGGTCAAGAGGTCACCACATTTCTTCCAGGCTAAAAATTCCAATTTTTTAAATCTTCGCAATTGAAAATTTTAATAAATCAAGGCTGTAATCTCTTTGATATTAATTTAATGGCCTGCAAATTTCCGAATTCTTCGTATTTGATTTTATATAACTTTAGAAACATAAGACATGTAACTTCAAGAATATGCATAAAAAACACTAATGAAAAAAATGAACAAAAAATACGTTATTCTCGGAGTAAATCATGAGAATAAAATAAATTTTCGAATCCGTCCAAAATATTTAAATAATAAGCGAACAACCGTTCGCACTTGTAGATGTATAAACAAACAAAATTAACGGCATTATTCCGCAAGTTCGATTTGCTAGGGTTTTCGTCTCAATTTAAACAATGTTCATTTTTTTAAATAACTAAAACTGTCGACTTTTCTCAAGTCTATGCAATCTGTTTTTAATGTTAAGAATATTCTGAATACAATTTACTCTTCATTCCCCGTGAATAATATTTGTTCCTACAGACGTTGTAAAAAATGTTAACAATACGTTTTTCTAAAACTTCAAATAATTTCTAAAATAATTTATGAATTCCAAATAGTTATGCTTGGTAGCCAAAAACTCAACTAGAAAAAGACCAAATCGCCTCTCATCGAATAATTGTAGATGCATGATCTTAACGAGCCTCTTAACTTCACGAGAAGAAGTTGTACATGAATAGAAATATAAAGCATAAAGAAGCGGACCGAACCCAGCAATCGCGGAACACAAAAAAAGAAAAAGAAAAAAACAAATTATGACTGTAAATA
The DNA here is from genome assembly GCA_964016905.1 of Perithous albicinctus. Taxonomy (NCBI): domain Eukaryota; kingdom Metazoa; phylum Arthropoda; class Insecta; order Hymenoptera; family Ichneumonidae; genus Perithous; species Perithous albicinctus. Next base: position 8,079,937 of record OZ024688.1, read on the forward strand.
TAAAAAGAATGGATGAAGCTATGATAAAAAAAGGAACAAATTGTTGCATGAAATTGAGTGATGCGTGCTGGTGGAATAGTGAAAAATCATTTGGATCACCGAAATTGTTTGTAAGATAACGGGCTTCGTTCTTATTTCCCCAAAATAAATAATACATTATTTGCTACATATTTTCATTGCTAATAAACATGTATTTTTTTTTCTTCCTACGAGCTTGTCAAATGGTCCTAATTTATTAATGCGAAACAAGACTTTTGAATAGATGTTATTTTGGGGGTCAATGAGGATGTCTCGTTACAATCCTGCTATTGTAAAAAGTAATATTACATTTGTTATAACAGAAATATATAATATTAACTATAGTACTATTGATAAGAAAATTATGACATACATACACACAGACATATTATATATACACCATATTAAAAACTAATAATTTCTCTTATTCGGTATATTATCTTTACCTTTTTTGTGTACCCCATTTTCGACCTTAAGGTGCGCAAATTTTTACGTATCAGTGGATTCACTGAACGCCCTCCATCGAGGGGGCAGCAAAAAAAATAATCCCCGTTAGAGCATAAAAAAAAAGTGAAGTTGATGGAATTACGATCAGATACGATTTCTCAACAGTCATCCATTAACTTTTTATCGGGAATCTGGCGCGACAAGAAGGATCGTCGCGGAGTTGCCCATCGAACCTATCGCTGTTTACATCAGTTCTTTTCCAACTCTCTCTTCGAGGGTCGATTTAGGGGCTAAAAAAATGCGGAGCGTAGACGTACGATTACGTAATAGCAACTTGACCTACTGCATTGTAGTACACGGTCCGCGCGTCGCTTGGGGAAATAAGGGTCAGTGGAAGGATACGCAATATACTATATTACTTTACTCGGTGCGAAAAAAGATGCTTTACGAACGCTTCGCGTGCCTAAAATCCCCGTTTTTTCATACCTTGTGAAGTAAAATTTTGTACAATAAGAGTGCGGTAAAACTTTCTCTTAACTCGCTCGACTACAAGACTCGTAAAAAAAAAATTTTACCGCACTCGTATCGTAATGTACTATCATTGGCTTTTCTACAGTGATTGGCCATGTGAAACCGAAAAAATTCTAGATTTCTGTAACATTATTGATTAACTAATAAAAATTCTTGATTTTTGTAAGATTTTTCGTTGAATAGTTTTTAAACTATGAATTATTTTTTAAAAAATTTCAGTAATGAAATTGTTATCGATATATTCCTAGAGCAAAAAAATTGTGGCTTTCCATCTCACTCTCTTTGTTTATTTACTTTATAAATAATTCGGTGTTGAATCATTTTTTTTAGAATATCTTGCTCTATGGCTAAGAGAATGTATAAATATTTTATTGATAAAAAAGGGATTTTTCATTTAAATTGACTTAAAAGAAAATCAAAGTAATGATGAAACTTTGCACATTATTTTTATTTACTTGGCATTTTCGAACGTAACCATGTGAAGCAAATATAAAAATTTTAAAAATATATCATTTTTATACATTTTCTTACCAAAATAGTAGACTATTTTTTTTTTTTTTTGTAAATTAATATCAAATTATATATGGAGTAAATAAATAAAGGGACTGTAATGGAAAGTATATTTGGATGATTTCATCTGTTTCCGACAAAAGTTGTTCGTAGAAGTTTTCGTATGTTGAAAAGTTTGCGCTGAGAGAAAATCCAATGGCTCGGAATTAGGATGTGTCGTGATTTTGGATACGCATAAAAGCAGAGAGTAGATCGTAGTATGTGCGTGAAATAAAGAGCAAATGTTGCGAGAGTTCTTAATCCGTGAAATATCGCGGTCGTAGGAAAATGTGAGGCGCGTGCCAAGTGTTTGTCCCGGGATTTCGTATTCATAGGATTATAGGTGTCCGAGACTATACTCAGGGAAGGGTGACAACCCTTCGTTTGCTAGCTCGCTATCGCAACTTTTTTGGGCAGCAAGTAGGGGCAGAAAAAAAATACGTTGTTCCCATCGACCATATTAATGACAGAACGGCGACCAAGATCGATGGGTTAAATATCCTCAGTGGGATATGCCTTCACTGTGTATTTCACGATTTCATTGGGACGCTGGAGAGATACTTTTGCTTCCTCATAGAGGAGATGACATGACTTTTCATTCCACTACATATCCTATATGCAAAAATCCCCCAAACGTATCCCTATAAAATTTTGGAAAATATTTGTCACTGGCTTAAATCGACATTTTAACCGATTTAAAAAAAAAATAAATGTGCATTTTTTTTTGTTTACTGAAACCTGTTTTTGCCAATTTAACAAATTTAAATTTTCGACCCGATTTAAAAAATTTAAACTTTCGCTCCAATTTAACAAATTTAAATTTTCGCCCCGTTTTAAAAAATTTAAATTATCACCTCGATTTAAAAAATTTAAATTTTCGCCCCGATTTAAAAAATTTAAACTTTCGCCCCAATTTAAAAAATTTAAATTTTCACCCCAATTTAAAAAATTCAAACTTTTGCCCCAATTTAAAAAATTTTAATTTTCATCCCAATTAAAAAAATTCAAACTTTCGCCCCAATTTAAAAAATTTAAACTTTCACCCCAATTTAAGAAATTCAAACTTACGCCCCAATTTAAAAAATTTAAACTTTCGCCCCAATTTAAAAAATGTAAACTTTCGCCAAAATTTAAAAAATTTAGATTTTCGCCCCAATTTAAAAAATTTTAAATTTTTCTCAAAAGTCCTGTATTTTTCCACGCACACAGACACATCCGGATGTCGACTAAAAATAGGATTTCTCGACGTTTTAGACTATTTGAAGTATATGTTGACATTAATCTCTCGAAACATTTTTTTTCTTCTCAAAAACATAGCTTCCTCTATAAGGAAGCAAAAATATTAGGTCGTAACTATACTACAGTGCCGATAATACTAATACATAGTAAAAGAAAATCTGAGAAGCAGGTTCCTGCGACGACCTTCGTCGTCGAATACCCTGGGAAACTCAGGTTGCGTCAGGTGTCTTTAAAAAGGAGAATAAAACGAGCTCGGTTCGATCGTCGCTAGGGATTCACCGAAGATGTTCTTCTTCGTGATCTGCTTGCGCGTATACAGTGTCTCCGTCATTTACTGGAAGATGAAGAAGCGTTTTCCGACTGATCTCAATACTGTTGTGACGGAGATAAGTTAAGTCTCTTCTCGACGCCACCTCGAGCGACGAAAATGCTGTTTTCTCACAAAACGTGGTAACAATGCCACCGACAACGGCACCAAGGGGAGCCCAAAGGGAAGCGATGTGAATCCGTGGAAGACGACGACAGAAGCCGCCGGAGAACGGGGACCAGCTTAAGCGGATTAACCCGAGTCCGCGTAAACGATACGTAGTATAACTGTACACACGCATACAGATATACAATGTATAGCGATAGATGGAGTATTAGATGCACACGACTCTCGCTTCCGTTGCATCTCGTTTGCTATTGTCCTCGACATGAAAGCCATCCACTGCCGAATTTTCCTTCCATTCATTCTTCCTCTTCGGCTCTCGATGATCTGCGTCTTCGTTCGAACCTCTTTATCTTTCTACTTCGTCTTCTCTTCATTTTTTTTTATTTTTCGATTCCTGCTTCTTCGCAGAGGAGGCTTTGCTTTCGTGAAAACCTTTTTTTTCCAGATTTTCATATCAGCATACTCAGGGTGATCCAAAACGTCGAGGAAAATTGTCTGGAAAAGAAGTCATAATTTTTTTTTAGTCAATTTGAAACAGGGTTGACCCAATATGGGTCGAATGCCTCATATCTGAAATGAACAATAAATTGGTTATCGATCAGATACATTTTTTTTACGAACTCTTTTAAAAGAAAGAAGCCCTATCTCACTCTTTTGAAGACAATATTCAGACGTTAGTGTCGCTTGATATATTTTTACGTTTAAAAAAAATAGTTTTCTCTATGGTAGGAGATGAAAATGATTATATATACATTTTTCAACAACATATCTTGTTGAACACCCAAAAAATTCTTAAACAAATCTCAACTGTATCTTATGCACCCCATAATTAATTAATGGATTTATAACTGTGTATAAAGTTCTTTAAACACAATTCTGTCCAATAAATTTGATAAAACAAAATAAAAATGATAAAAAATACAAGTGTGACGAATAAAAAAACCTTTGCAAAACCAAGTAATATGCATTTACATAAAACACACAAAACTTATAAATAATATTTAATAAAAAATAAATTCTAGATTGAACAAATAGCGCGCATTTGAAAGTAGCGAAGCGTGCCCATTGCTGGTATCAAGTTACGTTACTTTGCGCTTAAACTATCGATTATTCGTTTGGTATATTCGCGAGCAACCCTCTGGGACAGGAGAATTAGAACCGGACCGGTTCCCGCTTCACTCGACGATCATTGGCCGAGGGTGTTGCAAAAGTTTCGTCTCTCGAGGGGTGGAAACGCCGTACAATTCCATTGGCTAATTATAGTGAGATAACAGTGACGTCACAGGGCGTGCTCAGAACGCGATTGGTCGAGAAGGGGAGAATAGCCCTTAAGCGTACAAGGGTAGGTTGTACATAGGACACGTGTCGGGGTGGGTACACACTCCATACGCGTAGGCAACACGATGAAGTACTTTCTCTCCACTCCACTCGACCTCACGTGTATCGTGTTACCCGTCGTGAGTGATGTTCACAAGGGACTGAGGGGCGGCAATGCGAATAAAAAAAAAAAAAGGAACGAAATCTGATGGGAGAATCTCTTTAAATGACAGCACCCCGAGGGGCGAGAGAGGATGAAGGAGGTTTCAGTTGCGAAGACTGGATTTGCTCGATGAACCAACGGATGATTTTAGGCTCAGATGTTGTATTCAATGTTTTCCTTTTTTTGTTCAGGTATACATTGTACGTTGAACAAGATTTGGAAGTTGCACTTTTATTGGCTTTGCCTCTCCGATGTTCGGTATCTTTTTGGGAGCACGTCCATTTATCACGCGTCAAAATATCCCTAAAAAAAAGTTCTATTAAATAATATCCCATTCAATTACATCACGCACAAATGTTTGCAAAACTAAAGTATCCCATATACAAAAAATTGGGCAGTCAAATTATTCCATTCAATAAAAAAGGTTGCAAAGTAGAACTTTGCATTTTGTTTCCTGATTATTGTTGAATTTTTTACAAAGGTACTAAGTAATTAAAACCTTAATTTTTGACTAAAGTAAAATTCTCTGAAATATGATTTCTTTGTTGGATTCTCACCAAATTCAGTATCAAACAACGACACATTCTATTCAAGTTTTATGCAAACTTTTGGATCGGTTGCGTGAATTATTCTTCAGTTATAGCGTGTTCCAAAAAATTGCGAAAATGCAAATTTTAATACAATTTTAAATACTTTATCGATTTCGTTACCAAACGTTACATTACTCTGATAAAGTTCTTTGCCAATATTTTGCCTGATTGTTGGAAATTCGTTCAAGTTAAAGTGGTAACAGATATTATTTAAAATCTTGAAAATTTGAAAAAATCAAAATGGTTCAAGCCATTCTATATCAAATAAACATTTGACTGCACAAAAAATTGAGACGATTCGATTGAGTAATTCCCATACATACATCAGGACACTTTTTCTAAATAATCTTTCTCCTTTTAGACCACTTTAAGAATACTCACATGAAAATTTGGGATTTTAATTTTTTATGAAAACCTCGGTCCTAGTATATACCAACATTTATGACCAGTTTAAACACTTTTGGAAGACATTAAGAAAAGGTACAGTCGCACTGAGTGGAGTCGTTTGCTTCTTCGTTTGCTTCTTCGTTTGGTTCTTGACATATATAGTCAGTACAGGATGAGGCTAATTCAAAGAGGTCACGCACGCGCCAGATGGATGCCGGACTTAAGAGCCGCGCCGAACCGATCGTGTGCGACTCGATACGGAGCTTAGGATCATGCAGCTGGCAGACGAATGCAACCAGGGACTCATTTCGTTCAGCAGTCATCTTCACGACCAAGTCTAAGCATAGTCCAATCCATCTTTAGTTGTAGCGAACAGTCTTTTTTCTCCAAGTGGTACCTGAAAAAAAATAGGGCTTGATAAGTAGGAGAAAATGCATAGAATTACATTCCGGAGAGATTTCCACTTGGGAAGAATATATCCTTTGTAATAGTACATTTTAAACACTAGGGAGAAAAAAATATTTTCTAGCGAATGTGGATTTACAATGATACGTGCTAGAAAAAAAAGTTTTTCTCTCGAGTGTTGAATGAATTTTCATGCCAGGCGGTGCGAGAATTTTCCTATTATAGCTTAACAATAATAGAAACTCTTTATAATATTTATGTATATATATATATTTTTAATTATGGGGCTTTCCATACGGATTCGATTTGGGTTTGATTCTCAAATTCTCAGATATGATCCATGATTTTTTCCAACTCTAAGAGGCGTCCAGAATTTTAAAAATTTTGTTTCAGAAGAATATTGATAAAAAATTAGATGTGTAAGTACCATTTTTTAAATTTACAAGAAAACCAAATTGCAATGATTGTCTAATTTATTTTCAGTTGAAGCGACGATTACTTCTTCTCCAAGTGTGTGCAGTCTGTAACAAAAAGGGTTTGATAACTGATTAGAAAAAGGAAAGTATAAAATTGCCGACAGTTTGCAGTTTGGAAAAAATGTATCGTTTTCCGAGCGAATGATAAATCTGTTTTAAATATATTAAACATTTTTCGTAGAACAAATAGCGTGAAATTTTAAGAAAATTCTTTGGCTCGTTTTATTGAATTGTAATCGTGATAATAAAAAAAAATAAATATAATATAAAACATCCCGTTGTATCGATATAAGACTCACTCTTCCGAATGACTGACTGTTGTATATATCTCGAGGTCTGTATAAGGAGTAGCACAGTGAAAGAGAAGCAGCAGACAGGAGACGAGAAACGAGACCTTGCGTGTGCCCAACCGGTGTTGAGTTACCCTATCGATATCGAATTATACGCTGTCTTGAATCGATACCTCCAGAAAAAAACGTCATTTGCGGTCGTCACCGGGCTTTGGAGAATAAGAAGAAGAAGAAGAAAAAAAAACAACAACGTGCTGTGGAACGAAGCGAAAGAATAGAACGCCCGGAGGAAGTAAAGAGTGAATGGAGTTAAGTTGACGGTGTCGAAGAAGCGATGCGAGTTTTGTTTGATGCAGAAAGTAAGAATGAATAATAAATATCGAGAAGCAAAAGCATCGGTGAATTGTACTCAACACAATTCTGAAAATTAAAAAAAAATCTATTTGAAAAATCGATTGTTACAATATATTTTGATGCAATTTTTTGGAAGATAAATTTAAAATATTCTTTCAACATTGATGAATGACAGATAATTTTGTTAATTTAATGAAGTTTTGCCAATCCATCGAATAATCTACTCCGTTTCACTTCTCAATTAGTAAAATAATTTTGTTATCTTCGTAGCTTTATTTTTTAAAAAATATTGGCTGCAGTTTTTAAATAATGAATGTTATTAAAATTTTTTTGCTTCCTCATAGTGGAAGCTTTGTAGAGAAAACAATTTGCAGAGTTCTACTTTGCACACATGTAAGCATTCTTAAAAAATAAAAAATTCTATTTTTCTTTCTTATTCCACTACTTTTAGGCAGCAGTATGGGCGTTGAAATTGTAATTATATTTTATGAGCAGAAACATAATATTGTATTGTATTGCATGTGTGTATAATTATTTCACCTATTTTTATTTATCAATAAATTTAAACTTAAAAAAATGTTTATTGGTGAGATTATAGTGCATATTTTACTAAGCAAAATAAACTCGAAAATTGACAAGATAGAACAAAAAATGACAAATTTGAGTTCTATGAAACTGCGCGTAAAAGTAGAGTTCTTTTTCTGTATAGTTATTCTTTTTTTTACTTTTTTCAATCAAGTTCTACAGAATAAAATATAGAATTATTATAGTATTTTTTAGTAAAAGAAATCTATTACATTTACTTGTGCAGTGGTTTCTAAATCCACGTAAATAAAAGCATTTCGAGTGAACGGTGTGATTTCTCTATGAATGAGCAAAAAGAGCAAAGACCTCATCTACAACGGAACGATATTATATTGTTCGTGCGGTCTGAGTTTCTTGGACGGGCATCGGAATGGTAGACAGTATGATTGACGAAGGAAGCGTGCTGCTCCTGTTTGCTTGCTATATGCTAGCCCGGCTCAAGCGATCTGTATGTATACGTTTCCTTTCATTGACTGGGCCAAAGTAACCGTGTAATCGAGATGCCAAAACTTGGAATCTACCGTGACCAACCGTTCCGACGTATAATACGTGAATTCACGAAAAATTTGCTGACCGCGTAACCGGAAGTACTACAGTTGAATAGGCAGTTAAAAAGAATAAGTTTCTAGCCTTTTTTTTCCATTTCTTCGGTCCTTAGCGATGGATTTTTAGAATGAATTGTGTCTGTAGCAAACTGAGGTAATCCAGATCAGTTTTTGGACCATCCATATTCCCTTCTTTTTTATTTAACTGAAACTTAAATGTTCGTATCGTCCCTGAGAGAGGAACCTCATGATTGTTCCTAAGGGTTTTTCGTCTTCTTCTGTAGGATATTTTTATATTTGAAATTTTACGATTTTCCAAATCGTACGTTTTTTTTTTAAATAAAAGATGAGTTGGTACTGATTGATCGCATCGAAATCTGTAACAAAAAAATTTATTAGTTATTATCGTCTTGATTTTATATATTTAAAGAAAAAAAAGTGACACGAAAAAGAAAGATATTTATTTTATATTTTTAGAATTCCCAGATACTCTCTGTAAGGATTCAAACTTCTTCAACTATGAGTGAACTTGGAATTTCCAGGTTTAAAATATATGAAATGAATCTTAAAAAAATTCAACTATTGTATAAATAATTTTGTGACTGATTGAAAGATACTTTTTGCTTACCTATAATTTAATTTATATACTTTCAGGAGTTTTGTGGTGTTGCTGGCTACGAATCTGAAATAAAAAATAAGAAATTAAGTATGAAGAAATTTAATATGAATACAAAAAGTGTCTTAATTTGCATGAAATTCGGTGTTTGAGCATTTTCCGCAGATACAAAAACATAATTAAAAGTGCGAATTCATTTTTGAAATCGAAAATCCAGATTTCTCGACTATCTTTTTTTGTTTTTAAATTCTCTACAAGAAATACTCTTTAACAATACGAAGTTTTTGAGCCATAAGGAAGTTTTGGATTTCCGACAATACAAAAGATATCATTTTTCTTAAAATACTTATAAAATGTTAATATAATACAAAAGAAGTCATAACTCGAAAAATATTACAGGCGTAAAAATAAAAATAAATAAAAATCATGGCCTTATGGCCGAGGTTTGTTAATATTTTAATTAATTTGGGATTCACATTGGGTATCAAATGTTATGAAATTGACCATTTACAAGAATTGTTAAATTGAAAAGTTTTTTAGGATCTCCTCTTGACTTATTTTTAAAAAGTCAATATAATCCACATTTTTTATTAAAGACTTACTTAGTTGATTATAAATTTAATAATAATATTTATTTATTTAATATGTTTTTCCGAACTCTTTATACCGACAATAGAATTTGTCTGTCAACAATTCAGTATTTAGATCCATTTATATTTCTGCGATATTTCCAAACATGCTCTCTTTATATTGAAAAGATTGGGGAAAAAAATCTTGAAATTTAAATGGCCAACAAGTTACAGGGTGAGTCTTGCGGAGTCAAAATAAACATCTGCAATAAGTGAGCGGTCGAACAGGCGTTCAAGCGATTCACTCGTCCGTTCCGGAAGAATCTGTCGTGACACTCATCGAGGGTCAAGCCTGGGCAAACAAAGCTCTCTCGCCTTTGACCCTCCGCAGCTCTCGAGTTTTACCCGCCAGACATTTTTCAAATAATCACTTTCAATATACCATTTGGTACTTTAACGAAATGAGAAAAATAGAATCTCCACAAATTCGTACCAATTTAATTTGATAAAGTCAGAAAATAGTATTTTTATAAACACGTTTTACAAGAAAAAATATTACAGACGCAAAAATAAATTTACAAAAAAAAAAAAAACACAGTATGAATCAATAATGTAAAGTTGATCAGAAAAAAATTCGACGGTTTCTGAAGACTTTCCAAGATTTTATTATTATCTGGAATTCGCCCATCTGAAATATAAAAACATAAATTAATAAATAAATGAAAAAATTTAAAAATTAAAAAAAAATAATAAATAAAAGTAAAATATTATAGGCGTAAATATAAAGAGAGAAAAAAACATAATGGATGAAGGAAGTAAACTACCCATTAAAAATCATGCTCACAGAGAGGCGCATTAAGGGTGTAAAGAACGAGAGCAGGCGTAAGAGCTGATTAGAGAGTACAAAAGATGGTGCGAATGGCGAATGTGAGAACAATGAGCTGTACGTGTCCCAAAGACAATGGCAAGTTTCGTGCAGCAAACACTGCATAACGCGTTGATTAAAACGAGAATTGAGGAAATAAAGCCTGGGTGGGTGCCCTGTTTGCCGTCGGGCCATCATGTTTCTACCGACCTTTAGGCCTTCTGTCGTTGCGCATTCAAGTTCAATTTCATGTGACATACGACTAAGCTCATTTTCAGTTACGAGCCGTGACATTCGTGACATTTTCGTCATAGTTTAAAAAAAAAAAATCATACACGCATTTAGTCGTAACACTCTGGGAACAAAATGGTCATATATGATCACGTCTGAGTGATGTTATGAAAAATGGCCAGAATATTCAGAATATTAATATGCCCATCTGATTTATCATTTCCTCCTTCATTAAATTTATGAAGAGAAATAATGTTAATTAATTCTATAATTATATGAAAAAAAAAAATATTCTAATAATATCAAGCTTCAATTACCAAAAGAGCTCAAATATCATTTTCTTTTTAATTACACATGGCAATGCTACTCCTACACCCGTTTCTTCTTTAGTTCATTCTTCATCTTTAGTAACTGCAGGAATTTATTTATTAATATGATTTCATTGTTTCATAATAAGAAGAAAAAAAATTATATTCTTATTATCTTTAATAACAATATTTTTAGCAGGATTAGTGACTAATTTTGAATTTCATTTTCAAAAAATTATTGCTTTGTCAACTTTGAGTCAATTAGGTCTAATAATTTTCTGAATTTTATTAAGATGAATGTTAGTTTGAGATTTTTAATTGAGAATATATTTTTTGTTGTCGTAATATTTTAGTTAATATTTTAATTTTTTTTTAATTTTTTAATATTTTAATATTTATTAATGGGTTATTTCGTAGTTTGTCTGTTATATTTTGTCGTGAAATATTTTCTCGTGTTATATTATGTCATGGAACCCTTTTGCATGTCATCAACTTTGATGTTAAGTGTCGCTGACATGTGTGTTATTCCATTACAGTGCCGACTAAATGAATAATAATTTTTTATTTAAACACTTTTTTTTGTTCAGTTCATGCCCCAATGGAAGACGATTTTTTTTGTCAAAGCTTAAGTATTGCGGTATTTTTGATACTGGTTATTTATTTAATTTTAACAGTACAATAATATAATATAATTAACAGTAAATATATTATTAATATTATTATATTAATACTGTTAACAATGTTCAAAGTACAATAATATAATTCCGGAAATACGAAAACATTCGATGGATAAAGATATTTTTAGAAATTGATGCCAATTTATCTTTAAATTTATAAAAATTTCACAAAAGTTTGAAAATAAAAACAACCTAAAATGAATATGCAAGTTTAGTGAAAAATGCTTCACAACGCAGTATCATTTTTCTTTGTGAAAATTAGTTAATTTGTAGATGAAGATTTTGTGTAGAAATCACGATTATTATTTCAACATATCAATATGTAATAGAACGAGTATAAGAATGGTAAAAAAAAAAAGTTTCTCTCCACAGTGAATGCCATTAATTATAAAGATTTACTAACTTATCAGAATTGGCACGTTTTTACAGTAATTTGCAATATCTTATTAAATATGAAATATATTTATGGATTCACTACGGCTCTTCAGAAAAAATAACCGGTTATGCAATCAGCTACATTTCCGGTTACTTAAGTAACTAACAAATGAACGATAAATTTACACTAATCAGGACTGCTGCAACTGTAGAAACAGTAGATTGACAAAAAAAAATGTAATCTATGTCTTACAACATGGCAAAAATATTTTTCTGATATTATTCTCAATTTTGTCCGAAACTTTTATTTCTCCGATATTTTTACGTCTGAGAAAATATGAGAATTAGCTTAGGATTTTTTTTTTCAGGATATTAAATTACTCATTTTACAAATTGTGCATAAAACGAAAAAATGTGGATTTTTACAAAAATCTCCATAAATATTCATAATTTCTAAGCAAATAAAAAAATGTAAAATATTGATGAATGCTGGAAATTTCTTTTCACCAAAACATTATTGATATATATATACATTGTCCGTTTTCTTTTGAAGAATAACTTGCGAAATATTATTATTAGGTAGGAATGCTCAGTCACGAAGCTTTGTAAACGATGTGTTAGCGTGAAAAGCTTCTTACAGTGAGAGCAGTAGCACGCGTTTATCACCCGTTCAACAAGCACACATTTTCCCATCTCTTTTTCAAGCAACCCCCTGTGTAGATCGTTTTTTAATGACTACACGAAACTGCATCGTTGCATCGGGACGTATAAACGCGTACCCTAAACTCCAGAAGCTTTTCACCACCTCTACACTACATCGTACTTATACACTGCTGGTAGAAGCGTGTAGTTGTAGTAAACGCAGAGCAGCAGCCGTGCGGTTCATATACCTCCCGGTGACTCTGATCTTTTTATGAAGCGCCGCCCGTCGGGGACAGCGGGACGAATTTTAGACGATTAAATCCGTGGTGTACACGTCGACGAGTCATCATCATAGCGTCATTTTACGAAGGAGGAAATCGAGGATGTCGGCTTGGTTGTAAAGTAAAAGAGAGCGAAAGAGAAGAGGGAAGTGAAAGAGAGAAAAACGGCTGCAAGTCAAAGAAACGATTAAACGATTGCGAGGAAAATTTCTTTTTTTTGTATTGGCTTCTAAAAAAAAAATGTTCAAATATATTTTTTTTAAAAGCTATATGAATCCGAAAATTTTTTCCTAGAATTTTTTTTATGCACAAAGACACGATATTAAAGATTACTTTCTTTTAAATATAAATTTGCTGATTTTTTTTCGAAAAAATATGATTCATTTAAAGAATTTCCAAACCTTTCCGAAATTTCTACTTTTGACAATTTTTTGAAGACTGTTTTTATGAAGATACGTGTTTAATTTTCTGAAAATGTCTTAGGTATAATATGGAACTTTTCTACCGAAATTTTTTCAATATTCGCGACTTCTCAACCACTTTTTAAAAGTATATAATTATAGATTAGTAAAGATAAGTAAAATTATTTGTTTATAAATACTTGAACTATTTATTAACATTTATTGATGAAATGAAAAAGAGACATTTAAGTCACTGTGAGTTTTTACGTTAGGTTCTAATATGCCCAAAAATAATTATGAAGAATATAACAATATTAATAATAATAAGATAAAATACAAATTTTACCATCAATTGACTTATAAGTTTATGACGTCATTATTATTAAAAATAAAATACTCGAATAGTCGCAAAGTGTTCAACTTCTAACAGAATAAAAAATTCTTCAATGAAAAATATTTGCAGTTTAACAAAAAAAAAAAAAGTAAAATCGCTGCTTTTACAAACGTTTTGATGAACTATTTCTCTTCACGCAAACTTCATCGATATTTCGAAATACACTTTCACATGTAGAAATAAGAATCGTGACGAATTTGAGATTATTAAATTTGTGGAATACCGGCGAATCGTTCTCCTCATCATAATATCATTATGTCGCGAAAAAGCATGAAGATGGGAGCAGCTCAATAGAATATTAGGACAGACGAGGTAGTAAGTGAAAGGGGAAAGAAGAAAGAACGAAGGGTACACATTTGACAGAAAGAAAAAAAAACTACATATATATATATATACATGAAAGAGTCAAAGTAGAAGGGAAAAAGTGTATCGTGTATCGGACGTTAAACGGGGGTGTTGAATAGTGAGGGTGCATCACCTGGTACGACCATCCATCAAGAAAATAAAGGATAGAAGGGCTTGAGCTTTGGAGCGGGGCTCGCATCCACGTTTGTTGTAAAAGGGATGGTGATGCGTGCTAGTACCCATGATGTTCAATGCTGTGGATGCTGTATGTTCGAAGCCCCAGTCGCACTAGGAACAGAACTGTGTGCCTGGAGAAGGTGGACCGGTCGAGGGTGCATCTGAGGGTCAATTTGTCCTCGTCACGTTTTTTTCCCCTGGAGTCAAAGGGTGTCATCGCCTTCTTCCTTTTTTCTTCTTTCTTGTTGAAGCTATTTCACCCTTTTGCTCTTGCGTCCTTGCCATCAGATCCTGAAACGTTTTATAATCTTGTTACTCCCACTAAATTTTTCGACTATTACACAGAGAGACAGGAGGATGTTACAGTAAAAGGGTGTGGAGGTCACGATACATTATAGAAGGGGGCTTTTTGTGACTATTAATCGACTGGCTGTATCCGTCAGCTTGAACCATACTTCAGTAGTGGATATTACAAATTCACGTGTGTTCACGGATAACACGAATGATGAAGTGCAATGTCGTTAAATACACCCGGTACAAATTCGATAATTTCACTTTTGCCTGGGGATTTTGAAAGGGTAAAATGTTCAATATCGCTACGAGTGAAATCCGTGTAAGGGAATATATTGTTGGTGGTAGAGAGAAAATGTTCACATATACGTGGAAATAATTTGTAACTTTTTTTTTTTGGTGCCAATAGTAGGAAAGTTTATTGGCATAAAATAGAAATAGCAGAAAATAGTATGTTATTAAGAAATTGGCTACCAGCACTTTTCAACTTATTTTATTTGGTCAATGCTGAGAAACGTGAATTACAAAAAAAAATAAGCATATTTAGAAATTATGATTGTAATATAATCTTAATAAAATTTATTGTAGTGACGACATTAAATTAATTATTATAATTCAAACAATTTATTTATTTTTTTTTCGTTTTTATAAAGTAACATTTTTAAAGATCCATTTTATTAGCATTTTTTTTGTAGTTGTGTGAAACAAAAAAAAACAGTAATTTACTATTATTTCATAATTATATAAATTAATTCAATGTGTCGTGATTGAGCATTTTTAATATTTTTATATTTGCTATAATTTTTTGTTGATTAAATATTCTTTTTACGTTTCATTTCCGTTTGGTGTTATCTTGAAAAAATCTTTACCATTGAATATAATATAATTTTCCTATTTAAACCAGATACAAAAATGCAGGTTTATATATAATGTGATTAAAATTCATTCTGATATTTAATCACATTTAATTTTGATATTCCCAGACTTCAAATAATTTACAAAACAAATTAATCGAGTTGAAAAGTAATGATAGGGTCGAAACAGTGAGCTTGGCTTTGTAAATTTAATGGAAATTAATAGGTACTATATTAGATTAAGCTACGATTATCTGTTATAATGTCTCGCGTTCAACTCTGATGGAGCTCGTTGTAGTAATTTAATAGTTCAGTCGTTGTAAATGCTAGATCAAAAGCTGTAGAAAATCCCAATGCGATGACGAGCGTGAGCTTCTAGGAAGTTAACGTCTATGTCCTGGAAAAAGAATGATGTTTCCCACAACGGAAGAAGGTAATTCGTAATCCCCCGACGCTGTGTGACGAGGCTCCTAGTTCACCGCCCAGACATCAGAGACGAGCTAGCCAGGCCAAACAAACACGTGCGCCCATACGGCGGGTTTTATTATCGACGAAGCACGGTTTTATTACGACGAGCTGTTTGTATTTGGTAGACTCGTCGAGTCCGGGAGACATGCAAGAGAGACGCTAGGAAAATCGCGTAGCCGTTGGTCGTCGTTGTCGTCGTTTTACACCGCCGCTCAGCCAACTTTGACGAATGCCGACGTGAAGACGTTATATACTCAATAAGCATTGCGTCACTTTGCCTCGTGTACTCGTTTGCATTTACATTATATTTAATCATTTTCATGATTTTCAATCATTTTCATGATGTTCAATCATTTTCATGATATTCAATCATTTTCATGATTTTCAATCATTTTCATGATATTCAATCATTTTCATGATGTTCAATCATTTTCATGATTTTCAATCATTTTCATGATATCAAATCATTTTTATGATATTAAATCATTTTCAATCATTTTCATAATATCAAATAATTTTCATGATTTTCAATCATTTTCATAATATCAAATCATTTTCATGATATCAAATCATTTTCAGGATTTTCAATCATTTTTATGATATCAAATAATTTTCATGATTTTCAATCATTTTCATGATATCAAATAATTTTCATGATTTTCAATCTTTTTCATGATATCAAATAATTTTCATGATTTTCAATCATTTTCATGATATCAAACAATTTTCATGATTTTCAATCATTTTCATGATATCAAATAATTTTCATGATTTTCAATCATTTTCATGATATCAAATAATTTTCATGATTTTCAATCATTTTCATGATATCAAATAATTTTCATGATTTTCAATCATTTTCATGATATCAAATCATTTTCATGATATCAAATAATTTTTATGATATTAAATCATTTTCATGATATTCAATCATTTTCATGATATTCAATCATTTTCACGATATTAAATCATTTTCATGATATTCAATCATTTTCATGATATTAAATCGTTTTCATGATATCAAATCATTTTCATGATATCAAATCATTTTTATGATATTAAATCATTTTCATGATATTCAATCATTTTCATGATATTCAATCATTTTCATGATATTAAAATCTGTAGGGCAATACAGCGGTGCCACAGAGCCCGACTCTAAACTTCACCAAAATTCTACTCAACAGCAATTCTACAAATGCCCCAAACAGTGCATATAATCCCATATGTATGTGTATAACATTTTTTCTACACAATGGTTGGTGGTCTGGATGATATCGTTAGATGGTTTATGAAATTTTCTTTAATTCGGCGTATAATAGGACATTTTAGAAAAAAAGTCGTAACTTTGTTTAATTGAAAAATAGCATAAAATAAAATCGGAGAATTTTACAAAAAATGTTGTACCCTGAAAATCCAAAATGTAATGTTATAATTTTTTGTGTGAGCCGTAGTATTGGCGTTAAAAAATAACCAATGACATACCAGACATTTTGTAATTTTTCAGACATTTTTGAAAAGCTGGAATATGCAATAAAAAATCTGCAAAAATTCCTACAGTTTTTTTTCAACCAGACCAACATCCTGAATAAATTTGAGGATGTTTTGTTGACATGAAAAATTGGGGTCGTCGACTTGACGTGTTTTGCCTCATATGTGAACATATCTGATACATATGGTGACATATATGAATATTTCTTCCCGGATGTAGACACTTCCGTTATATCGACAATAATAATAATATTAACAATACGATGAGATAATGTGTAAATCATGAATTATATAAGAAAAAAACAGCAACAAAGAGTGAGCATTAACGTAAACGAAAGCAGGGTGTCAAAAATATAGTTGCACTTTGCAAATATCTCGGAGTTTTGCGTACAATCAGCCATATAATCTTACACTCTGTAAAATCGGTGTCTGAGGGTCACCGACAATGCTCCCCAGTGCTCGTGGAGTTTCGAGACGCCCATATCCACGTGAATTGGTGGGATCGCGAAATTGGCCGTGCGTCCGGCAACATAGGCGGTCAGTTTAGTGAGTTTTGTTGAAACCAAGTCCATCAATGAAGGTCCAGCACGCACGCAAACGTTGACACACGGCATTGGTTCGCGGACTGCACGCACGCCGGGCACGTATGCGAACGAACCGAGTATATTTACAGTCCTTTTTCTGCAAAGGCCGACAGGCTCGCGTAGCTCGAGGATTGTGTTGCGAGAGGCGTCGAGCCGAAAGTCGAAATTCAACGTTGGCACGCAGGCAAGACGCAGCTGCGTCGCACACCGACATTGTTTCGTAATTGAAGCAAAGAGGGCGCTCGCCGGGAGTTCTCAACGTCCCCTATAATTCGATCATAAACCCCTTGACGCCTGACAATGTTGACATTTGGTTATTTTGACATCATGCTGTGATGCGCGCGAATTCCCGTTGCCGCCTTCTTTTACAACCTACTGTGAAGTGCGCGCTATATATTCAAGAGCTTCGAGATTTCTCTATCGTGTCCCAACTCGACTGAGAGCATCGTCGTCAACCCCCTTCGCAGAGTTACGACCACCCGCCGCTATCCACTACGAAAACGTTACGGGCTCTCATAATTGACGTGTACGAGACAATCGACTTAGACGCACTTTAACCTCTGCGAAGAGCGCAATTCCACCATTTTGATATAATGTTGGGCGGTGTCAGAAGAAAAAAAAAAAAAAAACATCCATGTTGAAAAAAATGAATTATTGAAAACATCGATTATTTAACGTTTTATTAAATTTTTGTTAGCCTCTACCACTGTTCGGACAGTACGACGTATCTACGGGACCCGATTCTACATATCACCAAGTCTACACTCGGATTATACACATCATCGTAAGTTTACATAACCACGTCAATTCTACACAACACGAATTCTGCATCTCAATTCTACACAACACGAATTCTGCATCTCAATTCTACACACCACCAATTCTACATCTTGATTCTACACATCATCAATTCTACATCTCGATTCTACACAACACCAATTCTACATCTGAATTCTACACACCACCAACTCTACATTTCGATTCTACACACCACTAATTCTACACCTTGATTCTACACACCGCCAATTCTACATATCAATTCTACACACCACCAATTCTACATCTCGATTCTACACACCACCAATTCTACATCTCAATTCTACATACCGCCAACTCTACATCTCGATTCTACACTCTGCCAATTCTACATCTCTATTCTACACACCACCAATTCTACATCTCGATTCTACACACCACCAATTCTACATCTCGATTCTACACACCGCCAATTCTACATCTCGATTCTAAAGTCCACCAATTCTACATCTCAATTCTACACACCGCCAACTCTACATCTCGATTCTACACACCACCAATTCTACATATAGATTCTACACATGAACAATTCTAGATCTCGATTCTACACATCCTCAACTCTACATCCTGGTTCTACGCATCCCCAATTCTACACATGGCTCAATTCAACACATTCGCGACTGTACACATGATCGACTTTGCGTAATCGCAACTCTACACATACTCAGATCAATACTTTTTGATACAAGTGATACTCATTAGTGCGGATATCTCTTGATGAGACACCGCGTACAAAATAAAATACAAAAAGGGATGCTTCGACGTCCTCGGCAATCCAGTATTCAATAACATGCGAATGTTCCTGATTGTTATCGCATTATACGCGTAAGTTATGCTAAGTAATTTTACGCAAATTCGAAGTACGAGCCGTAATATTGGCGTTAAAAAATAAACAATTATTATTTTCAGAAATTTTTAATAGCTGGAATATGCAATAAAAAATGTGAAAAAATTCCTACGTTTTTTCTTCAACCAGACTAACGTCCTGAGTAAATTTGAGGACGTTTCGTTGGCATGAAGAATTGGGGTGGCCAAAACTGGTATCATACATTTTCAAATATTTTTTACCAGCATTGCACAGATTGTCATAGTGATGCTGGCATAATAACAATGCCAGTATCGCTAATCCATGTAACGTATTTAAAAAACAAAAATGTTCACGATTTACATAATGTTGGTACGATACCCATTCTAGCGTCCATAGTACCCATTAGTTTATGGTAGATGTGAGCAGCAACTCGTAAAACAGTAACGCGAACTAATATAACCCTCGGTCGTTGGATCGCCGCGTGGCCCACTCTCCCTTGCTTCTTTTTTCTTTCGTTTTCTTTTCTCTGCCTTCGTCAACCAATTCTAATGGAATATGATGTCAAAAGGGACGTACAAGTTGCGAGAGAAGAACGCTGTTAGGTGTAAATCTCATTGATTTATTGGTCTTTAAACGACTGTGAAATTAGCGGTTACCATTCGGCCAGCATATTTTCGATGATTGTCGTAATAACTGTCTTGTAGGTGCTAAATTTCACAAGGCCGGCGCTTCTTCGAACATTATCGGCACGGGCTCCTTTCACTCTTAATTCTCTATTTTGGCAATATATTATACACGATGGGCTAAATATAAGAATGCTTGGAAATCGACGAACTCGATATTGCAAAAGTGCAATAACCTTACGTTTAAATGACTAAATATCTTAAATGTAAATAAAACGTGCCGCGAAACATTGATGAACTATATTAACTGGCGAACAAGTAAAATATCAGCAGTCGTATATCTAACGAGCGTTGTCTCATTTTTCTGTTTCGTAGCACACGAGGAAGCTGGGTGACACAAGACGTGTCTTACAAGAAAACAGGGTGTTGGCGTTACGTGATCCGGAAGGCAATTCCAAAAATACGCTCCTCCGAGAACGAGCGACACATCATCGACATTACAGACGTATGGTATTTCAAGGGTTTCGTGATATCTCTGCGAGTCTGATAGCAGTTCTCAACTGTCTGTATTGGTGTAGGCTTCCTCTCTATCTTACATTGCAGTGACACCTCACAAAATCCAAGTTTATTTGTAACATTTTTCATTTTCAATTTTCAGACAGGCTCAATGCCAATCAACCTTGGGCATAATATTCCTCCACCGCGCTTATTTTTGAAGAACAGCTTTTTTTTCAACAAAAAACGAAACTTCCTCTATGAGAAAGCAAAAAAAGACTGTCCTTCATTCTGAAATTACGAGATTGGAGCACACCGAGTGACAATGAGATTTGACAATTCGCTGGTGTCCAGCGATCTCGTTTATTTATCTAAAGCCCAATTCAATAAGTATGCCTAACAAATGGTAACAAAAGATAATAACTGACATCAGGAAAGATCGAGCGGACCAGGTGAAAAACGTGGGTGATGAGAATATTTCTATTTCCAAAAAGGAGATCGCACTGCTTATTCCAAGAATACTTTTGGCCTCCAATTCAGGTTCCGGAATATAGTTGTTGTTCATTTCGTACTGTGAATGCAATGAATGAAAAAGTGCGATGCGTCAACGTTACGTTTCTATCGATGAGACTGGAGGCAGCCAGGCAGGTAGAATTCCTTTTTAAAAACCGAGAGCATTTACACCTCGAGAAAAACGTCCACTAGTATGGAGCCCATTCGACAGTGGAGATGCCGTGCTGTACGCCCCATTGTATGTGCATCTATGCAACGCCCATTGACGAAACGACTTCCCGTCACGCCACGACCGTTTCTCGCGCCCGTTCACTCGTCACTACAGCCAGTATACAGTAGCGCCCCGTCTTTTCGTCGTCGTCCTTTTTTCATCACTGTAGCACCTTGGCTTACCCTGTATATTCTATAGATCGTATGTACATCGTTCAATGTGGTCCTCGACTCGTTTGCTCCATGCTACTTTCATTTCTATATCGTCTGACGACCCTGTACTTTTGCTTTCCATGACGTCCCTGCGGGTGGTGGTGCTTCCAGAAATGAGAGGTCAATTCCCTTAGGATCCTCTTCTGTTTATACATATTTTCTGCATTGAATTGGCATAATTTTCCTCCCTTATTGAGCAATGTTTTGTTTCCTTGCCTATTTTTGTTGGAAATGTTTAGTGTTGGTGCACAAAAATGGTCCCAAACTACGAGATTGTTAGTTTTGCATATTTTAAAAAATTATGTTTTATGAATAGACGAAAAAGATCAATTTTAAACACATGTTCTCTCCATTTTTAGGGGTATTATAGTGTATTCTAAGAAAATAATGTTTAACAAATTATTTTCGAGATAAATAAACGAAAAGAGTGATGTTGAATGTTAATGAAATACAACTATGTCAAGTATACGACTGCTGAAAATGTGCTGATGGAAAAAAGTCATAATAAAAGCTTGGACATCAAGCTGCTAAGCTTGTGTGACCCACGACCGTTGACCTATATGTTGACCCGACGTATAGCGTCTCTTTGTCGGCCTTAGAAATATCGTACAAAGTTATATTCTTTGATCTTGCTGAAGGAGCGTAACCGATCGAGTCACGAGGGTATACAGCGATTTCCTCAATTCGTTGCTCTGCCAGAATCAGACAGGTAATATGACGTGTTGCCGGCGAATTGCGTCAGTATTTTGGTGAAAAAAAAGAGAATAGAAAAAAGCGCAAATGCGGACCCTCGCGGATCCGTCAAAATCACGAAACAAGGTCTCGACAGGCGGACAAAGCTCAAGGGGATATCCTCTTAGGTGCGCGAATTACACGGATCAGCTTCCTCGAATGCCTATCAATCATCTTTGTGTTACCCATACCCGCCGCTTGACTTACCGTCGGACCTATCCCAACTGCGGTATTGTGTAAGTAGCTTGTTCGTACGCAGATAGAAAATTGAAACGTCCAGCCGATTCTATTTTATCCAAATACCACGCCAAAGGAAAATGGGACACTGATCTATCTCGTCCTTTTTTTCGGTTGTCTTTCGATCGACAGAACGCGTCGCCAAACAGAATGATTTTGTTGCAGATTTGTTTTTATTGCGTCATAAGTTCATTGGGTATCTTTTTGGTTTACGTATCAAAATATAGAACGAAATATGACAGAAATATTACAGAAATGTTTTTAATAATTAATTAGAAATATCGAACTTAAATTATTAAAACACTGTTGAAAATTACAAACATTGAATACCTTTCAGAAATATCTTAGAATCATCCTGAGAAAGGTTTTCTTTTGACAGTAAATATTTAATAATAAAAATAGAAAACCACACCCGGCGCGGCCTGAGTCAAGGGCTGCCGGGGCTCTGTTTGACGAATTAATTTAATACTTTCTTTGCCAGATGGACGCCAGTTAATTTTAAGACAAACTAACAAAATAAACCTTCAATTTCGTCTAGCTCAATTAATCTACAAGACAATCACAGAGGAGGTAGAATTGGAGAACCCAATAAATTGCGAAATTTCTATTCCAAAGAATTGTTCAAGCAGGAAATAAGAGTTTTATTATAACTTCGACTCACGTGAGTTACTTCAATATTTCCGGAACGCACAATTCACATTGTCACCAGTTTGACAATTTACTATAATATGACAATCTACTTAGTGTCGTACAATTTACACTATATTTCCCAAATTATCGACGAGTCTCCTCGAGGGCTGACCAGCCGCGCTCTAAGACGGTCGACGAACAAGTGGTGATAGTTTTCAGTAATTCAGCGAGCTTCGATATTTCGGCGCTCGCGTTAGCGCGTCATGAGTCCTTTGACAAATCAGGGTCGCGGATACGATCCGCAAAACGAGTGGCGGCTTTAATTGGCCTTGAATCAGACTCGTCGATAATTCGTCTTGTTTCGTCGATGCTAACTTGCTGTTGAAAATAATGATTAGTACAAGAATATAGACAGTATAATGAGTAATAAATATAATTAATAATCGTGTTTGACAAAATCGGTGCCCTACGATAGCCTTCGAGGAGTTAGTCGAGCCCAATAACGTGGAGGAATTTTGTCGAATTTATATTCCTGTCACAATTCTGTTGAAACATAGCGCTTTTCCGAATTTCACAATATTTCAGAAAGGTGAATAGATAGTCTCTTAAGTACTTTTTTAAATATCATCCAACAATGTTTGAAAGGTCTACAGATAATCATCAAGGCAATATAATACAAATGTAAGAAAGGAGGAGAATTGTATGTCATATATTTTGAGAGCCTATATGCAATATTATATTTTTCATCATAGATTTCGTATGCACTGGACGACTATTTGCTTTTATGTGTATAAAAAGACGTTACTCGAAATATATATCATGGACATTGATGCAGTCAGTTTGAGCCCTGTTGAACAGATTATATGGCCCGTTGCCGCAGGCCGGCTTTGCCTGCAAACCGGGATATCGTTACAAATTCCTTCAAAGCTCTCCCGTGTATATACGAATTGAATGGTGCTTGGCGTGGGCAAACCTAAGTTAGAATCCGAGAAGGGGCGGACGCGTCATGCACCGCTAGCCGAATCAGCGGATTAGCCTTAGTGAATGCATCAACGAACCGCCCTATCCACCCTCGAGTCTACCTATCTCTGTCACTTATTTAACTCTGTCTTCGTTCCTGCTTTTAATCTTCAGTTTGCAGCAAACTTTCGAGGTGAAGATTGTACCGAAATGAGATCGTACACGCTGTATAGAAAGTAAAACGAATTGGAACCCGGATAAAGAACGTATATAGGAAAAGTAATAGCCAAAGGAGGTTTCGTGTTCAACAGCGTGTTGTGATGCGAAAGGATCTCTGTTTACCCTCTGGGTGTAACAGGTAATTCTACGCCAATCCTTGAAATTCTATAAGCTTATTTTTATAAGTGAAATCTATTAGCCAACAATGTACACATTTCTATGCAAGTTTGTAGTGTGTGGACTTAAAAATCCTATGTCCATACGTGTTGAGTAGCCGGATATTCGGAGGCAGGTTGTTTGGCTTGTGAGTATGGAACAGGGCATCTTGATTTAGTGAACTTATAATTCATCTTTTTTTTCTAGAGCAGGGATTTATTATGTATTCTGCAATAACTTAAATTATAATAACTCCATAGCATTCATTAATATTATTTCAGTTGAAGGAAATCTAACATCACAATGAACCAAAATTGGGGCTATAGGATTTGGAGATAATTTCAAGGATTACAATGTTCGAATGCCTGGTGGAAAGCATTAAGTACGGTTCGGAAATAGAAGAGAACGAGAGAGAGAACAAAACAGGACACCAACAAAAAAATTCAAAAATAGAGCCAAAACGAGAGACCCAAAAACGATGTTCAAGAAATTAATATTTCAAGCAGTTCAATAAATGAAAAATTAAATAATTCAAGAAATATAAGGTATATTGTCAATAATTGATAATAGCGAATATTCACTCTGAATTATTAAAAACCTTCCTCGAGCATTCAAGTTTTTCGCGTACCTATTCTTCTACTCAAGTAGACCCTTGGGATGTGCCACTTTCTACAGAGCAATGATATCTTGTGTCTCTTTTGTCGATGCTTGACGAAGTACACAAAATTAAATTGTGGAAGCGAGAGAGTGAGAGATAGGGCATAAATATATCTTCAAAGGACGCCGACTATATACCCAAGCTGAACGCGTATCTTCGCGTAAGAACACCGATTTTATCGTTCGTCGGGCGAAACGGATACTTTCTTCTTCTTCTTCTTCTTCTTTTTTTTCACTCCTTCACTGATCGAAATGATCTCGAAGGCAGCTATGACGGGGCCCGAGGGACAACGAGATGACGACAACGACAACGGCAGTGAAGGAGCTGGCGCAGCGGGAAAGAAGAAATAAGTAGGAAAAGGAATCGAAGCGTGTCGCACTGCGCTTGCTCGCTATATAACGTCTCGAAATAACGTCCAATCTACGATCGCTTTTTCACGCTAAGAGACACGAGTTGTCGCACTCGTTGTACCGAACAAAAGTTTATTCCACACGGGAACAATGGATTATCCTGAAGAGTACAAGAATAAATATGAGAAGATCGTATATAAAACTACATGGATATAGTAGGTGTACTAGCCTGGAAGATACTCTGTACAACGATGCTCGGTGCGTCCAAAATTGTCCACGAAATTGAAAATTGTACGGATCGAGACAGCCAAGAACATTTTTCAAAATGTATTCTACAGCTTTCTGGTGTTCCACGTATCATCATTTCGCTTGAAGCTGGAAATAGAGCAGAAATTGAAGAAATAGAATCTGATGGAAATTACAATCTAACAAGAATGGAAATTATTCTTTTTGTCCAATACACTACAATTTCCAGGTTTGTAGGTCAGAAAGTCCGGCGAGCAGTAAGTAATTCAATTAATAAGTAAGTAATTAAATGTTACAGTAATTATAGAGAAAAATTAAAAAAGAATACTAAAATTTGGTTGCATATTAAAAACAGAGTATAAGTGTCATATTATAATGTTAGAAAAATTTGTTGTAGAAATTTCTACAAGGTCGAAACGTAAAGGAAAGAATGGAAGAATAATTCATATTCGTAATTGTTTACATCCGGCCACAGCAATCAATAACCAACATAATATTAAACTTCATGAAAGGAAAACTTCTTGCGAATTTTTTTAGAGATTGCCACCTCTTTTCGAGCTTTTGTATCAGCACCCAAACAAGTGGCTTTTATATTCCCATAGAATCTACCGTTTGGATAGATATAATAATTTGTTTATAATGAACGGTGCTCTGTGTTGTAGCGTTTCGTAGCTTATACAATTTTCTTTAATTCAGCGTATTGTAGGACGTTTTAGGCTGCATCGAAGACATTAAAATTGGCGCAAAAATTATTTTTTACTTTTACCAATTTCTTCAGTGGAACTGCTATAATTTTTTAAACAGAATTCGCCAAGTACAAGGAAAATGTTAATTTAATAAAATTTAACCACATCTGTGATTATTATCAAAATTGACTTTAACCATTGAAACAAATTTGAAAGTTTTGGCAACGATCGAGTAGCTCAAGAGTTGAAACCCGCAATAGCGATTTATGTGGAGAGCTGTGGGCGAGCTAGTAGGCTATAAAGCCATTTCAAGCTCTCTTTCACGATCTCCAGTCTACTTTTCCTGTTTGCTTTTCCCATATTTATACACGTATTTGGCTATTTGGTGGTGACGTGCCTTCGCAGTGTAAGCAGCGTGTCATTGTTGCTGGGACGCTGGTAAATACGGAAAGCCAGAAGGGAGCTATAATAGCGAACGAGATCGGCTTATGTCACCGCACCTCGCTGCCAGTTGACGCGCTGACGTTCCGACGTTTGCCCCAAAAATGAGGCAAAGGGGTGACTCGCGCCCACGGTCCAACCGATGAGATCCTAGGTACGGATTTGAGCATACACACAAACTGTTAGCATTGTGGCTTGTCTCCTGAACAGTTTTTTTTTGCTGAAAATCACAAATATCCATTATATTAAGAACAATTGAGTTACCAAAAGATTATATTGAACATCTGAAATCGGTTTAATGCTTTTAATTGCTTTTAAATTGCTTTTAAATCGCCGGATTTTTAACAGTGTATAGATCTTCATTCGACCAAAATGCATTGAAAAAAGCAACTACCAATTAAATAATCTAATTATCAAAATTAAGATATATTTTCATGAAAAGTATTTCCCGCTTATTTATATCGTTTCTTTTAAATACTTGCGTATATCGGTAACTTCAGTAAGAGAACAGTGAGCCAAAAAAAATCAGTTCCAGATTCTTTATAGTCCGAAAAAAATTGCAAAATCGTCGTTCCGTCACGCCTAATATCGCCACAGAAAAAAAAACCTGGTATCTCGATTCCCAGTTCGTGATTGTATCGTGCTGGCTGCACAGTCCGACTGTCAAGCGCAACATATCGGTGTCCCGGGAGAGAAAAAAAAAAAAAACTTGCAGCTATTTTTCCGATAAAGATGGAAATTCGACGAGACCCCTTTTTACCGTTTGCTCGCTATCCGGCATGCACGAACGGGTAACACATGTCAACGTGAGCGGGGTGCAATGTTCAAACGAGATCGGGTAGAACGATTACTGGGAGAAGGGGGGATGGGGTTGGGATGGGGTACGATGTTTTACCCCAAATCGCCGATTTGTGTCAGAGCTCGTAAATCAGATGTGTGAAATCAATTACCACTCATTCCACATTTCACTTTTTGGCTGTACGTGGTTGGTGTACAGAAAAAAAAATCTGGGTTTTAACTCCAAAACCTGTTTCGATCAACTTTTCACATTCCAACTGCATGAAAAGTCGAAATAATTAATTTTTGTAAATAATACATCTGATGGAATATTTGATATTTAAAATATTCTCCGTCAGTGTGAAGACGTTTTATTCTAATTATAGATATTTTTACTAGGGAATTTTTTCATTTTTGTTCAGTCAAATACCCGTAATTTTCGACTATTCGAACCGCTCCGAATACTCGAAATCCTTCGGGTACCCAAAAATTATAGGGTACGCGGAAATTTTCAGGAACTCTAATGCTTTCGGGTACTCGAAAATTTTCAGGGACTTCAATTAATAGATAAAAAATCTGAAACCGGTAGATTCTTTCGGATATCGACTAGTAGGTTAATATTAGCGTTTTATTGTAGTAAAATCAACCATCAATTTTTTTCAAATATTATGTAAATATTACGATTATCAATATTGATATGCCAAAGAATACAACAAATTCATAATTTATCAAGATATAAGGTAAAACAAATAGAAAAAATAAACATCTTTCAATGTATAGAATTTTTAAAAATTGCTCTTCACGCTTGACTCCAGACCAACTAAAATAATGAAATAAGATTCAATCGTTTTTATAAAGCGTATATGTTAAGATAAACTACATTTTTTAATTTCCCAACTTTACTTTTCATCAGAAACATTTTTATTAAATCCGCTACTGCTATTTATGTATTCACAGCTCTTTAAAAAAACTTCAAAATTTGAAAAATCCTGAATAAAGAAAATACCAATTGTTATTATTGTATCATAATAGATGCATGCCAATGCATCTTTGTGCTACTTCGGTAGTTCAATTTACGTCCGTATCCGAGTGAAGCGTTGTTGGTTGCTGAAAAATGACAAAACGGTAAGTGTTACTGAGTGAAATATCAGATAGATTTGTATTAATAGTTTTTTCGAAATACTTGAAAATTAGAAATTCTGTGTATTTGTAAAAAACTATGTTGTAAAAAAAGGAAATTAATACGTCGATGTGTCTAAACTCAACGTTGAAAAATCCTGAATAAAGAAAATCCCAAATATTATGATTGTATCACAATAAATGCATGCTAATGCATCTTTGCGCCACTTCGGTAGCTAGTTCAATTTACGTCCGTATCCGAGTGAGGCGTTGTTGGGTTCTGAAAAATGGCGAAAGGGTAGGTGTTACTGCAGTGAAATATCAGATAGAATTTAATGCTCAACGTAGAGAAATATGGCTTTACAAACTCTCAGGTAATATAGCAATACAGGGTCTTCTACGGTAGGTATAGTTACCGTAAGTATTTACAATAGGATCTGTCCGTATATCGCAGGCAACTCTTTCAGCACTTCTCGACCACGCGCGTACAAAAGTTGAACCCGTTCTGATTTTTCTGGGCCGTCGCCCGTGTAGATCAGGAGGGAGCCCTCTGTACCACGCTAGTCTTTATTTTGATTTATACGACGTTAACTCGCTTTGACGCTCAGTGAGTCGTGCCGGAGCGTAGCTTCGTGCCCCCGAATAAAACATAGACATAAAGAAATAAAGAAAGTTTGGGTTGCACTGAGACACCGAGGGACTATATGAGCCCGGAAATACGAGATTCAAGCACTGTTTTTTTTTTTTTTTTTTTTTTTCTTTCATACAAGGCTTCTATGACTCAAGTATGGCGTTGTATATAAAAGTGTATAAAGAGCTGGCGGGTTAGCGACGAATATTCGAAGAAGGGGAAATGGAGATGAAAGAGGAGGAGGAGACAAAAATTGGCACGCTGCCGTCTCCTACCCGGAAAATTCAATTGTGCTATGTACGCATTTGTCTATGTGTGTGTGGGGCTATGTAAGGCTGACAGTGTTTTACAGAAATGGAGGACGGAAACGCAGGCGCCGGACGCACTACGTCGACGGCCATCGCTTCGTCGTCATGGATACATCGGCGGAGGAGTAGAGGAGACTCGGTCCCGGCATATCGATCGCAACCCGCGAACTATTTTCGAGGGGAATTCGCGATGTCTCGTCGTGTGCTCTTATGGAAGCTGTTTTAACAATGTACATTTTAGGATGGTCACGATATTTACTCTTTTCTTTTTTAATATGGCATCTACATTTTCTTTATGTTTCAGGTTTTACAAAATTACGAAGAAACTCGCACGATGTTGCCAATGTGTGAAATACCGACAGAGACGACTTTGTGAGAAAGTACGTCGGTAAATTTTGGATTCCTAATTATAGAGGAAAGTTTGGGTATTACGAATTAAATGAGAAAAATAAGTAGAGCTTTGCACTTGCTTCCTCATTAAATCTCATTTTTCACAGAGCCTATGAGGAAGTTTATTTATTAATTTTGGCTTTCTCGTAGAGGAAGCTTTACGAAAAATGAGATTCTATGAGGAAGCAATGTGCAAAGTTTTACTTTGCATAATTTTTCATTTTAATTGACTTTTTTTAAATATTGTTACCTGTAGACTTTTGATAGTTGCTTGTGCAACAACACAAATTAAAAGTTGAAAATGTATTATCTATAAAAAAAAAAAAAAACAAATTACGTGTGCATGTTGATATCTTGTTAGTTTTTGTAATTGTCTTCTATTTTGTTATTTTATACTTAATTAATATTTTGTTATAAGTATAAGCTTTCGTAGAGCGTAGAGACATTTTGTTTTATCAGATTTATTTCATGGCCATGCAATATGCAGAAAAATGATGATCGAAAATGACGTTAGGATAAAAAAAAATCGATGGTAACTCTTATCCTCTGTGACCCTCGTTGTTATAACTGCATTGCAGTGGCGACAAAAGAGCATTCGCGGGTACTCGGAGTTCAAGCGTCACCGGTGTTCCGTTTTTCCGTTTTATAATCTCTCGACAACGGAGCCAAAAGGGGTTTCAACGCCCTTATTGTGCCCTATAATTTAGTGCCTGCAAACAAACGTGGCATCGATGTAAAACATGTGCAAACACAACTATCGCACAGTAGCAGGATTAGGCTGACGCGATCACACACTGATCCCAAATCAAATACTGCGCCAGTACTTCTTATACCAAGTACTATGTCTACCCGTGGGTCAAAATAAGGCGTAACTGGTGAGAACGTGGACAAGCACACGTCCAACTTTGGAAGCAAACCGTCTTTTCCACAGATTTCAGTTCTACTGATGTATTAATTGCTGGTGACTGAAATATGAACAATGTAGGTATGATGAGGTCGACTGTCGACAGCCAGGATATCGAAATATCCTTTAACTTTTTATTTATACTTTTTGACCCTTGTCTTTATGTTGTTTTTAAGTGTGTATGATGTATTTGATTGATTTTTTAACAATTGATAAAGCCTCCTTGATTTTGGTCACCAGGTTCTACTGGGAAGAAATAGCCTCAACGAAACGTCAAGTCCGCGCGCTCAGGAGCTATCAAAATATAATAACACGACTGAAGCTGCTCGTCGAATGACACGAGCTTCAAGTACTCCTACAGCCAATCAGAGAACGAATAAACCGACAACAATACTTATATCGAAAATGCGAGATATTTTGCCCGTTACTTGTTTGAGGACGGAAACACAAGATGAAAATTAATATCCAATATAAGATGAAACTGAAAAGCAAACCTAAGATCAAACTTAAGATCAACCTTAAGATCAAACATAAAATTGAACTTAAGATCAAAATTAAAATTACACTTAAGAAAGATATCTCGGAAACGCCTCGACCGATTGTGTTGATTTTTGGCACACAGGTAGAGCTTTGCAACCACTTCGAATTGTTCAATTGTAACGAACAGTTCATAAATTCAATTGTCATTAACAATCCAGTCGATTATCGACTATCGGAAGACGTGTCTATGAGATGCATAGAGGTTTACGATATTCAGATCCAGTTGATCTACATGTCTGATAGCCGAAAATACGTCGTGTCCTTTGATTGTTCTATCAGCAATGAGAAGCGAGGTAATAGAGATGTCAAAGTCGTGCCGTTGTGGGCATACGCGACGTGTAATTAAACGGGCATGCGAACGCATACCGAGTATGCAGTAAAAGCATCCAACTAGTAGCGGAGGACATACAGTTTGATATAGCAAAGAGTGAACGAGAGTCACGTGGCTCGGCTTGATCGACGCGGACCTACTGTGATCCCCCGTGATGCTGGCAATTACCGAAGGCTTAGGAGAACGAACGTTCTGAGGGTGTCCCGTGTTGAGTGTCGGGGACCGTCGCTCTCCCTTAACCCCCCACCCCTCCCCCCCCCCCCCCTCCTAGTCATGAATACCTACTTCTCCACACGGGGCACGTGTCCCGCCTTCTCGATATTCATATTCAGTGTTGTTCCTCCCTGCATGCCCTTCGGATTCCAAAAACGGACGACCCACTACCGGAAACAAGAAGTTCGATATAGCTAGGTACATTGTATTTCAATGGAGAATATATAGGCACCGTGATCAAATTATTGTATTCTAAAAAGTATCTGAATAGATCGATTTTGTAGTTCTGCAGCACCGGAAATTCACGTGTGTGAGAGTCTTGAGAATTTCGACGGAAAGAATCCAGATCATCTATATATATATTTAGATGCAAATAAAATTTGCAACATTTTTGAGACTATCGAATATCAAGGAGCCAATGTTATGGAATTTTTGTTTTTTAATTTTTGTGGAGTTAAACTTTTTTCGGATATTTCTAGGTGTATTTTCAGGATTTTAATTTAGGGAAGCGTTATTTGCTTTCATTCCCTCATTTCTTAAAATTATATTTATGCATATTTTAACGACCTAAGTTGTACAATTTTTGTAATCAGAAAATTATGGTTTGTAGAAGGATTATAATTTAATAAGGATTTTATAAATTATAATAATTTTAACAGATCAAAAAATGATCCTCAGATTAAGGAGAAGTACACCCATTTTAAGTAAAAGAACGTGGTTTTTTTTAATTGTAAGATTCCGTTGCTCATTATTTTTCAATTTATCTCCTACTACAATTTTTTTCTATTCAAACTTGGAAATTCTTTGATATAATCACCGTTTAATTGATAAAAAAATGGAACACATGTATTTCTTTTAAATGAATGTACCTTAAGTGATTTTAATAGCTAAGTCGACACTACCCTCTTAATAACGCGGAACAAAAATCGACATACGCGATGACGGCAACTTATCAGGCAAGTTTGTAATACACACTGTAGGATTAATGCTTTTTAGCATGTCATATTCCGACGAGTCATCGACTGAACCTGCGTAACAAGTGTCTGTAAGCAGTGTTCTTTTGTGATCGTGTTCTGTGACATGATGTTGCATCTCTCAAATTAAAAAAAAAAAAACTGCAGCCCCACATTAGATTATCCGATGGCTTTCGAATTTGCGCTCGGAATATTTGAAAGGTTTTACTGATTTGTAAAAGCGTTTTCTGTTAAGAATGTTTGAAAAATTATTGCAGCAATGAAATGGTAGGAAAATTTGGCCATTTATGAAAAACATCCGACAGTTGTAAAAGCAAAAGTTGTTGAGTTGAAAAAAATGTTTCATATGCGGTATAAAAAAAATCTTCCTGTACAATTGATTTTGACAAAGATTTTCTTTTACACGATCGATCATTAATATCTTAAGCTGCCTTTAATTAATTGTTCTCGACTGCATACCAGCTGTTACAATACTCTAATGAAAAACAAATAAAAGCTTGCGAGTAGCTGACATGCACGTATTTATAGGTGAATCATTAAGAGCGGCATTCTATAGTGCCTACAAGTAAAGAATCTCGGATCTTTTGAAACGTCGATTACTCGCGCACACACTTTGCTCAATGTCGAGTACAGAGCGTGGTACAGAAGCGCATCGACTAGACGTATTCCGCTCGTAATATACGTCAAATAATATTGTCCGGACCTTAGACTCGATCCTATAATGACGGGCTGTCAATGGCCAAGAGTAGACGATTTAGTTAGGGTTGCTCGTTCAATAGAAGACTCGTCGACGGTTCTGTTCGGTTCTGGTTGTGCGGGGGTGTCCGTTACGCGTATTAAGTTTCATTCTCTATTTCGTAGCACAAACAGGGAGGGTCAATATTATACGAGTGATTGAACGCGCACGACTCTTCCCGATTTCATCCCCCGTCCGCATGTATTTTGTTTGCATTTGTACTCCGATCGAACGACAGGTTTCGAAAATTAGTGCCAATTAAAGTCGTATATCCCGAAGGTTGAGTTGTTCTATGATCACGCGACATTCCGTCTGCTCGGGACGACGAAATATGTTGTAATGTTATGTCAATTTAGTCACAGTTTATATATTGCTTCCTCATAGAGAAAACTTTATGGTGAAATTTTTTTTTCAAAAGATTTTCATGGAAATGTGTTCAGAATGTCCCAAAAAGTCTAGAAAACATGTTCAGGATAAATGAATAAAATAACTGAGGCTCAAACATGTTCAGAATAAATGAATAAAATAATTGAGGCTCAAACATGTTCAGAATAAATGAATAAAATAATTGAGGCTCAAACATGTTCAGAATAAATGAATAAAATAATTGAGACTCAATCATGTTCAGGATAAATGAATAAAATAATTGAGACTCAAACATGTTCAGGATAAATGAACAAAATAATTGAGTCTCAAACATGTTCAGGATAAATGAATAAAATAATTGAGTCTCAAACATGTTCAGGATAAATGAATAAAATAATTGAGACTCAAACATGTTCAGGATAAATGAATAAAATAATTGAGACTCAAACATGTTCAGAATAAATGAATAAAATAATTGAGGCTCGAACATGTTCAGAGTAAATGAATAAAATATTTGAGACTCACAGTCAAATTTTATGAGACTTTGGATTTTTCGAAAAAAGTTTGTTCGCAATCTAGCTGCTGCAAATATTGAGTTATGGGGATTAAAAAAATGTTCAATCGTAGACAATTATCAAAGGATGGATGAGTTCGAATATCGTGAGGATCGGTTGAGAAATACCATTTTTATGATATTTTTAATTTTTCAAAAAAAGTATATTTGCGTTATGTAATTTCAAGGTGTCGGATTTAAATTTCTTTCGGTACCAAATTTGCTGAGAATCGGTCAACAGATGAAGATTTGGCAACGATTTTTTTTTAATTTATTTTTCTTATTATTTTCTAAAAACTTTTTCATATTATTTTCTATGCGAACGGACTATGAACGGATTAGTCTTTGGAACGCTTTTACAAAATAAAATTACTCGTTTTGCTTTCTCATAAAGGAAATTTCGTTGATATTTATAATTCACAAAGCTTCCTCTATGAGGAAGCCAAACACAAACCAATGTACTTCTTGAACAATGAGGAAGCAAAATGAAAATCCATTTGCACCCTTTTTATGCAGTTTAATTATTTTTCTCAGACCATCTCAGATATTTCTCATAATTAGTCTGACTATAAAGCAGTATTTGCTTAGAATTATTCAAATTATTTTGCCAACAATTTCGAAGGTAGTTTTATTTTTGCTTTCTCATTAGCGAAAGCTTTTTCGTGCGACATTTTTTTAGATAGACACTCTGGATGGCCTGAAACATCGAGAAAAGTGGTTTACAAAAAATGTTTGCGTGGGCGAAAAAAATGTAGCTTGCAAAGTGAAAATCTAAATCTTAGAAACATTGAATCTTTATCAACTGAACTGAAATGTAGCACATAAGTATAACAAAGCTGCTATTTTGTTTGCAATAATTTACACAATAATCGAGACACCTGTTCAAATGTTATTAAACTTTGTATTTAAAAAAAAACCGTATGCACTCTAGTTTCGGATTTTTCGCTGTAGAGGCAATTTATTTGCAAATAAAGTAACGATATAAAAGTCAATTAATATTTGAACCGAATCGATAAATAAGTTTGGTGTTTTATAGAAATTTAAATTTTTCGAAAATTTTATATAGCTGCATTATACATATTCAATTTTATTTAAAAAAAAAAAATCACGATTAGAAAATATATTTAAAAATATCACGATGATTAAAAAATTGCATTGCAGCATATAAATCCACGTTCATATAGTATAAAATGCCGATTGATTTTTTTGGATCTAGATATTAGGGAGAAGAAGAAAATCTCAACATTTCAGAAATCATGATTTTTTTTTAGCGATGGTCATTGAAAACCCCCGCAAAAAAGTCTTCGATAGAAATACCGAATTATTTGCGATCGCTCAGGTTGCGTCTGCTTCCAAACAGGAGGGTTTCAATATCGGAGCGTCATCTCGATAATGCACCGTGTGTCAGGCATCGAGGATTTGCATATCGTTGACGCCTTGCCACGACCGAAACATTTGCGTGATAAAGAAGTCTTCGCTAAGTAGATTGGTCTAACGGATGGATAGCACTATCGGATCTGATAGCCAGATCAAAGTTCCTGATTGTTATAATCGTATTAAGCGCAGCCAGTGTGAAACGACATCGGCTACATTGAAAAAATTCTTCGCTCCAGTCCTTAAATAAATTTCATATTTATCGGTTGGCTGTAAGCAAAAAAAAATATATTACTCTCTGAAAATGATAAAAACAGTTATAAAATATATTTCATATATTTTCATAATCGAGAATTATTTCTCATTTTAATTCGGTAAAAAGGTGATCGATGGGAAAAGCATTTTTATTATTATTTTGTAAATTAAATGGCTGTCCTTTTTCATGAAATTCGAATGCCACAAAATAATTTCGAGAAAAAATTTGTTTTTGTCGAAACATAATTTTAATAAAATATGTCGGTGACAATCTTCGATATTTTTCACCTTGAATACATGAGTTTAAAATTTATTTTCCCACAAATTTTGTTCAATCTTACGAAATTAAATTTTTTAAAATGTTCTTTTTATAGTCCATAAAAAAGTCATATTTTTATTTTTTTTAATTACAATTAGAGTAAACCGTTGTCGAAATATTTTAGTGAGAAGTAATAAATAATTCAAAAAGTCCTGCAAATATTTGTTTGAAAATTAAAAATTCGTGTCTCTGTTGGAATTATATCATCTGATCCTTAGACATTTTTTGGTTTTTTTTATATTATTTTTTTTGGTTTTTCATATATACACATACAAAATGACGCCTTTTTTAACAACAAAAAGATATCTTAAATATTTTTCTAGAAAAATTGAATTTATCAGCTCGATACATTTTTTTGTAAGCTACCATTTAAAAAAAACTTTTTTGATAATAGAACTTTCATACCAAGACATTGTTATTCTGCGATCTATAATTTTTTTAAAATTATTCAGTGCCTTAAAAACGTGGTATTTTCTAATATAATTAATTTAAAAAATCTAAAAAAAAGTTTACAGGAACCAAATGGTAGGAAAATTTGGCCACTTATGAAAAACATCCGACAGTAGTAAAAACAACAGTTGTTGAGTTGAAAAAAATGTTTCACATGCATTATAAAAAAAATCTTCCTGTACAATTAATTTTCATAAAGATTTTCTTTTACACGATCGATCATTAATATCTTAATCTGCCTTTTATTAATTGTTCTCGACTGCATACCACCCGTTTCCAATACTCTAATGAAAAACAAATAAAAGTTTGTCCTCCGTCTCACACAATTTATTTTCCCACAAATTTCGTTCAATCTTACGTAATTAAATTTTTTAAAAATTTCTTTTTATAGTCCATTAAAAAAATTCATATTTTTATTTTTTTTAATTACAAATAGAGTAAATCGTTTTAGTGAAAAGTAATGAATAATTCAAAAAGTCCTGCAAATATTAGTTTGAAAATATAAAAATTCGTGTCTCTGTTGGAATTATATCATCTGATTCTTAGACATTTTTTGGTTTTTTTTTTTTTTTTTTTTCTAGTGTCTGAACTGATATGGATTGCCTCATATATACCTCTGTATAGTACATTACGTACCAGAGGTTGAATTCGGCACGACAAGAAGATGCCTCACGTCCGTGAGCCAGAATATATTGTCCCTGTGACGTTGATTTGACGTAATTGGCACCAGGAAGGAGACGAGCGGAGCAGAAATGATTGGGATAAGCTGGAATAAGCCGGGATAAGCCATGCGTGGATTTGCCCCATCGTCGTCGGGAGTTTAAAGGGGGCCTACGAGAGTTCCTCGGGTCTACCGTACTGTACATCGTGTTAGGGGTGACTACACACGTCCGTACATTCGTATACATGCAGACTATCACTTTTACGAGCTTTTAAATTCTCAATCGTAGAAGCACGGTCGCTGTAACTGCAGACTCAACGTAATGTGCAATTGATCCTTAAATACTTTTTTATTTTATTCCGAATACCAGACTTTTTTGTTACCAAAGATTTAAAAAAAAAAAAAGCAATCGAGAGAAAATTCGGACGATTTTTGTCTTGGTACGTTTTTTTTTTCATATTGTCTACAATTATTCTTATTTTAAATCATCTTGTAGAATAAAATAATAATTGCATGCAATTTTATTTTTTTCCTGATACCAAACGATTTTCTTGCCACAGATAAAGAAAAAATATATCAATCGCAGAAAGACAGTCGACAATTTTTCCTTTGGATATTTCCAACAGCGCCACTGTTATAAAAAATCTACTATAAACTTCCATTACAAGTACTGGAAACTTTTATACATAAATTTGTATGTTAAATTTAATATACAAATACGATGTAAAATTCAAGTAATTTATTGTGATTTTTTGTGATTTTACTTAATTTGTGTATTACATTTTTGTGTATTACAATTGATCCTTAAATACTGTTTTATTTTATTCCGAATACCAGACTTTTTTGTTACCAAAGATTACAAAAAAAAAAAAAGCAATCGAGAGAAAATTCGGACGATTTTTTCTTGGTATGTTTCTTTTTTTCATATTGTCTACAATTATTCTTATTTTAAATCATCTTGTAGAATAAAATAATAATTGCATGCAATTTTATTTTTTCCTGATACCAAACGATTTTCTTGCCACAGATTAAGAAAAAATATATCAATCGCAGAAAGACTGTCGACAATTTTTCCTTTGGATATTTCCAACAGCGCCACTGTTATAAAAAATCTACTATAAACTTCCATTACAAGTACTGGAAACTTTTATACACAAATTTGTATGTTAAATTTAATATACAAATACGATGTAAAATTCAAGTAATTTATTGTGATTTTTTGTGATTTCACTTAATTCGTGTATTACATTTTTGTTCATTAAAAAAAAAAGTGGCAAGAAAATGTGCAGTATCTGTAATCGTTCGTACCGATTTTCCCACCGTGGAAAAAAATCCAGGTCCGAATATAAAAAATTGTAGAAAGAGATTCGTTTCATTCAACATAATTGAAAGAATATTTTTGACGTTTCAAAAATGAATCTTCTTCAAGAATTTTTCAAGCAGCGGATTGTTAATATTTACTGTCAGACCTTTTTCCACAAGACTTTCCATTTGTTTTACAGTACTTTTTATAATTCTATTGTGTATTGTCTATTTCATTGCAGGATTTGTATATATATATACACATCGGGGATAGCAAAGAGGAAAAGTGCTTTTACGCGTAATACGAACGTCAAACACTTTAACAGCCCCCAGCACTGCAAGAGCTATAGTTTCGTGGGAGCGGACACCTGAGTATGTGCGGGAGAATCCGATCAAACCCCGAACCCTCTATCCAGGCTTTCAGAATGCGTGGCTACGGTCCAGACGGGCTTCAGTGGAATCCGATAGAAATTTAGGTACGCCCTAAGGGATTCTTGTTGGTGATATATCTGTACCAGAGATCATTCTCTCGTAGGTGATTTTTAATTTTCAAGCTTAATATTATTTAACATCTAATATTATATTTTTTGGAAATTTATTTATCTTTCTGTCTCGTTCCCAAAACCAAAACCAAATAGAAGGGCCTAAGCACCCCCCCCCCCTCCCCCCCCCTTTCTTCAGGAACCATAAAGGTGTAAGTCCTCAGTCTAGAGTCAGAAGGGCATAAGTCCTCTGACCAGAATGTTCTCCAAGGGTAGGTTTCCCTAAGGGGTTCCCTATAGATATGGGGTGTTTTCTTAGGGATTGAGAGTTCACTAAGGATAGCAGGGTTTCCTAAGGACAGTTGGGTTCCCTTGCAAAAGAGACTCACTCTGTTTCCTTTTCTGATGTACTCAATTGGTTCTTCAGGTTCTCCTATGATTTGAAATTATTTGAGAGCTGAGAAAAACATTTGATCGCGTAATTTGTTTTGCGACGAACAAGAATTATCGTCTTATTTTTGAAAACAAAGAAAATAAAGTCTTTCAATCTATTGCTTAGATTTGAAAGTATTGATAGATTTTTTTTGCAGGGTTCATCCTCGAAGCCAATTTATTTTTGGTGACTGTGCGAATACTATTAAAATTGAATATTGATATTCCTGTAATATGGGAGGCGTTTGTTTATTTGTAATTAATTAATTTGGGGGCAGATTTTTGTTTATTATTTTTTTTTTTTTTTTTTTTTTTTGTTGTATGCATTTATTTTCCCAGACGCAGAATCTCTGAGGTTTATTAAAAATTGTCGTCAACCTGGTTTTTCAAGGGATGGTAAGGATCGATACTCGAAATATGAACCCTAACTGTTAACTGTGTCACCGCACATGAAGGATCGATGGTAGAACCCGATTTCACGGATCTTTGTGTCAGATCGTACGAGTCCCAAGTAGTTATATTGACAAAGGGGTAGAAGCGTAAAATTTGAATAAATGTGACTGCGGTGAACGAGACAGTGCCGGATACGGTAAGTTAGAGGTAACATGCTAATTTAAAACCTAACACTCACCCTTACGCATGTGAAAATTATTGATTTGCCATGAGTTGTGAAAACTCAGTTAAAAAAAAAAAGATCTAAAAAAGTTTTCTAAAATTCAGATGATATAATTCCAACAGAGTCAACAAATTAAAAAAAGAAATTGGATGAGCTTGTGAATTACTTACTACTTTTCACAGAAATTAAAAATATATCCCGAAAACTGTTTACGCTATTTTCTATTTAAAAAACTGTAAAGATGCAATTTTTATGACCTATAAGAAGAATACTGTCAAAAATATTTGCAAATTCTAATTATCGAACATTTTATTCAACAGGTGACACATTAAATTTAATATACAAATTTATGTAAAAAAAAAAGATACACCAAAATTTCTAGAATTCAGATGATATAATTCCAACAGAGTCAACAAATTTTTTAAAAAATTGGATGAGCTTGTGAATTACTTACTACTTTTCACAAAAAATAAAAGTATATCCCGAAAACTGTTTACGCTATTTTCTATTTAAAAAACTGTAAAGATGCAATTTTTATGACCTATAAGAAGAATACTGTTAAAAATATTTGCAAATTCTAATTATGGAACATTTTGTTCAACAGGTGACATATTAAATTTAATATGCAAATTTATGTAAAAAAAAAGATACACCTATACTTGTAATAGAAGCTTACAGAAAGTTACGAAAATTTAGCAGTGATTTATATATGAGGCAAAACACGTCAAGTGGGCCACCCAAATTTTTCATGTCAACAAAACGTCCTGAAATTTATTCAGGGTATTGGTCTGGTTGAAGGAAAAACGTAGGAATTTTTTCAGATTTTTTATTGCATTATTCCAGCTATTAAAAATTTCTGAAAATAATTATTGTTTATTTTTTTTTAGAGGGGAAAATGTGGCAACTTTATTTCATTGAAAAATAGCATAAAAAAAAAATCGGAGAATTTTGCTGAAAATCCAAAATTTGATATTGTTACGATTTTTTTCAATGCCTGGAATATGCAATAAAAAAATTTGAAAGAATTCCTACGTTTTTTCTTCATCTAGATCAACATCCTGAAGAAATGTGAGGACGTTTTGTCGACATGAAAAATTGGTGTGGCCGACTTGACGTGTTTTGCCTCCTATACAATGAAAAAATAAAACGACTAAGAAAAGTGCATCTAAAAAATGTACTTTTCTCAAAAATTTTCAATTGCACAAGATAAACGACAACGATTGTTGTACAAATTAATTTTTTTTTAAATACTTTTAACAATGTTTCTAAATTTCAGATCCGTTTCTTGTATCACCTATAAAGTTCGCACCCTAATTGTACACGGCCGAGCAAACTGCATTTAGAAATTGTAGAAGGAACGTCGGTCGGCTTCTCGAACTGTCGAAGGGTTAGCCCTTTCGTGTAAAACGCACGCGTATTACGAGGGTTGCGCCAAGAGTCACGCCCGAGCCGTGCAATCGACTGGAAAACCTTGCCGGTTCTTTTTTTTTTTCTACGATGTCACCTGGTCCCGCTCACGCGTATTACTCGTCGAGAGGGTTGAGAAGAGGCGCAGAGAAAAAAGGTTCAGTCATAAAAACCTTTTTTTTTGTCTTGCTGTCGTGACTGGAAATTTTTAGAAACCATTATTTGCCATCATAACTATTTTGCTAATCGTCCTCTTGTTTTTTTTTTAAATGATATATCAACATTAATGTTTGGTTACTTCTTCAATGATAAAATTCATTTTATCTATATTTATAGAAATAATTATCACCAATATGCGTGCAATGAAAATTGTATATTATGAATAGTTTGGAAAAATGGGGAAAACCAATATAATTATCTTTATAGAAAATTTTTAATTCCCTTAAAATCATTTCACCGAAAATACAAATGGGATTGTAAAATGAGAAAAGGATTTTTATTTATCAATTTGCAAGTAAAAAGGGAACTAATATTTTAGTACTTTTAACGAAAAGTCTTCGTCCAGAAATTTCCACCTAGTCATTATTGACAATATTACAAGAAAAAAGATTATAAGTTTTAAGTTTTTAAATAAAAATACAAAAGTGTCTAAATAATTTGTGAAAAGTAAAATTGTATTTTCATTTTTCAAAACAATATTTTTTTTTCATGAAAAAAAAATGATATTATTTTACTGATTTCAGAAACAAAAATGCATCAAGTACAAATATTTCAGAAAAGTTATAACCGGATTTGTTACTTATTTGACAATATTATTTTCTACAACAAGTAGCCCTCCGACTTTACAAAATTATTTTTTCTTGTATACAATTTCACTGAGCAATATTAATTAGTATTATTGAGTAAATTGAAATTTTTTAAAATATCGGATTTACATTTTGTTTCTTTTTTTAATCACCTATCAAGAAAAATGATTGTACTTGCACAAAAGCTGCTGTCGTGGATTTAGAGCCCGGATCGAATGAAGAGCGTGAAAAATGCAGACATATGCAAAACACGCATAGATTACTCGATCCCCGGGACGATACACAGTGGTATCGCTGGATAGTATGTAAAGCCAAAGCACCCCTTCGTTGCCCCTTTGCAACAAGGTCCGGCA
The DNA here is from genome assembly GCA_964016905.1 of Perithous albicinctus. Lineage (NCBI taxonomy): Eukaryota > Metazoa > Arthropoda > Insecta > Hymenoptera > Ichneumonidae > Perithous > Perithous albicinctus. Next base: position 8,123,127 of record OZ024688.1, read on the forward strand.
TACTATTTATGAGGCTGTTTCGGTATAGCATGCAAGACACTGCTCGCCTGCAGTGTTAATAGTTTTCGTTAAATCCTACGCGACTAGTAGCGTAGGAACACGTGCGTATTTATCGTGATTTATGGTTCTCGTGAAACGTAGTGCCTACTGCATTCAATAGTCACGCACCACCGTTGTTTTGCATTTAACGGGGGCGGGATACTACTTTTTTTACATTACTTGCACCACGCTCAATGCTGACTATAAGCAGATTCAATATAATATCTTCGCAATTACTATGTCGATGGAACACTTTGCAATACATGCCGTTAAAATTGCACAACTCAATTAGTCTCGTTGAATCATTAAGTTGAATAATAGGATTTCAACATACGAGGTATTTTTTTTACGTTAGAATTAAAGTTAAATGTATTGCGTTGCAAAGTACATAAAAAATGTAACTTCTTATCCTGTATTTTTTTATTACTATTCTTCCCTTTCAAGATATATACAGTTTTAAAAAACAACTTCTAAAGTTTGGGGTGAAAAAGTCAAGAAACTCATTTTTAATCTCCAAAAGACATAAAAAATTAAACATATTTTTAATTTTCAATCTCTATTTTTCCGACATCATACCTGCCGCGTCATATTTTATCCAAGGCTTTTAGGAGTAAATATAAATCATCGGGCAACTGTGCTCACACCCCTTTACCGATTATATATTTTTACACGTCAATGAACAGAAGCATTTCTCACAATTGACTCCCGGCTGTTCGTTACAAGGAACAAATGCATTCTAGTGGAAATGAGAGGAACGAATTGACCCAACGGTGACTGCTTCTTATAAAGGGGTTTTATTTTAGTTTTCCATCTATACTGCGATTTTTTAAATTTGTTATCTTGATTATTTACAAATTAAATATTAACAAATAATAATATTTGTTTATTTGATAAAACGGCAAATTAAAATTAGTTTATACCTCGATCGGGAGATTAATTTTAATTAAGTTTAATAAGCGATTTTGTTTCCTCATAGAGAAAGTTTTTCTTTACACGACAAATTTTTTTCTCAAAATTATCATGTCAGTATAGCCAAAATGGTCTGAAACGTCGAGAAAAGTTATTTGGAAAAAGTGTCGGGCTGTGTGTGTGCGCGTAATTTTTTTTTTTTTAAATACTATAACTCGAGAACGATTCAAGCAACTGAACCAAAATTTTGCACAAAACTTTAATAGAATGTGTCGTCGTTTCATACAGAATTTGATGAGAATCCAACGAAGAGTTTACATTTCAAACCCTTGGCTTTCTCATAGCGGAGCCAAAAAAATTAGGCAGCAATGTGCAAGGTTAGACTTCACAACCTTTTTTTTTTAAATAAAATCTGTAAACAGAAAACATAAAAATTAATAAGCAGGAATTTGCAAACAATTTAGATGGCAAAGTATGCAGACCGGGAATCTTATATTATAGACTTGCATACCAAGCGCGCGGGCGTTTCCAAAACGCGCAAACTATTCCATAGCAGCATTAATCCATGGGGTGCACTAATAAAATAAAAGAAAGAAACGACCCCCTTGGTGGAGGCACATCTGTGCGCGGCAGGTCAAGGAACGCCGGGGCTCTTTGCCCTTCGCGTCCTTTTTATTAATTTACTCCCTCGTACCGATTCCGGGCTGCGACGTATATCGAAACGCCAGACGAGGGTGGGTGGGCCGTCGCGCATAGTCGCCCTTACTGTTTATTGCCTAATTGGAGGCGGTCCTTTTTTTTTATACTATAACGATCCACATACTGGAGGTATATACAGTGTATGGTAATTGTTACGAGTCTACTAAAGCCTTTAGCGACAGGTGCTGAACATGCCCTGTGAAAAATTCAAACACCCTCGTTACATGGTATTGCAGATATTCGACATTTCAAATTATTCTCAGTTTTTTAAATTAAATTGATCTAAGAAAAATCTTATTCAAATCTAATCACTTTTTCATTATTTTTGGAGATTTTTTTAATGAATTCGAAATCAGAGAACTCCGTAATTGATTGTAAATTTATAAATTATTTTAATATTTTTTTAAGTTTATTTTTATTTATTTTAATGTGAGTACTTTGTAAAAATAAAAGTAACACTTTTTAAAATTCATCAAAAACAATTTTTTTGTCTTTGTGAAGATTATAATATATTTTTTTTTAACTACGACAATTTTTGTTTGCCAAAATCATTTTTTTTGTGGATATTTATAAAGTTTCGTCACACATACATCCAAAATAGAGTTACAACAATCCTATTGCTTCATTATTTTTTCCGTATTTAATTTAATATTAATTTTGTTAATTTTATTTAAAAATCACGAATGAATTTAAAAAACGTATAAACTTTAAAAAGATAAATAAAATATCCATGACAATTTATTAAAAAAATGCCATATAATAAAGAGGTAATAATTACTTAAATACAAAAAAATAATAATAACAATAATAATATCAAAGTATATGTGAAATAAAAAATCAGAGACTAAAATAAATAAATAAATGTAATGGTAACTTTTGATAAAAGCCCTTTTGCAATTTAGAATCTCATGCATTTTCTCAGTTAATACGAACTTGTTACGAGTGTTACCAATCATCTATATTTCATAGATGACAACGTTCATAATACATATAATATAAGTGCATCGAGTGTATCTACTCGGCGAACCGGTATGATATAGGACACTAGTGCTGAAGGGCTGCATTGAGCGAAGGCGGTCATCTGTGAAACACATTTAGCTTGTTGGCACAGCGAACGCGACGGGGCACAGCGAGCGCCCTGCTCTTTCTACACGGACTGTGCCTAACTGGTGTCCTATACGCGGTAGAGCCAGCAACGGCAACGCTATACGTTACACCTACTTCAACAAGGCAGAGGCCGCGTGATCGTACCGGCACATCCAGTGGCTGAGTGCGCCCCTACACGTGCACCGTTCACGTTACCGTCACGCATGGCTTCGCTCCAAGATCGACCTACAACACAATGCTATACATAGGCAATAGATACATCGATATAACTGATGAAACGAGTGCATATAGTACGATCTCCGACATTGCCCAGTCTAACTTAGGCATTTTTATTCAATTATTAATTAATTACTTCTATTTTACTTTCGCCATTTTGGTCACTCGCCTACTTTCACCGTTTCACTTTTTGGTCATTCCCAATTTTCACCGTTTGACTTTTTTACCGTTCAGTATTTTGGTCACTCGCTATTTTTTTTACCATTCAATGTTTTGGTCATTCGCCATTTTTTTTAACATTCAATGTTTTGGTCATTCGCTATTTTTTTTACCATTCAATATTTTGGTCATCCGCTACTTTTTTTTGTTACCATTCGACCGTTTGGCGTATCGCCATTTTGATTTATCGCCGTTCGATATTTTGGTTACCTGCTAAAAAATGTTTTTCCTCGTCAATTTATCAATTTATATATATATATTGAACGAAATATACCTAACCTTTGCTGTATCATTAAGGGCCTACCTTTGCCGATTCACTGATCTCAGGTGTCGGTGCTTCTTTTTTTCATCACTGTTCCGTTTCTAAGCTCTGCTCTTTCCCTCTCCTCTCCTCTCTCTCTCTGTCTACATTTAGCAATGTGCTGATTCTCCAAAGTGGACCCTTCGAAGTTTGAAGCCCCATTAGCAGAAGCCGCTCTGTTATTCCATAAGGATCCTTTATCCCGACTCTTTGAGCAGAGTGACCGATTCTCATACAGCAGATTTTTCAATCTCCCAAGTATCACCATCATTCTTGTGTTATACATATTTACTGAAATGAGATGCGCCCTCTATCACGCACTCGAGAAAGCTTAAGACTCCGATGACAACATTATACAGAGTGGGGAACATAAACGGAGACAGATGCAATCGTCCTTCTCGACTCGAGTGTCAAACTAATAGTCGAGTGGCAGGGTAGAAAAAGAGACGGTCGAGTCAGTTTTGCTTCTGTGGCTCTCTCGACACTCACCTCTGACTCTCGCAGCACGCTTGCTTGCTATACACAAAGTTTGTATATCAACACGACGTGACTGTTCCCTGACTCGCGTCGAAAAGGCAAATAAATTTACGACGTTCACGGTTATATTAGACTTCGAGAGCCCTCTTTGATATATCTATTGCTTTGTGATTTTATTTTCGACACGTTCTACATTTTTTCTTGTTCTTTCGGGTTATAACCATTAGCTTTTACAGTGGTCTAATTAGTATTCAGTCTCAATGGAATCTAGGGTAAAAAAATGGCCCAAGAAAAAATAGAAAAATATGTGATTTTACATTTAAAGCCCAGTTTCATATTTTTCGGTTTCGTTAAATTTTCTTTTACAACGTTTCATATAATTTCAAGTATGCTAAGATAAAAATCTCGAAAAAAATAATTATGTTTATAACGAAGCTTCCTTTATGGGGTCGCAATTTTATTTTCTTTGCTTTAAAAATTTTTATACTTTGCCTTTAAAAAAAAAGGTAAATTAAGTATAATAATAATAATAATTAGTATTCAGTATAAATGGAATCTAGGGTAAAAAAATGGCCCAAGAAAAAATAGAAAAATATGTGATTTCATATTTAAAGACCAGTTTCATATTTTTTAGTTTCGTTAAATTTTCTTTTATAACGTTTCATATAATTTCAAGTATGCTAAGATAAAAATCTCGAAAAAAATAATTATGCTTATAACAAAGCTTCCTTTATGAGGAAGAAAATTTCTTTTCTTCTCTTTTAAAAATGTCTATACTTTGCGCATAAAAAAAAAAGTTAAATTAAGTATAATAATCGCTGGTATAGATTGCGCGTGTAAAATATAGTGCCTCGTGATATAATCAAGTAAACAGCGTCCCTAAGCATATAGTTTTCGAATGTCTACAGTGGTCAACGGAGCGCGAACATGGATGTTAGGGGAGTGCGTGGCATCGGAAAGTTTTGTATACAAGCAAACGAGAAAGACGGAGATAAAAAAAAATAAATAAATAGCATTTGAAAGAAAAGGGAGAGCTGCCGAAGAGACGGAGACAGAGAACATTTGTACCCCTGCTGGACGAGCACGAATTCACGCGCGTTTGACGCCTGTGTATCGTTTTGTATTTGTAGAAACACTGTTATTGTCCGTAGGAGTGAGAGATTGGAGAGTCGAGTCGCCCGTCGTGAACGACCCGACCCGAGCCGTTCATCGCATCTGCCTTCGATTTATTTCCAATCGTAATTGATGACTCTTTTGCCTTCGGGGACCTTTAAGAGCGACTACCTAAATGCGACAGTTACTATAATATCACTATACACTCTACCCAAGTGCCAAGGAGGGAAAAAAAAAAAAACAGATTTTCGAGTGGCCACACACGTATATCAGTGTATAGGATCTTGTATTATTCGAGAGAGCTCAAAAGCGTGCAAAGCACTCGAATACCAACACAGAGAGAAGCCTGTACTTGAAGACGGTAGGAGAGGAATAATAAAAATGGCGAATTGGCACGATCATAAATGATGTATCAAGAAGACGAAACACGTCCCTTGTTTGCTCTGACAGTCGAGCACTTTAGAGGAGAATTGACAATATCGTGGCTGATTTCTTTAGTAGGAATTCGGAAGGAAAATTGGGAGAAGGGTTTGCTAATACCAATTATTGTGTCCTCATTACGTCAATGTTTTGGTGCTGTTGATAATTATAGCGGTTCTACAGAAACCGACTCTACGATAGGTCACATTGTTTTGTTCAACCAATCAAACTGCACCGTTATAGATAGAAATATCTATTGGCGCATGTTGATTGGTTTGTGAGTTAGTGATGGTGCAGAATTCGGATTGTTATGATTTTGCCCGTGTAAAGTATTGCTGTCGTGAATTTTGCTCGATTAGAATATTGCCGCGGCGTATTTTACGATTGTACAGTTTTGTTGTGCAGGTTTCGCTTGCCTAGAGTATTGTATAACAAATATATGAGGCAAAACACGTCAAGTAGGCCACCCCAATTCTTCTGGTTGAAGAAAAAACTTAGGAACTTTTTCCGATTTTTTGATTACATATTCCAGCTATTAAAAATTTCTGAAAATAATCATTGTTTATTTTTTAACGCCAATACTACGGCTCGCATAAAAAAATCATAAGAACATCAAATTTTGGATTTTCAGCGTACTTTCCAACAACATTTTTTGCAAAATTCTTCGATTTTATTTTATGCTATTTTTCTATTAAATAAAGTTGCCACTTTTTTAGCTGGAATATTCACATTTTGCTCTTTGAAATATCTAGAATCTTAGAAAAAATTGGCATGATGAGTGGCAATTTCGCCCCAGATTTAATTAATATTTAATATAATAATTTAGATTTTGTTTTATTTCAGAGAATAAAAATAGTATCTTTATTGTCTACAATATTATACAACAAATATAACATGTGAGGCATTCCACATGAATTTCCCTAGAAAAAAAAAAAATTCTCAAACATTTTCTAAAAATCACGTTTAGTGGTATCAATAGATGCACCAAATTTCAAAATTAAAAAAATTAATTTGCCGGAATATGCCATTTTTTTTATTCATTTCCCATTTAGTCTGCAATATCTCGGAAATAATTAATCGTATCGAAATCCGTAGAAAAAAAACGTGCGTCGAAATCTGAAAGACATTTGGAAATCCCATGAAAACAAAGATCAAAATTCGGCGATCACGTACAGACTTTGACGCAATTTTCTCGACGACGAAACCGGAGGTCTTCATATTAAAAAAAAAATTGTTTTTGCCATAAAATGTCGCCTAGAATTTACACAATTAATTGTGAATACATTTTTTTTGTTGACTATGGAAAAACACACATTTTCGTTTTTTAGTGATTTCGATACGATTCGTTTTCGAGGTATATTACAGATTAAATAAAAAATGGAAAAATTGAAATATTCTGGCAAAATTTTTTTTGTTTAATTTTAAAATTTGGTGCATCTATTGATACCACTAAACCCGACTTTTAGAAAAATGTAGAGATTTTTTTTTTTGATAACGAAATTTATGTACAACGTCTCATAAATAATATAATAATTCAGATTTAATTTTATTTCAGTAAATAAAAATGGGTAAATTTTGTGCATTTTTTGTACATTCGTTGAAAAAAAAAGTGATTCTTTTTCAAAATTTCACTTCAATTTCCTTGTTTTACGGAAATTATAGTAAGCACACGAAAATTCATTAAGCTTTGGTAATATTATGTATGCATTAATCAATGTTTCTCGGGACATAATTACAGGACGAGAGCTCGTGTCGGTTCAACGAGTAAGATGATAGCCTGTACGCGTAGGAATTCTCACAAGAAGCCATACACCGGCTTCGATCGACCTAAAGGGAGTGAAGAAAAGTACGTTGCTTCGAGCGAAGCTTCGATGAGACAAGAGGCCGTCCTGATGATGCCTCGATTTTAAAATGAGAGTGACGAGGAGGAGAGGAGAGGCGCCTGCACTGGGCGTGAGAAGATTTTTATGTCGCCAAAGCGTCACGTTCTCTCACATTGGACGGGTCTCAAGATATACATTTGTATATATATATATATATATGAGGCTCATAATATTATCGCGGAAACGACTTTCGTTCCGGCTATACTTCCTGTGGTTAGATATGAGCTATCGCTCTGACTAACTCTCGTTAGGAGATTATCAAACATTTTTTTTTCTTTTTACCAAACGTGCACATTATATTTAAGTTTGTCTTCTCTTTAAATATCCACAACTTTCTTAAACGTTTTCTGAATTATATACTGGGATATCTAGGTTTGAAGCAAAATATTAGCATACATTAAAGAATTAAAGAATTAAAGAAAATCACTTGCAATTGAATGGCAATTCACAATTTGTAATTACCGAATTTTCGATAAGTTATCTACAAATATTTTCTCCATACCACAATGTCGATTTTTTAAAAATAGGAATTAATATTTGTATTTTTAAATATAGGAAATGTGGATTTATGATATGGATTTTATTTTTGATTCGAATGATTTTCGCAATGAAATTTTTGATGGAAGTATAAATGTGGATCTAAAAAATTGGTTTTTCTAGCGCGAGAATATTTTTTAATAGTTGAACAAAAATCTGAAAGTCACTTTGCAAATAAGTCGGACATATCTTAAATAAAAAAAGAACAAAATGTACCACCCGATGTCGGCGTTGCCAATTTTTCTGGGCGTCTTGGTACTTTGAAACAAGACTGCCGCACATAAATTTAGAAATTTTTTTTTCGCATTTCTTGTCGGCGATGCCGATTTTTTTTTCAGGATCGTATTTTCCAAAACTGTTATATGCGCAGAATATTTGAAAAAATTGGCATTGCGAACCGTTTACAGCCCTTTGCTTTTAAATCTCGAAAGTTAATAATTATTTACAAAAGAAAAATCCGATTTTCGAATCCTTTGAATTCCATTTAAAAAAATATACTGTAGCTTCGTTTTTTATTTACCGATATTGTGAAAATTAAGTGGGTCTCGTTATCCTCGTAATTCCATGCTTTTGCAGCAAAATATCGTTTTGAATTAATAAATTAAATCTGAATACATTTTCTCCCTTACAACAAAGAACCTTCAAGTTTTAGATAAGATGAACCCAAAGTATCCGAGTGAACATTTAAAAAATATGTAAATTATCTCTAAAAAAAAATATTAAAATATTTGAAACGTAGCGTTAAATAAACGAATTTTTTTTATTGTTTGAAAAGATACTTTTTTTTTTAGTGGTTGAAAAGATTCGCTATTAATCTTATCTTTTGTAATTCAGTTACACCCAAAAACATATTATTTTGTCAAATTGCATTAGGATGGATAATGAAAATTCTTTAGCAAACAAGATTTGTTTAAAAGACGGATTTGATGTTTAAGTTGGTCAATAAAGGCGTCGACGCCTCCCAGCACGAGATCGAAATCAACCCCGTCGTTTTTTTTTTCTTCTATTCTCTAAATCACCAAGGTGAATTCGACGAAATCCATTCTAATTGATTTCCTCCGATCGCTTGAAACAATAAAGGGTGAAATACTGAGATCGGGGTAGGTGGGCTGATGCCGATGCTCCGTTCGTGAAACAGAGTATATATATATAGCGATCGTATCGTACCAAATAGTCTTGTACAGTAATCGTAGCAGTAGGGTGCATGCTAATACCGCCTGGATTTCTACGCTTCAACGCCCCGTCGTGCTTTTACTCGTGAAAACAACCCTCGTCACGAACCCGAGGGATGAGTAAATATACGCACACGCATCACGCGCGTCCCTACAAAAGTTCCGCGTGAATACACTACGAACGGCACGCGTTTCCTATATACTCTTTCTATCACGTTCTTATAGATGTCGAAGAAATCGATTTTCTGTCATTCATGAAATTCTTCCCAAATTCACAATTTAATTTGACGAAGTCTAATAAACATTAAGGTACAACTGATCATTTATTTAAAAGAAATCTTTATTCTTTTATAACATTTGTACAGGTTTTTTGCCAGAGTACAACAATTTTAGCTTTTTCTTATTTACTATAGAACTTAATTTTAAATTTAGGGACATTGAAAGACTAATCGCTTACCTGACTGTTAGTGTTTTTAAAGAATAGGTACTGTTGAACTATTTCAGACCAGTTTAAATAAATGATAATTTTACCAATTTCACAACAAAAAAAATTAAAAGCTACACTCATGCCAAAAGGATTTATGTTGAGCTTAACTAAAAAAAATTTGGGAATATTTGGTCTTCTGATTCTCTGTCAAAAGTGTGTAGACTATAGAAACGAAAAAAAAATGTGGGTGACCCGGATTACCGTGCTTTTGCCAACTGGCAAAAAACTGATTATTTTTGGAGATGTGTAATCGAATTCTAAATTCAAATAAAAATATTTGTCACTTTTCAGTACAATTTCTTCATATGCTTCTTCATATTGTTGAATGATTATACAATTCATAAGTTTAGTAGGGCTTAATAAATATGTATACAACTTTTGGCGACAAGAAATCTATTCTAAGTTTGTAAAAAAAATTATTTAGCCTTTTCGACGTGCAACGCGAAGTTTGACTCACGTGTATTATGAAACTAGACAATTTTATAATTGGCGACAATTTATCTTTCATCACTTACCGTGCCGTCTGTGTCATCGCTGGGGCGATTATTACATATTATGAATGGGTGATCCCTGACGCAGCGTTGAGTTCCGCGAGGCAATTGAGGAGTGAGGGAATTCATGCTGCATAGCCATGGGGTTTGTTAAAAGCTTCGTGATTAATGACACATACGATTTAACTAATGCCAATATAACATGAGATTCATACTCGTATAAATGTACATAATTTTTCCTATTAATTTTGCTCTTGTGCTTATTGACCAAAGGCTACTTTTGCCGCCGTGATGTTTAAGAAAAGACTAATTTATTGTATTTATTAGATTTACTAAAATGGAATCCAAATATAAATGACGCGACTGGAAAAAAAACAACAACATTGTTATATGAAAAAAAAAATGAATATCCGGTGATACATCTTGAAGATTATGTACTTTTTTCGTCATACCTGAACATCACACAGCAAGTATCCATAAAATATTTTCACGATTTTTTAAGTAAGCAAAAAAGCCTAAAAAGAATTGGCAAGTTTGTTGGAAAATATTAACGACAGAAAATTGAAATCAGTAGATTCGCCTTAAAAATATTTCATACTGGGATTATATTTTGTAGTCAATGAAATAAATCACAATACACAATAATCCCGTAAGTTGGAGAATCTTTTTTATTTTCATTCCAAGTTCTCTATAATACTATGCCGTACAATTTGTGTGAAAGAACAGGTTTAAATGATCGCTATCACAAATTTCACTTGACAGAAATATTTAATCGATAAACTCTTTACAAATATGTACAATAATATGTAACAAAATTCGACGATGTTATACGTACGAACTGAAGGAAAGACGTAGATAATATAGATGTAAAAAAAAGCTATGAAAAAAAAAAAAAAAAAAAAAACAGGACAAGTCAAAGTATAGAAGAGGAACAATTTAAAGAAAAAGAAAGAATAAAAAAGAAGAGAGAGAGAGTTAGAGTCGCGAGGCACTCGTTGGTCGTTGAATGCCTGGAATGGGGCCTGAATCATGCCGTTCGTCGTTTTTTTTATATATGCGAGTTCGTAGCCTCGTCAATCTCCATCTCGCTCGGCTAACAACGGTTCTTGTCATCCGGTCAGTCATTCCACACCGTGTCCAAGTTACCTCCTGTCGTATAATCGTTTAATAACGTTTTCTTTTTCTTTCGTCATGTAATTAGATCAATCGTGGTGGATTCAGTAAGCTCGGAGGCCAACTTCCAATTCATTGTGAGGCTCTCCACCACCAGGACCAGCTCCAGTCACGTGATGACCGTGATGCACATGATGATGATGATGATGATGGTTCAGATGCGGTGGTTGAACAGTACCGCTTCGATAGGCACGTTGCTTTTCGTCGAACAAACGCAGTCTTTCGTTATAACAATTGAGCTGAGCACGCAAATGAGCATCCTCTTCAGCTGCTGATTTTTCATCGTATTCAAGACAACCAACGCCGTCCAAACGTTGAAGATCGATCCATCCACGCCACATCACGCAAACACCATTCATTATCAAATGCGATCTTAGATGAACCTGAAACAAACGTAATAATCATTCGTTAATATCTTGTATATAGTAAACAAAAAATCAGAATTTTGCAAAATTGGAATGCTACGTTTTGTAAAACATAATTTTCTTCAATATTTAACAAATTCGTTTATCACTTAAAATATTATGTTTTTGTTAAGCTTACAAAATTATAAATAATATGTTAGCTTTTGATTTTTCATGATAACAAGAAAAATATTCTAATATTTACACAAAAATAGGACTTATAATCATTTGTTTGCATAAATGACAATAACAATATTATAACCCCTTTTTTTTTGGTAAAATTAAGGAAAAAATTGTAGGTATAAAGTTGTTGTTAAAGGTACAACAAAAATTAGTTTTGTTTTTTCCTACACAGGTTTTTGAGAAACGCACATTTTTCTTTCACGCATTGGTAGAAAATTTTACAATTTTTATATTTTCATGTTACATTTAATGAAAATATAATGACTGCTGAAAATAACGTTGTGTATAACAATTTTTTTTCGTGCTAATGGTCAATTTTTATCTGTTTTAGTTTGCGGTGAACTGGGTCCAAAAATACAGAGAGGATGTGGTGGGTTTTGGCTTTGTTCGAGAGATGAAGAGTCAAACATGTAATTTTCTTTTCTCTCTATTGCTCTCTCGCTCCTCCTTTTGCCCAGCATTGAGCCAAAAGCAATCTGCGTAATCGTCGGCTTGAAATAAGAATCGTTGGATCGCGGCGAAGCGAAGCTATACGCTACGAAATTGAAATGGGAAGGCGAACACAAAACGCACGCGGGTTAATGGGACGATTTGCTCAGTTTGTTGCACCCTCGCTAAGACTGACCAGCACGAATAACGAGTTACAAGACTCAAAATTATATTTTTATGTAACTTTAATTTTATATTGAATTAATTGTTATATGAAAAAGTGAGTTAATAATTTAAAAAGCATTCATGTTGTATTTAAACTTGACAAAAAAATAGATTTTGTAATCTTGTAGTTTAAAAAAAGATAAGTAATTTTTTTTTTTTGTCATTATATATAAAATATAATTAAACATATTAGAAAGAAAAAAAAAACAAAAAGAAGTATGACAAAAAAAACCACTGGTTTGAAGTTTTTTAAAAGTATGAATAGTCGTCGAGTTCTTAATATCACTATAAAAGTATGTACAGGGAAGGCAAATGTTACGTTGAAGAAAACAAGCTCAACAGTCCTGAGAATTCTCTTAAAGTTGAAGGAATCCAATGATCTAGCCAGGCTGACGAAAAAAGGCATGTTTTTTTTTCCTTCTTTTTCTATCATTCGGCTTTTGTCTCTTTTTCGTTCGACCACGAGCAGCAATACGCTCGGTTTCCGGTCACAGCAGAAGGTCTTCGAGGTCTTTGGGCGCCCCAACTCGAATCGCAATAGACACGCACCAGAACTCGAAACCTTTCTGAGTCGCGTGCGCGCGTGCTGAACCTTATTTCTCACAAAAAAAATTCACGTGGAGGACGTAGAAAAACGGGAGAAGAACGAAGACGTAATTGCAAATATGCTGCACGATAAATTTCGAGAGTTTAACGATTAGATTTTCGCGCCAATAGAAATGCAACTATGAAGCGACATTTTTCAGGTCTCTTCCAGGCTGTTTACGAACGTTTTTTGATCATTGCAAAATATATTCAAACAGTCGTAAGAAATAATAAATTTGAAAAGAAAGAAATTCTGAGTTTTCATACAATTAATTATTTACAATTTTTTTTTTTCTGCATCTGTGAAAGAAAAAAAAAACCACAAATCTCATGTGCATTTTTTAGACTTAATCTCAAAGTTATTGGAAATGCATATCAAATAAAATGTTGAAAAAAGTCATAACTATGAGAATAGAACAAAAAAAAAGTGAAACCTCTTAAAGAAAGATAATAATTAATTTTGAAATTACCTACAGCCAAAATATTAATTTTCTAATATTTCTCTTTTGTCATCTTTCTGTTAAACTTTGTATATTTTTCGTCGTCTGTTCAAATTTTTTTTTGTCGGAAATGATCAACCCCTGAAACGTGAAAATTTCAGTTTTCATTACAAAGGTGTTGAACATAAAAATGGAAATATTATTGCGTTGTACTCCGCTCGTACAGCTGGCGTTTTTTGGTCTTAACGATTGCAACATCTTTCGAACAATACGGAAGTCACGGTGGGACGCTCATTCGGATTATAATTGAGCGGCGGGGTGCAACTCTTGACAAGGAGGGAAACACCGAAACACAAATAATATTGCAATTCCTATTATTCGCAACTATATACTTGAACGCTTATTGAAATTTTCTAAAATTACCTTCAAATAAAGTAAATAAAGAATATAATTTTGTTCTCATTACTGTAAAAAAAAAAAAAATGACTCACGAAAATTAATACACTTTTATCGCAAGTTTTTCTGCATAAACTATATTAAAATAATAAAAATTAAAATATGCAAATGTGATGTAAAATTAATATAAAAATGTATCAATATAACTTTACAATTGTGTATTAAATTTAATGTGTCTTTTTAAGCAGAAAAAAAAAATTGATAAAATTAATTTCCCAAATATTTTAAGCAGCTTATTTCATCGATGAAACTGATGAGAGGTACAAGACATACGTGCACAGTCAACTCAAACGAGATGCGAGTCACGTAACGGGGAAAAACGTATTCTCCAAGCCGGATTACTCACTCTTCTTGCACGCTATACTTGTATAGTCTCTTTCGAGTCGTATACACATGTATACAAACTCGTGCAATCTTCGATCTCGCGAAATACCCCGACACGATTTACATCTCAATTTATACTTGGGATTTTTTTCTTTCTCCCAATGTTCAAGTCGTCATAAACCCCAGCTGAGGATATTTATGAAATGGAAGTTACAATGACGCGAATCATATTAGCTTCGTGACACATAATAAATTCTTAGAAATGTCGAAATATTCAGTCTATTTTAACATATTGTTTCATAAACTAGAATTAACATTCCGGTTTTTTTTTTTTTTCTAAAAATTTATCATTTCGTTTGGCTTATTTAATGCGATACTTTAAGAAAATTATTTTTTATTTATAGTTTATCAATTATTAGCAAATTTTTTAGATTCAGAAATCTTTTGTCTTGCGCGATAAACTTATTTTAAAAATGCCAAATATTAATTTATACTATTATACATTTTATTTGCCAATTTATGATAATAATAATAATAATAATAATGTCGAAAGATTTTAATTCATATTAATGAAATTTAAAAAAAATCTTTTATCCAAAATTTAATTTGAAATATTGAAAAAAAAGTAAATTTCAATTGTCACTTTAACAACAATTTACAAAAAAAAATTAATCTAGCTAATCCAATTAATGAAAATACTAATTTGAGTTATTTCATGGTGATGATAAAATATGATACAATAAAGAATTATAAAAAATCAATTATCCAAAATTTCATTTAGCACTATTTTCGCTGATTTAACACTAATTTGTTCAGTGAGCTGCATACACAGATTAAATTTGATGGTGGCTGTGAGGGACGTCGACGATAAAGATCAGCGCACAATTGAGCCGCCAGGTTGAAAGTATTTCAGTCTCGGTGTGTTCGTGTTGATTTTTTCTTTTTTTTTTTTTCTTCGCTTCCAAATGCAAATTAGTCGACGAAAGGGTTGAGCGTTACGCGACTTACAGTTTAAATATCGCCACGCATTATGACGATAATGGGTCACGCCCAGAACGAGTTGGTTTTTGCGCCTTCCTCAACAGCACTGGGCGCTCGGTTTGGCTCGCTTTCCATCGCGTGAGAACGTGACGCGAAAATATGCCCGCTAATAAACACCCGATATGAAAGGGTTGCTCGGCTTATGTCCTCCGAGTAATTAATTATCGTGTAAACCGGCAGGCCAGCGACTCATATATATGTTGATAGGCGTATTGTGCGTGAATAATCGGTTAAATTTGTCGATGTCGAAATACATACCGACGTTTAAACAATGGGAGCTGGTTAAAAAAAAAAAAAATGTTAACCAGCTTTGAGCGTACGTGTGTTTTTTAACGTACGCTGGTGATTAAACGTTTTTTGCTAATTGTTAAATCCATTTTTTAAAGCGTTTAGCAAAAATAATATTTGAGTATCTTAATTCTTGTTCAGTATAAAATTATATTTTAGTTATACTTTTCATTTTTTTTCATCTAATTATAATTTAAATAGCATACAGAAAAATGTTTGCTGATGTGGATATGAGGAATTTTAATAATTCTGGCAATTATGAGTGACAACTATCAATTTTTGATTAATATTTTTCAAACTATCAATTCTATTTAATAATTGAACTTAATGCAACTATTAAATAATTACGATAAATTTCAAAACATACTATTTTTAAAAAAGAATAAACTGTGCCTCAATAAAATTGATTATATTTCATTGATAGTTAAATGAAAAATAAAGCGAAAATAAAAAATCTGGCAGTTAATTAAAACTTTGTAATTGAAATAACATTAATCCACAATTTATTAAAACTTTATATGACTTCGAAAAAAAAATTACTTTTCATCATTTCTTTAATTACAATAAATCAAAAATTTTAGTATGTATATTTATATTTATACACAAAAAAAAATACAGTTGAATCAAGATCTGTGGTTCAATATATTCAGATAAATAGTTGACGAAACTTTTTTTTTGCCTCAATCATAATGTGGTCAGCTGAAGCAAATAATTATTTGACACAATAGATATTTAGTTTCATCAACTAAAGATTTATTTGAGTATATTCAACCGTAGATTTACTTGATTCAACTTTTTTTTTTAATGTACTATCGTCAGTTAATTTATAAAAATAATATAATATAATATAATACATTTAGTATTATACCATGCCGCTCATAAGGAATCCAAAACATCTACTTAGCGCCTTTTACTATAATTCGTCGACAAATATATACCTAACATATACATTTGCAGTTAGAAATGCACACTCAAAGGCTTGTTCTATGGGCGTGGCTCGTCGCCTTTTTTGCGCCCAGGTCCGGTTCAGACAAAAAAGCGACATTCGTCATCGGTGCCAAGCAGGACAGACAACCATAGGGTCAGTGAGAGGGGTTCTGTCGTTTTGTCCTCGTTCGTCCACCGACTGATTTAGAGGCAACGCCATGAAGCTATTGCATCCATAGAAGCAGCATCAAACAGCAGCCAAAATTGAACTCTGCTGATGTGGGCTGAGCTGCAAGCTGTTGTATATCCAACTTCGAAAGATGGAAAAGGCCACTTTGAAGAGTTTCAACGACGTTGAGTCAGAATTTTAAACTTTGGGTTTATTCAAGAAAGAGTTTGCACCGTGTTGGTGATATTTCCAGGAGAGAGAAGGAGAGGAAAGAAAACTGATGTCACCCTTGGGACCAGAAGCATCACCTGATGACGTCCGGTGACTAGATAAAAATGATTGTGTTGCTGGTTATGCTTCTTAACGCCAGTGAAAGATTTTTTAGTTTGCTGAAACAAGGGCAAAGGTTTTAATTATTTTTGAATACCTAACAGGCGAAAATTTCGAAGATGAATTTTCTCAGATGGTGCGAGAGAAAAAAAAATGCTAACTATAAATAAGGTGAACTGTCCTATGAATGAAGTCGGGTATTTTCGATGGCTTTTAACTTTTATAATTGAATCTACGATTGAGAAATGTAAATTATGAGTTAAAAATTTGATAAATAATATGAAATAATAAACTTGTGTCGATTTAAAAAAAAAACGCCTGCAATCTTGTAAATTCCTTATATGCAATCAAACACAAACGAGAATATTGTTTAATTTGGACAGCTGTAAAATTTTGTACAAGAGTTACGTTTAGAAAATTACTTGGAGGTGAATAATTTCAGTCTTGCAACAAAATCCAAATTTTCGGTCAATCCTGAAGTGGTTATAATGTATATTTTTCCAAACTGCAGTTTCAATGTTTCATAATTTGTTTAGATTAAAAATTCAGATCCTATTTAGACGCTAAAATTATAGAAGTGCAACTTTTTTCATGTGCATTTTATGTACAAAAGTTACGTTCAAAAAGCGACTTTCAGGTCAAATATCTCAGCCTTGGAAATATTAATCTTACGTAGATCTTGAATATTATCACTTTATTACAAAATGCACACCAAACCTTTCACTTTGGAAAATAAAAACTAATGTGAAAAAAATGTTATAGACTATTTAAGGGAAATTCATTTGATAATTTTCAATGTTGTATTGACGACAAGACGAGAACGAACTCTGCATAGAGGTAAAAAACAGGTGTGCTGGCAGGAAAAAAAAAGAACTTTGCAGATATCACGACAGGGAGGACGCAGCCCCTCTCTTTATTATCCAGATTCCGATCTCTTGTAATTATTTCTCGTCATGGGGCGCACCGACAATGCTCAGCACGTGCTACGTACGTTCACAGTGCATTCTTTATCTCCCCTCGCGAGGTCATTTTCATTTAAAACAATGAGCACGAGCCATGGGGCACCGCGACGTACCCGAATCCAACATACACACGCGTCTATATATTCATACCATGCTATAAAATAAAAAGAGAAATCGGGCGCGATTGAAGCTCTGATTTTGTCAACCCACAGCTCGTTATTTCGATTCTGGACTTGAAACCGGCGATACGGTGTTTTTTCAATAGCTGCAATTTTTTTTTTAAACATCCAGTAGACTTGTTTTGATTTCATGTAAATTAAAAAAATTATATTTAAATATATTCCAATTAAATATTCAATTAATATGTATTTCAGTGAAGTGGACTTTTCTTCATGTTCAAGAAAAATGTACTTTTCACAGAGAGCAAATTTTCGTTAATTGAAGAAAAAACAAATTAAATAAAGAAATTTCATTGATTTCACTTCATCTTTTTCTGGGTTTAAAATTAGCTCAGCATTATCATATGCTCGATTTTTAAAAATTATTTTAATTATTTGTAAACGTTGTTAAAGAAAAAGCAAAATCTCATTGCTGGTAGTAAATTTCAGAGTGTCTCTAAAATAGCTTTGAAAAAAAATCTCAAGTTGCAGTCCAGCAGTCTTTACAACGACAGGGGGACGGAAATAAAATCTGATAATCTCCGAGTCGTGGCTTGGACCATATCCTAGAAGCTTCGGACGTTGAATCCTTTAAGCTTCCGCCAGAGAGGCTGAAGGATAGAGGACCCTCGGCAGTGCCTCTGGCTTTTTGTTCGGGCCTCTATACCCAACGTGTCAGAGATTTACGACCCATTAAGCACTAAATTTCTAGTCGCCGGCTTTGAAAGTGCATTTGTTGGCTCTCAACGCGCACTCGCTTGCCGCCTCCGGGGTTGAACACTCAAGCACGAACCTTCGAAACCTTCAATTGTTCTAATGTTACGAACATAACATTTTAAACGTCCCTACAACAGATGCTTTTCAAATTGTCTGCGCTTCTGGTTTTAGGTATGTATATATAAGTCAAGACGAATAATTGTCTAAGTTACAAAGATCAAAGATTCAGGACATTCACAATTTTCACTAAATTGAAATTCCACAGGATTTGAAATCAGTAGCTCACTAGCAGAATAAAGACTACGAATAAAAGCTGGATTTTTTTTTTAAATAACTTCATCATGTAACAGATTTAGCAGATTGAAACTCTCTGGGTAATCAAAATTCTTCTGTAATCTGGAATGCTGCTCGTTTCCTGGCAGTTGAGCTGCAGTTTCGTAGAGTTTTAAATGAGGCAATGATTTTTTTGAACGCTTTTTAGTTGACTCGTCTAATGTTTATTAAAAATTTAATCATTCTTTTTTACGTCTTCACAAAGAAAGCTTTATTTTTATGAAGAAAAAAAAAACGTTAAATAAATTTACACTAAAACAGGTCTACAAGATTAAAACTGTGGGGTTCATAAAAAATACTCCTTAATCTGGGATGATGGTTACTTCCTGTTTTGAAATTTCATACAGTTGGAAATATGGTAATGTTTCCCATTTGCAGTATTTTTAATTAACTCGTTTTAATTTTTATTGACAAGTTAATTACTTTCTTAGCCGTTTATATATTAGTTTGTAGCCATGTGGGCATAGTTTGCTTTTTTTATCGGAGATATTTTTGAATTTTCCACCGTCTATTTTTTGGAATTTTTTATCTGGGCCATTTTTAGAGGATATTGTGACGTGGAGCTATTTTTTTATGTCTTCATAGAAGAAACTTGGTTTTCGTTAATGCAATGTTTACTATTTAAATGATCATGAGATGAAATATGAAAATGGGTTATCGAAAATTGAATTTCGAGATCCAATATGATGTTAATGCAAGCAAGGTTTGATGCCAAATTTGGCAAGCCAGACTATTAACAAAATGGCGGGTTAGCGTCGCGGGGTATCGATCGCAATGGCGTCGAATGGTCGAGGCGTGACCCCCCTTTGGCTCATCGCGTCGTTACGTACACCAGTGCAAAAGCCCTCTGTACTTGCGCGCGTCGAACAGCCCGTAAGAGGGTGACAGACCTTAAGAGGGTTCCGCCGGTACTGGATAATTACGCAAGGTCCCCAATAACTCCAGATCCTCGTAGCTGAGACAAATGGTACATAAACTATTTAAATGGATTCTAAGCAAAATTTAAATGTTTGTTTTTGTCACCTACAGTCAAACTGGCCCATTAAATTTTTCATTTATTTTTAAACAAATACCAGAGAACGATTTCTTTTCCACAAAGTACCATATTTTGTGAAACCCACTCGCAAATTTTTAGTAACAATATTGAAATCATTTTTTTAAGTATCTTTCTTTTTGCTTCCTCATAGAAGAAGCTTTGTTTCGTGAATTTTTTTTCCAGATTTTCATGTCAACATACTCAGAATGGTCCAGAACAAAATAAAATTTTGTTCGATACTCGTGCGAGAAATATTTCCTGAACTCGTGTGATTCCAACGCTCACCTTCGGCTCGTGCTGCAAAGTCACACTCGTCAGAAATATTTTTTTCGCACTAGTATCGAAATGTACTGTTATTATATACATCGGCCTTGAAAAAACACTGATAATTATGCACCTTTGCCTCAAAATAATAACGTATGCAAAAAGATTAACCGAGTTAAAAAAAAAATAAAAAGAAAGTGAAAAAAGAAAATGGAAAATTGCCACCCGCAGTGAACCTGCACAAAGTGACTTAGCTGGTTGTAAAAGATATGAGAAGGTGCAGAAGAAACGAAGGTCTGAGCAGCAAACCTTCATTCCCTGACCAAGTCATTCATGAGACGAGTCTGGCTTTCATGTACATTACAACGTTACCGACTCTCGAGCAATTCCAAGTGAATTCCCGGAAGGTCCACGACTGACCAAACAACAGTGGGAGGGTCAATTTCCAATTTGTTTGCCAGCTATTTGGGAATCACCTCTCTAGCCGGCCTATACTTTTCGCATGCCGACTATATGCTTAGAGCATTATCCTGGCGTAACGCTTCATGCATCTTGGTGCTAAGGACCTCCCGGAGTGCGAACATTATGGCTAAATTGCTGGACCAGCGTTCTACCGGAAAACGAGAAACTCGAAGCCGAACAAACGGCATCAACGTGAGTATCAATTGTGCCAGTGATGAAACATCTCTCGTGAATCGGATGGACGATTCTGGCTTTTTTTCCCCTGTGACTCGCAGTTTCGCCCTTTCGTCCGGATATTCCATTGAGACTGTTTCGAATCTTCTCGGTAATCTCATAAAAACTGTAGTGGAACATATTGTCTGCGAGGGAAAAATCTCTGTATTCGTTAACTGAAAATAATAGATTTATAAGAGCTCATATAATATAGCTCAAAATATAGTATATATATATATACTATATATATATACTATATTTTGTAACTACTGTTACGATTATTATTACTTTTACTTATTTTTATTAATAATTAATAAATGATTAATTATTAATGAAAAAATTAAAAGCTAATCCAACTATAAAAATCGTTGCATCGAACAACGATTAATAATAGTCACTTATACAAAATAATTTTTTTTATTTCATTTGAAAAGTTTCCTTTTTGTAACTTCGATCTTTTTTTGCGTTAAGTTTGAATAATATGAAAAATATTTTGTAAATTTTGCGAGTTTAGAAATATATTTTTTTATTAGTTGTAAAAAAAAAAATGTTTTAAAAGTTGCAAATATTGTTTTCTAAATAAAGAAAAATATTTGTTAAACGTAGATGGACATTTTATTTGTTGTTAAAATCACAAAAAATATTTTGTAAATTGGAAACAAAACATTTTTTTCTAATTTATAGTCGCACTTTATTTCTTTGTAAAACTGGAAATTGGCAAGAAAATATTCTGTCCAATTAATAAAAACTTTCTGTGATTATTTTTGGAAAGTTTGTCGAAAAATCACACAAATTTCAATTTTAGTTTTGTACTGCTGATTGAACTTTCCTTGAAAAAAGAAAATGGTAATATTTTACAATTTTATAAATTTAATAATAATTTTACAATAAATTAGATAATTCCCTCGATTCTGAGAGCTACGACAACAATGGTTGCATCGAACAAGAATTAATAATAGTCACTTATACAAAATAATTTTTTTTTCTGAACGAATTTTATATTATTTTATTTGAAAGATTTCTTTTTGTAACTTCGATCTTTTTTTTCGTTAAGTTTGAATAGTATAAAAAATATTTTGTAAATTTTGCGAGTCTAGAAATATATATAAAATATATATATATATATATTATAAAAATAAACGTGTAATTTATAGAACTTTGTCCGTTGAATTAGAAGTGATAAAAAAAGTGTCAAAAGTGGCAAAATATTGTTTTCTAAATAAAGAAAAATATTTGTTAAACGTAGATGGACATTTCATTTGTTGTTAAAATCACAAAAAATATTTTGTAAAACTGGAAATTGGCAAAAAAAAAAATATTCTGTCCAATTAATAAAAACTTTGTGATAATTTTTGGGCAGTTTGTCTAAAAATACTAATTAATAATAATTTAACAATAAACTAGATAATTCCCTCGATTCTGTGAGTCAATTCCAATTAAGATCACGTATTATATTTCGTCCAAGATAAATTCTCCTTGTACCATAAAAATAAATATTCCCCCCATCGTTATTTCACAGCTTTTGTAGCTAGATTCTTAAGTATGTGTTGAAAAGTGATCGACAACAATGGTTTCATGGGTCGTTAGAGCTAATTGGTCAAGCTGTAGTCCCGATTCGATGTAAACTTTAGTAGCGTGTAAACGTGACTGACCCTCAAGGTAAACAAAGTCCGTCGGAAGGTCGATTTATTTGTTGTTCTCTGCTCGACGCAATTCAATCGCAAAGAGAAACAAAAATAAAGGCATATTCGTGTGACATATATATATAACGAAGAAAGCCTACCTTGCCGCGTTCTTTCTCAAAGTCACATTGACTCGGCTCACTGTCGTAATTCCCTGCTGCTGGTCCAAAGGTCAATTGAAGGTTTGTTCCCGTCGCAGCGAAAGCAATTTCGGTGTGTCCCTCGCGGCAGCCATCCTGAAAACGTCGTTGACGTTCTTCCAAAGGTCGATCTCGAAAGCCGGTATAACGAACCTGCAAAAAAAGAAAGAAAAAAATAAATAAAAAAGATCGTCCAGTGGAACAAATATTTTATTTTAAGGATGACTGCTCGGAATCTCTGTCTTTAACAAGACTGAAAAAAAAAAACATCGTGTAGATCACGTCGGATTTTCCTAATAAAGTTTTTTCTCTCTCTCTAATCTAAACAACTGGTGTTGAAGCGAAGGGAAAAAACGTTGGGTGGAACACGACGTGTATAATAACTAGAAGGTAAACGATACTTTTATAGAGCTACGATGAGTGAGCACGTTGTGCAATAATACGTGACGACCGGTCGCGGATGATAAAGAATTCTCGTGAAAAAACAAATCAGCTACCTGCTTATATGTGACTATATATATTAAACTCTTTCCATTTCGCGGAAGAGGCGACATTCCTACGTCGTATTTCGTTATACCATCGAGTTGTATTTTCCGTTGAATTTTTGGCAGTAAAAGGTTCGAATTAAAATTTCGAAATTTCTTTTAAAGAATCGATTAAAAAATGCTGGATTGTAATCGCCTGTTGTTTTTTTTATCAAACAAATGTTTTTGTGTTGAAATAGGAATTATTATTATTATGTAGTTCTTGTAGGAAGTCAGATACACGTTGAAACCTGTCGATATAATGAGCATAATATGAAAGCCAATGTGGAATACAAACAAGGATACATCGAGTGAAAAAAGTGGAAGAGACTGTTGTAATTATAGTCGAGAATAACGAGCACGTAATTCAATTTTTTGTTTATCGTCTCAATTGTAATCCGCTATTACGTGGAAGATGGAAATTCTATGAAAATTCGTCGAAAATTGAATTACAAGTATATCTTCCAAATGTAATTATACTTTCCTTTAAATTTTTGCGTTCATGTTTTATTTATTTGTACAATATAAATGAAAATTTTCGATAATACGAGAGGAATTATTTCAATTTTTGAATTCGCATGTTTAATCGGTACATCGTTACAGAACTAAATACCAATTTCTTAAAATTTACGGTATATTAAAAAAGATCAATTATACGAAAAAAATATCCAACATAAATTTTCTCAACTTTTTAATTCAATTAATGTAATAACTTTTTTTTTCATTGAAGGACCTTATTTTTAACCTTAATTTTTAACAATTTAGATATACTACAGACATATCTTGATTGCACAGTTGAAAATACAGTTAACTTAAATTAACTAAGTTAAATAACATTATTTCGAATGTGTAAATCTCATCTTTCACCCAGTATTGAATATCGATTTCTTTTCTTATTCATTGTATATTAGACAAAATGTATTATACAAAAATAAGATCTTCCAATCGTAGATTTCTTTAATGCCTTTTTTTTCTAAATTCTATCAAAATCAATTTTGAGATAAAAATAAACCAAATACATTTTTCTTGTTTGAGAATCACACTGATTTTTGACAATCTGAAAAAACCACACCTAGGCTGTAAAATTCGAAAAAAAAAATGTGGAAAACCCGACTTACCTCGCATTCGCGACTCAGTCTCCTGAAGAGCTCGTCATTCTCAAACTTTGCCTTTTGATCAGGCACGACGCTGGGCATCTTGAAGATAACTCTGGGTCGGGGTTGCTGATAAAGGCCCATACCGTCGAACGGATGGACCGGTAAATCGCTCATTGGATGCATCATTTTTGCAGTTTTTATTTGGGGCCAATGTTAGCACCAAATGCACACCCTTCAGCCCCGCGACAAAATTTCACCAAACCTTCACTTAGGTGATTGTCTTTTCACCACTTATCCGATTTCTACCGATCGAACTGTTAAATTACAAACAAACAAAAACGCGTTGGATATATCGGTTCACTGAGACTAAATATTGGTGTTGAATTGATCGGGAATAGAGTGAGCTTCGACGATAGCTCGGACTTGAGAAGAACTTCACAGTGCGACGACTCTGTGGAGACTAACTCTCATCGAGAGACCGTACTGGGGTCAGGATCATTTTCATGATCCGTTCCGCCCATCCTGAAGCTCCTCCCATGAATCCCCACTTCGGAAAAGGGACTCTATAGGGGTTTTGCGACTCTCCACGTTCTGCTCCCACCAACTGGACGATATTATACAAGTCTTTTGGAACATCGAGAGGTGAATTTTGATACTGAACCTCGGGTGCATATGTGCAGCATTTTCGAGTAGCTTTTACGTTGTTAGGCTTTTGAAGTGCGGCCATTGCTCAATGGCAAATGGTATTAGGTTATAATGATAGAGAAATATGAAAATTCATAGTACAGCTTCATTTAACAAAGCTGTTATGGTAAATACGAATGTAGGTTAGGGTGTTTCACAAATTTTTCAAAGTTCAACACAAAAAATATTGTAGATAACAAATTTTTTAAAAAACGAGTAGAAGAAAAGAAAAACATAAAAATCCATTTTTTACGCCGTAGTTGCAAAGTAGAACTTTTGCGCATTGAATTTCACGAAAACAAAGCTTTCTCTATGAAGAAGCAGAAAAAGAGAAAAATAATACTCAGGCTTTTAGATATTATTAGAGATTTTTTTTTAGTGACTGAACTTATATGAGGCATTCCATGGCAGTTTAGCCACCCAAAAAAAAAAAAAATTAGAAAAAATTACAAAAAGTTGAGATATTAGCATTTTTTCATTTTTTATTCAGATCGCTGTATCTTGAGAAGGATTCATCGGACAGACGTTTATAAAAAATGAAAATACGCGGTTTTTCATAACGTATACGAAAAAAATTATTCTAGATTTATTCGACATATTTTAATACGACTTTTACGGCAAAAACAAAAAAAATAATTTTTTTTTCAGCGAAGGTACCGCTCAGGCCATGGAATGCCTCATATGTGGACACTATAGCTAGTCCTCAAGATCCTGTCTCAATATGACACTGTACGTTAGCTAGTATATTGGTAAGTATGCTCAGATAGTGTACACTAAATAATACGTAAGAGTGGTATAACAACGGGAAGCCCCTTAGAACTCAATTGGTGCTCACCTCTGTGTTTTCTATAGGATACTGATGTTGATCTTGAGTGGTCATATTCCGTTGATCCATTTAAGAGGATCATTGTGAAGATGATCCGTGCGATTATACCTAAAAGAGAGACCCTCTCAACACTCTCGTAGATAAATGCCTACACCCATTTATCTTTTTTTTTTTTTTTTGCTCTGCGATATATATATATGTTTCTGTATTTCGTGACGATTTTATAAATTCTTATCTATTGTTCGCGTCGTAAGATATCGTTTATATGGACTTTCTGGACTCTTTAAATCACACAAATACTAACCAATATCCAATTATTTATATTTATCTCAGTTAATAAATCACTGTTATAGAATTTAGAAAATACTCTTCAGATATAAATTAACGAAGTCACTATAATTTCTTTAAGAGAAGAAATTGTAAAAATACTAGAAAGTATAAAAATTAAATTTATATTTTTTTATATTAAAAAAAAAAAATAATATAAAGTATCAGTTAAATATTCGACGTTTTACGTTAAGTAAAAAAAAAATTCAGTAATTATTTAATACTGTTATTACTGTGTTATTAATATTAAGATTTTTTTTTAAACATTGTTTCACATATAAAATATTACATCCACTTTGCTCGTCCTGTAATTGGGTTTCACATTCTGTTAAATGGTTCAAAGAAATCAAAACAAAATGCTTTTTTTTTTAAATTGTCCACACTTACTTTTACTAATTGTTAGACGAATATTCTTATGGAAAATATTGCGAATAGAAAATTTATCTCCTCTAGTACATTTAACATTTCTGAGATATATTTTTACGTCGAGTAAAAATGCAAATATAATATGTTTAAAGAAATAATCTAATTTATGTCTCAGTCAAATAATTATAACTTAATTGCCATTAAATAATTTCTTCGTGAATTTTTTTTTTTTTTAAGACAGTCTCTGTGAATAAGACATTTAAAAAAAATCTATCATAGATTTATATTTTATTACTAAATTCGAGTTTGACAAAATATTGTAACAGATTCGTAAATATATTTAATTGTATCGGTAATATTTCGATAAATAAAGAATCGAAAAAATATTAAAATTTTATAAACAAAAAACCGTTTCCTCCAATTTATCATTTATTTTTTTTCATCAAGATTTTAGATAGTAAATAAAATAGGTAATATAACTTAATTGTCATTAAATCATTTCTTCGTGAAATTTTTTTTCCACTTTTTTTTTTCTACTTTTAATGTTAGACCATTTTCAATGGTCTGCCAAAAATAAGTGCAGTTGCTACGATCAGATAATTTATATACCACTCAGAATTGTTTTACAGTACCATGAAATCGTGGCCAATGAGGGTCAAATAACTTTTTGCAAGCAATAGTCATTTTCGGTGAAGGCCAAAATGGTCAGAATATTTTCGAAATGGTAATCTCGAGAATTTTCCACGGAGTCTCCCTGTTTACAACCATAACTTGGTCTAACAATGTGCAGACCTGAATCGTCACCGGATACTCTTATGTGCCTTGCAACGCCATTAAGAAAATAAAACAATAAACCTTTTTGTCCCTTTTTTATTTATGTAGTCTCAAAAATTTCTACTGTCGCTATTTCGACTCGGGGCAAATAAAACAACTAAATTGTCGACTTGGGAAACCAATAAAAACCAAATTGCAAGCATATTCTTTTGGGTACGAAATTGTACCGATTCCTAAAATCGTTATTGTTAAATATTAAAAAAAAGAAAACATTTTTCCCCATTCACTATATTAGAACTTTCAATTATTCTGTTTTTCGAAATTTTAATATTTTATTAATAATTCAATGTTATACTTTTGTAAAAGCAGGAATTTTTTTTTATTTGAAGAAAATGCCCTTCGTAACAGTCGCGAATTAAATTAAATTTTCGCAATTAGAGAAACATGCACAGCAATCGATTAAAAAAATATTTGATTATATCGATTATAGCAATTTTCGAAGAGCTACACTTTTGTTAAAATTTTTTTTTTCCAAGAATAATTAATTTTTTAACTAACAAAAGTGACAAAATATTTTTTTAACTAACAAAAGTGACAAAATATTTTTTTAACTATCAAAAGTGACAAAATATTTTTTTAACTAACAAAAGTGACAAAATATTTTTTTAACTACAACGGATCAATAATTTTGGCTGCTTAGTTGTGACGAATTTTTTTTTACCGGATAAACAACAAGCAGTAATTTAAAATCTATATTTTTCAGTAGACTTCGTGATGATGTAAATCTATTTAAAAAAAAAATATTTTAGTAAAAATTATATTGCTAGTCAATTAATCTTTTTAAATAACAATTTAATATTTACTATTTGTTGAAATGCAATACCGAGTAATAAATTTCTTTGCCTTTTAGTTATTTTTCGGTAGATTTCGTGATGCTGCGAATCTACAAAAAAAAATCTATTTTAGCCGAAATACTATTGCTACTAAATTAATTTTAAAAAATAACAATTTTATATTTATTATCAGTTGAAATTCAAAACCGAGTGATAAATTTCATTCCCTCTTAGTTACTTTTAAGGTAGAGTTCGCGATGCTGCGAATCTACAAAAAAAATCTATTTTAGCCGAAATCCTATTGCTACTAAATTAATTTAAAAAAATTAACAATTTTATATTTATTATTGTTGAAATTCAATTCTGCCTGACAGATTTCTCTCGCTTTTAGTTATTTTTCGGTACAGTTTGTGATGCTGCGACAAAGCTTGTATATATATACATATATGTATGTATATACGATGAATGATGCTGGGGAAGAACGATAGTGATCTCCGCCTCACGAGAAATTCTATTGGCTGTTCACTCCAGCCAATCCCGGCTTCTAGTCCAACACTCCCAGAATCATTCACCCTCTTTACTATGTAAAACATAGCTAAATCTTATATATTTGGTCCCCTCTCTTCCTGTATATATACAAAAACCAACACTACACAGTTTTGGGCTTTATGCGTGATTCCTGCTTGATGCTTTTTTTTTCAATTATTTTAAGCTAAAAAAATATAAATTTTAAACGAAAAATCGAAGGAAAAAAAAATAGTTTGCATTTGTATAAAATTATTCATGAATAAAAATTTGCATGTTTTATTTTTTCTTGAAATAAAAAAAAATCCCTAATTTAAGATGACTCCTCAAGAATTTTATTACCAGTGCTGCAAGCGATATATATTTAAACTGTACTATATTTATTTATTTTAAACGAAAAATCGAAGGAAAAAAAATAGTTTGCATTTGTATAAAATTATTCATGAATAAATATCTGCATGTTTTATTTTTTCTTGAAATAAAAAAAAACCCTAATTTAAGATGACTCCTCAAGAATTTTATTACCAGTGCTGCAAGCGATATATATTTAAACTGTACTGTATTTATTTATTTTAAACGAAAAATCGAAGGAAAAAAAATAGTTTGCATTTGTATAAAATTATTCATGAATAAATATCTGCATGTTTTATTTTTTCTTGAAATAAAAAAAAACCCTAATTTAAGATGACTCCTCAAGAATTTTATTACCAGTGCTGCAAGCGATATATATTTAAACTGTACTATATTTATTTATTTTAAACGAAAAATCGAAGGAAAAAAAATAGTTTGCATTTGTATAAAATTATTCATGAATAAAAATTTGCATGTTTTATTTTTTCTTGAAATAAAAAAAACCCTAATTTAAGATGACTCCTCAAGAATTTTATTACCAGTGCTGCAAGCGATATATATATTTAAACTGTACTATATTTATTTATTTTAAACGAAAAATCGAAGGAAAAAAAATAGTTTGCATTTGTATAAAATTATTCATGAATAAATATCTGCATGTTTTATTTTTTCTTGAAATAAAAAAGAACCCTAATTTAAGATGACTCCTCAAGAATTTTATTACCAGTGCTGCAAGCGATATATATTTAAACTGTACTATATTTATTTATTTTAAACGAAAAATCGAAGGAAAAAAAATAGTTTGCATTTGTATAAAATTATTCATGAATAAATATCTGCATGTTTTATTTTTTCTTGAAATAAAAAAAAACCCTAATTTAAGATGACTCCTCAAGAATTTTATTACCAGTGCTGCAAGCGATATATATTTAAACTGTACTATATTTATTTATTTTAAACGAAAAATCGAAGGAAAAAAAATAGTTTGCATTTGTATAAAATTATTCATGAATAAATATCTGCATGTTTTATTTTTTCTTGAAATAAAAAAAAAACCCTAACTTAAGATGACTCCTCAAGAATTTTATTACCAGTGCTGCAAGCGATATATATTTAAACTGTACTATATTTATTTATTTTAAACGAAAAATCGAAGGAAAAAAAATAGTTTGCATTTGTATAAAATTATTCATGAATAAATATCTGCATGGTTTATTTTTTCTTAAAATAAAAAAAAACCCTAATTTAAGATGACTCCTCAAGAATTTTATTACCAGTCCTGCAAGCGATATATATTTAAACTGTACTATATTTATATTCGGTACTTAAACAATTTATGTAGCAAGGCTCTTTTGTGTAGCAGTCAGAGTAAAAGCCGAATGAAAGGGCGATCGATAAAGGTGTCTTGAGATTTGTACGCAGTCGTGTATACTCGAGATGCTTTGTATATGGGGCAAAACACGTCAAGTCGGCCCCCCCCCCAATTTTTCATGTCAACAAAACGTCCTCACATTTTTTCAGGATGTTGGTCCGGTTGAAAAAAAATGTAGGAATTTTTTCCGATTTTTTAATCGCATATTTCAGCCATTGAAAATCGCTGAAAATAATCATTGTTTATTTTTTAAAGCCAATACTACGGCTCTCAGTTTTTTTTTTGCAAATAAGCCAGCAATATTGTAAAAACATTTACTATCACTATAGTTAAGTTACTATTTTTAATTCCATAAAAAAAATAAAAACCACCGGTTCCTCACTGTGGTTTTAAAATTCAAGAAAGCAAATTTTTAAAAGTACTTTTTTGAAGTTCAGTTGGTTTTTAAATAAAGCTGGTTGAGATAAAATTATGTAAACAATTATGTAACAATTTTTAAAGTGAAAAATATATTACTCGAATATTCCGCGGTCTATTTTGTATCTATGGTTACTTTGGTTGCTATAGTTCAGGTTTGAATGCTTCAAGTTATCGAGTTAACAACTTGGAAGGAAGTCAGAAGTCTCGCGTCAACGCGCCTATCGAGTTTTCTGCGGTTATTATTTTTTCGCCATTCTATCAATTATGTCAAGTAGTCGGATCAATCGATCTATCGGACACCTCAGTGAACCTGCGTCTACGCAAAAACGCGCTTATGAACGTCATCGAGTTAGAGTGAGTGAAATACAGACAAATGTAAAATGTTGTACCCCAGAAATTTGAAGGAACAGCAATCCTCAAAAAAAGCGTGACTGAAAATTCAAGGAAACATTTTTCTTGTAGTATAACAAAGAGAAATTAAAATATTTATGATAGGGTGTTTTTCACAAATTTTGGAAAATTCAAAGAAAAAATAATAATTTTGGGAAAAACGAATAGAAAATAAAATTTTGTCCATCACCCTCACTTTTAATTATAAGCCACTATTTTTTACTTTAAAGGGTGTCTCAATTAAATGAACGTAAAATTGTCTTTATTTCAATGAGGCACCCTTTAAAGTAGATCAACAGAGCCCTATTTTTGAAGAGAGTAGTGGTTATTTACTTATAATTATACTTGGGGATGAGAGACAAAATTTTCATTTTTATTCCTTTTTTTACAACATTTTTTGGTGTCTCAATTAAATGAACGTAAAATTGTCTTAATTTCAATGAGGCACCCTTTAAAGTAGATCACCAGAGCCCTATTTTTGAAGAGAGTAGTGGTTAGTTACTTATAATTATACTTGGGGATGAGAGACAAAATGTTCATTTTTATTCCTTTTCTACAACATTTTTTTGTTGATTTTTCAGAAATTTGTGAAACGCCCTAATTTATAATAAATTTCGTAATTACAGATAGAGCAAATTTGAAGGTAATAATTCCATTACTTTCAAACTTTGTTTTTCCCTGTATTTCTATAAATAATTTGATATTTTTCCATTTTTCGAACATTGCACGGTATTGGTGAAAAAAAATCTGAACATTTTTTTTTTTTTTAATAAATGTTTTTCCATAAAAATATTTTCTTTAGTTCCTCGAAAATCAAGGTAATGGAAAAAATAATGGACCATTATTTTTCCCATAGTTTATTATATTTGTTAACATTTTTTTGAAATGCTATTCTTAAAAATAATGAAATACACATTATTTATGGAATAAAGACATAGTGTGAATCTGAAGGTATTGAAATGCTTACAAATATGATAGTTATACAATTTTTTTGTTAAACATTTTTAATTTTATTTAAGGTAAAAGAAGCTACTCCGACTGTCGACATGGTACCACCACGAGCTCGACCTCATGTTCTTTATGACGCCAAGAGATTGCAACTTCAGCGTGAACGACAGGCAGTAATATCGAGAGAAAATTTCATACTTCTGAAGAATCTTCAGGACATCATGCATCGACGTGCCAATAAAAGTTTCGATAATCTTGCAAAACAAAAATCGAAGTGTATCAAAGCACGATGAAGCTAATTTTTGGTCGAAATAATAATTTATGCAACAATTTTAAAAACTATACACATTTTTAAGCACACAATAAGTTATTAAATCACTGTAATTGCAAAATTATTCAACTGCATATTACAAATAATTTAATTAAAAAATAAACTTATTAACTAAAAATGATAACTTTATTTCCATTTTTTTTTTTTAATTTTATAGCTAAAGATTAAGGGTGATAATAATAA
This sequence comes from Perithous albicinctus, assembly GCA_964016905.1. Classification (NCBI taxonomy): domain Eukaryota; kingdom Metazoa; phylum Arthropoda; class Insecta; order Hymenoptera; family Ichneumonidae; genus Perithous; species Perithous albicinctus. The sequence continues at coordinate 8,156,089 of OZ024688.1, forward strand.
AATGTGGTTCTTTGGAACGAAAATACAGTCTTTTAGTGCTCGTTGTAAAAAAAAGGTAAATGTTTAATTTTTAATCCAGGGTCATAATCCTGGATTTAAAAAAAATCATATTAGAGAGTTTATCTGTACAATTTAAAAAATGTTTGCAATTTTTTATTGTCAGAAATTTCGTTCATAAGCTGGTATATAAAATTTATTACACAAGTGAAGTAAAAGTTTTATATTAAAGTATAAATTTTCGAATTATTTAATATAGACTTGTAATTTTGTGTGATACTTGTATTTTTTAATTAATATAACAATCCATGTAGGAATAGTACATTTATTTGTAGTGCATTTTTTTAATAGTGAACCCTTGCAGCCTCGGATAACTCCAAGGGCGGCTGAATGAGGGTTGGTTTAAGGGCTCAGCGTTTTGCACCCCTTAGTGCTCGTTCATCCATCGTGGCTCCATCTATTTATGAGCTTATGAAATAATAAATTTTCTTGATTGCCGACTGAAACTAATCTTATTATAAATATATGAGACATTTCATATAAGTTCAACTACTAAAAAAAAAAGAAGTTTGTCTCAAATAATTTCTAAAAATCAATTTATTTAATTTCAACAAATGCGCCAAGTTTGAATTTTTTTTAATAAAAAAAATGTTGGAGGTTTTTATCTTATTTTTACTCGACGGTAATATCTTGAGAAAGATGCACTTTCTCTAAAATTGTGAAAAAAAAAAAACTTTTTTTATGGTCTACACGAAGACAAATTATTTTGATCTATGTAATAAATTCATTCAAAACGATATTTTACTGGAAAAACAATCGTCATTTTTTATGGGATAAGCGAGATATTGTTACAGACTAAATTTTCTTAAAATCTGTAAATAAAGAAATGAACTTTTTAAAAGTATTTTTAAAAAATGTAATTGTAAGTGGAAATATTTCTTAAAAAAGTCTAACAATACGATCTTTAATTATTCATAATCTCAATTTATATTTCTTCATTCAAGGAGAGATAAAAATTCTAGTGTTCTCGTATAATTATTCAAAGTTACTCAAAGCAAAAAGTATTTACTCATTGCTGCTCTGTTAAAATTATTTGGAACATCACAATAGTCTTATATGAAATATCCAAATTTTTATATGGAATTATTGTAATTTAACATTGCACGTCTATATTAAATTTAATAATGCAGTTTATGAATAAAAACTTCAATGGAACATCGTGGTAATCTAATATGGGCTGAGAATGTCTATGGAAAATGTTCTAAAGCCCGCATTACATTTTTTTATCATGTAATTCTTGTTTTTTGTGTTAGATTAGCGCGATGTTTGTTCGTTCGAAGAGCTGCAACTCTGGCGCAAAATTGCCTCCCATCTCGCTAATTTTTTCTAAGCTTCTAGGAATTACAACGAACAAAATATGAAAATTTTAACTAAATCGGAAATGTCGTTTAGGAGGGGAAAAAACTGGCAAGATTATTTCACTGAAAAATAGCATAAAATGAAATCGGAGAATTGTACAAAAAATGTTGTTGGAAAGTCCGTTAAAAATCCAAAATTTGATGTTCTTATGATTTTTTTTTGCGAGCCGTAGTATTGACGTTAAAAAATAAAGAATGATTATTTGCAGCGATTTTCAATGGCTGGAATACGCAATAAAAAAAATCTGAAAAAATTCCTACGTTTTTTCTTCAACTAGACCAAAATCCTGAAGAAATGTGAGGACGTTTTGTTGACATGAAAAATTCCGGTGGCCGACGTATTTTGCCTCATGTGTAATAAGCAATAATTTCTTCACTGCAGCACAGAGATACTCATACTTAAATAAAAAAAGAAAGCACGTATTTTTTTATTCACAAATTTATTTTATTTCGCTCGAACGTCGTCAGGATCATACACGTTAAGTTTATTAGTACAAAAGCATACTAAAATATATACCAAGTCTATACATTTCAAATATAATTACAGTAAAAAATAATAACAGCTGTAATTCTAATCTTCCGGCCAAACAATAGACTCGATCCATTCGATATAATGCGAAACTCGTGTATAAACGCCTGGATAATCAGGAGTAGCACACAAGCTACCAAAACTGGTCACACCGATGACACTGTACATGCAGCTGATATTGGGATGAACGGTTTGAAGTGGCCCTCCAGAATCACCCTGACAAGTGTCCTTTTCCCATCCTCCGTGAGGGTCACCAGCGCAGAGCATACTCGGTACGACACCGCTTGGCACAGAGGTCGTAAATTTGTGCAACAAAGCGCAATTAATATTATCAACAATATCAAGTTTGGCTTTGAGCAAAAAATCGCTGGGTTCGCCGTCAAGTTCCGTGGAACCCCATCCAGTGACCCAAGCTTGAGTCGGTAATCTATTGAATTGTGAATCAAGACACGCCGGTTTAATATTGGTCGTGAAGTTCACTGGTTCTCTCAATCTCAGCAACGCCAGATCTCCGTACATACTTGGAGGCACGTAAGCATGATGTCTCTTTATGCTTTTAATTTTCACGATCACACCTGAACTCTTGTCGCTCAAACGATTTGCACCAATGCGTACGACAAAAGGATTCCCTTTGATAGGATGATGAGTGCAGTGAGCAGCAGTTAAAACCCATTTTTCGGACACCAAACTTCCACCGCAATAATATCCAATCGTTTTGTCTTTGTGTAACCATCCAATAGCAGCCATATGCGGATATTCACCTGTTTGCGCAATCTCACCACCGGAAATCAATGGATTCATTGGCGCTGTTGGGCAATCAATGGAAATTGGAATTGGTCTTTCCGATTTCTTCAATGGCATTATCAACACAATTTTCTTCGCATACTCTTCACATTTTTCGGCAGATTTTATTCTTCGATACTCGTTGTGCTTCAGTGGCTTAATTTTTATGCTATCGTCGATGATGTTTTCTAGGTCTGATGGAAACACGATGCGGCTTTCTATGACTGCTAAGTTGTTGACTGGATTTGCAACTACTGTCGCGATGTAAGTCAAAAGCATGGGTAGTAAAATATTGCACATTTTTTAATTGGGTTTCAAGATTTTTTTTGTTACTTTGTGATGAGAGTAGGTTTATGCCTTGTTTGTACGATTTTTGTCTTGATTACACTGTATTTTTTTTTTTTTTTTTTTGGTAGGTTTTGAATTTGGAGAACTGGTCACAATGTTTGGGGTTTTTGTTGCGAGATACGATACTCGACTGTGTTGGTCAACTTCTGCTTTCGGGATTATATTGGACAATTCGTACGCCCCTTTTGTCCCCACTTTTCATTTAAGTAGGCAATCAGATAAGTTGGATATCGTAGTACCTGCTAGAGTGCTTGCCCACTGTCCCTTCCGACGGAAAAATTTCCCTTTCTTTGACATAGCTCTGCTTGGAAAAAATTATTTAGCTCGAAAGTTAAAAATTTGCGGCGGCTAGAACGCTGACATTTTTCGAAAAATGCAAGCTTCAATAAAATTTGAACAGTGGTTTGAATTATTTTTCAACTTTTCACAAACAAAGTTGTCCATCTGCTCGATATATGTGCCAAATTTCAGCTCGATTGCTAAAACGGTTCTTGAGATACGAAGGTTTGAATTTTTCATGTCAGCCACACACGCACACGCACATTTGGACATTTTTTGCAAACCACTTTTCTCAACGTTTTGAACCATATTCTGAGTGTCCTGGCACGAAAATCTCCGAAAGTTCCTTTTCCACGAAAACAAAGCTTCCTCTATGCGGAAGTAAAAAAACAATAAAAAATCTGGTTTGCCGTTTACATTTAGAACAATAATATAAACAATCACAGTTCAAATCCAAGAATTCGAGAATCAGACTCAGCTGGAATTGATACAGAATACCATCTATAAAATTCGTTTTCTCTTCCACCAATCCAGCTGTCGGCAACATTGTAGCATCAGATGATGCGGCCGGATCTATCAGCTGTAACATATTTCACTGCGCATGATCAGACGCGCGTTCGGGTGGTTCGAGCCGCATAAAACACGCTGCTAGCCGGCGAACTGCTCCGAAAGAGTCGCGCCGGTCGTATAACAGCCTCTTTCTATTCGTTTGGTTACTGCTGCACGTGCTGTACAACCGAATATAGAATTTCATCCAAGTAATTACAAGATACAAGGACTACTAAACGAGCCCATCGAAATGCCTGGAAAGCCCGATTACAAAGTTGGTAAGTCGTGTTAATTCAAATATCATTTTTAAAAACCTGTGTTTTCCACGCTATAACTCATCATATTTATGTAGAACGCAAGTGTGCGATAAAATAGTCTACGCCATCTTACTACTAAGTAGGTACTGCACGTGGCTTGGTATAAAGCCGCATTTGGAAATCGTAGATTGCCTATTTTTACGTTCCAAATTTTCAGGCTATTTACGCATCCTTGCCACCTTTTTTGTTTCAAAATAGATTTTATTTTTATTTTATTCTTTTATAATCCGTGAATTACAAAAGATTTTCGCTGTTGTAAAACGCCGAACGAGAAAATACGAAAACTGCATTACCGACCGGCAGTAATTTTCAAATATATATCTTTTTATTTCGCGCCAATAGGAATAATTATTTTTTAAATTTCTTTAATTGTTCGATTACACATCGGTGCGAAATTAATTTAATAGATCATTTTCGAGCTCGAATTATCATCTATAAAGTTTGTGTAAAATATTCATTTCTTCGTACTCCAAAAATGATTTTTTATTTCTCCAAAATCTTCAAAATTCAAGTTTTCTTTTTTGACTTAAAAAATGTTTCCCATTAACATTGCATTTTCGTAGAAAATTTTTCTGCAGAAATATATATGTATATTAAATTTAATATTCAAATATAATGTAAAATTAAATCAATTTTTCAACGAGTTTACTCTGCAAGAGCATTAATTGTATATTAAATATAATTAGCTCAAAAACCTTCTGTAAAATATTTTATATTATTTTTAAAAAATGGTGTCTTTATAATTATAGGTTTTCAAATTTTTATTTTTAATTGTAAATGAAAAAAAAAGCAAACCAAAAGTACATTAAAATTGGTTTAATTTACGTTAAAATGATTAATTGTATTTTGAAAAACAATATTAAAAATAAATGCTTTGAATTTTCAGCTGATCTTTCGTTGGCGGAATGGGGCCGAAAAGAGATAACAATGGCTGAAAATGAGATGCCGGGATTAATAGCTATTCGCAAGAAGTACGGTCCTGAAAAAATTCTAAAAGGAGCTCGTATTGCCGGATGTCTGCACATGACTGTGCAAACAGCTGTGTTAATCGAGACACTCACAGAGCTTGGTGCAGAGGTGAGTGAAAAAGATGGAATGATACACGGCTATATATAGATAGTTTTTCTTTTCAAATTATAATATATACTTTGTTTCTATAGAACGTGGGTCAACAGAGCGAAAATCTTACGGCTTTGTTGACTACAATATTTAAGCGTCAAGTCATCGGGGTTATCTGTAACGTTGACCCAAATATTTTGCAACGCTATTCAAGATTTTTCTATCTGATGACACTCGAATAAGCATGATTCTTACGAAAATTACGCAATCTATTCGATAAACACTTTTCGATAGGTATATTAATCATTGCAAGATTAGTTAGCGTTTTTTAATAAGATATCTCAGATCATTTTGGCTCGATATCCATTTTAAATAATGTTACTTATTAGCAGTTCAAACTATTGTTAAATTATAAAGATTCGAGTTTTTTAAATTCATTATTCATCCGGTTTATTTTTACAATTTATACTACTCTGAGTATCCTGATATGATCTTAAAGCTTTGTTTTTGTCGAGATTATCGATCGAAAGATTTCACTTCCGGTATATTGATGTAAACAGCATGATAGCGTCTCGTTAAGTTTTTTGTTTTTATTAAATTGTCGAGATTCCATTGCGTCGAGTTCATTTACTACATTATGTAAAAATATTTTTTTTCAGTAGTTTCAGCGCTGGCGGAATTTTTGTAATAAGGAAACTTCGTGTATTCGCTATATTATTTGGAAACATATTTTGGAGTATTTTTAAGATAGGCAGCATTTTTGTAATGACGAAACTTCACATACTCACTATATTATGAGAAAACATTTTTTTGGAGTAGTTTCAGAACAGGCAAAATTTATTTAATTAATCAATTTCGTGTACTGAATATATTATGTGAAAAGATCTTTTGGAGCTACTTTACGACATTCAAAAATGTTGTAATGAGTCAATTTCGGATATCGACTATCTTATGCGAAAAAATATTTTAGAGCCACTTGAGAATTGGAATTTTTGTAATAAGGAAACTTTATGTACCCAGTATTTTACAGCAAAACATTTTTTATAGTATTGTAAAAAGACAGAATTTTTCACGTAACAATAGGTATGTAAAGTCTGACGCTTTAAGAAACACTTTTGGCTGGAAGCATGTCGCTAAAGATGTCTTCACACAACAATGTTTTTTTTGTTTTTTTTTTCACGAATACAGTTTCCCTTATGAAAAAAAAAAACTGGCTTTATTAAAAAATTTTGAAAGTAAAAGAATTAAAAGACAACTATTATAAATTAACAGGTTCAATGGTCATCATGCAACATATTCAGTACCCAAGATCATGCTGCAGCAGCGATCGCCAAGACGGGAGTTCCAGTGTACGCCTGGAAAGGAGAGACCGATGAAGAGTACCTCTGGTGTATCGAGCAAACCCTCCTCTTCAAGAATGGAAAACCACTGAATTTGATTCTGGACGATGGCGGTGATCTTACCAATCTCGTTCACACAAAATTCCCGGAATACCTGAAAGAGTGCCGCGGCATTTCTGAGGAAACAACTACCGGAGTTCACAATTTGTATCGTATGATTAAAGACGGTACCCTCAAAGTTCCAGCTATCAATGTCAACGATTCAGTCACGAAGGTATTTCTCTTTTACCAATTTTTTTTTTTCAAGAGTCTTTCGATCTAAATGATGATGAGAAAATTGCCGCAATATTATTGTGCGTGTATTTAAAAAAAAATTCTCTTCCATAGAGCAAATTTGACAATCTTTACGGATGCCGGGAATCTCTGATCGATGGAATTAAACGTGCTACTGATGTAATGATCGCTGGAAAAGTATGCGTTGTTGCTGGTTACGGCGACGTAGGCAAAGGTTGCGCTCAAAGTCTTCGAGCTCTCGGTGGACGTGTGTTAATCATGGAAATCGATCCTATAAATGCTCTCCAAGCTGCAATGGAGGGTTACGAAGTCACCACGATGGATGAGGCATCCAAGAAGGGTCAAATATACGTAACGACCACCGGATGCAAAGACGTCATTCTTGGTTCGCACTTCGAGAGCATGCCAAATGACGCTATAGTCTGTAACATTGGTCATTTTGATTGTGAAATACAAGTTTCGTGGCTGGAGAAAAATGCCGTTGAGAAAATCAACATCAAGCCTCAGGTCGATCGCTTCAAGATGAAGAACGGCAGGTGCGTTCTACAAGAATTATCATAATTATATATAATTCTGTCACATTATTTATGATTCATATATTTTATATCTTTCAGCATATCACGCATTACCTATCAATTACACTACTTCACACGGATTTTATAATTTTATTTTAGTGATACGTAAAATATTAATTACTATTTAAAAATACTTTGTGTGTTTAAAAAAAAAAAACGTAGTCCATTATTTCACAAAAAGCTGATTTTTTAACAGAACGTATCTCAAAAAACACTTTTGAAAAAGTGTAGTTTTATATCAGCTTTTCAATCACACATTTCAAATAATTTTATTGGTCTGATAAAAGCTTCTTTTCTTGAAAAAAAACCTAATCTTCACAGTTTTCAATTTAAATTCAATATAAGACTACAATTTTCATCGTGAGACTTTTTTTTTGTGACTTGTAGTTTACAAGATACGTTGACCTATGAAAAAACAGCACTTTCTGATATTTTGGTTTTAAAAACCAGAAAGAAACTCATAAAAAGTATTTTCAAACAGTGCTCATATCTAATTTAGAGAAATATTTGAAACGTTCATGAAAAAAGTGGCGAATTTGAGAGAATACTTCATATTTTGCCCTTTTAGCATACGCCGAAAATATATTAATTATTGATATTTTTTTTGTTCAGACACGTAATCTTGCTGGCGGAAGGCAGATTGGTAAATTTGGGATGTGCGACTGGGCACTCCAGTTTCGTAATGAGTAATTCTTTCACGAACCAAGTTCTCGCACAAATCGAATTGTGGACCAAAGCAGAATCTTATTCGCTCGACGTTCACATGCTCCCTAAGAAGGTACACTTCATTCCGTTAATATAATTACGATAAAAAAGACAAATAAAGCAAATTGCATATACTTTCGAAATAAGATGCACTCACAATCAATTTTTTTTTAAATGTAGTTGGACGAAGAAGTTGCCGCTTTGCATCTGGATCATCTAGGAGTAAAATTAACCAAACTCACGACGGATCAGGCAAAGTATCTCGACATACCGGTCAACGGACCCTTCAAGCCCGACCATTATAGATATTAATTTGTCTCACAGAAATATGTGGCGCGAACAACAAATCGATTTTTTCAAATAATATCGCAAGATTCAAGCGTAAGGAATACATAAATTCCTGAATCGTAAATTAATGAATTTTTCTACGATCTCGATCCTTAAATGAACTGAACATTTGTACAGGTTGAATCAGTGGCAAAAAAAATTGTATGGAGTGATATATACTGTGTATGTATTGAAATAAAAATGTTGTTAACTTGTAGAAAAAGTCCGACGAATAAGATAAACAATTTCCGCCAGTAACAATGAAGCTCTTATTCAATTTTTTAACCCTTCGTCTGCCCAACTCCAAACCGTCAACGTTAGAAAAAAAAAATACTTTTTGTAAGATTATGTAAACATTTTTGATAAAAAAAACCTTATTATGATTTGAGAGTTTGAATAAATAACGAGGACTCTAGTATTATTGAATGTAAAGAATTAGGCATAAATTAGTATGCCAACATTGCTTTTGAAAATAAACAAATTATATTGGAAACGTTTAATGGGAGGTTATTATTAACAAAATGTTTGTTATTCAACACGTTGAGCACGACGCCGAAAAACGGAAAGTTCACTGCCGGTCCTCAGGGACCGGCGCCGCGCTCATCGTGTTGAAAACATGTAGTTCTGTTCATTCACTACTGCCTTAAGAAAATTATGCAAATCACTTTTTTATGTAATAATAATTGACCAACTATTCTGACATTTTATGACTAAAAAAATATGGTTTATATCTGCGAAAATTGCATGCATGAATTATTATGAAATATAATAATTCATGCATGCCTTTTAGGTCTTAAAATAATTTGAATTTTCTGAGTCCATCACAATGCATTTTATGTTTTTTAAGTCTCAGGTTTTTAAGTCACAACCCCATAAGGATAAATAATATTAAATGTTGCATATGCACTTTTAAATAAATTCGCATTTCTCCCTAATTATCATTCAAATTTCCAATCATTTTTTTTTAAGTTTTTAACAATTAACTAAACTAACTGGTGAATAATCTAGAGAAGTTCCGGTGGTGTTTTTCAAAACCTAGAACACTTCGAAAACTTGGTTTAAAGAACCAAGTTTTTTGCAAGCCGGAAGGTGAGAAAAACAAATATGCACATGAAGACTTCAATACGTCTGGTTACCAAGGCAATGCGAGGTATTTCCGGTATCAGTTGTACTGCCACAAATGGTTAGATTGACTTTTGCTAACTTTAACACGCGAACAGCTCTCGAATAAAAAATGCGGCAAGTACTTTCTTTGCCATATGAAGTGAATCCACTCATAAAGGTTCGTTATTCGCTAAAGTTTACCTCACAACTTGCCCGCAGGAAGTAATCGATGAATCTATTTTTAATTAAAAAAAAAAAATAATCGTTAAAAAAAAGCTCTGCAGATGGTCTCTGCTAGTTGCAGGTGCAATTTACGGATTCAAACGAAACCAAAAGTTGGCTGTCGAGGAACAAGAATTTCGGATCAGAGAGAAAGAAAGAAAAGCTGAGATGGCTCAACACATCGAACGTGAAAAAATCATAGCCAATGCAGGTTCAATACCTTATGTTTAATTTTTTAATTTCGATAATTTGGTTAAAACTCGAGACTAAAATAGTAAAAAAAAACATTTTTAATAGCGGAGCTCGCGGAACTGGAGCGAATATTTTTAGCCGAGGACGCCAATCAAAGAAACCCTAACGGCGAATAATCAGCCAAAGGTATATAGATAAAAATATGGATATCAGCGTATTGATTATAGTTAACGAAGATTTAAGCACTGAATAATTTCCGAAAAAAGATCAACAGTAGATACTAATATTTATTATTCTTTTTGTAACGTATCTTAAGCGCTCGCAATATTACGTAGGAACCACTCACTGTCATTACTTTTTGAGAGAGAAGTGAACATTTATTTTGAATAAAAACCTCATGGTATCTAAGGTCAGAAATATCAATTTTGTTGCGGAAATCATTCCGCTCAAGGCCGGAATCGTCTTTAAATTAAACACTTTTCGATTTGTGACTTTCAATATCGAGAACCTTTAAGAGACATTTCATCTATATACAAATTTATATGTACAGTCTTATTTACATTTTTAAAAGTGTGCTGCTCTCCTCGACGCAGCAACAGCCGCAACCGGTTGGACACAAAGTTTCAGTGGTGAACCACATCGCCAGATGATTCATGTGACCTCCATGACCACAAACGATACAAAAGTTGCTGGGTCCTAAAAATAAGCTTGTCAAATTTCGTATTCGTTCTCGAGTCTAGAATATCGCGGGTTTAATATTGTTTATTAAAAAGTAGAAGTAACAAGAAGCCCTTAAAAATCCGTTATTTTAATTTTTAAAAATATTAAAACGTAAAAACTATGTTACGAAATGTACTTAATTAGGAAAGTAATTAAAAAAAAAAAATTTTCTTACCTCTAACCGAAATGTGACAAATAACACACTGAAAAGTCAATCGCTTGCAGCTCGCGCATTGCGGGCCTCGACTTGATTTCCCACATGAATGACATTCGCTCTGAAATTCGACGTCTTTGTGCGTATCGTGATGAGTGGCGCTTACGTGTTTGAGGACTTGAGCTCTAGCGTCGAGTAATCGCCACCTGTGAAGAACTTCTGCGTACGCTTTTTTGTACCCATCGTACAGTATGGTATATTTCTCGTCGAGAAATCTGCAGCAAAAGTAAAAAAAATAAAAGTTAGACCACCTAATTTGGGACTGAACAACGATACAGGTTTATTCGAAGTGGAAATCTGTACACGCTCACACACACACACACACTTTTATCTAAACCACATTTTTCAATTTTTTGTGACGTTGACATGAAAATAGCGACGAAAAATGTTCGCGAAAAACTGTAAGATATTTTTAAGAACATTTGAATGACTGGTTCTTTTGGGGAAATCATGATTTCCATGGCTATCTACAATGGCTAGATAGTTCGTTTCAGAATTTTTTTACTCGAAACTTTGTACCTTATATTCCTTCCGGTATCACCGGATGTATCCTGAATTATTTTGAGATCATCCAAAGATTCGGACCACGAGTTCGAGCGATGCTGTTTGAGATTTTGAAAGTTCCATCCCTCGAGACTTGTGTCGGCCGGATGTATCGTGTGGTACGGCGAACTTCCAGGCTGAAAGCACAAAACACATTTACTTGTGATCGATTATGTTACAAGTTCACCAGTCACAATACATTCGAGTGGTACACCACATTTAAATACTTCTTTTAATTCAAAATGGCATTACCGATAAAACTGTAAACTGAACAAGCCTTGCAAAAATGTCAATGATAAGGAAAGATCTTTTCCGATCACATTCAGAATATATGAAATATTTCATAAAGTTGGCCCTGTTCAATTTTATTGGTTTGCCATTTTCCATTCAACATAAAAAGAAAATTAAACTTTGGACAATCTGATTATACACATATAATTATACATGTAACTGTAACAAATATTTATAAATATATGCAATGACGATATGAAAGCGTGAAAAGTACAGTGAGTGTCGCGAAATATCATAGACGTCGAAAACCATTAATCGACTACGACGGAGCGACCCTGAGAACCAATCGGCGTGAGGATCACTGTGCAGTATCATGAAAACTGAAGTCTTAAGCGTTAATGTTAAACACACAATTGCCTTACCTTGGACCACGATTTTCCAGTGAAAAGCCTCTACAACAAAGACAGCAATAATCGTATATGAGTTTAAGGAGCAGTGTTATTAACCCTTTGGTAATTGTGCCGCCTACAGCAATTAGTTTCGTAAGCTAGTCAATAGCTGTTCTATATTGCGAACATTGTGATTTGTCGTAACCGTTTTTTGCTTCCTCATATATGTTAATATTTCTAATGTCATCATACTTAAAATCGTCTAAGATGTAGAGAATAGTGATGTAGAATATATGTACGATGATTGTATGATTATGTACCAAGAGTTCAAGCCTAAAAACTCGGATAACTAAAGAGCGTGGATTTAATAGTTGCGCTAATGCATAATTTTGCAGGAATCCAAATTTCTGAAGTCCTGTAAGGAGATCCCAAGATGTGATTAAAGTTACTTTACATTAATGGTTATTTATATAATATTAATATTTTCTATATTTTCAATAATTATAATTACTTCTTCAAGATTTATACATGTTTTAATAAATAGAATAATCATTTTTTCTAGACATTACAAAAATAAGATTTATTCGAATTTGTATTTGCAAGTTTGAAAGTAGGATATAATTTTAAAGGCACTGATCATTTCTGCGAGACCTTTTGTCGCAAAATATTTTTAATAGGGATCTTACGTCGGTATTTTGTAAAGTTCTACGTGGACTGAAAATTAAAGTGACTGCATACTTTTACGTGGTTTTACCATACTACTGTAGCAAAAAGTTCGAGCGCTTGTAACTAGCGTGACCAAAATATTTTTTCTATTTTTGCGTGTTTATGTTAGAAACGCTGTTAAGTACAAATTGTAAATTCCTTTGGAAGAATCACTCTCATCTTTCCTACTTTATGCGTTCCGGGGTTCACAAAGATTTTATCGAATTATCACTGAAGATATGGTTCTTGGGAAACTCGGTCGGCGAATAATGTATTTATGCACAAAGCATATGAATCCCGAGGCATAAATCTAGTCTTACAGTTAGTAAGTAAAATCCAAAAAACCGTCCTAACTCAACGAAAGTACATGCGATGTACGAATGTATGAAAGTGAATAATTAGATGATTACATTGAATTTCGTTTCGGTTTTTTTTTTAACTTACGCTAACGTTGACGGATTTGCTGACCATTCGTGATTGGCTCACATCCGGATTTTCCGATCGATAGCTAAAAACGCAGCTGAGCATACTAGCCATTTGGATATCAGACTGGCTTGCGTAGTGTTGGATTCTAAAAAAAAACACGATGATCATAGGATTTCGTACGAGCTTGAAATAAAGATCTTTATCTAAACTTTGCAACATTATAGTTACGTTGAAACTCACAGTGAATGAATTAAATTTTGTCCAAATGGATGGAGAGGCCAAGGTGCCTCGATATCCGGAATCTGACCAATAACGTTATTTGCAGTTGACAGAGGCTGAGATATAACGAGCGCTGCCAAACACCACGCTTGAACCAAGTCCGATCGTTCCAATGTTGCAGCGACATTTGCGTTGTACTGACACATTGCGGGAATATCGGTGATATTAATACTGTAGCGAAGGCAAGTAAAATCGTTAATTAAATTCGCTTCTGTAAATTGCCGTCAACAAAAAATAATGCTCTATCATTTATTATACTCACACATATTTTTCAGCGAGTTCCTTGCTGACGAAGAATAACGAGGATGCATCGTATATCGTCACTATAGAGTAGTGATTCTTATAACAAGTCCTGCTCTGAGATCGATTCGACCCATGAAGACTTTTACGCGAACCTTTCTGTTAGGCATGAAAGTATTTTCGTTAGATGGATAATTTATCAATATAATTTTAATAATAAAATATTTATTTTTCATGAACATTGGAGATGTTAATGACATTTGCTTTTTATTTTTTTAAATCGATAAACAAATCCAAATAAAACATTGTAGGAAATCCATTTTTTTTATTTGTCCCTTTAACAAAAAAAATGGAAATCCTACAATTTTTTAATTTACATCTAATGTTTTTTTCCATGATTAAAACGCAATTACAAACAATTAATTGATGGAATTTATTACGCGATTTTCGTTATCGCTTACAAGAAATAAAAAGTTAAAAAAAAAAACTGAAATGAATGGAATGATAAACAAATAAATTTATAAATATCAATCCCATTGATCAGCGTTATCAAAAGATAAATCAATAAAGATAAAGCCATGAGATCAGTAATATATATTATGAATTTACCCTATCTTGGAAATAAAAGGAACTGATGGATACAGTGTCACCCGCCTGGCCGTAAGAGTTGGGATAAATATTCATAAAAGGCGAGGACACGCCATTCACCATTCCCGTTCCCAGTGCCGATAGGGCTCTGGGTGTTGCACCTTCTGGTTTTATGGATGACCGTCTTGCTTGCGACGAACGACCGAAGCATACGAGAATTCCTGAACACAAAGTGATTATTGTCAAGTACTTTGTTATTTTTCTAAATATTATTTATTGATGAAACCGAAGGTTACTGCTTAGCAACTTCAACTTGTTAGTAAACGTTAAAAAATGCTTAAATTTGTTTTTTAAAAGTCTTCTTTATTTTTCTCATTGTCAAATTTTGGAGTAATGTTGACGTAATAAAAAGAATTTCAGATCGAAATATAACGAATTGAAGGATATAGATTTTTTGAAAACATTTCATACTTTGAAAAAATCAAACTCCTATAATTTTTCATATTTAGACCTTGCAGATTTTTATTTTTTTTTTTTTGCATGATTAACTGTTATAAACAATCAATCGCACTGGAGTTTTAAATCATTTTAACCGATAAACAAAATAAAATTCGCTTTTCGACATTGAATCAGTAGAGATTTTCCGTTTTTGTCGTTTCGTCGAAAATTAAATCCGGCCTAATAAAAAAATCTTGTGTCTTTGAGACATCGATAGTTCAATCATAAAGTTGTATAATTTGCTCACAATATTTCTATTATTAACATAAAACTTAATAAAATACGTACCGACACAGCTAAACTTAGCTCCGGACGTTCTTGGAAAGGGTATGTAAGTATCCTGATAATTTGTACATATGTTTGTCGAATTTAAGAAATCCTCGTTTCTCTGTATGTGATATCCCATGTGCGTCGATTCAGACTCGTCTTTTGCACACGTCTGTGAAAGTATGATAAATTAGTCCCGACCAGTAATTGTTTCACAATTTCATCTATTGTCGTACAACTAATTTCTCACTTGTTCCAGTGTAATGATAAGTTGACGTAGGCACGGTTCGAGACACGAACGATTTTTTCGCACGCGTTGCTGAGCTGTTTGTTTAAGGACTTTCAGCAGCTTCGCCATTGTTGCATTGTCAACTGTAGTACCAGGACAAAATTGAAACGTTGGCTGCGCGCTGCACGGATAATTTCCTGGGAAATTAACTTTCAATATGACGTTGTAATTTTTATTACACGCTGTGACTGTGCAGCTTCTCTCCAATGCGTCCATCGCATTGACCTTTCAATTAAGACATTTTAACGATATTTTATACAAATTCATAAAATTTCGAGATAGCAAATTGTCTTTTTATTGACCTCTTTTTATATTACCTCTATATTTGGTATGTTCATATTTATAAGAGAAAATTCTTGTTGTAGTGTCTTTGGTTGCGTTGGCGACGGCACTTCCTTCTCATTCTCAGGAAGTACATTCACCTCGTGATGTATCACAGGCCCGTCGAGCTTTGATGTCACAAAATTGATATCTGGCTCGTTTTGTGAATCATCCAGTTGCATTTGTTGCACCGATCGCAACGTTCCTGTTATGTCGATCAGCGAAAAACGATTTAAAGACAATGTTACTTTTCTTACGAGATTAAAATTATCAATACCGATGCATATTCTCCTTTGACAAAAAATAATCTAAATGAAATATAATAATCAATGGATTTTTTAACTTGTACTCAAGAATCATGCAAAATAATGCATATATTTATTTTCTGTCCTTCAATATAAATTTTGTTACTATTGGTAGACGAAATAAATATCTGCAAAGAGCTAAAAAATCATATTTCGAGGTCGTACAAAGCGATTTACTTAAATGTTGTTTCAAAAAAAGCAAGAAAATTCAAGAATGGAGACGGAGATTAAAATATTTGTTATTGTCCCGTCAAACTATCATAATTTATATGTAGAGTATAAATTCTTATTCGCCATCGTAGTGACAATAGTGACTTACTCATATTCGTGTCTTCGGAGTATTGTGTATAAACCGAAGTCGTATCATCCATGTCGTGGCCACATAACTAAAAATATATGCGCTCGATACTGTTTTTTTTTTTTTTTTTCCTTAAACGGAATAGAAAAACTCGTTTTCCTTTACCTTTTTGAGAAAAGGATCTATTTTGAATATCCTTAAACACTGATCTTTGGACCACGTGATCAACTCGTAATCATTCATATCTGCAATAAGTATAAAACATTTCGATAAAATATGCAACGTTTCGCAAGATGTTTTAATATTTTAATTTTCTTTAATCTCAAAGATACCTGTTTTCGGGTATCGCCATTGAAACTCGAGAACAACGTCTGTATGTCCGACAAAAGTATAAATCGGCGCATTGAGATTCGACGTATTCCACAGGAGGAGGCTGTTTTCGCCACGACGCAATTGCGGCACTACTATAGTAACCAAACCTTCTCCGAAGGGCTGCAACAAAGAATAATAAATCATAAAATTCATAAATTCAGTGTTCTTCATGGAGAGAATTAATTAGTCACAATTGAATAAACCATCGGAAAGGTTCTTCTGAGTAATAAATTTGTTAACGGATCAGCATCATGATTTTTTTTCTTGCATCAGCTGCAATTTTTTTTCTATCAAAAATCTGGATTTTTTAGTTTTGCCAAAAAAGGTTTCATCCGAAAATGCAAACGTATTTTTTTCTAACGAAAATAAAATACCTTTTTTGATTAAAATAAAAATAAAGGGAAGATACATTTTTATTAAAAATAAAAAAAATTACTGTACAACTTCATTTCACATCGCAAATGATGCAACAAAATTCCCAACAAAATTAGAATTCCAATAAATCATACCGGTAATTCGTTAAATCATTAGCATTTTTTTACTTTCTCACTACATGACGATAAAACGTTCAGAAAATTAGACTCCGTACCGTGTACCTCGCTCTCCATACCGGAGAGTTTGTCGTTAAAATACTTTCGGCTCGGCGAGGATTCGTGATATCAAAAATTTTGACAGTGCAATCCTGACTGGAAGTAGCTAATTGATTTTGCTGAAAGGGACACCAATCCAATCCGTGTATCTAAAAAAATATCGTCTTCTTCATTTTTCGTTCACACGATGAGACAAAATATTTAAGAGTCATAATTCTTTTTTAAAAATGTGTACCTTTGTTAAATGCGCTGCTATATATTGTACCGGACTGTTTCCCTTTCGCTGATCCCATATTTTGACATCACCGTCGTGAGCCGTTGCTAGCGTATGCGGTGATAATGCGTTCCATCTGACTTGTGAGGAACCCGCTGAAATTTCGTATCTTAGTGAAGCTCATAGATAGACATAAACAAAAAGAAAGTTATAATGGTATATTAACCGTACCAACTGCCGACAACGATAGACAAGGTCTTCGCTGATCGCGAATATCCCAGATATGAATAAAGGTGTCAATGCTGCAAGATGCCACGATATCAGGCTCTTTCGGATGCCAATTTAAGTCGCTAACCACTCTGGTGTGCGCTCTGAGACTGTGTGTTGTTCGGAGTTCCTGTCCACCTCCTCCTGCAAAGCTCAATATCTCCACTCTTGTGTTACTCTGAAAACACACAAAGCTTTATATAGCAAATTTTACATCTCATTTCGTCATAATTTTGATTAGTAGATAATAATAATTATACATCAATAGTGGCCTCTAAATGGTAGTGGCCTTAAATTTCATCAATTATTCGGACTATGTTTCGTTTTGCATTCATAAAGAAAGCTTTGTTTTCATGACATTTTTTTTTTGTTTTTTTTTTTCAAAAATGTGTGTATGCAGATTGTTTTCTCTTTATCTTGTACCTTTGATGAAGCTTCCTCTTTGAGGAAACCAACATTAATCAAGATACTTTCTCACAGAGATGACTTTATAAAGGTACAAAATAATGAAGAAGCAATTTGCAAGGTTCTACTTTGCGGGGTTTTCCTTTTATATCAGGTTTTTTTTTATACTCACATATATGTGTTTCAACATTTTATTCCCTTTTTTACAAAATGTACATTTCATATCCATTTTATATCCTCAGCCATTTTTTTTCTTTCTATATTCAACTTTTCAAAATATCTCAATGAATCTATTAGTGCTATTAATCAAAACCCTAATTCTTTTTTCTACTGATTTATTTTGTAACATAATTTTGGTTTTAAGACATACAATGCTAAGAAACATACATTGAAAAAAAATCTACATTATTTCAAGAACATCTGACTCCTTAAAAAGGTCATAAAAAAAATGGTAATACTTCCTAAAAATAAGTGATTATAATTAAGATAAATAGTTAACAGGATATTATAAATTATTTCATACTTTTTAGATATATTTTTCTACATGACAACTTCTTGAAATTTAACTTCCCTTTTTTATAGTTGTTTTTAAATGCTGAGCATAAAAAAGGCAATTTATTTCATTTGATATTTTTGTAAGCTGATTCAATGAGACTGAATCCAGAATTTTTTAAATATTTGATATGTTCTTTAAATAAAAAAGGCTTTTTATTCTTAAACATGCTCTGTAAATTATTATTAAGCAATGCAATAAAACAATATCATTAGTACTGTGAGAAGTTTAGCAATGTTACAGCTTACAATTCAACAGTGCTCTCATTTTCAATGAGCTAATTAGAAATTCTTTGAATTCTGTGGACAAAGAAATGTCTAGAATTTTCATAATTAAATGTTCTACAAAAATATACATGTTTCTATATAGCATTTTTTTTAAATTTAATGAGACATTTAAATTTATAGATAAAATTTGGATGGATTTTTCATTTATTTATGAAATAAATATTTCAAAACTATGTTTATTAAATATTTGGTCACATTTTTGTTTTTTTACTTGGCTAACTTTCTTGATTCCATGACCAATTATTTTTCCTAAGACATTTCACAGTCTTTCCATTCCAGTGATTACTTATCTCTTGTTTGCACTTCTCCCTTGAATATTTGTCCTTTAAATTGACTGCTGAGTAGTAAATTAACAAATATCATGCAATTTATAGGATAATTACTCACAGATATGGCACATAAATGACAATTGGGCAGTGTAGGATTCCATTCCGCAGAGCCAACTTCGTACTTGCTCTGTCGCTGTAACTTTCTCAATCCGTCAGTGGCGTCATTTAAATTTTTAACAGCAAAGTATCTGCGTCTGCATGACAAACAAAAACAAATTAACGCTGATACATTTTTACTTGTTCACAAGACAAAAAAAAAACTTACCCAGCCAGTAAAACATAGCTGCCAGTAGCATCTACAGCCATAGTATTAGCCTTTAGAAATCACAAAATAATTTTTTATACCATTTGGAAAATGATGTTTTCGAAAAAAAAAAAAAAAATCGTCTCGATGCGAATTTTCCAATTTACCTGCAAATCACGATGTTCCGTAACGACATAATCGCTACCCCAGCGTTTTGACATGACGAATTTGTCACGAACTTTTTCACAGTCGTTCAAATAAATTCAACAATTGTTGATCATCCAGCGGAGCCTCGAACAAAAAATTCTACAAAATTGTGAAGTTGTGTACACAAACAAGCCACTGACAATGAGTGCGGACACACACAACACTACTGTGTGCATTTTAACAAAGTCACCGATTGGTGCTTCTATTTTTACACTGTCGCGTTCTACGCGACAGTGTAAAAAAAAAGTTTGACTAACTTTGAGCCTTAATTAATTTTTTATATTATTATACTAATCAATTTTTTAATTGCAAATGAAAAAATTTAAATTGCATGTCTATCTTTTTAGAGCTGCCGATTAATAAATAGCCGCGGTTATTTAACCCGATGAAATACCGGTAAATAATCCACTCACACAACCACGATCTGACTATTTCAAACGGCGTCGGTTACAGCAACGACCAATGAGAAACGACATATACAAGAAATATCCACTATGTTCTTTCTGCCGAGTGTTTTGATTGGCTTTCACTGTAAAGCACCGCAGTAGCGTAAAAGAAAAATAATCGTATATACAAGTGTACATACTATAATACTGTGGAAAAAGGAGGGGCACAAACGACGACGCTTTGTGTGCTATTTTTTTCTTCTGTCACGTAGTTCTCAACTCGTTGATTGTGTGCGTTAAACTGCGTACGAACATTAATCCTTGAGCCGCGCATTCGCACTTACACAATCTCACCTAAATAACGCGTACCTAAAGAGTCGGGAGACCCAAATTGTCGACAGTTCATTGTTCGCAATAAAAGTGATTTAGCAGCCGAGTGGCGTAAAAAGTGGCTCGTAAAATTCGATAACAAGTGCGTCGAGGCTACGATAATATTTATTTCATTTGTATCTGGCTTATTTGGTGCAAAGTGACAATGTTTACGATCATGGATTGTTATCTGCATTAGCGGGCGTGAAAACTCAAGTTTTCGTCGATACAAATTTGTCTACTCGGAAAAAAAAAAAAAGCAACAACAAAAAAAGTTGTAGCTATATATATACATACTATATATATTTATATATATATATATACGTTAAGAGGACCTGTCAGGCAAAAGTTGGTATTTCTGGTGTATTGAGCAATAAGACAGTCGCAAAGTTTCGATAATATTTTCGTTCCGCGACGAAAGGTGCGCGAAGCCAAATTGACGTCTCCGAGTGCTGTTCGTCCGTGTGTGTGTGTTTAACGTCTTGATTTTAAGTAAAAGCCAACGGTGCGTCGAGTCAGGTGTGAAACGAAGAGGGGAAGCAAAAAAAGTCAGGGAACTTACGTTAAACATCAAGGTCGAAAAATTCTTCCAAGAGACCACAAAACCAGTCATTTTGTGATGTACCCAAAGTGTAGGTCAGAGGAAAACTCCGTTACAGCCACGATTAACTTCGTACACTCGAAGAGGAAAGGAATCTTCATAAACATAAAAAAGATGTCAAAAGACTGTATAAGTCTTAGAAATCGTATAAGTTTCTTAACGTTTCGCTTATATTGAACGACCCGCGCTAAGATAAGTCTTTATTGACTGTTGCGTTGAGAATTAAAAAAAAAAAAAAAAAGAAAGAAAACAAAATAATTAACATGCTCCGTTCTCACTGAAAGATTGAAATTCTTTGTTGCGAGAACTTAAACGGTGCATAGAGCTGCGCCAAGGGAAGGAGAAAACGTTTCAGGAAGTCTTGAGAGTCGAGAGAGAAAAGATTTAAAAAACAAATATACGATCATGAAGCTGTTAGAGAGTACACGCTTTGAAGCTATTAACAGCGCTCTGGCTATTAAGACCGGAGACAGCAAAATAATTGGCAGGTAATTAGTGTGTGTGTCTGAATTTTTATATGGATTTGAATGGTGAACCTACCGAATTAAGATATTTAATATGTAAATATGAAAATTCTAGGAATTACAGAGGTTCAAAAAATTAGCAGGGATATCAGGAAATTTTTTAATATAAATGTTGTATAAATGTTTATCAAATATTAAAATAGAAAGAATTTTTTTTGTACCTGCTAGACATTTATTATTAATGAACATAAAGTATTAGAGCAAATATTTTACACCTTATTTGGTTCATGTAGGTTTTTTAATTACTTCCTTTCATTTCAATAATTATTATTATATTTGATTATTTCATGGATTTCTCCTTTTACAATTTAAAAATGCAGGATGGTGGCCAATTAAAGACCCTATTTTCAGAGGCAATATATACAAACTATTATTATTATTATTATGTTATTTTTCAGCATTTTTTAAATTATCAGTTGAGTCTGGTGTCCATGTTATGGCCACACTTGTGTTTTTATCTTCAGTCTCATTAAGAGCCTATTGTAATATGTACAGTGTAATAATGATTGTATATTATTATTATTATTATTATTATGCAAAATATGTCAAATATGGTATACTCAAAAATCATTTTTTATCAAATTTGAATAAGAAAAATTGAGTCCCAGGTAATATTAATCTTAGTGGTTATATGATATAATAATTATTTGTATCACTATTAAAGATTGTAAACATGTTTTTAAATTCTAATTACTTTGGAGCTTTATAAGTCAGTTTTTATTCATATTCACACTGTTAGTCTTGAATTTAAGGAAAAATCAGGGAGTTTTTTTTCAGTGTTTTTGTTGGCAACCATGCCTTTTTCCATTCATATTAATGGTTGATCAATATGTCAACATATATGTTGACATATGTCACATATGTTGATTTTTATCGCCTTGAATTTTCCGATTTTTTTTTATTTGCCTGAATTTTTTTTTCCAGGTTAATATGAATTAATTACTTTGTCCATATTCGCTAAATAATGAATGTAGCATTTATTTCACGAAAACAGGTGTGTGTAAATAAATAATTAATTTTTTTACAAAGTTTCGTATGTACAAAAGTCTAGATTTAAAAAAAAATTAGTATTTGCATACAAAGGATTTTTAGCTTTTGAAATTCATATTTTGTCGTGGGATGAATACGAAAACATAAGAAAATTTAATTAATTGAATTTAATAATATGAAAATAAAATGGAAATCCATTGTGATGACACCGTCATTTTTTTAAAATACTTAATTAATTAGCAGTACTTAAATAAATAAGTTGATGTTAAATATATTTTCTTCGTGCTTTGCTATAGTTTGGAACCATATCTGAGTCTCTAGGATTTAACTTTCTCTGTCCCAGTGATTGGCCGGAGGTTATCGATAATCCGATTGTATTTTGTTATCAATCGGGTTCTTTGTTTTACCCTCCCCATCATTTGTTTACCATGTTTCACGCGCCAATCTCCCACCTTAGTCTTCGGTCTTATCTATGTTGATCGTTTTCTCGTTCGTCAATCTTCATACATTTAACTGTTATCAATGCGAGGGGAAAGCTCTTATCACCTAGATCTTTACTTTATTTATATTCTTCGGGGGCTTGTGTATCATTTGGCCCCGGTCTTCGTAATTCCGCGCCAATTCTCGAGGAAGTGCCGGCTTAATACTTTTATAAAACACATAAATATATTTTCTTTTTTTTTTTTTCCAGAATCGAGAGCTATTCGTGCAAGATGGCTGGCAATGACAAACAATTGTACAAGAGATTCAATGCGGAGCAAGGCGTTACTCCGCACGATCTTCAGGCGCTATCGCCGCCTCAAACTTCGCTCGGCACTTCACCCGCTCAAAGCTACTTTAGGTACTCTTAGCTTTGTTTAACAGCTTTTTTTTTTTTATCGTTTCTTACTCAGAGATATTCGATTGTAAATGTTGCACAGAAGCACAATAAAAATTAAGATATTTGTGCAATCCCTAATGAATTTAAAAACTGAAAAAGGTACCAAAAAGAAGACCTTGTCACAAAAAATAATCGTCGAATAAGCTTTAAAAGGACTGTAGTTTTTTTTTAAACCTATGGACGGTTCTTTTGGTGGTTTTGAGGGCGGTGAGTTTTAGGTACAGTAGTTTTTTTTACGTTTCCAACGAACCGTAAAGATTTGGGATGTGCGACAGTTTGAAAAGCTCGAGCGCTCGCGTCGTTACCTTTGGGCTAAATATTTCCAAATAGAATAAAAGACTAGTTTATCCGAAGGATATAAACTTATCAAATGGTTAAAATTCCAGCCGAAGTGTTTCCGGCGACGAGGACGGTCCGCTGTGTGACACGATAAGTCGCAAGACCCTCTTCTATCTGATAGCAACGCTCAATTCAGCTTTTCATCCCGATTATGATTTCTCGGACGCGAAGAGTCACGAATTCAGTAAAGAGCCGAGTTTGCAATGGGTGATGAACGCAGTGGATAGCAATCTCAGCGCCACGGCTGGAGATCATTATCGTACACTGAGATCGGCTCTGTGGGCTGCAGTCGAGGATGAGATATCAATGAGCGAGTGTGATATTTACAGGTAAACAGAGATTCACATTGAGGTAAATAAAAGTGAATTTCGCCCAACGTCCTTGGCAAACTTCCCTTCTCACTGACCCACAAACCGAAAAAAAAAATCTATATTTATCCGTGACCTCTTTTTATGCGTACAGCTACAATCCCGATCTAGCATCGGATCCATTTGGCGAGGACGGGTGCCTGTGGTCTTTCAATTACTTTTTCTACAATAAGAAGCTCAAGCGGATTGTTTTCTTTACATGCAGAGCAATAAAGTGAGTGTACAATATCGTCTCAATTCTAACTAAAGTGCTGAAAGCCTGATTTACGTACGTAAATTCAGATGCTTTTTTTTTTTGTACCCTCAGATATTTTTCGTAATTAGCCAGATTTGAGGACTATTTGAGAATATTTTCTACGCTTTTTCTCAGATTTATTAAACGAACATTTTAGAAAATGCTTTATTGGTTTTGAAGATGAAAATGTATCTCGAAAAATACGAGAGGCTGGAAAGAAAAAATGCCTCACGATAAAATTTGCAGTTTTATGTTAGAATATCAAATTTAACAAATAATGTTATCAACCTAATATCGAATGTTTCTTACCAAAAAAAAAATATGGAGATTTTCTCATAATAAATTTATTTTTCTTTGAATACTTTTCATGAAAAATGAAGGGTATAAAATCATTATTTTACTTTCATTGAAAAGGTCATATAAAACTACAATTTTTGTGGTGAGACTGTGTTTTCTAGGATATAGTTTTCAATATACGTTAACATAACAAAAAGTACAGAATTTTGTGAAAGGTTCAATAAAAAGTCAGAAAAAAATGCAGAGTGCCTTCACGTAGTACTAAAATGTGGCTAATTATTAGAAAGATCTGAGTGTCGAAACAAAGTGGCTAAGTGGGTCCCATATATAAAAATATCGATCTTATTGAACACATTATTAATAAACAAGATTATTTTGTTTTTCATTACAGTCCTCTCTACGTCTTGGACTCCGGCGTCGGCAGTGATTTTGCCATGGACGAGGACGACGATGACCGTTATTAAAAACATCGCAAAGTTCGTTTACGTACGCGCAATTCGGATAGTCAGCTTCGTTTATCCTGCGAACGATTGAAACTCGCGCGATATTACGATTAATTTACGATTTTCAAAAACCTCAATTCTTCCCTGAATTTGAGATAATGCTCGTTCGTTTTTTCGAGATATTTATCTTCTCAATCGTATGTCAAACAGTTAATGAAACCCTAATATACATAGGACAGTGAAAAAACAGAAAAATGGATCTCATAGCCCCTGAATGTTTGGGTGTCACAATTGATTTTTTGTGACAAGATAGATGTTTGATTTTTTATGAATATTCGTAGTTATTCTGATTCACGAGTGATTTATCGTAATTTCAAGATAGCTTTAGCGTCAAATCCGTTTTTTTTTCTCACACGCTCTTCACGTTACAAATGTATTTTGTACAAACTTTTTCTTTCAATCGAACCGTAATATCAACAATGATAAACAAAAAGATACGGTAAATTATTAACGGTATTTAAACTTAAAAGTCTACAAAAAGTTGCTTCAACTTTAGCACCATGTAACGCATTAATTCACAACCGGGACACAAATTTCTACATGAATTCGTGAATATTTTTCATAATCTCTTGATCTACTCGATAGAACTTTGTATTGTTTTTTTTTTTTTTTTCTTTTTTAACGAAAATTAAAATGTGCTGCATATTGTCTGTATCTCTCAGATTGCTAGATGTGCGAGTGAGATAGCTGAAGCTACTTATCGCAAATTTCTCTGCCACCGGAACGATGAATTGCAGAATTGTTAGATGCAATTCACCGTACTTTAATCCGAGAGACAAACCGTGTCAACGATATTTTCATTACAATTTATGTTACCGATCGAAAAGTAGCACATCGTCTAAAATTCAAAATTTGATTTGTTCTTTTATGACTCTACTGTTAACTTTTTTTGTATGTATTTTGTGTCGTCCAGTATAAAATCCACCCGTGTTTGCTGTCAACTTTGACAGAATTATTGAAAATACAGGCAAAAACCCACGGTAATGAAATGGCCGCACAATAGTTTATATAATTGTAAACAGGTAAGCCTAGATTACCTGCGTAGGTTTACTACCCGTGAGGTAAAAAAAGAAAAGAAATGATAATAATATCGTTGGTATTCATTGCCGCAAACATATACTATGTTTCTCCGGTGAATCAACAGACAAACTTTTCATCGTCAGACAGGCGATTAGCGTTTTAATTTGTACGAATAAACGACTGCACATATTACGAGGACTCGATGTTAATTACAACAAGTTGTCGATAAAATTCTTCTGATACAACGTTGATTGCCGTTATTATCGCACTTTCTGCCTTTTATTGGCTTACCTAGAAAGGGCTCGCATATCCTTGATTATTTATACATCATGACATCCGGCGACTGATACATGCACATATAGGCATCACACAAAAGTCTTTTCGCGTGTTCCGGCAGTTGTCGATCGTCGGTTAATTCTGTTAATGAATTTGCACCTTCCTCACTCAACCAGTATGGAAAGTCTGGACATGGTACCATTTCCGGTATGTTGTAGCCGTTCTGTTCTCCTGTAATCGGAAAATCAGATTTATTATATTATTGATGATTGCTATTAGAATTAAT
Source organism: Perithous albicinctus (assembly GCA_964016905.1). Lineage (NCBI taxonomy): Eukaryota > Metazoa > Arthropoda > Insecta > Hymenoptera > Ichneumonidae > Perithous > Perithous albicinctus. Next base: position 8,182,982 of record OZ024688.1, read on the forward strand.
GCTTTCCAGAATAGACTGGCTTTATTTGATAGAAAAAAGAATGTCAGTATTTTTTTTCAGACTGTGTTTTATGTGTCAAAATATACAACACATAATTGGAAGCAAAAATTAAAAAAAAAAAAAAAGGATTCGATATGTCAATATCAAAGGAAAAACAAACTTTAAAAATGCTCTACGACTGATTACTTAGATTGATAATGTAATGAGTACACACTCATTTATCAGTCAAAAATATTTAAAAATGTAAGATTTATTACAGTCGATAGAAAAACGTGTATAGTTAAAAATTAAATTTCAATGAATATTTTTCGGTGCTTATTAAGCTAGCGCCTTACTTTTTTTTTATCTATTTGGCTATTTCTCTGAGTATCATAATTCTGAAGAACAAATAAACTCGAAATACTATCAGATTAAAAAATATATATTTAGGGGTTACCAAGTGGCAGAATTATTTATTTGATTTATTATTACAAATTATCTTTTGTAAATACGATTACGGTCATAACAAATTTTACTATACGACCATTGTTCGTTGCAATATTTTAAATAGCGACACTTTTCCAATGATCAATTTTACTTTGTAGACAACCAAATGAATTCGAAAGCAACATGCAAGGTGTGATTTAATTCCATCTGTTTGCCTTTTTTAGCGTGAAACCGGGTTGTCTCTGTACAATAGTGTCTTCTGTTTTTTTTTTTTTTCATTGAATGCATATCTATCAGGAAAAATGATTAACTCGAACCTTTTCTATCCGCCATGGAATCAAAAAAGCACCAAGGAGCCTCAGATCCAGAGCCGCACTTGACGAAAGACACATAGTGAGATGTCTCGATGCAAACTACAGCTGAAAGTTCCAAGTACAGTCGTGGAACTGGACAATGCTCTTGAAGAATGATGAATTCTGTGGGAATATCGAGTTTCTTCGGTACGTGATTCGTCCGTCGTTCGTGACGATGCACCTGAAAAGAAATATTCCGTAATCAGATATCTCTAATTGTTTCTATAGAAATGGCTTTGAATATTTTAAGCTTTGATAATTATTACCTTTTCGAGACAATGCATGCAAAAAGCTATGCTCTCGAGACCAACACCGCACTGTTCGTAACATTCCTTGCATTCAAATTCGGCCAACTTTCCGCAAACGGTACACTGTCGAGGAGCTACAAGAACAACAAAAATCAAGTTTTCGTCATTTCTATAAGAGAAAAATGGAATTAATTTAATTAATGATGTTATTATTACATATAGACGTCAAAATGCGATGACTCAGTTTAGTATTTGATGAATTCATGGAAAATTCTAATTGAAAAGCCTGCAAAGTAGAACCTTGCAAATTGCTTCTTCATAATTTTGTATCATTGAAAAAGCCACCTCTACGAGGAAGTGTGTTGATCAATTTTGGCTATGTCAAAGATACAGAATAATGAGGAAGCACTTTGCAAGGTTCAATTTTGTCGGCTTGTCTATGTACTGTACACATCAACTGCACTTAAAATTCATTTCAAATTGTCCCAGATCATAATTACTGTTTTAAACAATAATTGCAAACATTTTTACAAAGTGTATAATTTTAAATAGAAATAATTTTTTTTTCATAAATGTTTAATTTAACGTCTTTTTGTCGAAAAATTTAAATTTTTATAAAGTTAAAACCACTCTATCGAAACTCGCCAAATTTTGCTACAATCATGGTTTAATTTTAGCCCATTCGTATACAAAGTTTCAGCCTGTTATCAAATATTTATAAAGTTATAGCATTAAAAAACTTCAAAATTTTGAAAATGCTAAAAAATGTGAACCTTTCAAATGATTTGCGGCAAATACAATCCCAAACGTTTTTATATAATAGTCCACTTGCATACCAAGATACCCAAATGAAAATTTAAAAAAATATATTTGTAGATCCAATTTTTATACAAAAAAAATGGAACTCACAATTGTTATATTCGAATCTGGAGAATGTTTTCCAAGATAGCCATTAAAAAACAATCAAGTGCATGGGTTTTTTTTCACTAAAAAATAACAATTAAAAACATGCTTTCTTAAACTGACGACGATACACCTTCCTGTTTTATGAACTTAAAAAATTCACGTAAATAAGTCGTCTGGTGAAAAAGGGAGACATGCATTTTTCCGAATTCAATGGGCAGGGAGAGTGAGGCTATAATTATGTTTCCGTACCAAGAGTCGCGGTATCGACTCGACGCCATGTATTAAAACAGTAATTAAACATGAGCGAGATGCTAGCGCTACTCTGTTTTACTCGACGTTCGCCCTTTTTTGTCTGCTAGGAAATGTAAAATAATACTCAACAGTCTTCGATGATGTCCGTTACGTCGAGCAACAAAGTTGGCTGTATTTTTTGATACATTTTGAATGACTTTCCAAAGCGTGGCATCTGGATTATAAGGCAGGAGGGCACCTCCTTCAGTCTGATATTACTCGTGAGAAAGCTCTGCTCGAGTAATTGCTGGACCGTTGGAAAACTTAGGTGATCGTCTTTTTCCACAAAAAGTTGATAGTGAAACGCGTCCTGACCGGAGCTCAACTTAAGGAATGGTTCAGCGTTCAATATTTGTGCTACCAAAGATGTTAGAAACTCTTCTGGGTCTAAAAAAAACGAACCAACATTTAAAATTCATTCAAAAATGTTTTTATCCTTTACGATTTCAGCCAACACCTTTGCGCTGACATTCAAAGAAAAATCTAATAAAAACCTTTTTCTTCGCTCGTAAGTCCTGAAACTGATGACAGCTTTTCAAGCAGCATTCTGAGTTTCATAACTCTGTTCGCCCTGACGAACAGATCCTTCCGTAGTGGATTTACAATTTCTTCTCGTAATACTCTTTGAACTTCCTCGTATTGTGGACAGTCTTTTTCATTCGCTGGTCTAAAAAAGAGAAAAACAAGTTTTTTTTTTAAATCAATGAAATATACATGAAATTGGATGTGATTCCGAATGGAAAGATGTCGCTGATACCTGAAGAGTAAATTGTCGAAGACACTCGTGAATGCGAACATACTGAACAGTGTTGCATCCAAATAGCACGAATTATGATGACCTTGTATTCCTCGATATTTCCCGCATATACTCTCCAAATCACCTTTTACAGATATTGGCCTCACTATTCCCGTGACTACGGAGCTCTCGAACATTCCAAAATCATCTCCGTTCAGCTTGTGCAAGTGATCGTCACCCTATCTCGAAGGCAGAAACAATATTTCAATCACCCATGACAACGACAATTTTTTAATCTTCTTTTATTTTCATTTTCTTAATTATCGCAAAGTAGTGATTTTCCTTTTTTTTTGGTAAAAAAAATCGTTTCAAAGATTCCACGAACTTGATTCTTCGTAAATTGTGTTGTAATCTTACAGAAAAGTCTCCAGCTATTGAATATAAAAAATTGTCGGCGAAAAAAAGTCAAATACAGGAGAGAAAAAAATCTAAAAAACATGTGAGTATTTTTTACAGGTCAAACAATAATATAAAAAACCATGAAGCAGTTGATTGCACCGTGTAGAACTATTAATTTATAGGCGGTTTACTCATTGATGGGATTCACCTTACTATGGATAAATGTTTTGGGGCGAAAAATGTAAAAATAGGACATTGCTCATTCCCGTTTGTTTCCTTATTATTTTAGTCCGTTGTCCACAAAATTTTCAAAAAATCCACTTACAGAAATCATGTTGAACTCTTGGCAATTTTTTATATCCGTAAATATGGCTCGATGAGGTCTGCAATGAAAATATCTTTCGCCACAGCAAGTTCCGTCAGTGCCAAGAGGATGATCGCCATCTTCCTGAATATTGGAATACGTTCAAATATGAAAATTCTCAAATTGTCGGCGGTAATTAAATTGAGCTGTGGTTCAATCATTACCAATTCGATAGCTGCCGTAGTTATTCCAGATGCGCCTTGCAGTGTCCCGATCCATCTTATCACTCCGTACCGCGTTTCGCTACCCAATCGAAATTCCACAGCGCTACCGACGCTCACATGTTCGGTATTTTCAGCTCCACGTTTTTCAAGCAGATAATCTGTCAAAATTAAAGAACAGAATTATAGAAAAAAATGAAACTAAGCAGTTTAAGTGAAGTAGAGAAGCGATGGAAACAGCGTCAGGTTCGCTTCACACTGCGTAAATTGTACATCTTTAATACACAATTGGTATTATAAAAAAAAGCGAATATATTACCGAATGAACTGCATTGATATCAATACACAAATAATATACAAAAAAATAATAATTCGCTACAAAGAAAAAAAAATCTTCATTTATACAATTATAAATATTTGCCGGTTGTTTATTTTTATGCCTATACTTTTTATCATTGCTAGCTGAAATAATTACGATATAAAATGAAAAAAGTGTTTAGCTGTTTACATCGATTCACTACTGTAAGGTGATGAACGTTCAGACGATGTTAGATCAAAATTCGGAAATAAAAACCAACATTTGGAGGTAAAAGGAAGGGTCGACGGACGTAATATTGTTAATTAATCGGCTTACTGTTGTTCGTCAGGCTTACACAATCACTCCCCTCCAAATCACTGTACACGTCCGATCTTATATCGCTGCTCCATTTGTGTTCAAGTACAAAAGTCGGAATGTTTTGCAACGTCGCAGCCATATTATTAACGTAAATATTGGAGTAAGTTGGATGAAACCCGAATAGCGCGGTACAGAGGTACGTTTCATGTGGAACGTGCGGCGATACGAAACTTCGACACGCTGGCTCGCTAGCTCGATTCCACGGCTATTTTTAAGTTTCCCGGTTATTATTAACCGCTTTCGCGGCACAAGAGGCGACGGCACTCGAGTAGACTCGCATTGTTTACAAACTTTAATGACTTCCGCATATCAAAAAATGCTGTAGCGTCGTGACGCCAAATGGCATTATTTTACATACTTTTCTGCTATTCGCAAAAACAAATGTGTCATTTTATATTTAAGTTAGAATTGACTTCAATTAAGTGAAGAAAAAAAATATTTGATCGAGATCTTTTACTTTTTTTTAAATTACATATTCACATGAATCTGTTCAATTTTTTTTAGAAAAATAGAAAGCTTGTAAGATATTGAAAAAAAAACATTCAATTAGCAAAAATGTTCTGGAATCAATTCTCCAATTTTAAAAATCAATATAACTGAATGAATGTAACGCTATTTTAATGCTCAAATGCTTACAGAGAAAAATCATGGTAATTTTGTCGAGACCACAATTTTAAAGCGAAGGTGAATAAAAATATATTAACGAGGTTGAATCATTTCACACTAGTTAAATCAGTGCTAAATATTTGTATCGTTTTCCAAAGTTTTACGGATTAATTGAACGCAATAAAGTTTAATTTCCATTGCAGATAGAAAATCCAAAAAAAAAAAAAATTCATAGGTGAATTTACATAGATATGAACTGATTATTGCCAATTTCAGAACAGGAACATTTTTATTCAGTTTTTACACACAATCCGTATATTTTTTGTTACTAATTTTAATATGGCATGTTCCTTAATAATTCTCTAAAAAAAAATGTCTGCCTAGATATTTCATAGTGTCAACTATTAAACTATTATAAATCATTATTTATGAAAAAAAAACTCCCCGCGAACACATTGATTAACTCAAAAGTATTGCCAAAATAAAAAAAAAAAACGCCTTCTTCTACTAAAATTTAACGCACAAAACAGTGCAGAAACAATTACAAATGTTTTAAACTGAATTGACTAGTGTGGAATGTTTCAACCTCCTTAAACATTTTTTCCCCGTCGATTACGAATTTACTACCAATTATCTCGAAAAAGAAATAGTTTAAAAAAATGGTATCATATTATCGTATGCGATGAAATATTACCATTATCAAGTGTTTTATTTGTTGCAAAAATGTTCTAATCATTACCAATCAACTCGGAATCGCTCAGATTTTTCGGAGTTAATAGGCCGACATCGTTGGAGACTATCTTCGATTTAGTGGATTGACGAGCGACTTTCGGAACCAGTGGATTGTTCAAACGCGTGAACGTATCGCCGTTGTTGTTATTGTTGTTTGTGTCATCGAACGCACTCAATCGGCCCTCAAATCCGACGCTCAAATCTCGCTGCATCTTTTTGCCATTGGTAATGTGATTGTTGGAAGAACTTCCAATAAGAGGGCTATCAAAATCTGTGACAAGACTCACATTTTCCACAGCAGGTGTTTTAGCTGAAAATAATGTTCTGTTATTGCTGATCAAACAGTAATAATAATTACTTCGAGTTAAATATAAATACTGCACGTATAATAATAATCGTAAGATGAAAAACATAGATGCAACATAGTAAAGCATATTCATTTTTTTTCTTACTTGGCACACTGTTTTTCACTTTCTCCGAAAGTTCACTCTCTAGAGGACGAACTTCGCTAAGTGTCGCCAGAGTTATATCTCCGGTCGAATTTGTGATGTATTTGTTAGCCAAAATACAAGTCTGTGAGTGTATTTGACTGTCCTGAAAATTTAGTGGTAAAAAAACACATTACTTTATTTAATATTCATTGAATACCAGTGTATACTTGCACAATGAAAGCAATCTTCCAAGATTTTTAAGGCCTCCCATTTTTCACTATCAGTAATTATTATTATAATTTATAGGAAGTAAAACATTTGCTTTTCAAAAATCTGCTTCAATATAATAAATTAAGATCAGTTACAAAGAATTGCTTCCTTTTCATTTTGTCATCATGCACTTAAGTTCATTTATTTTCAAACTCAAAAATCTATTTAATTCAATAAAAAAATAGAAAAGTTCAAATTTAAAAAATTTGATAAAAATCCCACACTACTTTACCTAAACATGGTAAAAATTATATGGTCATTCATATGCTATAAAAAAAGTATTTTTTATATATATGTTATTTAGATTTACTAGTAAATCTTTGTATAAAAATAAAGCATGACCACTAATTAAATAAATAAATAAACAGGTGAAAGCACAATAATGATTAGCCCTAAAATCAACTGAAAATATTAGGAGATCAAAACAGGCACAGAATAATTAATTTATTAAAATCTAATGAAAAAAAAATTAGCAAAATCAAAAAATAAATTGCGACTAAAACACACCAGTAATTCCAGGCCAAAATAAAATCCTTGTCCAAGCTCGGTAACAGTTCCGATGTATTTTATAACAGCCAACCATTTTTGAGCATCCGTTTGTCGTGGCTGATACCAAATTCTGCCTCCTATTCGGAGCATCTTAGCCTCCTGACATAATTCGCTATCGCTTGCTATTCTAACTCGTTCCTGTGGCACCGGCACAGCAGCCAAAAAATGCCATACTAAAGTGGGTACGGACAGAAGATCAATTTTGTGACATCGCCATTCGGTCTTTCGCCAAATGTCCTCGTTACTCGTGTCGTATACACGTATCGTTAGGCCTCCGTCTGGATGTACTTCGTTTGCCTCTACCAGCATACCCAGACGTAGAGTGTACACGTTAACTTCGCACGCACCTGAGATGCGGCTCAAAACTGTGTTTTGCTTAGCGACATAATGGCACGATAAGGCAGATGCCTCCTTGTCATTTTCCTTAGGCCACTGCTTGTCCATCTTAAGCTTTTATATTTTTGTCATTTGATCAAACAGAAATGACTTAATATTTACGTTCTTTTTTCGGGAATTTCAGGTTTTTACGACATTTGACTGTTTATTATGGTAATAAGCAGCCAACGAGATGTATGGTCGATAAAATAACCCTCATAGTAGTCGTACGAATTTTCATCCCGAATCATTGTAAGCAGGTGGTTTGCAATTATTCCGTATTGAATCATTCATGGTTTTACTGGATTACTGTAAAATTCGTTTGTGAGTTATCGAACGTCAACTGCGATTAATTTTACTCCCATCGTCACTGGTATATACTCTTATGACTCTTTTTTTTTTCTACGTAGGCATTTTTGACAGGTAGCGCATATTTTCAAGGTTATCTTCGAGTACACGAAGTACTCTTTAGTAGTGTGTGAGTCGGTAAATGACTGGTTAAATGTCCGATTAATAATCCAATTAATTTTTTTACCTGCGGTCAAATATAAATATAACATACGATGTGAAATTACTCGGTCGGTAACGAAATCTGTAAACCGATCTTTTTCCGTCCCGATTGATGTATTCAATAAAAGATGAGAAAGTCGCTCTTCGCCTAGCGATTCTGCAGTGCGACTTTCACGTTTTATATATATAAAAGATCGTAAATGGCGGAGATATTCGGAATCGGAAGATTAGTTCTATCTCTAAATAACTAACATTTGCATTTGCACATTTTCTCCAAAGTTAAAATAATCCAACAGAAATAAGATTTATCGAATTTTTATTATCAATTTAGTTCCTGATTTGACTAGAACTTATGAACACGAAAATGTAACAAATAACATATTTAGAATTATAGCAAAAAACATTTGTTGTGAATTGAATACTACTTAAAATCATAATATGATTTAAAAAACGTAAGTATTCACCGTTTTTCTTAACAATTATGTGCAGCTAAAGCTTCAATGGTACTTAAAGAACTTATTTACTTTAGTAAATTCTTTGCAAACTCGCACTTTTGCAATGAGGCAAATATTAACTGTTCAAAAACCAAGAATTCCCGCGAAAATTTATCTTACAGCTGACTTCAACTGATTCAACTTTCTTTCCTGATATATCTCACATAACCTTAAAAAAACATTGTATTCACGATATACAATATTCACGATTATTTATTACAAGTTGCACGACAGTCGGAAAAAGTTATCAGAGTAACACAAAGAAAATGCAGCGATACCAAAGAGCTATCCATCAACTGTGTAAAACAAGTACTATCTTGAAACCTAACCCAGCATGCTCCGTCAGATATTTTTCAACCGATAAAAATGACGATAACAACGAAGAAAACGAAGTTTCAAAAAGTGGAGAAATGAATGAAACGAAAAAAGTTGAGCTCAGCGGTTTTGCAAAATCTTTCGAGAAATTTGCAGCGCCCGAACCTGTGAAGCCTGAAGAATTTCAGAGCTTTGCACATCTTGTTCGTCACTCCAAGTTCATTGATGTAAGTGCATATTTGGGTTTTTTTAAGCAACTGTACAACATATTTACATTTTTTTTTATTCGAATTTATATTCATATTTAGATATTTATTTATTTATACATGTTATATTTATTACAAAGAGTATAATTGCCAATTGAGACATATTCAGTTAAATTGTATATTTATTTTAATTGTATATTTAATTTAAAAGCTTTCATTAAAATTGGAGAGACTGCTATAATTTCCTCTTAAAAATATTCATTCATTATTTTCATGGGCTTTGAAAATTAAATTAATTTAGATTTAATTTTTTTTTAAGTCATATTAATTTTGAAATTAATTTGATTTAAAAATAATTAGTTTTTAAATTAATTTGTTTTAAAAATAATTAGTTTTTAAATTAATTTGTTTTAAAAATAATTAATTTTTTAATTAATTTGTTTTAAAAATAATTAATTTTTAAATTAATTTGACACAGTCAAAAATAATTTTTCTCAAATTTATACAGCTTGGCGATCCAGAGGGCAAAGTGGTAACGGGAAAAATATTTCATGTTGTCGACAATGATTTGTACATTGACTTTGGCTGGAAGTTCTATTGTGTGTGTCAAAAACCTGTAAAAAATGGAAGGTACGAGCTTGACATTAACAACTACTATAGATAAGTATTGTTACAAATTGTCTGCAGATTAATAAGCAAACAATTATTGCAGAAATTACGTACGCGGTGCTATTGTACGACTACGAATAAAAGACTTGGAATTATCAACAAAATTTTTGGGTGCTACCAAAGATCTCACTATCTTAGAAGCAGACTGCACTCTTAATGGATTAGTCAGCACACCAATGAAAAATGTTACATATACATAAACTTTGTAAGAAAATCAATTGTCCATGTAATATAAATAAAATACCATTACGAATAATGAGAAATGCATCGACCTTATTGTACCAGTAAACCTTTATCTGTGATTTTCGGACATAAAAGATTATGGTACAGGTTTTTTCAGAATAAATAAAATAAATAAAATAAATAAAATAAATTATTATCCTAATACAGCCTTTTTTTTATATGTTCTTTTGGCCCTACCACTTCGACATGATTATACCTGTGAAACCAGTAAACATCAATTTTTTTTTAAATCCTTTATCTGTGAAACAACTCCTTTGTTCTTATAATAACAGCAAAAATAATAATCTCAATCAAAGAATACCCGCCAATTCGTTTCTTTTTTTTAAACGTTTATGGAAATTAAAATCCTGGCAAAGGAGCAAGAAAATAAAAGGACAACAAAGAGTACGCAACTTCTTAATAAAAAATTTCAAAATAGAAGTGTATTGCAAAATGGTGTAATTCGATTTAATCCGCATTCCTGATTGGATGAATACGGCTCGGTAAGATGCGTGTGTGGAAAAATGGCCGCTTTCATCTGGAGTAATCTGGACAACAATGAAAAGTGCCGGGCAGGTGTTTCTTTGTTTCTCATTGACGTTGTGCAAATCTCTCAAAACTGACGGGCAACGTTTGTGAAGTCACAGAACTTCTCAAATCCTATTACGATTATAATGAAAACCGCAGACAATTAACTTTGTCGACACAATGGTTATTATTGATTTATTTTGTACTCCGTTTTAAGATTGTTTATCATAACCTTTCAACTTAAAAGACAGTTGAATTTTTGTTTTTATCTGATAGCTCAAAGAAGAATACTTTGCTATTATTTGAAACTCTAAAGTCATTTTTATCAGAAATTAATATTTTGAATGTATTATACTAAAATTGATTGAAAACAAAAAAGTTTGATAATTGTGTATAATGATTTATGTATTTTAAGAGTAACAGAAATTATGCATTGAAATTATACTGAAAATCTTGCTGTACATAATCTTAGTTCTGTTTTTTCAGCAATCTATTATTTGTCGAGGATGTTGCTCGCAATTGGACAGCATTGAAAAGGCCAAAAATATATTTGTCAATGCGCTGCTGCCAGAATCTGAAAATATTAAAAGCGAAGAAGCAGAATCATCGGAGGAAACAAGTGGTACAATATCTTCTGCATTGGAGTTGGTCATTGGATACAGTGTGAGAATATATTTTTTTTAATGGTACAGAAATTAAATATAAATTGTCATTGATATTTGCTGAAACAGAGAAAAAGTTGGGAATAGTAAAAATTAAAATTGTTGTGCCAAGTTTTGTTAAGTCCATTATTACTCAGACTGTGAAAAATTAGATTGACACACTCTATTTAAGTTTTATGCAATGATTTAGATCAGAATACTTGAACCATTCTCGAGTTATAGTATTTAAAAACAAAAAAAAAAAATTACATAAATTTCAAAATCCCATAAAATCTGATCTGCTTTTCCAATTCCTACCAAATAACATGAAATGCATCTACACTTATGAAGATCTATTTAGCAAAATATAGTAAAAAGTTAGAGCAATCATGCCCCTTTTAAAATTCAAAAAGCTATAAAATCTAAACTTCTGCATACACTTTTAAAATAAAATTGCAACATTAAAAGACGAGCTGCTGCTTCACTTATGTGCTAAATTCTAATCCAGTTGGTTGAATAGTCCTTGAGTTATAGGTGATTGAAATTTTTAAGCCCTGCATACACACACACACATGATATCGCGATCACATTAAAAGCTTTACAAAAGAGTTAATTTTTTTAGAGTGTATTTGCATGAAACTACACTCTAGGATGAAGAACTTTCATGTAGTTATTTTTGAAATTTACTTCCAAGTAGATATAAGTGATCCAATATTTTTGTCCAGAGAATTAAAAGAAAAAATCTTAAATCATCTGAAAATCCTGTGAAAAAATTAAAAGTAAAAATATTTCCTTCTTACACTCAGATGGATAACTAACAAAATGAAAAACATTAAAGAGAGTCAGGTTCTGCAGTTGGAAAATTAGCATGAAATACCTCATAATTAATTTGTAATAAATCATGTTGAGCAGGAAAGTTATGAATATCGCTATTTTTTATTTCAGATCTCAAAAACAGATGGCATCTCTCCATACTTGTGCGACGTGTGTATTGAAAAATTGACGACATACATCAATTTTCGAAAACAGTTATTCTCCGCTCAAAAATTATTAACAAATTCTAAAGTATCACTCAACGCACGTAACAATATCTCGGAATCCAGTGAGATTGATGCATCGAATTGTGATATATTGCCGAAGAATTCGGAGAAAGTGGAAATCCCAAAGTGTGGATTTATTAATAGCACAGTAGACGAAAAGAACAATTTGGACATTGTTGAACAGCAATCGTCGCCCGACAATGTATACGTCGACGATATTAGCATATCTTCAGTGTTCACTGATTCCCCGAAAACAGAATACGACACACGAGACACAGAAGATCTCAATGATCAGGATAATAATAATTTGAATGAGTCCGTGGTGTCATATTTAAGTGCCGATAATAATATTCCGGAAGAGAACGGTTTCAAGAATCAAATTCACGATGTTGAGTCTGATATCGACGTATGTTCGGGCGAGGAAGACGATGTTTTGGAACTGGATGTTCCGCGTCGAAAAAATGACGTTGTCATACTTGGAAGTTCTTCGGAATCTGAGATAGAAGTTTGCGATTATGATGGAGATTATTTCCCGAGAATTAAACGGGTAGGATAGTGTCTGGTATGATGGGAAGTTTAGGTTTTTTTAAAAATAAATATTCTTTTTTTTTATACAGTTCGTATAACATATTCGATCGGGGCAAATAAATCTTTATTTTAAATTTTTAATGACGGCATCGTCGCTCGTAATAGTCAATTACAAATCATCAGTTATTTTACTTTTTTTTTTATTCTCCACGAAGAAACTATTCGTTAAATAAAGTAAATATGAAAATCATTGTTCGAAATATTTGAATCTGTCGGAACACTTGTAATTTTTCATTTACTTGTGAGCGAAATCGTAATATACAATATCTGTGATAAATATAGCCGAAACGTACTTTACGCCTAGTGCAGATAAGTATCTTTTTATGATTGTTTTGCGAGAAAAATCTTTTCGTGAAAATCCCAAAAGTCGGGAAAAGCATTTTTCTTAAATGTAGGGGATAAAAGTTCGTAATTATGGTATGTTCAGGATTGAGCGTTTGTGTCTGTAAAATATGCTGCAAATAAAAAATTAGTTCCGTTCATTTAAGGTTGGATTAAATATCCTTTTTTGATACACAGTTTTTTTTAAACATTTGTATATCTGATTGAAATTAGCAATCTGTTTTAGTAGTAAAAATAATCGAATTTAACGCAAAATAATTTTTAAAAATAATTTACGTGTAAGACGAAATAAAATTATACTCTCTTTATTTTTTGGTGAAAGAGAAAATCAAGTAATTCCCTAATATTAGTTTCTGAATGAGTCTCAACTTATATTTTTCTGCCTCTGATGCTGGGTGGGATAATTAAGAAACTTTCCCTTTATTATGCATATTGTATACATAGCATGAGTGGGTGACAAAAGAAGAAATAAAAAAAAAGGTTTACAGTTTTACTATATTGAACATTTTGGTTGGCTTAAAAAGATCCTTTTCAACTATTCTATATATCTATTTAAAAGTAATAATTTGTTTCAGCACTAAATATAATCGATTTTAAAGCAAAATAGTTAAAAAATCATTCAGCTCAAATTTGGCACGCAAGTAGAGCAGTAACGCCTCTTTAATTGGTGTGATTTTTAACAAAATGTATACATATATACAGATTTTATATCATTTTTAATTTTTCGAAAAAATGGCGTGTTCGCTCTATCTTTCGTAAAAGTTCGACGATTCAGCTAAATAGTTCTTCATAACTGAAGACAGGTTCAATGTTATTTGGTATTGAATTTCAGCGAAATCGGCAAAGCGGTTTTGATTTCATACAATTTTGAATTTAAAAAAAAAAAAATTTTGTTCTAAATCATATCGAATATCATCAAATCAACCGAAATGTTCTGCAGACGAAAAGTAACATGCAGCGCCGCTACGTACCAAATTTGGTGATGATCGGTAAAGTCGTTCGGTTTTTACGCCATTTTGAATTTTTCAAAGAATTTAAATGTTCGCTCTAGCTTCCGCAAAAGTTAAGAAAGTAAGTCAAAACTTTGTACTAGATGGAAATATTATGCAACGATATTAATTACGGAATTTTCGTTGTCATGTGTAACGTAATTTGTTTTTTTTTATATAAATACCAAAAGTACAGAGGTAACGATATTTAAAAATGCTAATTAAAATGAAAAATGATGCAAAGCAGAACTTTGCACGTTGCTTCCTCATTAAATCTCATTATTCACAAAGCTTCCTCTATGAGGAAGCCAAAATTAATAAATAAACTTCCTCATAGAGGTGGCTTTGCGAATAATCAGTTTTAATGAGGAAGCAACGTGCAAAGTTCTACTTTTTTTCTTCTGTCCGAAAATGAAAATCGAATTCTCTAATACTGATTTTTTGACAAAATTGGGCATACATATTTTTCTGCCTCTCTTGCTGAGAGACGTAATTAGGAAACTTCCCTTTTATTATGCATATTATATACAGCATGAGTAGGTGATAAAGAAAAAAGCGAACATTTTTCTTTTTAAACTTGCTATTTTACTGTATTGAAAATTTCGGAAACCAGATAAGAGTGTGTTGTCAGTTTTTTGACACAGTCTTGGCAAAAGCCAAGACTTTGAGTACTCGACGACGTCATAATGATGATGTTATTTATTCACCAAGCAGATATCTTATCTACTGACTATTTATATAAGCAGCAAAGACGAAATTATGGGGTCAACAAACGCGTGGTTACAGCCGAACATTGTTTCGTCATCTACATTGAATGAGAATGAGGAAAATATGCTGATAAAGGAATCAATAATATATTACTTGTCGTGAATCGGAAGACAGGGCATAATTGTCGCAAGAAATAAAAAGAAAATAGCGCAATAATTGAGAATAATGTATCATTTAAGGAAATATATACTCGACAAGTAAGAATTTCACTCGTTGCATTATATGTAAACATATGTCGCGTTATTAAGCTGTTTACTTCGGCGTTTTATAGGAGGAACATAACCTCTCAAGCGGGGCGCCAATTTTCAAGTACTTTGAAAAAAAATGAAAGAATCGACAAGGTATTTATTTATTTTATTTATGTAATGACTTGTATTTTACAAGTAATCATTTTTATAGCGTAAGTGTAGATATAAAAACGTAATATTGTGTTAAAAATTAATATTTACTAATGTAAAAAATTTTTATGTAGATTTTTTTTTAATCTAAAGAATTTAAGTATGACTTGAATTAAACAGCTGGTACATTGAGAAATGAAGTCCTTCCACAATTGTTATTATATTATGAATAAAGAAATATATTGTTTTAGGAAATTAGAAAATACAAAAGATTACAGTTATTAAAGTTTCAGAGTTATTAATAGTTTTTAAAATTTTATTCATGGAATGATGTGTATTTTACTAGTAATCATTTTTATATTGAAAATTGTAAATATGGATATAAAAATGTAATATGGTATTAAAAATGAATATTCACTAAAGTAAAAATTCTGTAAAATTTCTGCAATGGTTTTTATATTATGAATATAGAAATACATTATTTTAGGAAATTAAAAAATACAAAAGATTATGGATCTTAAAGATTTCAAAGTTTCTAATAGTTTTTCAAATTTTATTTATGTAATGACTTGTATTATGCATAAATATGAATATAAAAACATAATATTGTGTTAAAAATTTATATTCTCTAAAATAAAAATTTTACATGCAGATTTAAAAAAAAATTGAACATTTTAAGTGCAATATAAATTATTGAGTAAGTGCACATAGATTTAAAGTCT
Source organism: Perithous albicinctus (assembly GCA_964016905.1). NCBI lineage: Eukaryota > Metazoa > Arthropoda > Insecta > Hymenoptera > Ichneumonidae > Perithous > Perithous albicinctus. The sequence goes on from OZ024688.1 coordinate 8,198,877, forward strand.
TTCCTCAAAAATTGTCATATATTATGAATACAGAAATACATTATTTTAGGAAATTAAAAAATACAAAAGATTATAATTGTTAAGGAGTTAGAAGTTTTCACCAGCTTTTTTATCATGTAAAATAAAATGAAAGGGTTTACAAGTTTTGAAAAGTATTGTGCTAGTAATTCAGATATTTATTTATTTATTTACAATCTCTTATTGTTTTTTATATAGCTTCTTATTGCCAATAGAGGAGAAATAGCATGTCGCATATCTAGAACTGCAAGGAAACTTGGAGTAAAAACAGTAGCAGTTTACAGCGAAGCAGACAGAAATTCTATGCATGTGGAGTTAGCTGATGAGGCTTATTGCATTGGACCTCCACCATCGGGTCAGAGCTACTTGCGTCAGGATAAGATAATAGCAACTGCAAAAAAATCAAAATGCTCTGCCATACATCCGGGCTATGGATTTCTGTCAGAGAACATGGAATTTGCAGAATTATGCCAGAGGGAAGGAATTGTTTTTATAGGACCACCTTCGAGTGCCATAAGAGATATGGGAATAAAGAGTACTTCAAAAGCTATTATGGCTAAAGCTGGTGTGCCTATTATTGAAGGTTCAATCATTTTTTTTTATTATATTTATTAATATTTAATAATTATTATTTAACAATACATAAAACTTATCTTCTACGATAATGATTCTTTTTAACAAAACTATAAATTTTAATTGAAGAAATGCAAACCAAACATGCTATTAAAAAAGATTTGATTTTATCAAACGGTTTTTTTTAATAATTAGGATATCACGGAGACGATCAGACAAACGAAACACTGCTGAGAGAAGCGAAAAAAATAAGTTTTCCGCTAATGATAAAAGCGGTGCGAGGAGGTGGCGGAAAAGGAATGAGAATAGCAATGAAAGAAGCGGACTTCATTGAAGCTCTAGAATCCGCGCGTACAGAATCTCTCAAAGCTTTTGGCGATTCAGCAGTTTTGTTGGAAAAGTACGTAGCTGAACCGCGTCACGTTGAAGTACAGATATTCGCGGACAAACATGGTAATGCGGTTCACTTGTTCGAGAGAGATTGCTCGGTGCAACGTCGTCATCAAAAAGTCATCGAGGAAGCTCCGGCGGTAAAGATTGATAAACACATTTTATTTATTTTTTAATTTTAGAACAAATTATTCGTCCGACTAGTAATCTTTTGTTTTTTTAAATTATATTAACATTCAAGCTTGGCAAGCTTATCAATTGTTGTGGACTATGAAAAAAAAAGTTTCAGTGTAGAAAATTTCACGTTTCTTCCTCCTTATTACCCCTTTACTTTGTCGAACTCTCGATATTTCGTCTTCCTCCTGGAGAAAGCTATATACAAAATACAAAATATTTTTTCTTCCTTGTTATTAAAAAAATTATTGTTATTGTTATTGGTTATTGCACTGATTAAACAACGTGCAAAATTACAATTAAAAAAAGTTGAGTTTACTTTTTTTTATTTAATTTATTTTTAGCCAGGTATATCGCAAGAATTACGTACAAAACTCGGAGAAGCTGCGGTTCGAGCTGCAAAAGCCGTCGGTTATATTGGAGCAGGTACTGTCGAGTTTATCATGGATAGACACGATCATTCATTCCACTTTATGGAAATGAATACACGCCTGCAGGTGGAACATCCTATAACTGAGATGATCACTGGTACCGATTTAGTTGAATGGCAGCTCAAGATCGCTGCTGGCGAGAAACTTCCGCTTCGCCAGGAAGATATTAAACTGAATGGTCACGCCTTTGAAGCTCGGATCTATGCAGAAGTAATATATTTAATAGATCTTTATTCTATCTTAAGGCTAATTTTTTGTTTAACTGGAAAAATAGTCGTTGCATTTGTGTTAGGATCCTCGCGGTGGTTTCCTGCCTGGAGCTGGACCCCTTTCGCATTTAACACCACCGGAAGTCTCAAATAATGTCAGGGTAGAAACAGGAGTCAGACAAAATGACCAAGTGTCGGTGCACTATGATCCTATGATTGCAAAACTGGTTGTTTGGGGCAAGAATAGAAGCGAAGCACTCGGCATACTACAGGCCAAATTGTCCGAATATTATGTAAGAGAAACAAGTATTTACGGATTACTTTTGTCTGTAATCCAACATTTTTGAAAAAAAAAATACTGATTAAACAGCTTGTTGGCGGATGTGTGTATTGCTTCATGAAAAAGAAATACATGAAGCATACTCTGATAATTGTTTCTGACCTTTAGATATTTCTTATAATTAGCCAGATTTCAGTATTACTCGTGATTTGTTTTGTAGGCTTTTAATCTCGATATTTCAGAATATATTTCTTTTAAGCAATCTCGAAAGCTATAAGTCATCGTAAAAAAATGTCTTACAATAAGAATTGTAGTTTTATTTTTTATTATATTTTTCAAATAATATTATCGACCTGATAACATCGGAGTAAAAAATATGTAAAGATTATTTTTTGTCCCCAAATGAGCCTTTTATATACATCTTTTATTTTTCATTAGCCTAATCATTCTGCCAATAATTCAACAAATAGAAATGGCTTTTTCTGGGAGGAAAAAAAAAGGCATTTGTTAGCAATAAAATCAACGTTATCAGGTTGATAAAACTATTTAAAAAATAAATAAAAAGATTATCTAAATTACAATTTTTATAGTGAGACATTTTTTTATTTGATGTATATTTTTCGAGGTACGTTTACTTAAATAAAAGAAAAATACAAAGAATTCTGAATAGTAAAATTAAAAAGTTGGACAAATTTATAAAAATTCTCTTACGTTGCACTGCAATCTGTCTAATTATGAAAAATATCTGAATGGAGAAAAAACTGGCAGAATTGATCCATATCCAAAGATATGTCAGACATAGAACTTTTTCTTTTTACGTACCTCCAGAAATACATTTGATGTATATTTTGGATGCATCACTGATATATTTTTCGTTTTCATATATTTCTTGTGTAAAATATATCCGATAATTTTTCACCCACAAGATTACAAAAAATAAACATAAAACAAATTATTTTAGATTGCCGGTTTGGAGACAAACGTTGAATTTATAAGAGACATCTGTCGTAATCCAAAATTTCAAGCTGCCGAAGTTCACACGGGTTTCATTGAAGAAAATTACGATGCTCTATTCCCGAAACTTGAAACGCCAAGCGAGATATTGTCGCAGGCCGCACTTGCTTCGATATTGCATGAAGAAATGACGACTCTCGAGTCAGTATTAAAAGTAGATGACCCCTTTAGTCCGTTCAACACGGAAATCGGACATCGAGTTAATTTCACGTTGGACCGAAAATTTGAGCTCATTATTGGTGGCGAAAAATGCACAGTTGACGTGCGTTACGTGGAGCCTGAAGTCTACTCTATGAGGGTGAATAATGTTGGACCGTGGCAACGGGTTAATGGAACTTTGACGAAACAGGGCAACACTCTTGTACTAAGATCTGAAATTGATGGAAAGAGGCAAAAAACTAGAGTCGTGCTACTAGGAAACGAATTACATATATTTACTGATGTAAGTAAAATTTGACAAGAGTTCCAAAACGTTTTTTAAAAATAGTTTCATACAAAAATGCATTGAATTTATTGAGTAGAACAGAAACTGGAAATTCACTGTACCTGAACCTGCATTTGTGAAAACACTTATGAAAAAAACGGAGTTCTCCGCGGGTGCTGCAACGAGTCCTATGCCAGGAGTTGTTGACAAAATTCTCGTTAAATCCGGTGACGTCGTAAAAAAAGGAGATTCGTTGATTGTTATTGTTGCGATGAAAATGGAGGTGAGTTGCTTTTCTGTATTTTTATATAATATTTCCCTCACAAATTGCCTATAAAAATAATAACCCGCATCTTTTCAAGATGTAAAAAAAAATTGCGCGATATTTTCATGTGGACATGTTCTGTATTTAATAAATACCTCAGCTATTTTTGCAAAATATCCTCCTGCATGCTTAATTTATAAGATAAAGCCCTATTTTCATTTATTAAACTCTGATCTTCTGAAATACTGCTTAGAGGATTGCAGAGAAAATTCAGGGCAAACGAAGTAAACTTTTACTTTCTTTGAAAAATTCGAAAACATGTACAATATCAAATAAATAGTCAGTAAAATATTGTGATCAGCGAGGATGAATGTTAATTTTGTTTATTATTTGTTGCAATCGAATTCATAGCATTTTTATTTTTTATATATTTTCAGCATATCATCAGAGCATCGACCGACGGAATTGTCGAGGATGTTTCCTGTTCAGTGGGTGACAACGTCGCCAAAGGCAAGCTTCTTGTTAAAATGGCAGAATCTTCAGACACAGCCAGTTCATAAAGTTGTTAAAAAAAAAAAAAAAAATACGAACATAGGTATGCTCACATATTTTTCGAAAGTTGTATTTTTATACGTACATCGTGTACACATTTTTCTGACTGTTGACACGTGGATACAATAATGCAATATTTTTAAGAATTATATTTTTATATATACTTATACACGTTTTTTCTGATTGTTGGCAAGAATATAATAAATGCATTTTATTTATAATGTTAAAATTAGGGTCAACACATCAACTTCTCATTTTAATTCCTCATAGAGGAAGCTGTGTTTTCGTGAAAACAATTTTTTTTCGAGATTTTACATGTCAGGACACTCAGAATGGTCCGAAACATCAAAAAAGTGGTTTAGAAAAAAATGTCCGCGCACGTGCGTGTATGTCTGTATGTGTTGAGCTGGAATTTGGCACAAAAGTGAAGCAGCAGCCTGACTTTTATTGAATTTAATATTATACTTTGTATTTATCATAAAATATATGAAAATTTATGCGAAGTCGATAAAGTAGCTAAGATTTTATAGAAATTTGTATTTTCGCAATTTTTTTGAAAGCACCTATAACTCGAGAACTATTTAAGGAACGGATCCAAAATTTTGCATAAAACTTTAATAGAATGTGCCGGTTGAATACTGAATTTATTGAGAATCCAAGTAAGAGATTATATTTCAGGAAATTTTTTTTATTTATTTTTTACAAAGCTTCCTCTGTGAGGAGATCAAAACCCGATCAACATACTTCCTCGTAGATGTACAGCTTTGTGAAAATTCAAAAATAATGATGAAACAATGTGCAAAGTTCTACTTTGAATCCTTTTTTTCCGACGTTATCATGAGCTCTACTGCCATCTACCAAGCTGGTTTTGCACCCTTACGCAGGGCGAAATATCTGTTATCATCGAATATACATGTATAGAGATTCCAGAGACTACCCGCATTTCTTACGTCAGTTGAATTCGACTTCCTATTTGACCGAGTTGGTGACTGCGCTTCAACTCTACAAAAAACCAACGTTCCGTACAGAATATTAAATACGTTATTTAGAATGTTACCGATGTCTACAAATACGTGAGTAACTTTTCTGAATTAAATATTTCTTTGATTTTTTAAATCTCGTCGTTTTTCTATACTTTACAGTCTTTCTTCTCTTTACACATTTATTTTTATTTTTACTTATTTAATTTTTTTTTTTTAGGGAACAATACGCTCTGGTTGACACTGCCGAAACAGTCGCAAATTCCAATGTCAATTTCACTGTTATAAAATAATATCTTCAAATTAATTTTACTAAACGAAAAAGAGGAAGTGGAATGTTTTCTGTGCTTCGTTTTAACGCAACCGTTTGGCATTTCGTTCTTTCTTTTGCAATTATGGCAGAATGTTTTTTTCTCATGAAACTTTACAGAATTCTACTTTGAGAATTTAAAAAAATTACAGAATTTAGAGAAAACGTAAAAATAGCCAAATCAAGATAGCTGACTAATGAAATGAAAGTTTCGCTCTTACGATTAATATTCCGGCTGCCTAATTCCTCTCTCTCTCTCTCTTATCTACTGATGCAGCAGTAAAAATATTTATTTTCGCGCCTCTCTGTTAATAATCGGCAACACCAAACGCATAACTTCTGTGTTTTTGCTCTGCGGGAAATCGGGACTTTAAAAACCGAGTACTTGCACGAAACAGCTATTTATGCAACGGGCAAAGCGTTCATAACGGTAAGCATGCGAGATTCACGGCTCTTGAGTAATAGGGACGTGTACGGTGTCTAGCCCGAATTCCGGACTAACTTTTACTAGCCACAGTCACGGAAGCTTCCGAGGTGCCTCTCTTTCATTGTATTGTATATGCGTTTAAGATTTGTGCATGTACGTGATACTGTATACTTATCAGAACAATGAAATAAAGTGACGGGAGTGTGATAACCGACGATTATCGAAATATCACCATTATTCGTCACTATGCCACTTTATGACTTAATAGTACGAGACCGAGGTATCGCGTGAACGATAAAATGATTTGATGGGCCATTTTTTTTCGTATCAAAGCTTGAGGGGCGAATCCTAATTTCCTTTATTTAATAGAACCTATTTTATACGAACTACAGTAGGTCATAAGTCGCTTATATTTATTTCATATTTGAAGCATTCTAAAAAAAATATTTTACAGAGAATTAGATCTTTAATCTAATTCTGGATTTTGAATTAAATAGTAAACGGAAAAATATAACTTTTTTGTTTATGCATTTTTTATTAATGAATCTTTATTAATGTAAAATTAATTAATCTATTTCCCTGTAAAATATATTTTTTACGAACCAAGAGGGTCGAGAAAAAAGTGGCGGAATTGGTGGAGAATGCTTCATTTATGTAAAAAAAAAATCACGTGAGCTCGGAGTTCGAAAAAATGTATTTTATTAACTATTATTATCCATTAGTAATTTCGAATATCCAAAAGTAAAATCTATTTTTTGTCTCAACTTATTATGAATGATTTTTAAAAAAATGTTATTATGTTTATTTTATTATATTTAATTTTATTCCGATTTATTATGTTTTCGTTATTAGTGTACTAATTTTGTATACGCGTTTTTATTTTGTTTTATCAATTGATGTAAATATAAAAAATGTATATCTTGTAAATGACGCCTTTAAAATTGTAGCTTCTTATGTCGTGATTTTCCGGGACTATTATTATTTAGTTTCTAATGAAAATAGGACTATTCCAGATCCGGATGTGTGCCAGTCAATAGGAAGCCCTTAAGGAAGCTTAGTGCTGTAGCGAAAATTCTAGCTGCGGCAAATTCATCATCAAAGCGACAATACCGAATAGCAGTAACAGGTATAATTAGTTCACAATCTTTGTATGTATATATTTTTCAAAAATTATGCCTGAATCCTGAAAATTAAAACATTACTGCTTATTTTTTGTCAAAAATTATGTTGATAAATAAGAAACAAAATCGTCTTGCTTACGATTTTTTAAAATTAAATCAGTAGCGAAAAAACATTTTATGTTAAATAAAAGTACACATTCTCAATAAAATTTTTTTGCAACATTTGAAACTTACAAAACTTTTTTTTTACAGTAACCAAAAATGTTAGTTTTGTTATATTTTCATAGTTAGAACAGCCAAAAGAATAATTAATGGAAGTAGCATATGGGATGTATTTAAATCAAGTACCGAAATTTATTTGAATCCAATAACATTTTATTAAAATCGAAATTGTGTTCCTATATAATTAAAATTACTAGCTTCAGATTTTTATCCTTTTCTCTGACATACGACTGTTGCAGTCTTACAAATAAATAAATAAATAAATTTATTTGCTGCATCTACTAAAATTTTATTAGCCAGCCTAATAAAGTTTTAATAAATTTTTTTTTAATAAATTTAATTTTTCCAAATTTCGGCTTGATAAAATTTTAATCATATCTATTAATAAGTCCTATTCAATGGAAAATAAATCTTGTCGGACAAAATAAAACCGGTGCTTAAATAAAATAGACCCTGCATTTTACTTCCATAATATTTTAATATGTGAATTTTTATCGGCACGTTTTCAGTTCCGGTTTATAAACCATGAAAAAAAGAATTCTTTCGGATATTCCAACAATAAGAAGAAATGCACAAACGCTGCATTTGACTCATTCAACTTTTTTCCCTCTTGCTTAAAAAAGTGCATGTGATCCGGTTGCCAACCGAGATCCGGGTTCGTATGATGTATCTGCAATAAATTCTTCACTCAAAATGAGCATATGTATCTAATGTTTGGCATCGAATTTCTTTCCAGCTTACATTTCGAGAGCGCAGTTGCTTCTCGATCGATAAGTGATCGGTCTTCGCACAAAGGCTGCTCTCTCATAATTGAGCTTTCTTCGCGCTCCCGTAACTAAGCATAACCGTAGCGCGATCGATCATGAAACTTCCACGAGGCATATAGCATATTACAAGTGTATTCGTGTATTTGCAATACATATTCATACATTCCGCGGATATGAATTCTTAGCTGGTAACGACGTCGCTCCTGGCACTAGAATAATGTACCCACTTTTACCACCTTGCGCGATACACCTGCTTCAATGTACGATCTGGATATTCGCTGTATAAGCCATATATAGGCTGTCTGACTTCGAAAATATATATGGGGGATTTTAACTCAGCTCAACGATCAGTCGATTTTGGCAACTTTTCTTTTTCCGGACTTGGATCTTTTCGGCCAGATCGTCTTTGATTTTTCACTAACTGTTTATTAATTATTTCAGGTACTCGTATATTTTGAAAAAAAATATAAAAATTCTGTCAGGGTCACATTTAATGAAAGAACTTTTTGCTTACTTTATCATATAAGAACATCTGGTAAAAATGTACAGCTGTAAAAAACTACCATGTCTAGTAAACTTTGCCAACAATTCCAGTGAATGTTTCTAAATGTACAGCATTTATTTCTAGCAGCTTTAGTAACGTTTACTGGTAAATTAATCATTGCTTTTTACTAGATGTGGCTGAATTACTTGTAAATTTTACTAGATATGCCAGAAAAAATTTACTGTCGGAGGAAAAGTATTATGTCTAGTAAATTTTGCTACAAACTTCAGTCAATTTTTAAAAGAGTATACCGCAACTTTTTTTCTAACTTTCCTAGAAAAATTTACTAATAATTCACCGATTTCTAGTAAATAGAAATTATTAATTTACCACGAAAGTGCTAGAGAAGCTACATTTTTTTTTAGTTTTTCATGTTTTCATATAAAAAATGTAGGATTTTAAGTAAAAGTTTTAAGTTTCCATACAAATTTCAGTAGAAACAATTGCTAAAGAAACAGATATTTTTACTGGCATTTCTAGTGAAATTTAGTAGTGAATTAATAATTTCTTAATGCTAGAAATTGCTGAATTACTAACTAGTTTTATTGGAAATTCCAGTAAAAAAAGGTGCTGAAAAACTACCATGTCTAGTAATCTTTTCTAGAAATTCCAATAAATATTTCTAGATGTACAAAAACGTTTTCTAGCATTTCTAGTAAAATTTACTAGCAAATTCGCAATTTCTTTTCACTAGACATTGTTGAATTACTAGTAAAAACAATTACTAGACTTTGTTGATTCATCAGTAACTTGTACAAAAAAAATGTCATAATTATGCCAAAAATCCTGTATATTTAGAAACTTAGGAACAGCAAAAGAGCAAATTCTAGTAAATATTCCTTCCATTTACAAGTGTCCGTGGAAAGATCTGTTTCTTTAGGATTTTTTACTGAAATTTGTATGAAAATTTACTAGAAATCTGTGATATCTTTGTAATTCTCGATCCTTTTTCTCACCGACATGCTAATTTTTACCAGATTTCTTTTTCACGTTGAAGATTTAGAAAAATACTGTTAAATATGCCCGGCCAAATTTGTCAAGAACTATCAGAGTTACCTTGTAAAATTTACTAGAAACTACTGATAGTTCTTGACTAACATACGATATGGTTATTTTTCCAACAAACTTGCTAATATTTCTTCTTTCTTTTCTCCAGAAAATGAACGATTTTTATTAAATAATTAATGAAGATGGAATGACCCATATTTTGTACATAATGTGTAAATTCGAAGCTCAATCGAACGATTCCAAACTCGTTGCACAAACTTGGTGGCCGTGAACTTGACCTTGGGATCGTGGCAAGAACTTGATCCAATATCCGATCGCAACACCCTCCTCTCGTCATCATCATCATTATCATCATCTCGTCGGAAATTCGTAATCAAAGGTTGCTTCCGACACAATCCACCCCCGTTTGGTTGAACGATACCTATAGTTGGTACATACCACAGTTTTACGAATATGTGTGGAGCGATTGGATAATTAGAACCGCGGATTATTTTCAACCGGCGATATCGAGCGTTCCTCGCCCACAATATCATGGGCTATCTTTGCAAAACCAAAATACAGTATTAAAGGGAAATTTGTATTTATTTTTCGTTAAAATTAATTGTCATCGTGTGATAAAATTATTATTTTTTAAATACATTTTTTTAAACATGATTTTAAAAATGGTATCTTGACAATAAAAAAATATTCTATCAAAAAAAGTGTTTCCCTTTCACATTTTTTTTTTGGTATTGCTGAATTATTAAATATGAACTTTTACAACATAAAAAAAAATATTTTTTTCGCTTCTATCTTTTTTTTTTATGATTCAACACTTCGATATTATAAAAAATAAAATTGACTTTGTAAAATTAACTTATTGGATCAAAGCAATATTTTATAAAAAAAAAAATTAACAAAATTAAAATACGAATATTTACGACTCATACACTCAATTTACAAAAGGTAGTGTAATAGTCGTGTGTATGTATCGTGGGAGTGTTTGCAAATAACAATTGCCAATATACTTTTATTTGACTTAGCGTGCTTTAAAACATTTTCTATTAAGGTAAATGTACAGATATCCTTTCACCATCCGGCAAGGAAATTCGAACCCTAAACTTTCGGGAACCAATCAAACCCTCTGATAGGTGAGAAGAGAACGCTGTTGATGTGAGTCTAAATTAGATTGAAATCGATTTTCAATTTAACGCTTGCTAAAGCGTTCTGTGGTTACTTTTTTTGGTGCTTTGGAAGGCATTCTTTCGGAATTAAAAAAAAAGTTCATACTGCTGAGGGTATCAATGGATTTAAGACAACAGCAACTTTACTTTTCATTTCTACACAGTCTCACTAATTTGGTCTCTGTAAAAAGGATCGTTCGTAAAGTTAAAAAATTAATCATTTTTTTTTAGGTTTTGGAACTTCTTTTTTTTAAAGTAAGAGGTGCTTTAAGAAGAGAAGTCATGATTAAAAAAAAACAACTTCGATGATTTTCACATTCCTCGAGTGTTTTCAATATTCGGATAAAATCTGAAATCATTATGCATTCAACTAGAGCAAAACCTTACACGTGATTTAAAAAACCCAACAATATTAAGTAATGAAGGAAAGTGAGCAAAAAAAACCACAAAATAAATCATTAATTCATTAATTAATTGTTTAAAAAAAGGAAAATTATGTCTAAAAATCGGGGATTGAAGGACCCTCAAAATATGTCCTTTTTATATTTTCTCTGTATTTAAAAAAGGTCTCTTCCAAAAGATCAATTTAATAGTCTAAAAAAAAAAAACACAGAGCATACTGTTACGTATAAGTACTAACATGTATGAAATTATATGTAATATTTAGAAGGTTCTAAAACAAAGTAGCTGAATTAACAGAGCCTGCGATTTATCTGTTGATTTTATTGTCAAAACATGACTGTGAGTGCATTTGAATATTAAAAACACAAATTTTTATATTCAGCACTAATTAGATTAGTGTAAAGAGCTCCACTTTCCTATTATTATTAAGTGTACGCATTTCGTAAGGCGGGAAAAAAACCCTAATCTAAAACTCCCGGAAAATACGAGGGTCGTCTTTGGAATGCGATCGAAGTGTTCAGATTCTTTCGGGTCTTTAGGTTTTTTACTCATTTATTAGGGATGAAAAATTAATGAATGAAAATTTAAATGATATTTTCATAAATTAGTGTAAAATTTATTAATACTTGTTAAAAAAAATTAATTTCATTAAATTTTTGAGGTATGAAACATTAATAAATTAATATTTATTTATTTACTCTCAAGAAATTATAAAATTCCTACCCCTTGCAAACTCAGGTGTTTTTTGTCCGAGATTTATGCATTTCAATTCATTAGGTTCGAGGCATCAAGAAATGAGTACATATCTAATATTTTTGATCCATTAAGAAATTCAGATTTGTTCCTGTATAGACTAGCAATACTAAAACTTTGCAACAAATGTAAAGTATGGAAAAAACAATTTTTCTATCTTTTTTTAATAGGTATAAAAAAAAAATAATATGATGCGTTTCTCGAAATAATATTTTCAAAGAAACCCTATCGGACGGATTGGCCTCAAAAACGACCTTCGTGAATCCCCTATTCATCGCACAATTTGCGTCGATCTTAATTTGAGATATCGAACACATTACGCGGCAAGTTTAAATGGCATCTTTATCGATCCACTGATATACGTTGGAAACGGAGTTTAGTTGAACACCTGTTAAGTCAGACACGTGGTTGGTACGTAAGGATGACCGGGGCTAGTTGTGTCAGGGATAATCCGAGGCCAGAGCATCAGGTCTCATTTCAACTATTTTTTTTTTTCTCTTCACAGCATCGCAGTCCATCGTGCGCCGATAGATAGAAAATATTTAAACGAGGTCCTGTAGAGTCGAACATTGTGTAGAGTTGCTGTTGACTAGAGTCGAGTACAGTATAGAATTGCTGTTGTATGAAGTTGATGGTGTAGATTCGATGGAGTAGAGTCGATGGAGTAGAGTTGATGAAGTAGAGTTGATGAAGTAGAGTTGATGGAGTAGAGTTGGTGGAGTAGAGTCGATGGAGTAGAGTCGATGAAGTAGAGTCGATGGAGTAGAGTTGGTGGAGTAGAGTCGATGGAGTAGAGTCGATGGAGTAGAGTCGATGAAGTAGAGTCGATGGAGCAGAGTCGATGGAGTAGAGTTGGTGGAGTAGAGTCGATGGAGTAGAGTCGATGGAGTAGAGTCGATGGAGTAGAGTCGATGGAGTAGAGTCGATGGAGTAGAGTCGATGGAGTAGAGTCGGTGGAGTAGAGTCGATGGAGTAGAGTCGATGGAGTAGAATCGATGGAGTAGAGTCGATGGAGTAGAGTCGATGGAGTAGAGTCGGTGGAGTAGAGTCGATGGAGTAGAGTCGATGGAGTAGAGCCGATGGTGTAGAGTTGATGGTGTAGAGTCGGCGGTGTAGAGTTGATGGTGATATGTGCTGGATTCGGATACGGTAGAAACGGCGTATCGTCCTACCCGGAAAATGATGTCGTTTTTAAAACGTTGATAACAGCCGAAGCTTTTGAAGTTAAAAAATATTTTTGAAGTTTAAAAAAAGTGTTAAGTGAAAAACGTCATAAATAGCCCCGGTCTCTTATACTTTGTGTTTGAAGATTCTTCGACTGTCGAACGAAATACAACTTGGAAGCTCTCTCACAAGAGTGATGATCCTATTCCCAGGTTGGCCTATTCTATGTGTACGTATACGCACAGACAAATTGCCGTGGTTCAACACTTTACATAGTCAATGTGGAACATCTAGATGAAGGATTCGACGAACCTCGTGTATATGAGAGAGAGAGAGAGAGAGAGAGAGAGAGAGAGAGAGAGAGAGTTGAAATACGCGGAGCTATCCATCGAGCTGTATTTTAAGCCAGTGTTATACACTGGGGGCTTGCGAGGATTGGGGTGTTCGTAACAATTACTCGAAAGCCTTTACCTGGCGCCTGCCTGTCAGTCAACGCTTTCCTACCGTACCCACCAGCCACCCCAGAAGTTGTCAGTTCTTTTCAGTAAATAAGCCGGTCCGCACTACTTTTTTCTACTCGCGCTACGAAACTTCTTGCCATTCTAACAATTGCCAGGGTAGGCGGTCGATTCCTACTTTAATTCTCGAAAAAAATTTGCATCTCCACGGATGTTGTTTGTTTGTTTGTAATTAATTGTAATGTGGTTTTTTGTGTTGGAACAGATTATCAGGAATTTATTGAGATTTTTCTTGGAGTGAAATTAATTCGTAAACAAGTGAATTGCTTAATTGGAAGACGTTGAAAGTTTTATAATTAATACTATGTTTAATTTTGTATTTTAAAGTCTTTCTCGCGAAGAAATAATGACGCGAATGTCAGCGTTTCAATTTGTATATTTTTTAACAATCAACTAATATTAAGATGGATGAAGCGACGGGATCCGAAGCTTCGGGCTCTGATAGAAAAACGTGCACGGTTCAGAGAACAGTTATTCGACGACCGCATGAAATATGCAAAGAAAAGCCAACCTATCCCAGAGACAGAGGTAGGTTTACCTTTTTTTTTTTTTTTTTACGAATTTGGAAAATCAGTAAAATAAGCCTAAACCTACTTTTTTTTACCAGGTCGTCTCAAAGTTCGATTTGCAAAAAAGTTGTCTTTCAACATTTTGCATTGTTAAAACATGTTTCTAAAAACGAAGGGGACGATTTTGGAATACATTTTTGCACACTAATCCACAATATGTTTTTTTTTTTGTAGATGATAAGTGTGATTACACAGTTTTCAAAAATTTCATTTTTTCTGCATGATATCTTACTACTAAAATGAAAATCGAGTACTACACTAGAAAGCTGCCTCAATTAGATCTGATTTTATATTAGTAACTATAGTAGTACTTTGGTCTATTGCTTTAGTATCTTCCCAAATGATTTGTAATATTTAAAAAATAATTTGAGCAATATTTTCAAGACTTACAAAATGTTGAGATGCATTGAAGAATATATTTTTAAATATTCTATAAAAACATTCAAGTGAATATTTTTGATTTTATGTTTCAGAAATTTATAAGATATTTTACCACATTTTTCATATTTCAAAAAGTTAAGATTAAGTATTTAATAATATTGTATCGTTGCTATATAATTCTGGTAGCTGAAGCGATCTAAAATTATAATCATAAAAATAATAATTTAGTATGGTATATGTTCCATCAGTTCATTACAATAATATTTCAGACACATTCTAAATTATTTGATAAGCTGGACATTTTTTTAAACCTATTTGAAATGTGTCTAAAAAAATATCCGCTAGATGGCAACAACCAGCCGGCGCGATTCTCGCAAGCGATTTGTCGCTCATTCCGAGCCAGACTGCGAAGCTTTCGCGGTTCTGTCTATAAAATGTAATAGGATTTTTTGCCAACTTTTCACGCTAATATGAAGCTAAAAAGCTATGCTGGTTGCAGCTAAAGAAAAATTTATGATAAATAATAAAACGTAACATCCAAAAAATAAGCTAGGATTATTAATCACAACAGGTATAGTTTTATAACAAAACCAAAGACAAAACATTTTTTGTACATCGATGAACAAAATATTTTTAAATAAAAAATGAACAAATTATTTTTTAATTAGAAATAAACAAAATATTTTAAAATAAAAAATGAACAAATTATTTTTTAATTAGAAATAAACAAAATATTTTTTAATAAAAAATGAACAAAATATTTTTTAATTAAAAATGAGCAAAATATTTTTTAATTAAAAATGAACAAAATATTTTTTAATTAAAAATGAGCAAAATATTTTTTAATTAAAAATGAACAAATTATTTTTTAATTAAATATGAACAAAATATTTTAAAATTAAAAATGAACAAAATATTTTTTAATTAAAAATGAACAAAATATTTTTAAATAAAAAATGAACAAAATATTTTTTAATAAAAAATGAACAAAATATTTTTAAATAAAAAATGAACCAGTACGGCTATATATTGACGAACTACCCTTAAAAGGTGTGCTAAGTGACTTATTTTTATGACGATCATTTGGCGATAGCGATTTAATCAATATTAATTAATCGCGATAAGCGATTAATCAATATTTTTCTGAATTTACAAAAACGTCTGAATAATAAAAAAAAATGGTGTGAAATTGTTGAGAGATTTCAATGATGTTTAAATAATATTTATTATGAATTGCTGTGGCTATACATTTTTAACAAATTGTGAAAATATTTCTGAAACATCATGAATTAAAAAAAAAAATTCGTTGCACATTTTCGATATAGTACAAAAATCTTTAGCAAATATCTTAAAATCTTAATTAAGATAAAAATGTTCTATAACACATTTTTGTTTTGACACCATTTTTTAAAATTAAGTACATTACATTTTTTTTAAATGAATATAACCCAACTGTGTACTTAAAAAAAAAATGTCTCCCGTTCAATCACCATAAAATGTTGTTGCCAAAAAAAAGTGATCTCATAGAGTCTAATTCGTCAGGAAAAAAAGTCAGGATTAAAATTCAGGAAAATGATTCACCAAATTGGTTGGCTCAGACACTCTCAAAAAATTCTCCATTCTAGTTTTCGATTTGACATTTGATATCACATGTATTAGTCGATAGGGAGCAAATATAATAATGAGAAAAAAGTACATTTTAATATATTTACATATTCCTATTAATTTATGCAAATTTCATTTTTCAATTTTTCATGAAAAATTTTCGCGGATTTAATATCCATCGTATAAGCGGCCAAATGAAGAGCTTGTATCAAAGAAACGAACTTCTGTCCACGAGAATGAAATCCCGATAGCATGCGTGACAATTCAGGGCCCTACTAATTGTGCCACTGCTCGTTCTCACCTTGATCACATATAATTAGAGCGGCGTTTTGTCTGCATGTCTGTCGAATCTGCATACGTTAGGTAAACAGACAATTGGGTATAAAGTACGTAAATCCACTCACCATTCAGAATCACTCATGCGGACTTCATATGACGAGTCGAAAAATTCAAGGCGATGTTAAAGTTAGTAATCCCACCTATACACATGTTCGTTCCGACACGAACGTATAATCCGATCTTCATTACTTCTGAGCACGCCATTTCTCAGTGTAGAAAATAGAGTCCAAGCTGGATATGCTATAACGATGAGAATTCTAGGTTTCTCAATGATGGAACAAATCTTTTATGTAAAAAAATGAATCTGGACTTGGCTTTACCATATTTGTCAGTGCTGTTTTTTTTTTTTACTTCTGTTCTTGATTAAACATTAGACAAAATATTCGACTCAATTCGTTGAGTTATAAAATATTGATTTTGTCACCATCAATGATTTTTTCACCATCAATATATTAGAAAAAAACTGTCTGCTAAATGCAGCGTTTTTGGGAATTAGAAAAGTAATTTTATGTAGAATTTTTGATTCCCTTCAAGTGCCATTTTTTTAAATTTAATTTTAGAAGATTCTACATTGTCACCAAAGGAACAACGATTTGAGATGGATTAAGAGAATACAATATCCAGTAAGATTAATTTTTTCAATGGTAATCAACAAGTCACAAGGTAGTTGATTTTTTTTTGGGTAAAATATGTGTTGACTTGTTGAATCCAGTTTTTAATCAGGAGCAAGTTTATGTTTTGTGCTATCAAGAGTCAAGTTTCTTATTGTAAAGTTCGACTGAAAGGAAATTATAATTGTGTGTTTATATAAATTGTTGAAAAAAAATGATTGATGACAATTTTATTCTCGTCCAATAATCATTAGTTCAGGCAATGACGACGTTGAAGAGAAAAAAATAATTCTTTAATTTTTTTCTTTGAACTATTTATACAAATATTTATTCTACAAATATTTTTCTTAAGACAGAAGACACAAGGATTACTATTTACAATTTTTTTGAGTCCTCAAATCAGTGCTTCATATTATTTTATGCCCTTATGTAGAAATATAAAGGTACGTTTATTTTTCATATTTTTATGCTCCTCTTAAATTTATGTCGTGCTATATCAAGTCAAGTTTCTTATTATAAAGTTCGACTGAAAGGAAATTATAATTGTGCATTTGTATAAATTGTTGAAAAAAAATGATTAATGACAATTTTATTCTCGTCCAATAATCATTAGTTCAGGCAATGACGACGTTGAAGAGAAAAAAATAATCCTTAAATTTTTTTCTTTGAACTATTTCTACAAATATTTATTCTACAAATATTTTTCTTAAGAAAGAAGACACAAGGATTACTATTTACAATTATTTTGAGTCCTCAAATCAGTGCTTCATATTATAATATGCTCTCATGCAGAAATATAAAGCTACGTTTACTTTTTATATTTTTATGCTCCTCTATAAAGACATAAGATGAAGAAGCACCAATTTAAGAACCCAAAAACAGTTTCAACTGATATTACTTCTGCATACTTTTTAACAATAAATAATGACTAAAGATCATCAGCTTTCCAGGCTTCCTTAAACTTTGTAAAAATAATTCACCTCATATACGATTTAAAAAAAAATGTATTTCTTTATTTTTAATAATCTGGAGAATGTAATTTAATTTTCCATTGGATCATCAAAAAAATACCAAATAATTGGTACTGATCAAAATATATATATGCTCAAACGTGATCTTGGCTATTTGAATACCAGTCGAACCGATGAGAAAAGTGTTATTTATCGCTCGTCACCACCATCAGAATAGTATTTGAAACTTTAAAGACAATGATCATGCGATTGTAGCCTCCAAATGATACTGGATAGACGTTAGTAGGCCATGTCTAAGTCTCTCTAACGGTTGCAATTGACATGTTTCGTGTCTGGAACTTGAGTTGGTCTAAACCTATATAAAGGGGTGTGGATTCAAGCACGATTCTCAATTCGTACTCCATAATTCAGTCAGGGAGGTCGTGAACGCCCTCGAAGAATTAATATTTCATAGTGATTATACAGTTTGGATAATTTCATGTAATTCCACTTCAAACCGAACATTCAAGAAGTATCAATCAATTCTGTTATATTGTAAAGAAATGCTTTTGTCTGCCAGAGCAGCCAGATGCGCTGCTCTAATGGCAGAACCCGACGAACTTTATCCAGGTTCCATTGATTTTTTAACACATTTTCTTAATGATAAATTAATATAATTGTAGCGGGAAGTTTTTGTGGAAAATATCAAGTATATTGAATTTAATATAGGAGACACATGCAGTGGGTCGTTTCGAATTGTCTAAAAAGAAGTTCATAATTTTTTTTTGAGAGTGGTTTACAGTGCCTTCAAAATAAGTACAAATTATTTGAAATTTTGTAATCCTATATTTCACCCAGAATTATATACCGATTTTTTTTGGTATTCTTTTCCTTTTTGCAAAATGTTTTAACATAAAGTTCAGGTCTTGGAATGTAGTTCTCACTGAACATTTTTTTATATAGCTGCGCAGGATAAATTTCATGCATTTTTAAGAGGAAGTTAAGATATTCTAACAGTCTTAATAATAAAAGTTTAATAATAAATAACTAAGATTTTCTCTATTTTGGATCAAAAAATAAAAATGATCCGTCTCGACAACATTTTTTTTAAACTTTGTTTCTCTTAAAAATGCATGAAATTTAAGCTGCCCAGCTATGGAAATTTTTCAGTGGAAACTACATTCAAAAATCTAAATTTTATGACGTAACACTTTGTTTATATAGTGGACGGATTTTTATTTACGACGAATCGAAAAAAAAAGACAAAAATAAAAAATTGGTAATAATTTGTACTTATTTCAGGCACGGTGAACCAAAAAAAAATTAAGAACATTTTTTTAGATAATTCGAAACAAGCAATTATAAATTCAAAAATCTTTTTGAATATATAATTGTTTCATTAATTCTTTGTATTGAAAATTTAAAGCCTGCGACTTTTGTGAAAAAAAAAATGGTATTATTAATTTTCTAAATATTTGAAAAAATTTTTTTTTTCAACCCAACTGTGTTTTTGGTGTTTTAGAGAGGATTATATATCCAAGAAACACCAGAGCTCTTGTGAAAGTTCCAGTAACTGGCGGGGCACCGATAGAAGAAGAAACCTGCATGGTAAAAATATATTCACTTATTTTTCAACTGATACGAAATGTCCAACCTGCTGGCTTTATAGGACAAAGTTTTTTTTTTTAATCTGCAAAGACTTCAGATCAACCTTCCAGAAACTTTTGGTAGTTAACGAATTTTATTAAATATTTTTTTCTGTAGATCATTTTGGTTTTCACTAATTCAGGCAAAACTAAAACGATTGTTGTTTTAATTGTGTTAAAAAAATCGTAACTCCGAATATAATAATATCCCATTTTTTTTAAATCAATGGCATAGGATGTTTTTTTGTTTTTTTTTACTGATAAAAAATTAAATGAAATTTTTTAAATTTAAATTTTCATGAGAGAAATATTTTTTATTGGTTTTAAACATTTCGTAGATTTCAGGTTGAATCGGTGAAACAAACTAGCTTTGCAAGGTCTCATATCTTGATTTAAAAAAAAAATTGACTGGTCCAAGTATACTATTTTTTGTTAAAAAATCGTACGCATAAGTTACGAGGAAGTTTGACAAAGAAAATTACAGCCTAATGATAAATGTCAGAGGAAAAGTGTGCAAAAATTTTTAATCCAAATTTCTATACTCTGATTGGGCAGAGTATTTTTTTCAAAGAGACGCCTCGCAATGCCAGTTTGGTCCATATCAGTTTAATCTGAAGTTTGCAAAAACTTGAAACTGGAATAAAAAAAATATATTTTACTTATGGAAAAGTTAAATTTATTTGTTCCTATAAAGTAGTATTATTTATTAATTTTTATTATTGTTATTGATTATTAACTATTATTCTCATGGGATTCAGGTGACTTGGTCTCTTTAATGAAACAATTTAAAAAAATATTAAACTCACGAATAAAAATTTACGAATATTCCAAGAGCAATATTTTATTCGCCTAACCGCTAGTAATTCTTTGAATATCCGTCAATTTCACTTGAGTCCCTCCCCTTAAATGCCTGGAAATTTAATTGTTGTCAATATTGTTTCAGGCCCTGCGAATGCTGGTATTCGGAAGTTGCGCCAGTCCACCAAAGGGAGAATGGGCAAGGACGGGCTTGACGCTTCGACCATGTGCCCAAAATTTGGCATTTGGACTTAGAGCACCAAGAAATTCAACCCGAGGTCTTATCACTGTCGTTCAATCTGTGATGCTGAAGCATTTATTATTCAAATGCAACAATGTGGACAGTCGCACAACACCAGACGAGCAAGTTTCACATCTCTTCTTATTTCTCATCTGTGACAGTTTTCGTGACATTTTTTTTTCGAATTTAATTTTTGAATTTAGGCAAAATTAATGCAGTTCTCTTTTTTCTACAAGATTTTGAATTTTTTCAAAAATTTCTGTGCGCGTTCTAGCTCCCACAATTTTTGAGTCATCGCGCTAAAAATTGATACGAAGCTGGACTATCATAGAACGAGTATTGGGATTTAATTTGGGCAAAATTAATGCAGTTCTCTTGTTTCCACACGATTTTGAATTTTTTCAAAAATTTCTGTGGGCGCTCTAGCTCCCACAATTTTTGAGTTATCGGACTAAAAATTGATACGAAGTTGGACTATCATAGAACGAGTATTGGGATTTAATTTGGGCAAAATTAATGCAGTTCTCTTGTTTCTACACGATTTTGAATTTTTTCAAAAATGGATTGGTTCAAATTCAGTAATCGAATGAAAATTAGGTTCAATTCTTGATGGAACTCTGACTTTCACGAGGGAACCGTTGTCTTTTATCGAGAATGAAATGCAATCCGTAATTCGAATCCTGCGAAGAAAAATATGACGAATTCTATGTTCCATCACAACTAGACTCAAATTTGCTAACAATTAAAATTCTCTGCTAAAAAGTCTGTGAAAAAAAATGATGAACCTTCATAATTTAGAGACAGGTTGAATTATGAAACTGAAATTTATCACATATATTTTTTTACACCAGCCGCATAGTTCTGATAAAAGTAATCGCAAAGCAGAGCTTCTTGAGGAAGCCAAAAGTGACATGGACGTATTTTCCATCAAACAGAGCTGATGAGTAGGCGATGTGTAAATATTTTTTGGCGAAACAATTAATTTTAAAATCTTGGTTTTTAAGCCTCACGAAATTTACATCAAACTAAATAACAATATTTTTCACTCGTCACAAGTTTCTAATGAAACCAGTCGATAGATTTTAGTTTTAGAATATAGAAATTCAGGAATTTTTATAAATACATTTTCTTACATATTCTAATCAATAACTTTTACGCGCGGGAAAAAAAAATTCTGTCGGATAGAGAAGCGATTTAAAAAAAAGTTTCATCACGTCTTTTTTAATTGATTCAGTGCTCTTAAATACGTCATGAATTTTTTTTTCCTAAATGTCAAAGATAATGAATTTCTTTCGGCGTTTGTCAACATTTCAGGCTATTGAAACCAAATCACGACAGACAGGTGGAGGTTCTGACTGCGGCGATTTCCGAGATTATTTGGCGTTGTGCCGGTGGAAATATCTCACAGAGTGCGATCTGTTCGGCAAGTATGAGCGCTGTCACGACTCAAAAGGCTATTGTTGTATTGCCTCAAGAAGCGCCATACATTCAGCATAGCGTGCAATATTTTCAGGATGGTCTGACGGAAACGGTAATTTTTTTTACGCTATAAATAAATATAGTCATAGCAATGATCTTAAGTAGAATAAATGAAAAGGTATTGGCACTAGGCCAGAAGTCAGAATCCTTTTATACTTCACGACTTCGCAACTTCTCTGCAATGTCTGCTTTAGTTAGCTCAATTTTATAGTTCAAATGTCCACCAGTTGTGTAGTGGGCTGATATATCCTTTAAGAAACATTTTTTTTAACAGCCTTGTGCCACTTTTTCATCCTCCCAATTCATATAATACTATCACGATTATGGTTTCAGCTTCATGTTTTTGAATTTTCATCATCGGAGGATCTGGAAATATTTATAAAACGATATCTATATCTGGTGAGTTTTTCACAAATTTATATCATCGTTTAGAAGACATTTGTGATTTTTTTTCTATACACAAATACAAGGTATTTAGATTCGAAAAGATGTCCTACCATTTCGAAGTGTTCTGTTGGAATTACAAGTGTGGATATCGAGGAAATATTTCAGGGCAATAAAAAAGTGGATTGTGGAAGGTCGAAAAAAGTTTTGTGAATATAGAAGGTAGAAGTGTTAAGAAAGATAAGGCAAAGAGTTCGTTTCTGAAGTGAAAGTGAAGCGAGAGATAGATGAAAGAAGTTGCAAACGACAGTAGAAGAGATTTGAAAGAGGAAGATGATGATAGAAAAATAGATAAAGTAGACTGTTGGAGTGGATAAAAATGCCAGAACTATGATTTTTTTTTGTGTTTTGCATACTTGGATCGTCTGTAAAATTATTGTTATTTTTTTCATTGAAAAAGTGCACACTTTGCATCCACCAAAATGGTTTTTAAATTGTTGTTAATATTTCTTTTTTATTTTACAAATTTTTTTTACAAAATATTGAAACAGATTCTGTATTTTACTTTGAGTGGGTAATTACAAAGTGTTTTTTTTTTTACAGTTTCAAGATGAAGGCGGTCCAGGAGCAATACTTTTGTTATACAGCATCCTTCTATCAAGGGGATTGTCCAAGTGAGTAATGCATGCATATTAATAATTTAATAAATTATCGTCCAGCTATCTGGCGACACTTTTTTAATTTCTGCTTTTGGAAATTGAATTTGGAAACGTGCTGAAAGGTGAAACGATACATGCGAAGAATTTAATTTTGAAGTATATTACAGTGTCCAGTTACTTTATGTTACAGAGTAAGAAACGATTTGGAAGACACGAAGGCTTCGATATTGGGCGGTTGCCCTGAAGAAGGTCCTCTGACAATAGTTATGTTAGCGTTGACTGGACGGGCTTCACCACATCTCCACAACGGTGTTATTCACGTTGGGGATGAAAATACATACGTAATTATCTACGTGATACATAGAAATTAATTATAAAAAAAGATTAGTCATTTTTTAAAAATATTTTTTATAATTACCTGGACTTCAGTATTGCTTAATCGTATTTTCTGTGAATTACTACGAATTTCCATATTCAGCATTTGAAGAAATTCTGTACTTTTTTTATTTTGCTCTGTTAACATCAGTTTTTATAAAAAATATAACAATTACTTTTACCTAAAAGCCAAATTAATTTTATTGTAAAATTGAATGAATTTTTAGGCATATCGATAGAATTCTTTTTTTTTATATATCATAAGACCAATGTTTTGGGGTAAATGAATGAAAATTGAAAATGTACGAAAAAATGCATAATTCACTGTTCTCGAGATACGTTAATTTTTTTAAAAATACAGCATTTCTGTAAATTTCGGATTGAAAAAATCTTTGAAATATTTTTATTGATAAAATTTAGTTGGCCATTTAATGGCACTGAGAACGTAAATGCCAATAGAAAATAAAATTGTTAATACTCGTATTCCAGGCAATACCGCAATGGGGTGTCCTGGTGAGAAGTGAAATTGGCTTTTTAGTCCATGAAGCCGAAGGCCAAATGAACAAGGTTCCAGGCTCGCGACTCAAAACTCCTAGTCTACCAATTTGGTTAACTTTATGCTTAGGACACTACGGTGTACTTTTCAACACAAATCGCGAGCTTTTGAGGAATTATCATGCTGAAAGACGGTATGTATTTATTGGTACTGTATACTTATTTGCATGCATTATTTAATGGAGCCCATTTGGAGAACCGGATATCTTATTCTCTGTTGATTATAGCATACATGTTGCAACATATAGTATTAAGAAATAGATGGCTCATGCAGGTCTTCTGTAAAATCCTTACAACTGCAGCGCACTGAAAATTAATGATATATCCAAAAGGATAAAATTGCTGGTTTTCAAAGAAACCTAAAAATTGCCTGCTTTTAAAAGATTTATAATTTTCAATAAAAAGACCAAGGCTTAAAATCTATGAGGCCATGTCTATTCACCAATATTTGGACGCTTTTTCATGTGATTTCATTTTTTTAATTTATTTATTTTAATGAATGGAGTATGTTTTATTTTTTAACGAATACCAAATATGAGGCATTGCATATCACTTCAGCCACTAAAAAAAATAAATTCTAAAAAGATGTCTAAAAATCAGATGATATAGCTTTAAGGAAGACACCAAATTTCAAATTACAAAAATGTTTGGTTCGACTTTTGAATTATTGACTACTTTTCCATAAAACTTTTATATCTCAAAAATGGTTTCTGCTATGTGCGATTTAAAAAAAATGAAAATATGGTTTTTTATCGTTTATGAGAAGAAATTTTTTTCAAGTTTTGCCTATTTTTGAACGAAATTTGTGGCTAAAAAAAAACCAAAGGTTCATGTGTTGAAGATGAGAAACATCGGATACTAGCAACGACTAATTTTATTTAAATTTTACAAATAAATAAATTCACAAAAACACCATAAAAATTGAAAAACTAATCGGTCGATTATCTCATAAACCAAAAGTGATCTTTTTGGTAAATTATAATATTGAATATTGACCAAAGTTCAAAATTGATGAGTAAATAAAGTGTAAATGTGTTCGACAATGATGGTCGATAAAATTAATTGAATTTTTCAATTAACTCGCAAAAAAAATGTAAAGATAAATTCTATCAAAAAGCTAAATTAATTTTATTGTAAAAGCCACTAAATTTATTGACGCATCGACAGACTCTATTTTAAAAAAAAAATCTCGGAGCAAATAAATGCAAACTGAAAATGTAAAAAAAAATATTCTTCAACTCACAGTTTTCGAGATACATTTTTATTAAAAACAAAATACAGCGTTTTTGAAAATTTTTTAAATTCAACGATCTAAAGAAAATTGTTATTGATTATAAATTGATTATCAATGTACATTTAACTGGTCTTTTAATTACTGTAGAACCAGCATAAATTATACATATCGGGCATTCAACGTCAGATCAGCAACCATAACTTTTGAAAAAACTTTTTTTTATCTCTCCTAATATTTTCTGCCCACTCTGATCATTTTTCCATAATCCCTGACACTGTAGATTATATAAAATTAAGAGCCTAAAAATGCCGGCGAACAATGCTTAATCTATATATTTTTTTTGTTTCTAAATTAAATGAATTATTTTATTTTGAAGATTTGATGTCCAATACTACACTTGTGGCGGCAGTCACGCCACATTGACAATTGACACCAGAGGAAAAGAAAGTATTTCTGGATTGGACGCAGCATCAAGAGATCCTGTGGATATTGCAGTGACGCCATTAGAAAAGCTCATTCATTCGAAGTATGTTAAATCGCATTTCTTTTAAATTTATGATATTGTCAAAAAATGTTTTTTTTTTTTTGGTTTTTCATGTACAAAAAAATGTTCCTTCATGAAGAAGTCGAGAGTGATCAATATTTTTATTAATAGACGAAGCTTTAAAAAAAAAGGAATGTCCACTTTTATTTCGAGACTCGTCTTCATCGAAATTTCAGCTTTTTTGAAAATCATGATTGATCAATTTTACATTATTTTACAGATGGCAGGATGCTCACATCCAGTGGAACGGCACGCCTGTGCTATAAATCGTGTTTGAAATTTCAAATGCAGAGCTTCTGTAGTCTTATTTTTTATAAATGTTTAGATACTTGTTAAGCCAGTACTTGAAGTACCTTGGTCTGTCGATGTGAATGCAAATTCTATATTACCTGTATATGAGCAATATTAGTACATACATGTACATAGAATGTCACGTTGTGCGTTATTGCTTCAATAATCGAGTTATTGTGGTTCAGGCGTTTGTTGTCTTTTGGCTCCATATAAAATTTATGGAATGTGTAATTATACATTAATTATTGTGTGCATATTTCCTATTCACAATCTACTTCCCTTCTGTGCTAT
Organism: Perithous albicinctus; assembly: GCA_964016905.1. Taxonomy (NCBI): domain Eukaryota; kingdom Metazoa; phylum Arthropoda; class Insecta; order Hymenoptera; family Ichneumonidae; genus Perithous; species Perithous albicinctus. Next base: position 8,225,538 of record OZ024688.1, read on the forward strand.
TTTACAAATCATATCGTCATTGAAAATACCAAATTTAAAAATTATGAAAATTATAAAATTATAAAATTATAAAATTATAAAATTATAAAATTATAAAATTATAAAATTATAAAATTATAAAATTATAAAATTATAAAATTATAAAATTATAAAATTATAAAATTATAAAATTATAAAATTATAAAATTATAAAATTATAAAATTATAAAATTATAAAATTATAAAATTATAAAATTATAAAATTATAAAATTATAAAATTATAAAATTATAAAATTATAAAATTATAAAATTATAAAATTATAAAATTATAAAATTATAAAATTATAAAATTATAAAATTATAAAATTATAAAATTATAAAATTATAAAATTATAAAATTATAAAATTATAAAATTATAAAATTATAAAATTATAAAATTATAAAATTATAAAATTATAAAATTATAAAATTATAAAATTATAAAATTATAAAATTATAAAATTATAAAATTATAAAATTATAAAATTATAAAATTATAAAATTATAAAATTATAAAATTATAAAATTATAAAATTATAAAATTATAAAATTATAAAATTATAAAATTATAAAATTATAAAATTATAAAATTATAAAATTATAAAATTATAAAATTATAAAATTATAAAATTATAAAATTATAAAATTATAAAATTATAAAATTATAAAATTATAAAATTATAAAATTATAAAATTATAAAATTATAAAATTATAAAATTATAAAATTATAAAATTATAAAATTATAAAATTATAAAATTATAAAATTATAAAATTATAAAATTATAAAATTATAAAATTATAAAATTATAAAATTATAAAATTATAAAATTATAAAATTATAAAATTATAAAATTTAAGAAATATGTAATCAAAAAATTGCGATGATATATTTGGGAGGAAAGAATATAATTTTGCAAAACGATTTTAACGTAATACTTTTCGATGCCTGGAAAATGATGTTTGCTTCGTTCAAACGCTTGAAGCTTCTCCGGTCGATTCTTCTTTAAACAGAGGTCCAGCACGATTGGCAAACAAAGAGCGTCACGCTATCTTCCATCAACAATATGCGTGCCATTTTATTCATATTAAATTGCATTTTGATAACAATTGTCTAATACAAAGTCGTATTATCGATCGTTGGAAAAATGAACCAAGTTTCTTTTCCTGCATATTTGAGAAACGTTTTTTTATGATTGACTAAAAATTGGCAAAAATATGTGTGTTGAATTAATAAACAAAGTAGAATTTTGCACGTTCCCAAGTGGAAAAATCATGTGTAAGGCAATGTATATCATTTGTATAAGAAAATGGACACATAGAATTATTATAAGCTGTATATAATTTGCATAAAACTTATATATAGATTTTATGATTTTATAAAACAATTTTTAATAGAAACATTATATTGAATTTACAAAAAATATATTGCACTATATATAATTTTTATAGAATCTTCATATGTATTTTATACAACATATAAAAATTGTGTGTGTCCACTTTCTTATACAGACTTTACATGTTGCACTGTATATCATTTTTATAGAGTCTTGATATCATTTTTCTAAATTTGGGTTGCTTTCTCATTCAATCTCATTTCTCACAAAATTACCTCTATGAGGAATTTTATTTATTAATTTTTGTTTCCTCATAGAAGAAGCTTTGTGAAAAATGAGATTTAGTGAAGAAGCAACGTGCAAAGTTCTACTCTGCAGCATTTTTCATTTTAATTAGCAATTTTATAAATATTTTTTAAATCTCTATACTTTTGGTAGTTGCTTGTGCAACCACACAAATTAAAAGTTAAAAATGTATTATTTATAAAAAAAGGCAAAAGCAATGGTCCATTGCTTTGATTTTCGTCTCATTTTTAAATGAACTTTTGTGGGAAAATATCTTTATTTTGATATTAACAAAATGTTTATACACTTTTTACTAATATGATAAAATACTGCAAAAAAAAAAAAAATATATTTACGAACCAAATAATCAAATGTAGTAAATTCATGATAAGTGCATGGCTGCATGGAAGTAAGTTTTCCGAAACCAATTTTCCTGATGACTTCTCATCACTTTAATAATCTTGATACAAAAATTTTCATTTTTTTTTTCACATTTTTATGGAAACAAAACTTTGTTTAATATCTCACTTACTTGACCGCTAGTATTATTTAAAAAAAAAACATACTATTGACCTATCCACAAATTTATTGCCAGACGACATGCGGGCAATGAGGGTCATCTACAATTTTTTTTTGTATTTCAATTTGTAAGTAAATAAATTCTTATTTTTCTCGAGAAATAATGAATCAAACGTAAAATAACTACATAATTTTTACTTCCGCATTTATGCTCCGAGTCACAAACAAAATTTGATACATAATGAAGAAATAAATGCCTCGAAAAAAAAAAAAATCAATACACGAACAAAGTCAACAAGTTGATAGCGAATAAAAAAAGGAAATCAAAGGGAAATTTGATATGCAGGTTGATCTTTTCGTCATGAGAAGTATGCCAACGTTAATAGACGCGAACAGATGTTCCATCCATTCGATGCGGATCATCAGTCTGTGAAATCATTCCTGGAGGCGATCGTTGTCCTTCGCCGCTCGTGAGAAATCTTTCCGGCGCAACCGGCAAGTTTGTTTGCCTCCTGGACGGAAGGAAATTCTAAAAATATACGTGAAATGTTATCTTGTGTTTGATAAATGAGAATTTGCAGTGAAGAGAAGAGATACATGCCGGAAAAATTATAGTTCGATGGTGAATAAGAGCGCTCCGGATGCTCCTTATGCATTTTTACGCTCCTAATTCATTGGATCAGTGCTATATTTCAAGTGAAAGCTCTCTCTCTTGAATTTCTCTGCAGCTCAAACGTTTCTGTTGACTTCTTTAATCTGAACTCGAGATTCATCTAAACAGTTTTCGCTTCGTATCTTAAATCTCGTTTCATGGTCATGTTTTGCTTCAATTACAGAGACTCGACAGTAGAAACGGTGGGAATGGCTAGTCCTTTTACAGCAGCATTCTACCTTTGGAGGCGCAACCTTGAACGGCAGACTGTAGAGTGAATGACAATGCTTATGGTGGCGAAATTAACAGCGTTGAAGTAAAAACTTTATACAACTTCGACAACGAAAGTAAAATTTATTGTGCACATCCGTATAGTTTTTTTCTGGCACAACGTCCAAGGAAAATTCAAAATCGCAACAGAGCTACCACAGTTTTTTAAAAATCGAAGATAGCATCAAGGTCGCCCCCTCGAAAGTCCATATTTTAACACGTAAATCAAAAGTCGTGGTTGCGACTTGACGCTGAGTGTTTGAAAGAGAAGTAAATGGTTTCGTTTTTTGGGATTTTTTTTTTTCGTGGGTTGCTTTGTTTTTGATTATTTGTCCTGGTTCCGTAATTAAGTTGGTAATTTTAGACAGAAGAAAAGTTTTTAATTCAGTTTTACAAAAAATTGGAAAAGTTATTAAATAGTACACAATATTTTCTGTCATTTTTATTTTTAAGAAATACTATTAATTCTCTCTTTCGTTTGTAAATTAAATTGTTTTATTTTTTGGGATATTTTTTTCGTGGGTTATTTTATTTTTGACTATTTATCCTGGCTTAATTAAGTAATTAAGTTGGCAATTTTAGGAAAAAAAATTGTAACTCAGTTTTACAGAAAATTGAAAAAGTTATTAAATAGTCCAAAATATTTTCTGTCATTTTTATTTTTAAGAAATGCTATTAATTCTCTCTTATAATGAATATTACAATATTTTTCTTGTTGCCATCACAATTTTCGGTTGTCAAAATGACAAACGAAATTTCTACAAATTAACATAGGTTTCCGTCACTTTACTAGTTTCACAACAAAAACAAAAATCATAAATGACAAGAGGATTTTTTTTGTCATTTATCATTTTTACTTATTTAAGAAAATGATTTGCTGATGTACTGCACGATATTTTGGCTTCAACTGAAAATAAATAAATAAATAAAATCTGTTCACAATTGTAATCATTTATTTAAGAAGAAGCATTTATCGATTTTCGTTTTAAAAACCTTTTCTTTCAATCCTCAGAAAAATCTTCGACGACTGATTAATTATGACTCATAATATTAAATAAATTACCAGATCCCAATATAAACAATCATAGCTGCTCCATTTGTCTTTCCAAAATAAAAAAGCGTTCAAAGTTGATGAACCTTGCCAACTGCAGTCTCATTATTTTTTACCTCTATGAAGAAGTGCATGAATAATAAATTACCAGATCCCAATATAAACAATCATAGCTGCTCCATTTGTTTTTCCAAAATAAAAAAGCGTTCAAAGTTGATGAACCTTGCCAACTGCAGTCTCATTATTTTTTACCTCTATGAAAAAGTGTATGAATAATAAATTACCAGATCCCAATATAAACAGTCGCAGCTGCTCCATTTGCTTTTCCAAAATAAAAAAGCGTTCAAAATTGATGAACCTTGCCAATTGCAGTCTCATTATTTTTTACCTCTATGAAGAAGTGTATGAATAATAAATTACCAGATCCCAATATAAACAATCATAGCTGCTCCATTTGTTTTTCCAAAATAAAAAAGCGATCAAAGTTGATGAACCTTGCCAATTGCAGACTCATTATTTTTTACCTCTATGAAGAAGTGTATGAATAATAAATTACCAGATCCCAATATAAACAATCATAGCTGCTCCATTTGTTTTTACAAAATAAAAAAGCGTTCAAAGTTGATGAACCTTGCCAATTGCAGTCTCATTATTTTTTACCTCTATGAAGAAGTGTATGAATAATAAATTACCAGATCCCAATATAAACAATCATAGCTGCTCCATTTGCTTTTCCAAAATAAAAAAGCGTTCAAAGTTGATGAACCTTGCCAATTGCAGTCTCATTATTTTTGACCTCTATGAAGAAGTGTATGAATAATAAATTACCAGATCCCAATATAAACAATCATAGCAGCTCCATTTGTTTTTCCAAAATAAAAAAGCGTTCAGATTTGATGAACCTTGCCAATTGCAGTCTCATTATTTTTTACCTCTATGAAGAAGTGTATGAATAATAAATTACCAGATCCCAATATAAACAATCATAGCTGCTCCATTTGTTTTTCCAAAATAAAAAAGCGATCAAAGTTGATGAACCTTGCCAATTGCAGACTCATTATTTTTTACCTCTATGAAGAAGTGTATGAATAATAAATTACCAGATCCCAATATAAACAATCATAGCTGCTCCATTTGTTTTTACAAAATAAAAAAGCGTTCAAAGTTGATGAACCTTGCCAATTGCAGTCTCATTATTTTTTACCTCTATGAAGAAGTGTATGAATAATAAATTACCAGATCCCAATATAAACAATCATAGCTGCTCCATTTGCTTTTCCAAAATAAAAAAGCGTTCAAAGTTGATGAACCTTGCCAATTGCAGTCTCATTATTTTTGACCTCTATGAAGAAGTGTATGAATAATAAATTACCAGATCCCAATATAAACAATCATAGCAGCTCCATTTGTTTTTCCAAAATAAAAAAGCGTTCAGATTTGATGAACCTTGCCAATTGCAGTCTCATTATTTTTTACCTCTATGAGGAAGTGCATGAATAATAAATTACCAGATCCCAAAATAAACAATCGCAGCTGCTCCATTTGTTTTTCCAAAATAAAAAAGCGTTCAAAGTTGATGAACCTTGCCAATTGCAGTCTCATTATTTTTTACCTCTATGAAGAAGTGCATGAATAATAAATTACCAGATCCCAATATAAACAATCGCAGCTGCTCCATTTGCTTTTCCAAAATAAAAAAGCGTTCAAATTTGATGAACCTTGCCAATTGGAGTCTCATTATTTTTTACCTCTATGAGGAAGTGTATGAATAATAAATTACCAGATCCCAATATACACAATCATAGCTGCTCCATTTGTTTTTCCAAAATAAAAAAGCGTTCAAATTAGATGAACCTTGCCAATTGAAGTCTCATTATTTTTTACCTCTATGAAGAAGTGTGTTGATCAATTTTGCGTTCCCCATTGAGGAAGCTTTGCCAAAGCTGCAAAATAACGAAAAAGAAAATTTGCAAGGTTCTACTTTGCAGCCTTGTTTATACACTCTACACATCAGCTGCACTCAAAATAATTTCAAATTCTCAAAATCACGAATCTTTTTTTTTTTTAAATATATTTAAAAAATTTTTTATACGCACATTTTTGAACATCAAACAAAACTAACATATTTTTTTTAAATTTTTAATAAAATTAATAAACCCCCTCTGAATAATACTCCAATTCCAATTTTACAAAATACGAAGATTACGTATTTCACTATATTTCGGGTTGCACTCCAAATAAATATATCCACATATTTCGAGCTGCCGTTTCGAGCAGGACATACAAGCACACATAATTATCATACAGCGTGTCGATCCCCCCAAGAACACCTGTGCAGGTACATGGTTTGTGTCCCCTCTTCACGTCCAACTTCCTGAGTAGTACTCCGCTCTGTTTTCTAGCAACAAACCCGCGCGGCGAACCGTTTCACAGACGGACGTACGGTCTCGATGAAAGCCGGCGAGGCGTTCTGTTCTTTCCAAACTTCTGGCAAACATTTTTACGTTTTTTTTTTTTTTTTAAATACAATATAATAAATAGAATATAAAGTTGGTTATTTAAATGTGAAAATAATGGTTCAATTTATGGATATTCCGACGTAGTATTATTTTTATGTTTTTTTTTTTTTTTTAATTTATGTTTTGTGAGATTATTATAGTGGTGCGGAAATAGTGCTATTTGTGATGAAATATATAAGTACTTGTACAATATTACTGAGGAAATAAAAAATCCATCTGACGAATTTTTTCAACAAGCCACTCTCGAGCAGTTCATGGACCTTTCGACAGGGAATTTCCGTGGTAAGTTTAACGTTTTTTAAAAAAATTTTTTCTCTTTATTTATAAATAAAGAAAAATGTTGATTCTATTAAAATCCCTTCGTGTTTCGCTTGCACCAACGCTTACCGGCTTCAGTCTGATTCACCGGCTTTTGGTGGCGAACGACGCTCCCCAATGCAGGCATAATGTGCTGGGTATATATATATATATAAAACCATGTCTTGTTTTAGTTCCCATGCAATACAATTTTCAAATTCTTACGGAGAAAAATGTTGAAGCGCTTTGAAATGAGAGATTTTTCGATGCACTTTTCAATGCAATGTTGATGATTCATTTAATAAATAATTTAGTGGCAAAATTTTTTTTTTTAGAATTTTTGTAATGTATAAGTGATGCATTCTGTTATTTAGATACAGCAAATGAAAATAACACAGAAATAAGAATTGATATTTAATTGTGGGTGAAATGTATGAGTAAAAAATGTGAAATAATTTGTGCATTTTTAGATACTCTATCAAATTTTCAAAAAAATGTTGAACTTTTTTTCTGTTACATCTGGAAACTTGGGTGATCCACTTCGTGCGGAATGCCTGAAATATTTTATTGAACACAAAAAAAAGCATTTTTCATTTCAAAGTTATTAAAAAATAGAAAAGATAATGGGTTATTATTTTTATTATTACAATCTTCGATTATTCTCCTTTTTATGGCATTTTTAATAGAAATCCATACGTAAAAAAAAATCTTTTGATACTTTTAAAAAATTGTTAAAATTAATACTTTAAAAAGCGTAAGAATTGTTGTATTTTTATTAAAAAAAAGGTTCTATTACAAAAAGCAATAATTTTTCTTTTAATTATATTTTGAATACATAAAAAAAGATCACTCCAAATCAAAGTTTATAAATCTACTTCTTTTTATTATTTTTTCTGGTTTTTTTTTTTTTAATTTTCCTCCTTGGCTTACTTTGTATGTAAAAAATATAGTCATAAACTTTTATTTTTCAAATTAAAAAAAAAAACCTAAAATAAAATGTGTATATTTTCTTCTTAATAACGTGAATGCTATCATTTTTTAAATAATCCTTCGAACTAAATAAAAAAAATAGTAAGCTTATAAACACAATTTCCTGTAAATTTCAATTATATTTTTGCCACCCTAATAATTTTTTTTTTAGCCTTTAGATTATGTCGCATCTACTGGAATGGTTTTTAGCAACCACTATATAAATAAATTTGTCTTTTTAGATTATAGCAAAACATATACGACGATTTTTATAATATTCAACACTTTTGGTACACGATTCCTTAATAATTATTATTTAATTGCTCGCATGGTATATTGCGTATTAAAAAAAAAAAAGAGTACCGAATATACGGAGCAATATTATCTTGCACATGAACAACTCTCTCTCTCTCTGACTTTTTCTATTGCATATTAAAATACTAGATGGATCACTGAGCGTGCGTTTTCTCTTATTTGCATGATATTCGCAAATAGAAAATAAATGCCCGGATCAATTGCGTTCATTGACACGTCGGTATCGCCCAAGGTTTATTCAACCTCCAAATTAATTTTTCACCACATAGAACTTTGAACTCCCATCTCATGAATATCCTTGAATTAAGCGTTAAGGGTGAAAATGCATCGATTTCAGAAAAAAAAAAAATCTTATTTATTCATACGTGTAAATAAACAACGTATAAAAAAAAAAACCCATACGATTTTTCAAATTTGTAACAGCATTCTGATGACCTAAAAAATCAATCCCCAAATCTGAATATAACAGATTGTAGAAATTTAAATTTTCTTCAATATCCTTAATCAAATAATTTTTATTCATCTTTTATATTTTTTGTATTAATATTCGAGCTTAGAAACTTTTTTTTGTAAAAGTTGCCTTCGACGTTGCAAATCGATCGAAAATTTAAAAAAAATCGGTCGATGTAATTTTTTTAAATCATTTTCTACGTAATTCCAGTTAATATTTTATTTATTCAAAAATCGGACAGTCTAGAAATTTATTTTCGAATAAATGATTCGTGTAAATAATCAGTCAACAAAAAATGTTGTCAACTTAGTGAAATATAAAAAAAAAACAAAATTTAACATCTTATATTTCGATATTTTAAAATTAGCAATTTTCACCCTTTTCAGTTTTTAAATTTGATTAAAATTGACAATCTGTTTTCTTCTTCATTCTCGAAGTTAAAAATATAATGTGGCACTTCGAAAGAAAAAAAAACCTTGATGAATACACAATTGTCCGGATCCAGGAGTTAAGAAGTAGGGAGAAAAAAAAGGACACTAATTACAGTGGTTTTTCGCTATATAATGCTTTCTTGACAAAGCGATTTTCATCTGGTATAGCCATAGGAACTTACCCAATATGGACAACATGTACGACGCGTGACTAGAAAGCATGCAGAGAAACTAACTCTTTTATTACAAATATAGCAATGTAGCACTATTATCACCAGGCGTGCAATTGCTATAATTAATCACATTCGCGGTTCCCTCCATTTTTATTATGTTGCTCGCATCGTCTTCTGTCTTCTTGTCTTCACTTATTTTCGCAGTATCGCCTAAGGGGACCTTCAGCGATTTTACGCAAAAATTGGTGGTTCTTAAAAAATTGTCATATAAATATCGTGAAAAATTATTGTTTATCTTTCTATCATGTAAAAAAATCCTGGCAAATACAACAAATTGTAAGATAAAATTTAAAAAAGAAAAGAACAGAAAACACGATAAATTGGGATTGAAAAAAATTTCTTGCACAATTTGATGTTTGCGAATTTTTCGATTTTTAAAAATATTATCAGAACACAGTTAATAAAACACGAATTTTGGCCCGAAAACGCCTAATATAAAAAATTGTAAGACAGAAAATATAAAAAATTGTATTGAAAAAAAAATCTACCATAATTTGCTTCTTACGAATTTCTGGATTTTTTTTTTTAATGATCAGGATACCGTTGAAAAAAAAACGAATTTTGATCTGAAGTCGATAAAGCTTAAAGATGCTGATATAAAAAATTGTAAGAAAAATTCTCTTGGCAAAAAAAAATAACAGAGAATATGAAAAATGTTTTTGAAAAAAACATTTTTCATAATTTGCTGTTTGAACATTTTTAGATTCTTTTTTACATGATCAGAACACCCTCAAAAAACACAAACTTTGGCTCGAAATCGATAAAACTTAAAGATCCTAATATAAAAAATTGCAAAATAAATTGTCTTAAAAAAAAAACAGAAAGTATTAAAAAATGGTGTTGAAGAAAAACTTCTTCTACAATTTGCTGTTTGTGAATTTTTGGATTCTTTTTACATGATTATTACTTTTAAAAGAAAACACCGAAACCCATAAAATTTAAAGTAATTTTCACTAGAAATTATTATTCACTTTTCTTAACAATTTTTCTGATTAACTGTCTAGTTTTTTTTTTTTTTTTTTCAACGTTGTGTTGAAAATGCTCAAGAACCATTGTCGAGTTAGTCAGATCCGGAGATTTGGCACTTTCATCGTAGAAAGCGGAACGAACGCCACTCTGCTGCTGCAGTTTGGCATCCCACAAATTCGTGCATCAATGCTCGACAGTGTACTGCTGTTTGCTTTTCAAATTTTTTTCAAATTTAATTCGGAATAAAAAGATGAGAGACTAAAAAGTTAGAAACATGGGAATCTGCAAAACTTATTGTAAAGATTTCTCCTGTATTAATATACGGTTTCAATTAGAAGGAGCAGTAAATTATTAACAATATTTTACACCATTTGCGTTTATAAGATAAAACGATGCATTTTTTTCAGCTCATTTATTTGAGCTTTCATTTTTTTATTTCATGAGTATGAAAAAAATATACGTAAAGCTATTTATATAAAATTTTTGAAGCATCTGGATTGATACTCAACTTAAGTTTTCAAACAATTTCTTTTCTTTATTTATTATTATTTGTTTTTTTTAATCCAAAATTGCTAACATTTTTGCCTGGATCCAGAGAAAAAATCCATTTTCTTTAGATTTTTTTGGAGCACTTTTAGAGGGAAATTAAATTCTAGATTTTTAAATTATTCTTATCATATACTTTTTTCAATAAGTAATAAAAAATGGTCTCATATGAAATTTAGACAATGACGAAACAATTGACAAAATTTAACTGTTCACCTTTCCTTCGTTGAATTATATCCTGACAGGCAGATTTGTGAAATTGTGCATACAAGTAAGCTTTATCAAAATTAACTTTCAATTATTGCTGCACCAAGAAAAAAATCTATTTTATAAAGATAAACCAAACGTTAGTCGAATAAACAAAATATTTATAATTCGTTGCATGTTTCACAATAAGTTGAACAAAGAAACCCTTTATTTGAATATAACGAAATAAAACGTAGCATTAACTTAAATATATTATTTTTGATTCACCTATAATTAAAATTAATTGTCATTCCTAAAATTTTTCAAAAAATTGTAAAAATTAAAAAATGATATGGAATCGAATCGGGAGATTTTTTGACCAACTTTTGTGCACCAACACAGAAAAACATACAAGTCTTTTCGTCGGTTTCTAGTTTTACAGAAAAAGTACAAACTGTGTTAAAAATTGTGTATTTTTATTTTACATTACAATTTGATTTAACATAATTATTTCTGTTAATTAAAATTTTTTTTTTCGTGCCACTAATTTTATATAAAAATATTTCAAAATTCGCCAACTAAACGCAACATCGAAATCTGGCACTCCATCAATTTTACACACACATTTTTTTTTTACAGTGTGCTATTGCAAAACTATAGGTGAGATGTTGAAAATATTATTCGCCTATTGTCTGTCGGTGTTGAACGACGTACACAGCAGAAAATGTCGTAAGAAGATGCGCGATACGTATCTGTTGTACCGGAACAATAATGTTGCACGGTAGAATGGACACGCGGGATGGAATAAAGCTATAATCGATCTGCCATGTTGGATCACGTTGCGTATAGAATCTTGAGACCCTGTAGAATTATTTGCCTTTGCCGTAAGACTATTGAAATTGAATGCTGCAGTCAATAGGCGTGACTGTTGCACACAATATCGTATAGTTGGCATAATTTCAAAACGACTCGGAGGATCCTTTCTGTTAACTTTATTTCTGTAAATAAAAATTGCAGATTAATAATAAAAGTGGTAAAAAAATTTTTGCATTTTTATATTGAAAGAATAAAATATATGTATTTTTTAAATGCAAAAAATGTAATTTAATATATTATTTTATAAAAATGGAAGAAATAATGGACGATTACTTTTTCTATTATTTATTGTCCGATGACCTGTTGGACTTTTGGAAAAAAAAAAACATGCATTTTCACACTCACACTCATAAAATATGGGGCGTTTCACATTTCTAATTTTTTTTTCTTTTAGAATGTTGTAAGGAAATTTTTAAAAATAAAAATTTATATTTTTTATGCTGACATAAAATTTGGCTTCACAAAAAATTACGTCGACGACTTGTTTGTTCGTTTTTAAAAGTTAATTCTTTGTTCAAAAAGAACATTTTTTGAGACTACTCCGACAGCAGCTAAAAAATTAGTAATCACAACAAAAATTGGATTACTCAAAAGCTACATTTACAGTTTTTTAAAGACTTTCACAGCAAATTTTTTGTTCAAGATTGACATTTTTTATACGAAACCATCGACCATGTTTTAATGTTTTCAATAATTTGGTGATTAAATTACAAACGGTGGCAAACATTTCATTCTTGAGCAAAGAATTTGCTGCTAAAGTTTTAAAAACTGATAAATGTAGTTTTTGAGTAATCCAATTGTTTAGCCATTTAAAAACATGTATTTATTTTTTTTTCTGCTGTCGTAGGCTCAGGTTCATTTTCGGAGTAATCTCAAAATTTTTGTTTTTGAAAAAAAAAGTTACTGTGAAGATTTCAAACAAATAGTTGATATCCTTTTTGTGAAGTCCCATTTTGTGTGAGTATAATAATATAAATTTTCGAAAACATCTGAAAAAAAATTTTGGAGTACTTTTTTCACTTTGCCTTACAATACACCAAAAAGAAAAAAATATATATATATGAGGGTTACGACCCGGTTGATTAGTTGTGTATATAGACAGTATAATTTACTATTATATAATTTACTACTATTAAGATTGTATCATTTCAACTGCAATAATGACGTTTCAGATGTTTTGGGCAATGCTTGAAGCAGTGGATGGAGATCTTGGACCAACATGGGAGACGTCATCCTGAAATTTGTACCTCTTATCTGTTGGCTCATAAATCAGAACTTGGGACAAAGTAAGTTTTGACGAAAGATTACCTCATCAAATTCGGATTTTATGCAATTTTTCATTTTTCGAAAAATTAACGTCATTGCTCCAATTCACGACAATTTTTTAATTCAGTTTTTCTGAAAGAATGAATTAATCTTCAACGTTGCCACGAAAATTCGTTTTGGATAAGATTGGTGGAAGGATTTGGATTTTATATCACTTAATACTTTTCAAGTTCTGAGTTCTTAAGTTCTGATTATGCTTTCAAAATCTTTGACAAAAGGATTTGAAACTATGTGTGTAATAATATACAGTAATACGTGGATTTAAATTTGGTGAAAATTGGTTGAAAGATTTGGATTTTATGCCGATGTGAAAAATTGATTTCTTAAAAACCATAACTCGAGAATATAGAATAGAAATTAAACACAGAAATTATGAAAAAAATTGTCCCTCCAAAATAAAAATAAATAGTTTCAAAAACCTCTGCCCTCTGTTTCTGTATATTTTCTTCATTTGCATTTTTCAAACTTTTCTCAAAATACGCAAACCAGAATCTCGCGTCATTCTTTCTTATAGAAAAGGCTGTGAATATTTGGGAATTCAAAAAATCATAAATATATCATTTTTTAATGATTGATCGAATATTCTGTAACGCGGGATTTAATGAGATCGAACAGCGAGCAAGAAGAAACAATCATCTAAGAATTTTGTCGTTTATTCTCACATCTTGAACTACGTGTAAAAAAATTTTCAAGTAAAAAAAAAGTGGACCGTAAGGACCGAAAAAAATAATAGCAATAAAACTATAGTTCTGCAGTGCGAAACACTTTTTTTGTAAATATAATTACTATTCCGATTGCTTCGTTGAAAAGAGCGCACTCAACAAATTGTTCCATCAAAACAGAATAAAAATATTTATTAATATTTATTCGAAAATGTATTCAAATCGTGTTTTAAATCCCTTATTCGAATGGTAGCCCATTAAAAAGTGCAGTTCCAATCAAATGGTACCCATCCCTGGCTCTAACAAAAATTCCATAATCCAACTATATTTTATTTCGTTCAAATAAACATTTATACAAATATAAATAAATCCATTCCGACCTTTCTCTGAGTGGAATAATCGACCAGACAAACTTTCCCGTACGTCCGTCCATGAATGTCGACGATCCATGTAAGAACAATAGTTATCTTCCCTGCAGTTGTAGCTGAAAAATATAAAACAGTTTGCAGGTTGATTCCAATCAGGCAGGAAATATTATAAGCTGATATAATTGAGACACACGTGCGAAGAGTAAATTTAAAAAAAGTCGTAATACAAGTTGCCGGGCTTCTCGGACCTTCCTTTTCATTATATATCGGATACATTATTCCGGGAAAGTTCGATGATGGAAAGAAAGAAGAAAAAAATTTTTATGGAACACGAGAGTGCAGCGGATAGTGGTCGATGCCATGGGCTCGCCTTGGCCGGAACTTCGCTCCAAGGAAGCGCGCATATCTACCCCCGCTTTAAATGCCTGCACACATATACAGCTCCTAGTGAGCGATGATATATGTGCAATGCACATAGAGATGTAAATGTGAGCCAGTTCTACTTGCCTCTCAAACTGATGTCATAGAAAAATCGTTCTCCACGTACACGAGGATTTTCTGAAACGCAATAGTAAATATAAGTATTTACTGTACTGTTGAAACATGGTTTGTGTAGTCAACGTACGTTTGTTGAAGCTAATTTAACTTCCGTTTGGTTTGTCTGAAACAGATTTTTTTTTTTCTTCGTTTACGCTATTCGATCCACGACATTGAAGATTCGCCCAGGCTGATATGGGCATCAGGGTCAGCTTAGGAATCAGACTGAATAAAATTATGCAAGAAAGGAACGTAACAAACGGGGTTTATATTTATGTATATAATAAGATACTGTAATTTCTTCTTTTTTTTTTAATCTTCTGGAATATGGTTTAAAGCAGCAGGATGATGGTCTGGTTGAAGAAAAAACGTAGGAATTTTTTCAGATTTTTTATTGCATATTACAGCTGTTAAAATTTTTTGAAAATAATCATTGTTTTTTTTTTAACGCTGGTATTACGACTCAGACAAAAATTTATAGCAACATCAAATTTTGGATTTTAAACGCATTTTTTAACAATATTTTTTGTAAAATTCTCCGATTTTGTTTTATGCTATTTTTCAATTAAATAAAGTTGCCACTTTTTTCCCTCCGAAATTGAAATTCTCACATTTTGTTCTTTGAAATATTTTTTCTAAGAAATAAAAAGAAGAAGAAATAAAAATCACAACATTCATTTTTATTTCCTCTTAATAAATTTTGTAACCCGGTTAATAAATATTTTTTGGTAAAGACTCGAAACTAAATATATTTGGTTGTAGTGAATAAAGTCTCTTCTCAGTGCTGGTGGAGTGTAAGGAACCAGAAGATTAAAAAAAAGGAAGAAGAAGAAGTGCTGAACGGATATTGCGGTCTAGATATGCCGGGCAGGTGATGAGCAAAGCGGTGAAAAAAGGAGTATCGATTACCGAAAACATACCGAACGCATGTGTATCTCAAAGATGAACAATGCTCAATATATACCTTTCTTCTCGGGGCAGTTCGCTTTCTTTGTGAAAGGATCTTGGAGATGGAAAGGGGAGAAACTGGTTTATCGTATATGAAAACCAAAACCACAACGAACCCCACCGGATATGGGTAAATGTGAAACAGCAGAGGTTTTCTCCTCGCAGTGTCAACTGAAATTGTAACTGTTGAAAATGTCTTTCCCACGGTGTTTAAAAAAAAAATAAATTCAAAGCCGTTTGCAAATTGAAAATTGACTTTGTTGGAAAAAATGGCAAATTTTGTACAATTTGTTAAAATAAAAAAAAAATCACCAGGCAGGAATTATAAATATGGCATTATTTTGAAAACCACTCTATTTAATTATTGGTTCATATATAATTTATTAGTAATAATTTTTTTTTTTCGAATATTCTAACATATTGGTAAGAAAATATTTAAACACTTTATTTAAAGAAAAGGTTCTGCATAAAATGCATTTTTTAATTCGTCATGAAAAAAATTAATTACGGCTTATGGAAGAAATAATAATTATTGTTTTGATATTATTGGCATTATTAGGTGAACTTCAATTTATTTAGAAAAAAGAAAAGATATCAGAAAAAAATGGCAAATTTTGTACAATTTGTCAATATTTAAAAAAAATCACGAGGCAGGAATTATGAACATGGCATTATTTTAAAAACCACTCTATTTAATTATTCGTTCATATTTAATTTGTTTCTAATATTTTTTTTTTCGAATATTGTAATATATTGGTAAGAAAATATTTAAACACTTTATTTAAAGAAAAGGTTCTGCATAAAATGCATTTTTTAATTCGTCATGAAAAAAATTAATTACTGCTTATGGAAGAAATAATAATTATTGTTTTGATATTATTGGCATTATTAGGTGAACTTTTATTTAAAAAAAAAACCATTTTTTAAATAAAATATGGGGCATTCCACGTCCAATCGACAGAATCGTGACCGTAAGATTTTTGCTTTTGAAGATATTGTAGCACAATACGAAAAGGCATTCTAAATATTTTTTTCGAAAACTTTTGTTTTTATAATGACCCACAATGTACCACTGAAAAAAAAAATAATACGCTATATTTATATAATTTTTAAATATTTAGCACAACAATAAATATTGGCACTATTTGTATAGCAGAACTAAAAATATTTTTGAATTTACATAAAAAAAAATTCTGAGTGCAAGAAAAAAAAAAATTAACGATAATTAAGTTATAAAAAAATGTAATTTTGCATTGTTGAAATAGTTATCCGGGATACGCGATGTTTCTTGGAGAACGGTGCGACGGCATCTCACCTCTTCGTGAGCGAAGATCTCGAGGTCGGCGACACCGTTGGCGTTCTCGGGGTGCTTGGCGATCCAGGCCTGAACGGTGACATCGAATTGAGACTCCAAGAGCACGACAGCCCGGTGACAATATCACCTCACTCTCGGAACTTAACGCTCGCGAGACCCTTGGACAAGGAAGGTGTCGAAGGACCCGCGAGTGTCTTTGTCAACGTAATTTGTGAGAGAAAACGCACCTTAGATCCGGCAAGTATATATTCATGTCCTTAAATCATTAAAATAATTATTAAAATTTTAATTTACAATTAGAATAAAATATAATTTTATTTTGTAATATTTCGAAAATTACGATTCTTACAATTGTTTCTTTAGTTATTTTTGCAAGTTATTACAAACCGCTTTTTTGAATATAATAACTTTTTGAATACTTTTTTTACATTTTCAAATTTTTTTTGTCTGCCCACTCTGCCAATTTTTTCTATTTATTCTGTATATGAGGCAAAATCCCAATTTTTCATGTCAAAAAAACGTCCTTAAATTTATTCAGGATGTTGATCCGGTTGAAGAAGAAACGTAGGAATTTTTTCAGATTTTTTATTGCATATTCCAGCTATTAAAAATTTCTGAAAATAATCATTGTGAAAATTTCAACTAAATCGGAAATGCTGTTTCGGAGGGAAGAAAAGTGGCATCTTTATTTAATTGAAAAATAGCATAAAATGAAATCGGAGAATTGTACAAAAAATGTTGTTGGAAAGTACGCTGAAAATCCAAAATTTCATGTTCTTATGATTTTTTTTTGCGAGCCGTAGAATCGGCGTTAAAAAATAAGCAATGATTATTTTCAGCGATTTTCAATGCCTGGAATATACAATAAAAAAATCTGAAAAAATTCCTACGTTTTTTCTTCAACTAGACCAACATCCTGAAGAAATTTGAGGACGTGACATGAAAAATTCGGTTCTTTTGCCTCACATATATCTGCAGGTTGTATAAAAATAAGAGCAAAATAAAAGGTGTCCTGATAAGTAAAAAAAAATATAATTATTCTAATATATTTAAAAATATGTTTATCCAATTATAATGATTTCCTTTTCATTTGCAGGGTTTTGTGATTCCAGTAAATATTCGAGTTACGGATGCCAATGATAATGCACCCCAATTTATAAACGCTCCTTACATTCTCAATATTTCTGAGGTACGAATTTTTGATTTGTCATTTTTAAAGTTTACTATAATTTGATAAGGTTTTCTTTTTAATGAATAAATTAACAATATTTATTAAATATCAATGGTTACGTAAGAAATTAAAAAAAAAGGGTTTTGGAAGATTAATTTGATGATGTTCCATTAGGTGACTGTTATTGGAACGAGAGTTCTACAAGGAGTCAGAGCGGTGGATGCAGATCAACCTGGTGCCTATTCAACAGTTCAATATTCCGTCTTGCCAGGGCCAAATTCGGTACATATAACAAATTTTTTTTTTTCTCATATATTTCTCATATATTAATAATATACAAGTCTGACTAATTAAAATAATTCTACGTGTTAATGCAGCCAATTTTTATCGATAATGAAAGAGTTTCTGTAGAGGTATTTAACACATTTTTTCGTAGACATAAAAAGTTTTCAGCAAATTTATTTTTTACGCTTTGGGAAAAGTGTGATGTATATTTTGCTATGCACAAAAATATTCTGTCCTATTTTTCGAGACATCTGATTATTATATTTCATTAAAAATATTTTATTTTATTAAAAAATGATGAAACAGGCAACATATTATTTTTACGAAAACTTCATAAGATATTGTAGTCCCACTCTGTTCCTTTCGTTTTTCTAAGATAATTTTATCTGCATTTTTTTTGTTGCTTTTTCTATTGCACATTTTAACAGGATGAAATTTTTCTTCACTTCCAGGACTATTTTGTCTTCGTGAACGCTCTGGAAGGGACTCTCGTTCTAAGGAAAGCATTGGACTATGAAACCCTCAGTAACTTTTCTGTGGGCATTCGTGCTCAAGTAAGTCTATTAAAAAAAAAGATTATTGTTTAAAAATGATTGAACAAGCAGGACAGTCATTTTTAAGACACACTTAATAATAACTGGGATTGAACTTGCATCTTGTATAGTCGAATAAAATTTAAAGTCTCTGTACCAAAGTAAACGCTAAATTAAAAATTGTGTATATAATTTAAACAGATCGATTGAATCCATATTGCTAGTTTGGCAAATAACAATTTTTACAATTACACGATACAATACAATTTTTTTTATATTGTGATTTTTTATTTTAAAATACCAATTTGAAATTAAAAAGTGTCATTTCTGCTTGACATATTTTCTGTCATTTTATCAACAACAAAAAATACTCGTAATGTTTTATTACAAAATAATATAAACTGGACAGTTTGAAACAATTTCTTTGATCCTTCTAATTGAACGAATGAAAATTTCAAGGCTTAACATTTTTTGTCATTTTTAATTTTCCAAAAAAAAAAAATTGTAATTTCGCCAAATTTACAGAATCGTTGTATTGCTTTTGAAATTTATTAGGAAAATCAGTACAACAGAAAAAAATCTGTCAAATTAACACAACGCTGTTTGTTAGTTCGAAAACTGGAACTGCGATTGTAAACAAAAAATGTGTTACTGTGCTACAGTTGTGTGAAATAATTAGTGTTAATATAGGAAATAATAAATATCGATCAATTCAGGACCAGGGAAATCCACCGCAATCATCGGTAACAACACTTTTCGTCAACGTTGTCGATGCGGATGACCAAAATCCGGCTTTCCTCAACGACCAATACAAAGTTGTTGTTCCGGATAACGTTAAACCGGCAAGTTGAACATTTGAATCTGTCATTTACAAGAACCTGACGTTCACGTTATCACAGTTGAAGACTTTATGGTGCAATTTTGATTAATTTTCAGGGTACATTGTTGAGGGCAGATCCGGCACCTATCCAGGCAATGGACCAAGATGTTGGTATTGATGCCCCAGTGAGATATTCCATTCAGGGTGGGATATTACCGTTCCTCATCCTGAATTCTGAAACTGCTGAAATCGTCGTAGCTCGGTCGTTATTGAATCACGAGCTAGTTACGCCAGCAACTATAGTACTTAAGGCAAGTACGATAATTTATTTCTACGAATCGATAGATCGGTACGCCGATAGATCAGTACACCGATAAATCGGTAGATCGATAAATCGGTAGATCGGTAGATCGATAAATCGGTAGATCGATAAATCGGTAGGTCGATAGATCGGTAGATCGATAAATCGGTAGATCGATAAATCGGTAGTTCGATAAATCGGTAGACCGGTCGATCGATAAATCGGTAGATCGATAAATCGGTAGATCGATAGATCGATAAATCGGTAGATCGATAGATCGGTAGATCGGCAAACCGGTGGATCGACAGTTCAGTGGATCGATAGATCGGTGGTTCGATAGATCGGTAGATCGATAAATCGGTTGGTCTTTTAATCTGCAATTTTTTTAATTTAAAGCATAAATTCTTTATAAAGTTCAATTGAATGACAAACGATTTTTTTTACAGGCAACACAGGTCGATAATCCTGACAGATATGCTCTTGCAACCGTCGTGGTTTCAAGAGAGAGTGCTTTGGGTGTTCTTCCTACAGCTGGTAAGAAACTTTATTAATTAATTTTATACATAAACATCATTTACATTTGTATATAAAACTTGTGGCTATCTTTTTCTTGGCAAAAGGTGGACGATTACCGGTGAAATTTGTTCTCAAAGATTACGAAGCGAATGTGCCGGAAAATACTCCACCAGGCAGTGTCATTCTCACCGCAGGCGTAAATAAAATTGATCCAGTAAGTTAAAATCTTTTGAACCTTAAAATTCATGCCTATAAGAAATATGTGATGCTAATCAGATTTTTGTTTTCAGAACTTAAGATTTTGGCTAGTAGGTGCTGTCGAAGATTTGGAACGATTTTCCATTACACACTTGGGCGAACTGATATTGAAAGGAACTCTCGATTATGAAAGGAGAATCCAACATAGCTTTTTAGTTCATGTCACAGACGGAAAACACGTATGTCCCATTTAGCTTTCACTAGCAATACCCTTTTTTAAAGTGATTTTTATTAAGTTTTACTGATTTTTATATTTTATTCTTCACCTCGAATTAAATAAAAAAAAATTCTTTTCATTTTACTATTTTAAAAATGATCCATTGGAAAAAGAGTATCAAGGTAATTATCAAGACTCGGAAGAGTCTTCATAAATTGAAATCACATGATATTACTGGTGGAGTAATGTCTGCCTTGACATTATATTGCATAAAAAGTAATCTCCTTACCTAAATGTAAAATACTTACTACTAAACATTATATGCTGTATTTCTTTTTTGTCGCTTATAGAACGACACAGCGCGTGTAAATGTCTCCGTCGAAGATGTGAACGAGTGGGAGCCAAGATTTCGCCATCCAAGATACGAATTCCATGCTCGCACTATGAGGGAAGGCTCCATCGTCGGTTAGTATTGTATTTGGTTTTCTATCAACCCTCTGTTTAAAAGATAATACAGAAACATAATTTTAATTTATTAAACAAA
This sequence comes from Perithous albicinctus, assembly GCA_964016905.1. Classification (NCBI taxonomy): domain Eukaryota; kingdom Metazoa; phylum Arthropoda; class Insecta; order Hymenoptera; family Ichneumonidae; genus Perithous; species Perithous albicinctus. The sequence goes on from OZ024688.1 coordinate 8,247,204, forward strand.
AATTCAGGCAGACTGGAAGCTGCCGACGGTGACAGAGGTGACAGAGTGGCACTGTCATTAAGAGGACCCGATGCAAGGTGAGAAAAGATGCAGGTTTACTATTTATCACAATTGTTCATAAAATATCCAGAAGTGGTTTCTAGTAATCGATCGCTATAATAATATCCGTTTCAAATATTCATTCGGATATTGTGTGTTTAAAGGTCTTTTGAAATACGTGATAATGGCGAACTGTTGCTGCGCTCGACGGGACCGTTTAATGGAACTTTAGCACGATTGGTTGCCATTGCATCGGATTCTGGAAAACCGCCCAGGTAAAATTATTAAACAATAAAATGTACACAGAAAAGAGTTCTTTATACTTAGTCTGTTAATCTGTGTCTCGCGCTAATTTTACAAGTGCAATCTATTTTTTAGTTTCTGAAAAAAATTATTTCCTGATGCAAATTCAAATTCTGACTTCAATGAAAAGATTCTTCCCGTTTAAAAAATAAATAAATAAATTATGCATTCTAAATATCTATATTTCAAAAATAGTTCGTTTACGTGTTGTCAAAAATAAAATTTGTCTTTTTAATTCTATACGATTCTTACGATTCCATATGAAATTGAAAGAATTAAGTGTAGAATTGAAATTATAAAACTTGGCTTTGAAAGCCGAGAAGAGAAACATTTTGAAATGAATGATTCTTTTCTTTTTCCAGGTGTAAAAGGTCTATAAAAATGTACTATTAGAAATTAATATTTAATATATATTTGTTTAAGGACCAGTATGATACCGGTGATCGTGCATTTGCCGCATTCAGGATCTTTGCCGATCGCAGCACGTGCCGCTCCAGCTTGGCTCGGAAGCAGCGTTTTGCTTGTCGCTATTTTTGGAGCCGTTTTAGGTCTCCTTGGCGTCGTCATTCTAATCCTCATTCTCTACATTTATAAACAGTGAGTAAAGCATGGATTACTCTTGTCTTATTCGAAATTAAGGGGAGGAGTGATAGATCAAATTAACAGATATTCAAGGATTAATACACTGAAAAAAAATTATCATTGATTCAAGAACAGTGATCACTGCGGGCTTCCAATGACACAAGACATCAGTGCAACTTTATTTTCGTTCTAACAATTATATATAAAATGAAACCAATGTCTAAATAATTTCTAAAAAAATCTAAAGTGGCTAGTATTTAAAAAAAATATATATGTACTATCAACTTATGAAACGACGATTTTTTTGCCATGTGGCAAAGCACGAGGGTGATGCGGGTCTCATACAACAATTTTTTTTTCGTTTCTATACTCTGCACACTTTTCAAAGAGAACCAATAGATCAAATATTCCCAAATAATAGTCGGTTAGGCTTCAGATAAACTCTTACAACATGAGCATAGCTTCTTATTTTTTTTTTTTTGTAAAAGTTAGTAATATCATAATTTATTTAAAATTTCTTTTCAAATAACCATTCAAATCTACGGCTTTGCTTCAATTTCACCTCTATCTCAAATCGCTACTTGCATACCGAAAAGACTAATCTCAAGCACAACTGAGAATTATTTGAGAACATTTGGCTTATGGGCTCTCTTGAAAAAATGTGCAGAGTGTACAAGCAAAAAAAATGTTATAGGTGATGCGCATTGCCCGCATGCTTTTGCCACATGTCAAAAAATTCTTTGTTGGATAGGTCTGTCGGACATATTTTAAAAAATTATTACTACCAGCCAAGTAAGGGAGATATTCTAGTATTTGAACATCCGTAAATTTCGTCTCACTTCCTAGCCTTAAGTATCAGTATCGTCGGATAATTAATGGCAAAATTTTGTGCAGCAAGAAACCGAAGAGCGGAGGTTCTGTGAGCTCAGTTGGAACTGGATATAGGGAAAAGTCTCCAGTACCCTCAGCGCTGAACCACACGCCTCAAGTTCTAGGAGCGAGTATCCTCGAGGACGCCCTTGATGGCCCTAGGGTTCATCGGCTCAGTGCGAACGACATTGACAATCCTGTTTTCGGTGAAGACAACGAGAGCCCGTACAATGGCACTGCAAAAAGTAAGACAACGTTGATTTATTTTATTTTTATTTGATGATCTAATTGGAGCAAGCAGGATGTCATTGTAATGGTATGTTTCCGCACTAGGGCGGTGTAAAAAACGGTGATTTTCAGATACCGATTTGCTCATTAATATTTGGATACCCTGTTGTTAATAAAAAATTTTATTAACACATTTCTTCAGGATGTTGGTCTAGTTGAAGAAAAAACGTAGGAATTTTTTCAGATATTTTTATGTAAATCTTTTTATATAAAATTTCAGCTAAATCCAAAATCCCGTTTCAGAGAAAAAAAGTGACAACTTTATTTAATTGAAAGATAGCATAAAATAAAATCGGAGAATTTTACAAAAAATGTTGTTGGAAAGTACGGTGAAAATCCAAGATTTGATGTTTTTATGATTTTTTTGTGTGGGCCGTAGTATTGGCGTTAAAAAATAAACAATGATCATTTTCAGAAATTTTTAATAGTTGAAATATGCAATAAAAAATGTGAAAAAATTCCTACGTTTTTTCTTCAACCAGACCAACATCCTGAATAAATTTGCCTCGTCGTGTGTTCGCCTCATATATAATTTACAAGTGAGTTAGGGTCAATCACAATTTTTGTCAAAATTACTGTTTTTGGTCATGTCTACTGCGGTTTTTAAAACTGATGCTCACAAACTTTTTGCAACTGACAAACAAATGCTGGCCAAAAAGATTTTGTTGTAACCAGCAATTTACAAATTAATTTTTTTTTAAATATTGTATAATGCATTTTTTTTTGTAGGTGTTACATCGGCAAGACAAATGCCTCTGTACAACAGACACAAAGTAGGTCCTTTACCAAATCCACCAGCATTATCCGCAACCTCGAATATTCCTAATATAGGTGGACTCGTTCAGAATATGAACGATCTCAGTGCACGGACAAATCTTGACGCTGGCTCGCAAAATTCGTCCAACTATTCTGGTGATCCGCCTGATTCGTTGGCACCAACGTGGCCCGCTGGTTCGCCATCAAGGAGAGTCAAAAAACTTTCCTGGGACGACGATGACAGGGTAATTGAGTTACCTATATTTTTTTTAAAACAAATTATATAGTCAAGTGAATTTACACAATAAAAACAATAAAAACGTAACGGATATGATAGTTACTTTAATTTCGTGAAAGGTCAAACGATATATACAGGCAATCCCGCGAAATCTTACGTTAGTGCGATATCGATTTTACGTCCGGCGCTTCAAATTTCGCGTTAACCCAGAACCAATTTAACTCACGCAAAACTTGATTACCTCACACATTCTATAATTGCATTTCGCGCCCCTTTAAATAGTGGTATTTCAGACCTTTTTTTTATTTTTTAACACAAATAATTGACAATTGGTAAACTGTGGTTCTACTTCAGAAAACTTTCTGCTCTTTTGGTTTTTTTTATTACATTTATGAATGAATTTATGTCACCTATTTCAAGGTAATTTTGTGACATCAACTTTATTCTTTTTTAGGTTCTAAAAAATTGATTCAAACAAATTATCGTTCTCTAAAATAATTGTATTTTTTTTTCAACAAAGCTGCAACTTTATCCATCATTTTTTTTTATCTTTGCAAAATAACTGTTTTATAATGTATTCAAATAAGTTTTTATGAATCTTTGAGGAATTCACAGAAAAAAATAAAACGTATGGAATTCGAAATTAATTAAGAAAATTTGGGCAAATAACGATGATTTCTTCTGCTTAAAAATTCGTTTAACTGCTTATATATTATATTCATCTAATTTATTGAAAAATAAGTTTTTTTTGTTCAGTTTAAATCCGAAGTTAAATTTATAATCGCAAGATTATCCAGAATTTACAATTCCTACTTTTAAAAAAATCTACATTACCGTGATTTGACCAAGAAATACCTGAAAAAATAAAAAAGCGATTTGAAGCTCTACGAGAACCCTTTTTAAATAAAAGAAGAAAGTTTAAACTCCTTCAATTAAAAAAAAAATATTTTATTTTGTTTTCAGACGGACGACAGTGTCGATGTTGGGGTGGAACCACGTGCCGGTGCAAGTCACCCGGGAAACGAAAAGCTCAACCTCACAGTATACTTCTGATCGACAAAATGTAAAATTAATTGGCTCTGCAAAAAAAAATGGTCAAATGTAATAGAAATTTATATAGTAGAATAAATAACCCAACCGTTTGAAATGGGGTCTATACATATTATATTTAATTGAAAGAAACAAAAAAAAACCCATGATTGAAGTTGCGGAATTAGGACAGTGGGCCAACCGAAGCACTAGTATCTTTTAGCGATCACAATACGCCTTTAAAACTTGTATTTTCTTGATAAAACTCCAAACTCCAACATTTCTTCCTTTTTTAATCAATGCCGATCGTCCAACAACGTTATTTTATTTTTAAAGAACTATTTCCTTAGGAAAAACTTCGTCTGTGAGAATGCAATCATATCATAAAATCGGTATGCTCCGTTTTGTAAAAAAAAAACAGTTCCTTAAATAAGTAACAAATCCATTTGTTATTTTATCAAAAAGTCATTTTGTTATATATACCCTTTTTTGTTGAACTAGTAAAAGGACAAAAAAATCATAAATTTCCTAAGTTTACACATTTTTTAAACGCCCTTTAGCACAAAATATTTGTCACTTGAACAAACGAAAGTTTTCATGGTAAAAAAAAAGATATTGTCGTATTTACAAAGAGACAGGATTGATCACAATTTTTGAAAAGGCTTACAATTTTTTTTTTAGTAAACAAAAAAAAATTGTGATCACTATTCGCCTTTAAAACTTCTCCCATCTTGCTGAAATTCCAATATTTCTTCTTTTGCTTATTCATCATTAATTGAAAGAATCGAAAGTGACAAATAAGAAAACTGATTATTAAATAAACTGACAAATACTTTCTGCTAATTTCTTCCTTCGTCATGGAACGGCAATAATGGCTTTATCTTAGCAAGAACGGGACGTTGGTACTGATGGCGATTACACGCGAATGTAAAAGAGGTCAGTGGGTTAATCGTGAAAGACTCGTTCCTGCAAACTGCTGTTGCTGTTCAGCACTCAATGACTCGAGAGTCGATCACCTGCCAGTAAGTGGCGGCATAACTACAGTTTTCTTGAAAAATATCAATTATGCGATGGACTAAGTGTTGGCCAATATTTATAAATTATTCAGAATGAATTATTTTTTAATTCTTTCTCCATTGATTTAATATGTGAAGCTTACTCACATTAATCCGGGCATTAAATAATTCTTTTATCCAAAAAAGAATATTCATACTTTTTCCTGTCTACAAAAATATTTGAACGGATAATTAATATATAATAATTTTGGAATAAGAAAATATATGAATGAATACAAAAAAAATAATGAAAGGAAATATTTACTTACAAATATTGCAGCCTCTACTTCATAAAGAATCCGACCAACGTTCAATCACTGAACTATTTATTGTATCACAATGGAGGCTGTCGGTTCTGCAAACTAAAAAAAATAGTTAACAATGTGCAAAGTTTCAGTTTGGAACTTTTTTGCTCTTTTAATGCAATTTCTCAACGAATCAATGTCGAAAAATATGTATTTAAAAAAAATGAAACGTTTATGAGTTTAGTCACTAAAAAAAAAAAGGGCTTTCTCAAATAATTTCCCAAAACCAAGTTACATAATTCCAATAAATTTCCAAAGATTTTGTTTAATGTGAATAATCCATTTTTCTAATTTTTCTTTTTCTTAGTCTCGTGAACGTTCCAGCGTATTTAAAATTAAAAAATAACAAAGTATGTGGTTTTCAAAGTTAATTGGATAATTTAAACCAGCTTTTATGACAAGACCATCGAAAATAATTTTTTTTAGATAAAACAAATCCCCTACATCGACTTCAGTTTAATTTTTTCAATTAACTGAAAGCAAAATTTGGCTATCATTTTTTCATTATAATTGAAAGTCAGTCAATAGTAACAGACATTCTTCTGTGTTTTTAATTTTTCTTCTTGTACCTTCTTCTTTTTCTTCCTTCAGGACCAGATTTAAAGACAACCGGTTTTAAAAGACGAAGCACGTTACTCGAAAAGGCAAAAAAAAAAAATCCTCCACAGTCTATCCTAGGCTTGTTTCTTCAATTCTTTATATTAATTGATTGATCCGTGTATCGGCCTGTAAAAAAAATGAACAATAAAATATAGAGAATATATTGAATGTCGAAAAGTATCGAAATGTAAATCGTGAAAATCGTACTAACTCGCGATGCCGTAACACTTGATCTCACGCGATCGGTAATACCCAGAAAGATGATGGAAGGTGTACGTAAAAGAAAGTGAGAAAACGCTTGAAGGTGGGGAGAAAGTGACCCACAGAGAACTTGGGAGTAACGCAGGTTCATCCTTGAGTCTCTGGTTCTCAGTCTCAAAGTCGTCAACAGGCTTACGCGTCCGCGTCCAGTTCCATGGAGATCTTGAATTAAGGAAAAAAAAAAAATCATTGAAATCCGTGAGTTTTATTAATTGCAGCTTGTAATTATTCAATATTATGTACCAAATTCTATAATTTTTATAATATTAGTATCAATATTTTAATCTTAAATTAGTGTTTCATTAATTTTAATACAAGTATCCATAATATACGAATTAAAATTTTTTTTGGTGCTTCAGTCACATGGAGATCAAATTAAGAAAAATATATAATATTTGTAATTCGTGATAATTGTACCGATAATATTGTATAGAAAATTCTAACGTTTTTATAATATTATTATTGTCCTTTTTATTCACACATTTGTGTTTTAAAATTTTCCTTAAAAGTGTCCAGAATATACGGATTCAAAGTAATTTTTTAGCAGATATATTGGAACTTCGGTTACACTCAGATTTTAAATTGAGGAAAAAATATAATATTTGGAACTCGTGAGTTTTTTAAATTGCAACATGCAATTGTACAGCCATTTCTATAGTTTTTATAAATATTTTTTAACATAATTTTTAACTTATATTTAATATAACTATAATTTTGGAGCAATTAATATTGGAGCTTCGATTAGACATAGATCTTGCATTCAGGAAAACATATTATCATTGAAATTCGTGAGTTTCAGAATTTCTATAGTTTTTGTAATATTGTTATAATTATCATTTTAATCTTACACAATGTGTCTCCATAACATAAAGATTTGAAATAATTTTTGAGCTGATGTAAAAGAGGTTTTATTTACGTTTATAAGCAATCAGGCTTATAATTATTACCACGTGCGTTCATATTAGCGTGTTAACGTGTATATAACTACAATAAAATGCTTTCTTACTACGTCACGTGGAATTTCCGGGAGAAAGTTGCTTGTCAACCCATCGGATGTCAACCGGTCTCGACACCGGCTGGCTCACGATGCTTAGATCTTCTTAGCAAAGGACACATTGTTCATAAAAGGGCCTTATTTAGTGTAAAATAAATTTAAAAAATAGCCTTTAATAATAAGTGTGAAAGAAATTTTAGGAATTCATGAGACAAATTTTTACGTCGTTTTTTAAAAGCCAAATTTGTAATATTTTAATTCGATCTTCAAAATGATGAAAGATTTTTGAGCAGTGATTTGACTAAATGCCTAATAATTGTCTTGCCAGATGCGATTTTATTCATCAGCTTAAATTATTAAATTTCATTCATAGACGATACAAAATTTATTATAAACTACAGTAATTTTACATCTAACTTATATATGGAGCAAAACACGTCAAGTCGACCACCACAATTTTTCATGTCAACAAAACGTCCTCACTTTTCTTCAGGATGTTGGTCTGGTTGAAGAAAAAACGTAGGAATTTTTCCAGATTTTTTTATTGTATATTCCTGCGATTGAAAATCGCTGAAGATAATCATTGTTTATTTTTTAACGCCAATACTATGGCTGGCAAAAAAAATCATAACAACATAAAATTTTAGATTTTTAATCTACTTTCCAACAACATTTTTTGTAAAATTCTCCGTTTTCATTTTACACCATTTTTCAATTAAACAAAGTTACCACTTTTTTTCACTGCGAAATGGCATTTCCGATTGGCGTTAAAAAATAAACAATAATAATTTTCAAAAAATTTTAATAGCTGAAATATGTAATAAAAAAAATCTGAAAAAATTCCTACGTTTTTTTCTTCAACTAGACCAGCATCCTGAAGAAATGTGAGGATGTTTTCTTGATATGAAAAATTGGGGTGGCCGATCTGACGTGTTTTGCCTCATGTGAAATTTGATATACAAGTTTGTGCAAAAAAAAAATTTCTATACATGTAATGGAAGTTTGCAACAAATAATATTGACATTGCTAATGATATTTATTGATTTTTAAAGTTGTGTGGGTTTGCAGAATAAAAATGATGAAATCTACAGAAATTCTGTATCCAGTAATAATATGGATTGCAATATTTTATCAAGTTTGTGGTGAGTTTGTAGGAATTTAGTAAAAATTATTCAAATGCAAAATAAGCTTTTTTTAAACATCATTTATATCCCCTGCAGCTAATAGTAGTATTAGTAACGTGACGCTACAGTCCCGAGAGCAGAATTTTAAACATCCGGGACCATGGAGTCAGATTCTCGAAGATTGGACTTTATCGAGGGATTCTAATGTACGTCAAGGCAAAGCGATGAAATACGTTGATAAAGGAATAACAGTTTCTTATAAAGTATCGGGACCCAACAAGCGAGACGTTTCTGAAACGGATCTTTATCTTCTCGGTGAGTATAATGATAGATTTTAATCAAAACAAGGCATTGCTTCGTCATTATTTTCCATTATACTCATTCAATTATTTCCATTATTTTTCATTTATCCTCTATAAATTAATTGTTCTTTTTTTGATCCTCCAAAACATTTTTCGTAATTAGCGAGATGTTACTTCTAATTGTTCGTAATTCTTGATTTTCTTTTCGCTAATTCTTTTTTCCCAAAACTGGTGAAGTTTAATTTTCATTCAAACTATTTAAATTTTGGAAGAAAAAAATTCATGTAAGAAAACTAAATTTTTTAAATAAAACTTTTGAATGCAGTTTTACATTTTAATTTTTATTTAAAACAAAAGAAAAGTCGGCAGTGTGGAAATCTTATATTAAAGCAATCAAGGTAATCCGAAAAACCGCACGATGTCGTCATGCAATTATTTTTACTGCTTAAATTATTCAGTTTTACACTACTGATTTTTCTGTAAATTTTACACATTCCCCTATCAATTTTTTTAATTTTAAAGTAAACCCATTAATTTGATTATTTTGATTAACAAAAAATACATTTGTTGTTTTAAATTAAAATGTTATTGTTGCATTTAAAAGTTCGTTAAAAGTGTAAATATTTTATCTTATGCTATTTTCCTCTTTTGAGATACAAATGATTTTAAAACAATGCAACTCCCAATTTGTTAGGATTTTTTTTCTTCTTAATTCATCCACAATACTCTCAGTAGTAAAGTATGAATAATTATTAGAAATATCTGACAATTAAAAAAGTAGCTGTACTGAAAGTTGTTATATGCAAACGATGCAACATAACAATTGTCTAGCTTTTATTAATGGAGAGGCTTATTTTCTGCGATTTTGTGGCCGTACTTATGATATATCATTGTTACTGAGAAAACCATTAAAAATGATTTTTTATTAAAGGCGCAATCGAGAAGCTGGTCTATCGTGTAGATTTTCTCGAAAAACGCCTGCGAAGAGCCGAGGAACTTTTATATTACGTTATATCTGGAAACAACAATGCAAAAGGTAAGAACATTAATATTTACAAATTACTTTTGAATTTTTATTAAGATACGCAGTAAAAAAAAATGTATGAAAATTAATTTACAATAAGTGTTTTTTTTTTAGAAACTGTATATATTAAATTTAATATAGAAGTAAGATGTAAAGTGAATAATTATTAGAAAAATAATCTACAGTATACAAAACGTGTTATTTAATATAAAAGTACTGTAATTTTACAACCTGTATATTAAATTTAATTTAATACGCGGTATCTGCAAAAAAAACCTTCCTATACGATCTACGAATTTTCCAAGCCTGTTTAAACGTTTTTTTTTAATGACACGTTAATTAGTGAGACAATTATTAATTGAAATCGTAAAATTGCAGGCGCGTGTCCGACAAACTACACTCGAGTCGGCAAGAATTGTTATCACTTTGGTTCTCGCGAGTTCGATTGGAAATCATCGGCAAGTTTTTGCCGTGGTATGGGCGGTAATCTTGTGGAATTGGAGACAGTCGAGGAAAATCAAGATATTGTTAATTATTTGCAAACTACAAAAAGCATCAAGGGCAAAAGTTTTTGGACCGGTGGCTTAAATCCTGGTCTTTTGTGGATTTGGGCTGGCAGCGCCAGGCCTGTTCATCAAGACACCAAACAGACTGTCAATGGAGATGGAAGGTCAGTGTGTTGTATTTATTTATAATTGGTGATTTTAATAAATATGATTTGGTCTTCTTTGGTTAAAATTATTTAAAAAATAAACAAAATGTAAATTTTAAAAAATATTATCCAGTCGATTTTGTAGAATTTAAAAATTCAAAGTGACGGATCAAAAATGGAAAAAAGAAGTTTTGAAACAATGTACAAATTTGGTGAAGAATATTCGACAAGAGCAAAAAGTTTAAAAATCACTAAATTCATGATTACATAGATTTATTTAATTTTTTAATGCTTCAGAAGATTTTCAGCTTGACTGCTTTTCAGTTCATCAAAAGATAAATAAAAAATATCTTATGTGATGTAATATTACCATTCACCAGTTATACATATATAATTTTTTTTCGTTTTTCTGTTATATGTATGTACGTGAGAGGTTAATAAAATAAATATTGCAATTGATGCGACCTTAAGCTTCAAATAACATTAAAAAAAAATCTTTACATCCAATGATTTCAGATGTTTGAAATTGAACTACAATCCTGCATCTCGAATATATTCTTACAAGGGCGAGGACTGTGGCACGAGGCAACGTTACATTTGCGAACTAACAATGGACGACGAGTCGGCTAATAAAATTCAAAGAACAGCGCGAACGCTCCTAAAAACCGAAGATTGATGAAGAAAACTTATAAAGACCTATCACAATTGAAAATTAATTTATAACGTTGAAACTCTATTTATATGATTCACGAATTATTATCAACACAATTTATGTATATATTTATAAGCATCCATTTATTTATTATTGTACATATGAGAATATATAATCCTCTATAATGCAAGAACTGGCTTAATAAAAAAAGGAATAATTATTTTATCATACGATCACTTAATAAGGAAGAACCCCCTTTTTTCTACATGCGTAACCGATGATAATTAACTAACAAAACTAATGATGCACAGCACCAACTAAACTGTAGTAAAGTACGAAATAAAGATAGAATTCACCAACTTGCATATACAGCGTTTATACAACTTTTTTTAATACTAAGCTGCTTTCATGTAAATGGCCAAAAAGTAATTTATTTGATTTTTCAGTTTCTTACGATTGCCGTATCTCTAGATATATAATTGTCATCGTAAATAAATCAGTTACCATAATTTAATTACAAAAAAAGCGCATCCAACCGAGATTTTTTTTCTTTTATACAATGTCATGTTCGTACTTAAGATATTTGATTTCACTCGGTGCGTAAAATTCCCCTTTCGCACCTTATGAAGTCAAATTTTCTACGATACTCGTGCGAAAAACGTTCTCTTAACTCATGTGAATTGCAACAGCAAACTCACACTCGTGAGAAAAATATTTGATTACACTAGTATCGTAATGTACTATTTTATTTATCATTCGTTCTAAAACACGATAGTTTAATTACTTTAGCATAATTTGTTTAACTAAAATTGTCATGGCTCTACATAATATCACTACATAATTTAAAAAAAAAAAGGAATTGTATTTGCACACTTCAGTGCATTTAGTTTCAGCAACATATTTCGCATATTCTCAACAAAGTTTAGGAACAATCGTTATCTACAGATACGTTTCTTACATATTATCTAACTGTTATCGGCGTATTCATCACCGGACCATTTCTTAGCCAACATATTTGCGGCCTGTTGAGCCATTATCAGGCTGCGTTTTGCACCGCTGGCAAGCGCAACTGCATCATCAGAATTAGTCACCAGTCCTCCATTAGCTATAATGGCTGTGCGAGCTTCGTTGATCTCGTCATGGTCAACACCGCGACAAAGGTCTTCCACGACTGCCAAACGAAATCCCAAACGAAGTCCATCGAGACATGTGGCTCTTACGCAAACGTCGAGAGCAAGACCACAAACGTAAACATCGGTTATGCCATTGTCGTTGAGAATTCCAAGTAACTCCGTGGAATGCTCCGCTTCGTTGTCGAAGAACGCCGAGTACGCATCCATATCCGGATTTTGACCTTTCCGCACCTTTTGAAAAACAACACTCGCATATTCAATATCTTCTTTCATTAGAATTGAAAGTGACTTTGAACGAGTATATTGATTCTGGCGATGGGTGGCCAAGGATTTTATATTTTTTTACGGCCATTTTAATAAAGTTAAGCTGGGTTTTTAGAAAAATTGTGTAATTGTAACGTTATTTGTTATTTAACCGAATCGTACCCACTGGTCAGGGAATTTTTAAAAGGTCAGGGAGAAATCAGAGAAATCTGAAGGAATGAAATTTGATGGTAATGCTGTAGCCGTTTATGAAAAAATGATGTGGCATTGTGTCGGCGAAGGTACCGTCCTGAATTGAGGAAAACGCAAAGAAGTCAGGGAATTATTTTATTCGTCAGGGAAATCTGGGAAAAGTTAGGGAATTTTTTAATTGGTCAGAGAAATCAGAGAAAACTCAAGGAAGTCAAAGTATTTTTTTAATTGGTCAGGGAAACCAGGGAAAAGTCGGAGTATTTTTTTAATTGTTCAGGGAAATCAGGGAAAAGTCGGAGTATTTTTTTAATTGTTCAGGGAAACCAGGGAAAAGTCAGAGTATTTTTTTAATTGGTCAGGGAAATCGGGGAAAAGTCAGAGTATTTTTTCAATCAAGAAAAGAAGTTTTTTTCACGTACTAGAAATTCCCAAACAATTAAAAAAATAAGTTTAGGCATTTCTGAGCTGCTAACAAAAGCTCTAAGAGTGCGTGTACCTGATCGGAGTCTGGTGCTATTTCCAAGTCCTTGTGCAGTTGTGCTCCCCATGAGTCTATGACGCAATGTCGAGGCCACAATCGTTGCTCCAAGTCAGGCTGTAGAAATCTGACGGTATCGAACGCTTGTGCGTTTTCCTTTAGAATCTGTTTTACACACATTGTTTATCAGTGCTAAACATTGCTTACACGATTAACGTTGTTTCACGTCAAGCAGACTGAGCTGAACGATAGTTAAAACGAAAATTTTCACTAAAAAATGTTCAAGTTTTTTAATCTGTGAAAAAATGTAGTATTTCTATGAAAACTATGACAAATTTTTCGAATTTCTTTGAAACTATGAGAACTTGCTTTTGCTAAATATCATAGTTTCTCATAAATGACCAAAAACCTGCAGAAATGTTGAGCAACTTAAAACAAAAACTATGAATTATCTATATCTATATATGAATTCTGAAGAATATTTTCATCAGCGAACTAAAAATGTTAGAAAGTATACGACAAGCCTTTTCAAAATTATTATCTAGCAAACTTCAACGAAAGACTGAATGAAAAATCAATCGTTAATTGGTACAAATATTTAAAAAAGTACTCGAAAATTACAGGAAGGATATTTTATGTTTGTAATTAAAATGATCAATGGATCGTTGAGTTACATATCAGTTCCTCACATTTTTTATTTTTAAGCTGCCGGCTATTTTCGGATGCAAATAATAGGCTCGGCTTTTATCGGATCCACGAATGCGAATAATAGTTCGCATCCGGTTTGGATGTCTATTGGTTTAATAGCATTTGACAATAGCTGCACCCCAATCGACTCTTTGCCAATAATAAAAATTTAAATCAACTTATAGAATATTATTTGAGAATACATCATATCTTCCTCTACTAATATTGTATATTCTCCAAAATATTATTTAGATTTCAAATTAACATAAAAACTCCGAAGACACCGAACTTTCCCATATGAAGCTAGTATATGTGAATATAGTGTTTTTGTTACATTTTTTAGTGGCTCTAATATTGTTATTATAGATTTGGAATTTAAAAAATTGTCTATCTGTATACATTAGAATTTGGCTCTTGAGTGTAGTCTCTGTACATTTCAAACGACGTTAAAGGATTTTGTTTATTTTCCAAAGAATCTTACTTTTGAATCTGGATGAAGTTGTCGCATATGCAAATTTTCATAAAATCCTATATGAGTCTCCGGATGCCAGTCCAAAGAATAAACTATTTTTTTCCAGCAGTTTTCCTTAACGAGACGATTTATCGGCTCGACTACTTGCGCACCATCCTCGCCGGCACCGCAATTTTTAAGGGCCAATGTGCCATCGATAAAATCATTTTGCACATCAACAACGACCAAAGCTGATACCGGATTCAGAATAACGGATATCCATTCCTCGTAACATCTGCGACATTAAAATTTTAATTAAAAAAATATACGGATATTGACGATATATTTCATGAGAAACGTGTCTTAGAGTGAATCTTTTAAAAAAATGCCGCAGTCAATATCAACGAAATTTGTCAACTGCTGTTTTCCTGGGCCGCTCAATTTTTCATTAAGTGCGGAAATTATATGAAAAGTAAATGGAATAATTAATAATTTTTAAGCTTGTACCCAAAGTGGGCTTCAATTTATTTTTCCGAGAAGAATATTGAAAAAAGTAGATTATAATATAAGTCAGGACTTTAGAAAACTTTTTCAGATTTTTTTTTAAATTCAATAACGCAGTATAATTCGGAGCAACATAATTACGATTTACTATTCAGAAATTTTTCCTCAATTTCGTTAGAGGTCACTAATCTTGCTTATAATGGCTTATATAGACCTTCAAATTTTTTTTACTGATAAATATATAAATAAAAAAAAATGTTTTCCTCTATTTCGCTCAAATTTAGAAGCGACCTCTAAAATGTTATATTCTTTTGCTGATGTCTTAGTTTAATTGCGTATTTGGCACTATTTTTGTAGATGGGAGACACAAAAAAAGAATGTAATTCCAAACAAAGCACCCAAATTGCTTTGATTATTCTATTTTACAATTTTTTAATGTTTTAGAAGATTTTCGAGCATTTAGTACCACTTTTTCAGGTGAGCAGCAGGAAATGATACGCAGTTAAAAAATAAGGTATATTCATTAATAGGTTTTAAGGTCAAATTTGCGTAAAACTTGGCTTTGCTGAATTCAAATAAAAAAAAATATTGTTCTCAAAAAATGAGTATATCGGGCATTCCAGCTGAACTCGATCGAGTTTCCGACCTTGCCCCACTTGATTTAGTGCTCAATTTTTTCTAAGCTTCTATCTGATCATAAAAACACCTTCAAATTTTTTAAGACTTTTTCGATGAAATCTTTTAGAGTTATATATATATTCTTTCTCAATCAATTTTTTTATAATTATTTTTTTTCGAGGAGGCGTAACGCAAATTTTGACAATCAATTTAAAAAATGTTTGTAATTAATGCTTACTGGCAAAAAAAATCATAACTCGTAATCGTAAATTCCGGGCATCATGTACCGGATCTCAAAATATCCGTAACAGATGCACTTTTTATAGAAAAATTGAGAGCGTAAAAAATTAAGACATACTTTACGAAAAATCGATCTTTGAAATCGAATAACGAAAAAATTAATAATGTTGCGTTGGTAAATTTGTAAAATAACTTTTTTCTGAAACTTCGATTCAATACGAATATTTTTGTTGAATGACATTTTTTTTTGGTTGGACAAAATTTGCGGTACGACTCGTCGAAAAAAACCTAACTTTCAAAAAATTGATTAAAAAAAAATAAAACTCTAAAAGTCTCCATCGAAAAAATGTGAAAAAAATTGAAAGTGTACTTATGATCCGATAGAATCTTACAAAAAAAATTGAGAACTAAATCCAAAATTAAAAAATTCTTTGTGAAAAATTGACCAACAAAATAACTCGTTTTCCACGGACATATTTTCACACAGTTTTTCTGAAGTCTAATTGATAATTTTCGTTCGACTTTGAAGAGAAAAAGCTCATTTCGTTTTCTTAAACATGTTTCTCGAAATACCGGGTAATTTTTTTTCGTTTTAATTCTCAACGAGAATAAAAAATGTTAGTAAACGTCATTTATTTTAATTTTCATAAATAAATTACTGTAATTTGTAAACGATGAATAGCATCATAAATATATTCCCGTGAATTTACAGAGTATCTATTCAGAAACAAAATGAAACCTCATTCTTTAAAATCGAACTAAAATTGGAATTTTGACGTCACAAAAACTGCATTAAAACATACCTACGATTTTATTGGCGTAAATTAAGTTAATTTCTGTAAATTTATTTTAATATCATTTTTTTCTACATTTATTACTATATCGTGAGTTTTCTGAAAGACATTAATTTTTTTAAAGTATTTCTTTACTAATAATGTCAATCATTCTGTGGTATTATTATTATTATTATTATTATTATTATTATTCTAATTTAATCTTCTTAGTATCTGATACCAATTATTATTGTCATTCGTATTTTTTTTAGTTTTCCATATATTTCTCTCGTAGCAAAATACTGAAATTTCAAGAATTAATTTTATTGGCATTATTATTATTAGAAATTAATCTTCTTAGAATCTGATACTGATTATTACTGCCATTCGTATTTTTCTTAGTTTTCCAGATATTTCTCTCGTAGCAAAACACTGAAATTCCAAGAAATTCAAACTTTCGATAAACGCATTATGATGCATGATTTGAACTGTACATCAACAAGTAATTAATGACGAATCGTGAGTGTTAAACGTGCGAATTTCTAATTTGGCGCTCACGGTGCGGGCCAATCGGGGTTCCCTTCTTCCGGAATAAATAAAATCACGACGCTTACCTATTCCATTCGTCGCCATTGAGCAAACCGTCGCCGTTATTATCGAGAATCTCGAATATATCGCGAATTCGATATTCCGCCTCTTGAATATCATCGTCGCGAAACAATTGGGCGCAGAGTGTTTTGAATTCTTCGTAATCCAAAGCCTCGTCTTCGTTAGCGTCAAATTGTGTTAAAATATCGGCTGCAGATTGCCAACCTTCTTCGCGCAAAGACATAACGGCGTTTGAACGCGTGTGCCTGAAATCTCTTTCCTGTTCGTCGAAAAAGAGCGGTAACAACGAGCAAGCGCACGAATATTCTCGTAAACGAATCAATACAGATGAGAAGCGTGATTATTGGTGGAAAAACAGGTGTTACTGCCGCTAAAAGAGAAGTCTACCCGCCTTTTCTTGTTTGCTATCTCGCCTTAAAGTCTAGTTTCCCGAAGTAGTACGAACTGACAATAGTTTTCTTTAGCACCTTAACGTACGAAACGACCTGATCGAATGCTGTTAATAGTTTGACACCGTTGCGGCGTTTCGCACAGCGAGAAAAGACAAAGAGGTTTTATCGACGAAACTATCGCGCAACGTTGCTTGGCTACCGCGACACGTTGAAGCCCGCGAAACAACTACTCTTACAGAACTTCTCTATTTATTCCCTACTCTTTTGCCTCCCCATTATTTTATCTATTGCATATACCAAGCCGATCGCACCATCGGCAATGTACCGAACTACTATTGCACTTCCGCTGTTGCCAATTCTTCTTCATTTACATGCACTGCATGTATATGAGGTAGATGATGAGGAAAACGACCCTTCCGTCATTGCGTTGCTATGCCAACCAACGTGACAGCGTGGTCTTTAGCTGCATTACTTCATCGACCAGCGATCAACGAAATGCCGAAAAATCAGAAGAATCGTCTTGTATGCGGCATTCCATATCAATTCAGCTACTTAAAAAAATGTCCAAAGATCAGATGATATAATTCCAACAGACACCAAATTTCAGATTTACAAATTTAAAAAAATTATAATATGCGACGTCTTCTTATGGCCTGCAAGATTTGTTCGAATTTAATTGCGTAATTTTAAAAGCAGTTTTTTAAAAAAATAAACAAAAACAATTCACGTGCCAAAGGTGAAGAAAATTGGATATTGGCACCGACTTATTTTATTTAAATTATGTTAGACAAAAATAAAATTTTAATCGAAATTCTTGCATGGAATCCAAATTTGATCGAGACAACCATTTTTTTTAAAATAATAATAATAATAAAAATGTCTTTTCCTTTTAATCAAATTCGAAACTCATGAAATAATTGCCTTCCAGAATTTAAATAAATTAAGTCGGTGCCAATATCCGACGTTTTTCACCTTAAACACATAAATTATTGTATACATATATTTATATAAATTTAAAGTGAAAAACGTCGGATATTAGCAGAGACTTAATAATTCAATTTTGGGAATATTGACTTCAAAAGTCTGCAGAAAGTAAGAAAAGACTTTTCTACCTGGTAAAAAAAAATTTGTTTGATAAAGTCATAACTACAAATTTTTTTTCCACTGAAACTAATAATAGAACAATATTTTTCCATTAATAACAAAGATTTTTCAAAATTCAACTTTTCGTACAACGCGATTGCTCGTGCTGTGAAAAATCTTTATTTTACAATTTCGTCTGAAAACGCCGATATTCCCAGTTGTACAAAGAAGTAAATTTAACGAAAATAAGGTCAATGTGTTTTTTTTTTCCCTTCATATTCTTTCCGAGCCCTTCCTGTCAATTATCCCAGGATTTACTTGCCACTCATTCTGCTTATTGTTAGATAGCGTGACTGCATATCCAATCAGCCACGAACGCCTTCAACCGGATGTGCCTATCCCATCTGTCTCTGTTTGCTATAGCTACAGATACAGATACGCTGCTATTATCCAAGTAGCACAAGCCAGAAAGTTACCCCCAGTTTGGTACACAAAACACTAACTTAAAATAATGCTATCAATTTTTCAGCACTCTTGTACATTGCATTTTTTAAATAAGAAAATGAAATATATAGTGTACCATGGATGCTTGGGTTGTCGGCTATGGGCGGCCTTAGTTAGAAATTATTTTTTGATTTCAATTTTCCATTTTTGTTTGAAGACGTTTGTGCTCTGATCAGAGCTCTCTTCAGTTACTTTATTGTGTCTGTTTTAACAAAATAAATAAATAATTTTTGTTCAAACAATTTGAAAATTGTTTCTTAATTTCAATTTTTCATTTTTCTTTGAAGACGTTTCTGCTCTGATCAGAGCTCTCTTCAGTTACTTATAAATTATTTTTCTTAAAACAGACACAATAGAATAACTGAAGAGAGCGCTGATCAGAGCGAAAAGGTCTTCGAAAAAAAATGAAAAATTGAAATTAAAAAATAATTAGTAACCATACATTATGCTTTGAGTATTTACATAAGTTTTACAATGATTTAGAGGTGTTACAATTCATCATAAACTTTAGTGCGTTTGAAGTACTCAATCATTTTTTTGGAATTGTTTCTTTGTTGAGGCTCTCTTTTAATGTCAGTGGTATTTAATAATTTGGCTCCTTCCATAAGGAGCAACTTCGTATATGAATGCATATCGATTAATCGATATCTGAAACAAAAATATAAAATATGATGAAATAAATGTATTTCAATTAGAATCCATTTATTTCATCGTTTTCAAAATATTTTTTATATCAACAATATATTAAGCAAAATTTAGAAGAAAAAAAGAAATACAGAATAAGTGCTTCACAATTTTATTTCCATAAAAATAATCATCGTGAGCAATTGAAACGCTCGTGGCAGTGCTGTATTAAAACGAAGGGAACATGCCGTATCGTTTATAAAGATTTTTTTTATCTGGATATACGAGGCACGAAGGTAAAATTTGATTAAATTTAGATGTCTATCGTATCATCCCTTACTTTCTTCGATCATCGAGTAATGAAGATAGCATTTTGTCAAAAATATATTAAAATTATCAAACGAAAGCGCGAATTAACCTTCACCTATATGCTACTGTAAAAATTATCCAGTTACAATTTTATCACACATGCATTCACTCACTCAAGTAAACCACTTCACTTTCATTATATTATATCTGCAGTTGTATTTCGCATTTATTTCTTGCTTCCTCATAGAGGAAACTCTGTTTTCGCTATCATGTAACAATGTTTGGGGGTGAATTTGGGGCGCATCGGTGAAAGATTACAAATTTGATGGCATTTTGAAAAAAAAATCACGTTACAACATTTTGAATATGTTATTTTGACATTTGGTTGCAATTTTCTATGTGAATTCACGTTAATTGATTATCAAAGATGAATTAACTCCAAGAAATGGCCGTTGTGTCGGTAAATTTCGATTTTTGCTCTGTTAAAACGACTGCGGTCACGAAAAAAGAATTCAAGATACGTATGAAATTTCGTTTACACGCGTATTACTGTAGAACAATATCCGCAAATCTTTGACATAAATCAATCGAGCGGTAAAAATTTGATGGCGTATTGAATTAAAAAAAAAAAAAATCGTTCGCTCACTACCTCGCGCATATTATGAGATTTGTAGCTGAAATTTTCTGTACAATTAAATTATAAGATTTGCCGAGCATCCACCGAGTAATTAAAATTCTATCATTTATCTTTTTTTTTTAACTGTTGATTCGCTGATTTGCGTAAATATCGTGACGATAAACCAGTGTAACAGTGCAATTTAAACAAATCAGCAAAGTTGAACCTTGCAAATTATTTCCGCATTATTTTACACCTTTTACGCCGTAGAGGTGTCTTTGTCAAAGATATAAGTAATGAGGAAGCAATTTGCAGTGTTCAACTTTGCAGCCGTTTTTTCATTCTGTTTAATCATCGCTGCCTATGAGCAATATATTCGAATACTGTGAGATATTGAAATACTGGTATTATAACGAATTAATTAGTTTGTTTAAATTGTGAATTGTAAATTCAATATTATTGTTTCATGAAATTTGCAATTATTGGCAGTAAAAAATAAAAGCTATTCCGCTAATTTTACAGTGTACTGCCGTTCTTTACAACGCATAATTATAAGACATTTGAAAAACGACTAATATCGTTGCTGAGAATGCTGGATATCACTGTACCTATCGTTATGTCGCATTATTGATTCCTTACAACAACATATAACTAAATAATATTATAAATATAGATATATGAACGGAGTGACTATTCCGCTAATTTACATACGATATTTTATGTAAAGTACATTAAATTTGGTATACAAGTTTGCGGAGTTAGTCTCCGAAGTTGTAAAGTTCTTAAAAAACTGGTAAATCAATCTTATAACATGTCGAACGAAATAATTCACGATACTCACAATACAATATCCATTTAAATATTAAATGGCTTTCTTTGTACGATTTGATTGCAGTGAAAAAATTTTACAGCAGTACATACGCGTAAGCACGCAGGTACAATTCCTAGCCAACTATTTTCCACTTTCGATTCAATTGATACATTGTCTCAAGACTCAATCCTGATGGAAACTCACCACTCGTTACTTCAAAACAGACGATACTTATTTTCAATATACACGAAGCCTCATTTTTTTAAGGAAGGTGACAATCGACGATTTTCATAATTCCGTGTCATTCGTTAACTGCCGGCAGAAGACGTCTCTTTGAGCGTTTATTTCATCTGCCATTTTACTAATGAAAGGATGCCTGATTTTTCCGTTCGTTGCAACGAAGAATTCTTCTAATTTGCCTGGTGCCTTGTCTCGTTTTTCGTACTCAAACGCTTGCATTATAAGATCCAATCTGTCGAGGTCTTTGACGTACTTGGCTTCGGGTGATTCTTGAGATTCGTACTCCTGAAAATTGTGGAGTTTCATAATTAATTTTATAAGATTTCAAACTTTCGAAATTGTGTTTAAATTACATCACTGTGTAATAAAAATTTAATTATCATAATTTATTAATGAATTAATTAATATAATTTTTATTAAATTACTATGTAATTCTTACCCTGAATATTTTCATTATTTCTGGCCCGCGTTCTCCCAACAGTTTGCAAATTTCTTCCATTGCTTCATCTTCTCGTCTATGCTTCTCATCGACCGGCACACCGCAATGCGGTGTGATATCACCGACGATACATTCGGCGAGATCGTGAACAAGAGTCATCTGCATTATCCTAAAGTCATAATAATTTCAAGCTCTGTAAGTCAAATCAATCATGGCATTGATTAATCACTACATGGACTTTCAAAGCAGCGAGAAATAGCTGCAACCTGAGGCGCTCGAAAAGGTATCTAAATAAACCATTTTTTTTATTACACAATTATTAAATGGCAAATTATTTATTTATTATTGGTTTTTTGAGCATAAACTAATGAAGACATATCAAAATTGTACAGAAATATTTAGAAATTACCGAGTTGTGCGTTTCCCGCGAAAACACATCTGCTATAACTTGTGAGTACAATGAAATGTTTTTTAATCTTTAATTTCTTGATCACTGACGATCATTTTTAAATAATTTTAAAATAAGCTATTTTTTTTTTCATAATAAATTTTTTAACGTTTTTTCAGATAAAGAAAGAATGTCAATTTTCATCTTGTTTGTTAGCATAGTATATATATTCTTTTTTATTCCTTGTGCTAAATTGTATTAGCACCAGTGAATAAGAAAATCATGTTTTTTTTTTCAGTTCACTGTTTTAAGCATTTTTTTTTGTACAAATCGCTGACTAATGAAGAAGACAAAAGTCATTGAATTTTTATATAAAGTGGTATCTGAGATGACTTAATAGGAGAAAAATAAAAGAGCTTGATTGTAGTCTGAGCTACTATTTAAATAAGACTTACTTTGTCCTATCCAATGTTTCGTTACCATCCACAAGGAAAGACAGCATGGCCATTCGATACATATGTCCAGCTATTGGCTCTGGATCTTCAATATTCCTTAGTACCCATCCAGTTCTCTTCATGTGCTACAAAAAGTGCACCTTGATAAATATCTGAATACAATACTCAGCTGTGATGATGTTTCTAATAAAATTTTATAAAATTTCAGCACAAAACGTCAAAAACAAAATGACAAAGGTTCTGGCTGCATAAATTAGACTTCCACCTAAGTTATAATTTTAAAAAATGATTATAAATTTTTGACTGCTAAACCAGAAAAATAAAAATATATAAAAACCATTATTTGAACGCCAAGGAGATTGAATCATCTTAATTTTTTACAAAAAATTAAGATGAAAAAAAATTGTGTTGGAACTGCATTTGCAAAATCTTGCATTTAGATTTAAAAAAAGCTACCAATATTTAAAAAAAGATAAAGTTCATTTTTAACTGAAAAATATCAAACTGGTTCAACATAAAAAATAAATGTACCTCAAAAAGAAGTTGCAATCATACTTTTAAACTTACTCTCTTTGTTTAAATAATTTAATGCTTATTAATTTCTCAGAATATCAAAATATGATATTAAAAAATAACTATAAATCTTTTTTTTCAAAACTAACAAATGTTTTTCCATGTCCATTAAAAAATATCATAAAAAGGAAAAAAGAAAATGGATGATAATGGAAAAAAGATCCATTACTTTTGATTTTTGTAAAATTATTTAAAATGATATTTATGAAACATTTTTTTAATCAAAAGTTTAGATATTTGCTTATCAATATAAGATAGTAAAAAAAATGTATTAAATTATTTGTGTGTATATATAAATGAGCATGAGTTTAATAGAAAAATATGCATACAACTCTGCCTCGAGCTAACCTAAATTATCGAGCTGTATCTTAATATTGCTTTCTTGAAATTATGACACAAATTATGAACTAAAATATTGATTCCTGTCAAAATTTGTTAATTGTCTTATCAATTGTATAGAACCGTTATTTGTTTCAGCGCCATTCAATCGACAATTTTTTTTCTTGTTAGGCAAAAAACGCTGCGTGTGTAAATAATTATTCAACATAATTCCAAACATATTAATTGACATATCTGTATACGTATTTGATAATATAAAATACCTTAAGTCGCCCGACCAATTCCATAAATTCTTGTAATTTTTTCACGTCCATTTTCACGCTGAATGCTCCTGTTTTTTTCCCTCCTCGAACGACTTTTTCATATAACGCGCACTAAAGTTTTGTTACTAGAAAGGCTAGAAATCTTCTTTTTTTTTCACTTCTCAGAAAGCGTCAATGATTTTTTGTCCTCGAATATTTTAGAATGTAGTTCATTAGGTACACTTGACGTTAGTTTGGAGAATGTGTGACAACTTTTGACTTTCGACCGAAGATTGAACGGAGCAGACAGCGCTGCATAACTTTTTGTGACAGCTGTAAGAATACGTAATACACACGAATACAGTCGAAGGACAAAAATTCGAAAGCCTAAAGTAGATGACTGGGTGGTCGAATTTTTTACCGTGGACAATAAAAAACTTTTTGTTTTTTTTATACAAAATGTATTGCGAAGAGCAAAAATCGTTATCTGCTTATATACGCTATTGATTAAAGATAGAATAGACGAGCGCACGAGTTCGATATGCTTTCCGTTCTACTACGGTTCAAAGACTGATGAGCGTATGTATATTATGTTTTCGGCTAGTGCTCGATTCTGAAGTGTCTCACCGGATCTTTTTTTTTATTGCCTTTCTTCGAACCGATCAAGTTCGGTCTATTCATTTAAGTCTCTTGTTTACGAAACGCTGATGTGTCAAGTGTTTCCTTGTTATTATTAGCTAGACACTTGACAGCACGCACCAGAGGTCTTTTTTACACTCTCTATTGCTCATTCTTTTTCTATATATGGACATATATAGGAAACCAAAAAAATGTATATTGGGACAAAGGCATAAGACTAAGAATCTAGGAATAGCGTCTTTGCCTTTGTCCAATATACCATTTGATCAATCCACCTATTTTTTTTTTGTTGCTTCCGCTATTTCTCATTATTAGTTAGATTTATCTTATATTCATTGATGACCTTTAAAATTTCTGCATCTGCATTTCCGAAACTTCGAACAACGAAAAGAGCCAACCCATAACGCTGAGACGATAATTTCTAAGGCACTTCCTTTCCATTTTTGATTATCTAGATGCGGATTTAAAAAAAGAAATCTTCTCAATCAACATTCATTTGCGACCTAATTTTAAGGTCTTTGTCCATGGATTAATACTTTCGCTCGCCGTAACTTCTAGACTCCGAGAAAAAAATTGTAATAAGCAATTTTGTTTCTTTTTCGGTTATCTAAATACGAATTTTTTCAAAAAAATGTTTAGATCTAATTTATTTATTTATTTTTTGGTCTCGAATTCTTAGCTACTGGGTTAATCCAATTTTCTTGATTTTTGATGATTCAATGATTTTTATTTTCATTGGACATTCTGTGAACTTTTAGAAATTTTATTTACCCTAAAATTCGAAAGTAAAAATATAATTATTATTGTATTCAATAATTTATGAGAAACATACATTTTATACCTTCCTAGTTTGAAAGAAATGTTAACTTAAGTTTTTGTGAAAAATACTTCTTTCCCTTTGTTAAAGTATCCATTTTTTTTTTATTTATTTATTCACATGTGAGCTATTCTTTGTCAATTCGGTTCCTTTTTTGTTGTACCTCTCAAATATTAGTAATTATAATTATTGGCTAGATTTTACTACTGTACTTTGGAAGACAGAAACATAGGATATGCGCTTGTAGTTGCGAAAACAAAGGGGGGGGGCGAAGTAATTTTAATATTTTTAAGATGCAATGTGATAATAGACTAAGATTACTACTTGCTGTGCATTCACATAAATTTTATTTACTCTAAAATTAAAAGTAAAAGTGTTATTATTATTGCATTTCAAAGTTTATCAAAAACATAATTTTGTACCTTCAATTTTTATTGTACTACTTTTCCTCCTAACATATTACATAAAAAAAAAGAAAAATCCAGCCAAATTTTTGAAAAAAAAATGTTTGAAAGCTGATTTATAAAATCATAAGAAAAAGGCAAATAACTTCTTTGCCTTTGTCAAATACATATTATAGACGAGATATTTCTCATAATCAGCCAGATTTTACAGTATGAGTACTTATTGTGAATTTTTTCAAATGTTTGTTTACTCTAAAATTTAAAATTTGCATTTTTTTCTCTTTTTCATTATTTATATGTTGAAGGGAATAAATAGCACAAGAAAAATGCAAATAACAATAGTATTTTTACTTTTATTTTGAACTAAGACAATTAATTTTTTTTAGAAAAGAAAGAAATCAAATATGTATGAAGGGAAAAATGAACACAAGAAAAAAAACAAGGTATAAAAATTGCATTTCTTATTAACTTTTGAATGAAATTGTAGTTATATCTTTACTTTTAATTTGAATTAGGAAATTATTATTGCGGACAATATTTGAGGTTCCAAAAAAAAACTGATTAAGTTAACATGAAATGAACAATTATCACGTCTCGCTGCTGCGAGTTACAAACAAAAATTATTTGAGAAAAATAGAAAATTTTATCATTTACAATTAGAAGTACTGTTAAAATTATTTTTGACCTATAAATGAAAAATTGAAATATTACATTCATTTTTACATAGCATTTTCGGTAGCAAAAAAACACGTTGGGACAAATAGAAATAAAAACTAAAGGTACATATTTTTAATCGATTCGAATTTTATTTCATATCGTACAAAAATGAAGTTATAGATTTTTGTTGATGTCGCAATCCTCCGATGCTTTGTAATTTGTATTTAATCGACAATTTTCTGCTGGAGTGTCACGAACATGTTGATTTTCGGCCAAAAAATCCGTTGATGAAGAGAACCACACCTGAAAATAAAGGAAAATAAATGAATAAATAATCGAACGAAAAATGTTTAAATTGAATAGTTAAAGTATTAACCGTGTCGTGAAAATCGGGCTGCAAATGTAACAAGTATAAATGTCACATTTGTGAAAAATTCACGTACTTTACTATGCGCCCGATTGAAAACAAAGCAATCGAATAAAACTAAATCGTCTGTCAAGCATCGGGCAAAATTTTCATTGTAACGGAGCCAACGCAAACTGCGTTATTAATCGTTCGATACTTACTTCTCAAAGAAAGACCCACAGAATGAGGAGAAAGTGAACTGATGCCAGAGAAATGAAGTAAATGGTCGTTGTCTCTCGAGAAACATTTGCTGAAAGAATATAACAAAAAATTGAATAACATCGATCTACATGCCGACATTTAAAAAACCCTCCATAACTAGCAGTACATAAAATAATAATAATAGCATTTTTTCAAAGGTTGATATATATTTTTACCGAATATTTCACCAAGAAATTTGGATTAAGCAAATGTAAGAATAACGCTGAAGCGAATATGTTCAATAGTAATGTCGGCTTAAACCAGCAGGATAACTTATTTAATTTCTGTTGTAAATTTACCAAATGCCGAAAAATCTTTCATAAGATTTTGCTTGAGACATTTCTATTTTTTAAGTTTTTTTTTTCTTAGTCACAAAATGTTGGCGATAGTGTGAGCGTAACTCCGAATCAGGATAGGATTCGGGAAACTTGAAACAACATTATCGTCATTGATTTGCCAGTGTTTTGGAGGTGGCTCGAGCAGCTATGTTTAACTCCGTCACTAACGAGCACTGGCATTATAATACTATTTATACTAGGAATAAACAGTAAATAACCGATATTGATTGTGAATGAAAACTTACCATGTTCTCAAATTATTATTGTCAGACTCCGCAACCAAATTTTTGTCTCAGGACAGTTCGATTCATTTCGCTTTGATATACAGAGAAAATCTGTAAGGTTATCGTCCAGGAGGTTCAATGTGCATTCTGCACTGTTCCGTTAAATTATTTGTTTAAAAAAAAAAAAATTTCTCCAATTTTACATGATCTCTACGTTAGGTAATCCCGTCTGACCTCGTTTTTAAACGTCCTGTTAAATAAGAATGATCAATTATTAACATATTTTTATTCTGTTTAGTAGTATCATGCACAAGGTTCAGTATTACAATTTAATTATTGCTGATAAAGTCGTTATTCTACGTATTTAATTACATAAAATAAATGTACGACGTAGCCCATAATCACACGAAATATACATAAGTCATACGAATAAACGAGCTTCGACGCGTTAATGTGCCCCAAGCGTATAACTGATATCATAATAAAATTGAATGAAATCAGCAAATAATTGGGATCAGCTAGTTCAATTAGCTAACAGAGCTACAGTACGCTTCCGATAACTGCATACGCGTTAAGTGCATGTTTCCCCTCTTTGCGTTTCTTTTCACAGTCCCCACCGCTTATTACTCGTAAATAGTTAACCATGCAATCTTCGAACGTTGAAAAAAAGGGAATGCGTGCAATACTCATTAGATGAAAAATTAAAAACCGTCCAGTTGATTGACAACAATTTTGTAAAACGATGAATTTGTAACAACGAAACTGCCAAAATCGAAAAACATTTCATAAGTCCTCTGGCATATGTTCACCGTGTATGCACGGAATGTAAATGATAATAAAAAAAAATAAATAAAAAAAACCGCAACCAGTTCGAACTTCTGTCAGGAGCTTCTGTATGTGAGAATTTACCTCCCCTATTACCCATTATGCGAAGTTAACATTTATCGGAGAGTCACTGTACTATGAATTATGAAAAACCCGGGTTTCTTGACTTTTGTTTTTATACTTACATATCTATGACCTATGGCGTGATGCTCCGTTTGCTTGTAACTACATTATCATTGACAATTGAAGCAGATTTATAACTCCATTATCACAGGAAATTGAAGCTAATTTGTAACTGCAATGTTACTGGGAATTAAAACAGATGTTGCAGGAGTCATGTAGTTATCAGCTATTGTGCTTTGTGCAGTACATCTTCACGATTGTGGCGGAGATCTGTTGATAAATCATAAACAGAGAAATATTCGTTAATTGAGTTGTATCTACAAATTGGCTTTTGTTGATAAATCTTTTATATTATCATTGAATACTTTTTCTCCACGGCTAATACAGAAGAACGAAAGTATGTGGATTAATCATTTAATTACTTTGGTGCAGAAATGTGTGTTGTAATTATTATGCCGATAAGATGAAAACTTTATTTACCTTTGCTTGAAGTTTTTCGGCTTGAAGAATATCCTGTAAATAGAACAGTTTTTCTGCCGTTAGTATGAGTCTTTGTAGATTTATCAATACAATTTAATTGGGATTAATAATTATCGTCAGTAAGACTAATCAACCGATCATAGATAATCAATATTGCAAGTTTCATCATTTGATAATAAAATTATTATAAATATAACAGAATGCAAGTAGTGTTTTTTTTTTATTGGTGAACTGCTGAAGTAAATGATATTTAAATACCTTGAAGAATGTAATAACCGGGTTAGCTGTTTTAAGACCAATTGGCATTTTTTTCAGTCAGGTTTATTCCAATTTCGTATCTTATTTGCTGCTGGTACAGATGCATCACCTGCTGCCAGCAGTGTGAAAGAGCTGTTGTCTGGCTGCATGTCTGTAAAAGATTAATTTAATAAGGATTATATTGAAGCGTTATTTGAGAGCAAACCCCCCTACAGAAAGCAATCAACAAAGTTTGTTGGAAGGTTTGTATACTGGAAAAGTATTAGCTGCATATCTATCTTCATTTTTTATTTTCTTTTTATCTTACTTCCTCATAGAGGAAACTTTGTTTTCAAGAAAATCTTTTTTTTTTTTTTTTTTTAATATCTTGACACTCAGAATGGTCCGAAACGTCGAGAAAAGTGGTTTAGAAAAAATATGTTTAATGTTGTTTGGTATTGAATTTGGACGAAATCATTAAAGCGGTTTGGATTTTATGTGACTTCGAATTTTTCAAAAAATCATTGTTTTCACTCTATTTTTCGTCAAAGTTGGAGGATTTAGCTAAATAGTTATTCATAAATGCAGGTACGATCGATGTTGTTTGGTATTGAATTTCCACAAAATCTGTATAGCGGTTCAGATTTCACGCCATTTTGAATTTTTCAAAAAATGTAAATTTTTACTCTAGTTTTTGCAAAAATTTGAAACCTATTTTGTCACAAATAACTCGACTAACTTGGGCTCAAATTGTGAGAGGGTGCGCGGAAGGATGGTACAATTGGGCTAAGCTTCTGGCTGCGGGAATGAAAAAAAATCTTAATAACCTAACCTCACTTAATGATTTTTAGTTACTATAATAACCACGATTTTATTAACGCTTTGGTAATTTGTTTTCTATATGCGGCAATGTATACAAAAATCAGAATTGTCGGTAGACGAGCGACATTATGTAATAAATAAAACGCGCACAGGGTGCCTGCTATATATAGCCATAGAGGTTACGTTCGGTTACCAATTTTTCGGAGCCACGAGGTCCGTTTATCCAAAGCCATAATTCTCAAGTCTATGAATACCATAAGCAACAAATATAAAACTTGGGTCGTTCATGCAAAATAGCTCAGCTAATTTTCAGTAGTTCGAAGGTTATTTACATAATTAATAAATGGAATTACTTGGAGAAATACACTATTATTTTATAATTCACAAAGCCACGTGGCAATAGCACATCCATAATGTGTCTACTAATTAAACCTACTACTTTTGGAAATACTTTTTTTTACAGGATTATGTAGCTGATGAAGTAGTAAACTATTTACTTTATAGAAATTTGACTTCAAAATGCGAATAATGGCAATATAATATTGTTCTTAACGGATATTACTCACCTGAGGGTTGGATTACGAATGAAGCCGTGGTCGACGTGAGCAAGCCACCAAGTCACGCTAGCCTCCCAAAATAAAATGGCTCATAAATGCAGCTACTGCTATCCCGCGTTTTCCTTAATATGCGGTATCTGCCCTACTTGTGTAGCCAATCACGATTTAAGCATTCCGTTCAGTGATTCCGTCTACTAATCTCTGATTCCGTTCTTATATTCGAAAACTAACCCCGAAGCCTAATTGGTTGGTAAATTTCGCGGCATCTTTCAACTTACCATTGAAATGTAACGTTTTGTAACCGATCAAAAACAATACATTCCCATTTCTTACAACTAAAAATATAAAACGAAAAATATATGGGGCATGAATAAAATATATAACTTCAATAACACGTAATTATATTTGTGAAAAATATATGTGTCTTGAAAATTTGTAAAAGAGGTATCTACAGTTTTATTATTTATTTCAATCCTAGTTTCACGTTCATCCTCGGATTGTTCTGAAATTTTTTGTTTTTTCAACAAGGAATAATACAGTAAAAAATGTCAAACCGTCGACGTATTATAGTAAATAACATTTTTGGTGATCGTGACCAAATAAATTATAGAAAAAAAAATCATAAAATTAGTGTGGTGTGCTTTTTTTGTATCGAGGTGGACGGAAACGTTTAAAAAATATAAGGGTCCACAACCCTGTTGATTTCACATGAACGGCCCCATATATAACACAAATTCAAACCTACACTCGTGCAACCTTACAGTGGATGCAGGGGATCTTGAGATATGCTCCACCAAATTCTACATCCTTCTACTACCTTATATATTCATATCCAGTGTATGATTGGATGGAAGTAAAAAATGGGGTCTTCAAATTCTCAATTCCTTCGTTCCTTCCATTCAGTGTAAGATTGATCAGGTTGTGTAGATTTGAACGTCTGTTACAAATTTTCACGTTGTGACTTTTCGGCAGAGTTGCTACAATTAAATGTTACTGAATGCATAATCTTCTTGTGCAATAAAATTAAAGAGTGCAGTTGACAATCTGTCTAAAAAAACAGGTTTTATAGATTTTATGCATATATTTGAATATGCGAACATATTTTATGGTCTACGATTTTAGTTGTTACGATGAAAATATTACTAAATTTTCGATTGAAAACGTCTCGTATTTCTACAGCGGCGCTAATACACCGAATTGAATTTCCCATCACCCCATCCAATAAAAAAGCCATATTGAGATACATAAATACATAAGAAGTTGAAGAAGGAAAACTGCACACCCACAATCATGCAGCAGCAGCAGCAGCAGCACTAGTAAAAGCCAGCTGCCAAGCAACCATAAACGTCAAGGCAGCAGCAGTACACGTGCGCAGATATTACTTAATTATTGAATTATTTAATCCGATAGCGTCGTATCTCTAAACGTGAAATGTCTCAATGCAGCGCATTGAATGAAGAAGCGATGGTGAGAATTTGTGTTGAATAAGTTGTTTTACGATATTTGTAAGAGAACGACGTGCAGCGATTGCAAACAATCACAAACGTCACTCGTGTGCAGCAAGTGTTATCTGTATATCGATTTAGGGTGTCGCAGCACACCATATTAAATGTATCGTGCACGATGAACATTTTTCAGGAAAAGAACGAATCTCACGCTATTGAGTCTGGTATAATAACCTCGGAATTGTATAAAACTTGTGAAAATGACGAATTTTATAATTCCGACGAGTCCGAAAGACCGTCTGGAGAACGATGGGCTCCTGTTGGCGCCAATGACGGTGACAATGATTTCGGCGATGAATACAAGTGCTCCCGCAGTATGGACAAGTTCGTATTTTTTTCTTTTTTTTTAACAGATTTTTAAGTCAGAATACTTTTTTTAAGATTTAAGATTTTTAAGATTATTAAGTTAAAATTAGTATTCTGAAGTTATGAAAAATGTACTTTACATTTAATTTTCCCATTTGTTAATTTTAATGCTAAAAAGTTTTCTGAAAATTTTGAGGATTTTTAGCGGCTAATTGAGACTGTGAACTTTTTGCTACATAATTTCTTTATTTGTTAATGAGTAATTTCAAGCAAAAATGTTGAAATTAATTTTTTGTTAATTTTTTTATTTACAACAAATTTTTATAAAAATATATTGAAAAATGGAACACATTCTGTAATTTCTTATATTTAGGTCAAGACATTTTTTATACAATTATTTTTATCCATTATTAAAATACCAATGCCTGGAATTGTTGCTACCTTCACCTGAAAAAAAAAAAAAACCTGCATGTCTTGAAAATAATTTTCCTTAACTGCAAATGTATTGAACAAATGGTTAAAAGAGGAATTAACAAAGTGTGGACTTGGTATTATAGAATTACTAACATAAATTGCAGTCTTTCGTACGACATGGAGAGACTTAAGGTGTTGGAAGAGGAACAGGAAATGCTTAATTCATCCTTAATAGCACTAACGACACATTTTGCTCAGGTAGAAACAGTAATTCAATAACAACTAGCATAAGTAAATTGGGGTCCTTTATTTATCGCTACAGCCACTTAATAACCAAATTTCAATTGTAGGTCCAGTTTCGACTAAGACAGATTGTCGATGCACCTACAAGCCAAAAAGAAAACTTACTCAAGGAGCTTGAAGAATTTGCTTTCAGAGGCATACCTGATGTTCCTAGTCACTTGCCATACAGCAGCAGATGTGTCACACCTGTTTCTCAAGTGTGCAATCAGCAGCATGTAAGCACTCATTTTATGATTATACAGTGGAATTTCTAAATTTTGATACATTTAATATGAGGCAAAACACATTAAGTCGGCCACCCCAATTTTTCATGTGAACAAAATATCCTCAAATTTATTCATAGGAATTTAACATAGGAATTTTTTCAAATTTTTATTGCATATTCCAGATGTTAAAAATTTCTGAAAATAATCATTGTTTATTTTTTTACGCCAATATTACGGCGCACACAAAAAATCATAACAACATCAAATTTTGGATTTTCAGTGTATTTTCCTATTTTTCGATTAAATAAAGTTGCCACTTTTTTTCCTCCGAAACGGCATTTCTGATTTAGCTAAAAGTTTCACATTTTGTTCTCTGAAATATCCCGAATCTTAGAAAAAATTGGCGCAACATAGTAATCTAATGTGTAATTATTCTCTGCGTTCAGGAACGCTGAGAATGTCTATTGAAAATATTCTAAAGACTGCATTACATTTTTTTATTATGTAATTCTTATTTTTTGTATTAATTTAGGAATACACTGAATAAGTTTTACTATCCTGTATGTTCTTGTTGCAAAAAAATCTGTTATTCCTTAGAATGTTGGGGTACTTAGTGATCCTGAGGTTGAATCGAAAATGGCATTGCAAAGATCCAAACAGAGGGAATTGATTGGTCAACTTAAGCATCAACTGCAAGATCTGGAAGCATATGCTTATGAAACCGGTGGACAGGATGTACCACAGAGTATGGTATTGGAACGACAAAATATAGTAATTGGTAAATATTTATCTCTTGTACATTAATGACCACGATTATTCTGAAAAAGTTGGGGCTTTTTGTGTTTTCAAAGATCATTTTCAAAGTTGTGCAATTTTGTTAATTTTTTTTCCAAGGATGATCTGTAAGTTTTTCTCTCTAAAAGTAGAGAACCTGGATATTTGAAAATGTTAATTGTTAAATTATTATAACCGTCCGTTTCTGAAGATTTTTTTAAATGACAACAGGCTCTAATTTTATCTAACTAACTAGTTTTGACTATCTTGTAGAGCGTCTTTTGAGAAACAGATTGAGCCATCCTGCATTGACATAGATAAAAAATTGTTGATTATTTTAGGAAAAAACTCGTGAAAATTATCATCTTGAAAAATAAAGTTTAATCAGTAATTTTTTACAAATCCGTCACAATTAATTTTTCTCTGGATTTGATGCATTAGCTGCAATACGAATCTTCTTTACTGTTCTTCGCTTACTGTTAAAGCATGAAAATAATTTTTAAAAAATGATACCACCTTTTTTTTGAGATCGCCTTTTTTTTGTTTTAAAGTATCGTATCTTAAGAGATTACTCTGAATTTTTAATTTACAAACCAGAAAAATGGAAACGTTCTAGTTTTTCTTATAAAAATTTAATTTTTTAGGACTCGTTATTTGATTTGCTACGTTATTAGTAAGAAAATATTTAAAGTGTATTTCATAACATCATTTTTTTTTTTAATTAAGTAGCGAATGGAAATAATTTGATAATTTCAACGATGATAAAAAAATTACATCTTTTTGTACTCAATTTCAGATCACCTAAAGGAAAAATTAAATTTCAACGTTGAAGATATGTGCAAGTTGCCTGAAGATGATCTGCGGTGGCAGGTAGATCGTGCTATAAATCAGGTAAGCCTTTTTACCGTTTCTCTTGATAATTATTAATTTCTCCTTAATTAGGAAATCCATAAGTACAATTTTGCAAGTCAAATTTAAGGCTTCAAAGCACTTTTAAACCAACAAAACCACCTATAATATCGTAAATACATGTCAAAAACTAGCGTTTAAACTGTGAGAATCTCTTAAGGAAATGCTATTCAATAAACACAATCGTTTATTAAAAGCTCGATCAAAGATTCGCGGTACACATTTATCCAAATAAAAAATGAATTAACTTACAGATTGTCAGCCCATTAAAGATGAAAGAACAATTGGTAACTCAACTGAAAACCCAAATAGCTGATTTGGAAAGGTTTATAAACTATCTACAAGGCGAAGTGAGTTCAGAAACACTGGCTTGTAGTTGTGCCTGTCCAGTACATACCGGCGGTGTCGCGACCACTTCGGGTGGTTCAAGAAGAGCCGCAAGAAAGGAATCAGACGATGAGAATCGTACGAGAACCTTGAATACCGTAAGAAAAGTCGTTGCTCTGTTGCACATGTTTCTGACATCGCAACTTGGATGCGGCAGTAGTCACGTACGTCGTACATTTGAAAAGAATTCCGTCTACAACTGGCGAGATTTACGTACGCGACTTGACATCGCTGTCGAACATGTATTGTCGACTATCGCGGAAATTGAACGTCGAAATGACGACGAAGACAACGAAAACGACAGTGTCTACACTTCTGACTCGGACTCTTCGAAGCCACAGTCAAATTCCATGATCACCGTCGCTGTTCGAAATCATCTTGCTGTCTGTATTCGAGATCTCATGCAACACGGTCTTGTTTCCGATGTACGAATGACGAGTGTTGTACCCTTCGTTGGCTGTTTTCCACAGAAGAGTCATTCGTCCTCTAGCTCCATTCATGTCTGGCAACTTATTATCAAGTATTATGAAATTAAAAACGGCCATCGATACAATTCAAGTCCTGTACAAAAGTTGTCGCAGAGTTTCAATCTCGATCTTGTTACTGGAAGAGGAGTATCGGCGAAGCAGGTAAGCCTTCGTATTTCTATGGAAAAATAGTACATACATATCACATTTGCTTTGACTGTTTGTTACAAGTGCGTTCGAAAGCGACCAAACATGGAATTTACAATAATCCTATATTGAGAAACGTAAAATATCATGACAAAAAATAGTCTCGAAAAATTACTCTAGAAACATTAGTCGGGGGTAAGTACTGTCCTCAGAACGAATGGTGAAGGAAAAAATTCGATATTTCTATTTAAAAAGATCGTTTTCGATACTTTTTTAAAGTTTTGGTTCCGGCAATCATACATCTTTTTTTCGAGTGGAAAACGTATACACGAGCCTTGTTTTTTTTTAATCGGTAATTAATATATTTTGTGGCATTATATTAATTAGTTCGATCACTTCTATTGTTTATTTTATATAATTACGTAGTTATCGCGGAATTAATTATACTGGTCATTGTTAAATTAATTCGTATTAAACTTTTCTTTTTAAAATACTTGTTAAGTTGAGTAAAATATCTGAGATATAACATCAGAAATTAAACTTTGCAAGGCTTCTATTTTCTTTTTATTATAGATGCTACTGACAACAGTCGGCAATATAATCGCCTCGCATACGTTGTACAAAAGAAGTTATGATTCCCACTTCAAGGCATTCATCTGTGCGGCACTAAAGTGAGTTGTAAACTAAGCAGCAAATCACTATTACAACTCCAATGAGCTTGACTTCTATTAAATTATTCTTATTTTAGTGCAAAAAAGCTCGTTATTTGGTTACGGCTAATCTTGCAATGCCAATATCTTCTGGAAAATTACTACACGTCTTGGAGTTACGTCGTTAAAACTGGTAATATTCTATTTTTAAGTTACTTTATGCACATCGTTACAAGTGTCATCGATAAATATTGGGTTGACACAAATTTCTCTTCTATTTAACAATTTCTTTTATCGCTCGACAATTTTGTTGTTTTCGGTCGAACAATCTCGCGAAAAGTGCAGTTTGTCAAAAATTATTTGGAGGTCGCCCAACATTTTTCAAAAGGTTTAAATCAATTTTTTTTTTAACTCATCCCTTTATTTCATTTTGTTGTCCAATGACTAGTTGTCGGTTGAAATTTTTGAGAAAAATATTAACATTAAATGGTCGTTCAACGATTAAAAGAAATTTAAAATGGATATTTTTTTCGCGGGATTGTTTTTTCGACCTAAAACAACATTACATTCGGGTGAGTAGAAATTTAGAAATAGAAGGGAAATTTGTGTCATACTAATAAATAACGACATTATTTATAATTGTAAAATACGCAAAATTACGTTTCTCAAAAGTTCATTTTTTCTGTGTTTCCGACAGGATTTCAAGACGCATTTCACACGCTCGACCGTCTAACGAATAGTAATTTCGATTTACCGGTTGATCTGGCAGTTCGACAATTTCAAAATATAAAAGATGCGTTTTGATGCCAAGAGGTAGGTCTCTACGATAGACACGTCCACCAACAAACTCATTGTCCGTGACAGCAATCGGCATTCATCGTAGTGGAAATACCGGAAAGAAAAATTAATGTAATATATTGATAGTATATTAAACCTGTTAATCGTAGTATAAATGAGAATCTGCATACTACAGAATGTTATCAATTCCTGGCGAAACAGGAGAAAGTCGGTTAAAAGCAAATTTCCATTCTTCAACTCCATATATTCGCGAACCATCCTCGGCTGTACTTATGATCAAAGCTAAAACCGTTTCAATAAGCAGGGAATATTTTCAGCTTTCCTCAACAATCTACAATGAATCTCAAAAACTTGTATTATTTTAGTTCGCATCTTTAAAGTATTTAAATAGCTGATCTCTGATTTATTTCTACTTTCTTAATTGATATGAACCAGATTATCAATTTTTACTTTTATGAATGTGACTAATTCACAGATCAGAACAGTAAGTTGATTATTCCAAATGTTACATCGAAGAACTTACGTACACTTTTAGAATTGCGTATTAAAACTTTTGGTTGGCATCGAAATATCAATTTAGGGAGTTGAAGAGTTATATGATAATGAATAATGACGTATTTTACGATATAGCTTAATGATATTGAAAATTGTATATGAATGATGTGCAATCGCTGACGAAAACGTTACCAAAGCTTACCTATCTAAGAAAATGGAAAATACATAATAAATAATAAGTTAGTAAAATTGGCGTTATTTAGTTATTCACCAAAAATTATGAATTTATCGTAAACACTATAGAGAAATGTGAGCTTCATACACAAATTTTTACACACATATGCATTTATAATTTTCTTTTTATTTACAGTGCGATAAATACATGAGAGTATTAAGTCGTCAAAGTTATCGAAGTAATATTTATTATATGAACATATCATAAGTTATCACCCGTTAAAATTTGTCGGCGGTCTACGGAACTATTAGTTTTCCGGCTTGATGTTCAAGAAGAATTTTTCTTTGAAATGAAAAATAAAAACAAGGCTCAGAAAATCATACAAATTTAATAATAGTCTATATACAGTTTAATTATGTTCAGACGGTTTTTCTGATATTATACTCAAATATACTCAATAACGATCGAGCGTATGTTATGAGAGAAAAAATACCGTTTCGCGACTCTTCATAAATAATTATTTTTTGTTCTGCTCGTGTTCGCATTTCTTTTTTCATATTCCTCGGTTCATTGGGCAAAATTAGTTCCTTTACTTTTTTTTTTACGACTTATATTTTCGAAGTTACTAATTTGTTAAGAAGAGCAATTTTTGTTTAATTGCAACTTTCAACAATTTATTGCTTCGAATCTATGGATTGTAGAGCAAAATTGTATGGGACCTTTTCGTCTCAGAATTGACAGGACTATACAAAAAAAAATATCCGAGTTCAAAAAAACAACAATTTCTATTGTTAATAAACAATTGCGATTAATAACTAAACGACCGGGTTTTCCGCAAAACATCTTATATATTCGTGTTCAGGAGGTCAAAACCTATCATCTGCATCAAGAATATTTCGCGGACCTCGAATGGCGCACAGAACCCCCTCTGGCGTCTGGACTAAATGGCCATTCTTTGTTTGTAAACAGATTCTTTCACTATTTTTCCCTTCCATCGAAACAGTTTTTTTCTCGGATTTGAATTCGTGTTTGCCGTTTCCGCAGTTATGTCACCCATTGCTTTGGCCTCATCTTCGATATTTTTCGTATTTGAATTCATCGTATAAACGGAACTGTTTCTGTCAAAACAACGCAGAACAGACAACAAACCGGTATTATTTACAACGTATATTTTCGGTAAATAACCGCCTAAATATCCGGTTAAGTAACCGCGGCTATTTTATTATATGTTAATTAGTACTGAAAAGTAAAGCCGAAGCAAAATATTTTGTCGATTTAACAACAAATTTCTGTAGAAACGTACAAAATTATTTCAATTCTATTTTACATAAATAAGTTTGTACGTTTCCAGTTTTAGAAAAAAAAAAGTACAAAAGTAATTTTTTGAAGAGAATTTAGGATTTTATAAAAAAGAAACCGTAAATTCGACATTTTTTATGTTACTTTTAATTCTAGTTTAACAAAAAGAAAAACACTCTAGACTCGACAAATGCGTAATTTTTTGTTGTCTGTTTACTAATTTAACATAAAAATCTCGCCTCGCCAATGCACACATACATGTTTTGGATCACCTGGGGATGTGAAACATGTATGTGTGCAAGTTCGAGATAGTTTGATTTTGTTTATTGCTAGCACTGCATTTACCAAATTTGCCGGTACGATAAAAAATAGTAAATAATAATTTACCGGTAGATTTATCGGCGAAAATGGTAAATAACATAATTTACCGATGAAATTATCGGTACAAATGGTAGTGACATAATTCATCAGTAAATTCACGATACTAACCACTAATGGTAAACCAGTCGAAATTACGTTTTTGGTTTACAATCGACTGATGGAAATTATTTTTGCGTTGCACCATTTCATCCTTCGGGAAGTATTGTCAGGAGATGAAACTAGTATAAACAAGCTGAAAGATTGTTTTTTAGATGGCGGGTTTGATATATTTGAGATGACCTAGTTAATGACCTATCGACTTAATTCACAATTTCCAAATGTATTTCATACTTATGGTACAAGCAACACGTTTGTATAATTAGCCAAAATATATATATCATCTCCGTCATATGTATATACATATATATACATACATACATACATATATATGCAAAAGCAGGAAACAACGGAATAAACAATTGCGGATGCTGCTGGTTCGCGATTTTTCACTCAGGTAAGATGAAAACAGAAAACAAAACACACACTATTTGCTTATTTAATAGTCGGAAAACGTTTCTACGCATACCTTACTGAATGATTATTTGTTGTAGCGGAGCAGTCGTATATAGCCGGTAAAAGTGTCACCAAAATTAACGATATTTTGAGGTTAGTTTTGTATTATTGAGCCAAAACATTCGAATCAAATTTTTTTTTGTATTGATCAGTTATTCATGTATTTATGCTCGGCTGAGTTGAACTGAAATTTTTTATATTTTTACTTTACATTGCACGTTGCGGTATATGATAAAAAAATAGTTGCTAAATTTTCAAGAGTATTTTTCTGGGTGTAAATATTGTAAAATCCAAAATTATGTGTTTATAGAAAGTACAGACTTTTCTGTTGTTTTTGAGAATATTCTTAAATGGACGGTTAATAATATTGTTTACAAATAATTTTTAATCAAAATTATTTCATGGGATTTGTTTTTGATCAAAAGGATAAGCCATTTTCATTTTATTTTTTTCAATGAAAAGATAATCTTTTGATCAAATGGGAACTCATGAAATAATCTTGACAACATTTCTTTTTTTATTAACATAATTTAAATCAAATAAATTGGTGGCTATACTTAGTGGTTTTCACCTGGAATACATGAATTTTTTGTTTATTTTGCCATAAATTTCATTCAAAAATACATAATTAAATTTGAACAAATATTTTTATTGTAGGGCATAAAAAACACATGTTTTCATTCTTTTTCAATTCTAGATAGCACAAATAGCTTTCAAGATATAAGTGTTTTAGTGAGAAATAATATACAATTAAAAAGTGGATTCAAAATTTTTTTTATGAAATTGAAATTGAATGTCTGTGTTGGAATTATATTACCTGATTTTTAGACATTTTTTGGGAATTTTTTTTTAGAGGCTGAACTGATTTTGCCTCATATCTCTTTGAATAAATTACAAGAATCCACAAATTCTTGGACATATTTTGCTGGTAATCATGATAAAATAAATAGTTAAATTTCATTGTTCAACCATTATAGCCTGTAACACTTTAAAATACTT
The DNA here is from genome assembly GCA_964016905.1 of Perithous albicinctus. NCBI lineage: Eukaryota > Metazoa > Arthropoda > Insecta > Hymenoptera > Ichneumonidae > Perithous > Perithous albicinctus. The sequence goes on from OZ024688.1 coordinate 8,288,739, forward strand.
AAAAATTTTACAAACAAAAATCAACTTTTGGTATATATATGCTGAAATAACTTGAAACAATCCAACAAATATACTGAAAATATTATGGTACCTTCTCAAGACATTTTGCCCGACACCAAATTTCTGCACCCAACTATTTAAAATAATAATAATATTAAAATGATTAGCTTTTCAGAATTATTCGAAAAATGGAGAAGGTAGAAAAAGCAAAAAGAAAAAAGTACTCAGAGGAAGCTTTGAAAAATGCACTGGCGGCCGTTAGCAGCGGTCGCACCATCAGAAGCGTTAGTAAAACGTTTGGCATACCAAAAACAACACTTTTGTACAAACACAAAGGTATAATACCTATTGGAAAAAATATGGGACCACCGCCTGTACTCTCCCAAGAAGAAGAAAACAAACTCGTACAATGGATGATTCACGTGAGCGATCGAGGCTTTCCAATAACGAAAACTCAGTTGATAAATAGCGTCGAACTCTTGATAAAACAACTAAAAAAGGTGACTCCATTCAAAGACGGTCGTCCTGGTCGTCATTGGTACGAAGCGTTTCTCCGTCGTCATCCCGAAATTTCGGAGCGTTTCTCGAGAAATGGATCGACCGCAAAGTCTTCGATACAGGAAAATTCTCTACGTGAATGGTACGGAAGAGTCGAGCAGTATTTAAAAGATAAAGAGTTAACGGAAATCGATACATCGCGTATGTTCAATTCCGACGAGATTGCCTTCTTTTTAAGCCCAAAGAACGACAATGTTTTGATTAAGAAGGGAGACAAAGCATCGCACAATTTCATACCATACGACGACAACGAGTGTCTTACGACTCTATTTATGGCGAGTGCCAGTGGAATTTTAGCTCCGCCTATGGTAATGCTTTGCTACGAGAGAATTCCATACAGCGTTTCACAGAGTATACACGAATCTTGGGGTATTGGAAAATCGGACAGCGGTTGGATGACCGGAGAATCATTCTACGATTACATCGTTAATGTTTTTGAGCCATGGTTAACGACTAATGAAATTCAACGACCAATCGTTCTCTACGTTGACGGACATTCTTCGTATTTGACGATGGCGCTCGATGATTTTTGTTCAATGAAGGGAATAGAATTAATCGCACTTTTTCCAAACGCGACACACATAATGCAACCGTTGGATGTTGCATTTTTTCAACCGCTGAAGGAAGCATGGAGAAAAGCAACGCAACAATGGCGTTTGGATAATGCCGGAAAACGACTGCGCAAAGAGAACTTCGCCTCGGTTCTCGTTCAAGCTTTGAGCACACTCGATATCGGAGAAATTGTTCCCAATGGATTTCGTTTAAGTGGACTTCATCCATTCTCCGCGGATGCGATAAATCATACGAAAATCACGAAACCACCACCGAATCCAACTCTCGCCGCTGCGAATTCACTTGCTCGTGAAATAAACAAAAAAGGAAAAGAGGTGATGAAACATTTGAAATTCTTCGAGGAGCACATCGAGGAAAGTACGCTCGTTGCTTTTCGCGATGCTGAAATAATTGGCAAATGGTACGGCGACAACAGAGAAGAGAGTCTCTTTCTTTTTTGGTTGAAACTTCGAAAACTCGCGAATAATGAGACCTAATTGATAATTCGGTTTTTCATTATTGCTGGTACTTCTTGAAACACCATTTTTTTCTCCCCCGTATGCCTTTTAAAAACGCAACGTTCGAAGCGCCTACGTTTTTGCCTATAAGACACGAGGCAAATTGATTTTGAGAACGAATCGACGTCGATAGTCGTGATTCCATTTTCCTTATAATATTTTATAAGGCAATAATGCTGTTGACTTCAACATACTGCTCTTCATCAAATGCGAAGTCGTTAAGTAAAAATAATGGATTCAACCGTATTTATATATTTGAAGAATAATGCGTCATTTTCGAGATTTACTACTAAATATTCTAGGAAGTGTCTATGGACTTTGGAGCAACGTAAAGATACGACAGATTTTTATTTTTTTCCCCTCATTGCAAGTCTGGTTGCTTCTGCTGGTATTGGAAAAAAAGTATCTGCGAGTTGGGCAGCCTAACAAAAAATATTCGGTGGAAACTGATAGGAATTACAATTTGTTATTTTTATCAGAATGGTAATCACTTTGAATTGAAAAGCCTTTTTTCATTTTAAAGAAATATTTTTATCCCTTCGCGGTTAATAAAAACTTTTACATAAATCTAGCAGAAAAACTGTGACGAAAATAGCAACTAAAAAAAAAGATGTTTACAAAATTGCCTTCTCTGGTGATCGCAACAGATTTTTTGAGGTCTAAGGTGAGGCCTAATTATTTTTACCTAATTATTTTATTTTGTTCGAGTTTTGCACCTCTTTTTATTAGAAATCAACGTATAGGTACCGGAAATGAAACTTTGATACAAAAAGGAATTTTAATTTTTAACAAAATAAAAAAAAACTTGTTTTTGGCAATCTCTAAATATTTTATGTTTAGCTATTCTGTTCACAGATACACTTTTTTTCTAGAGAAAACAACACAATTTGAGATAAGGGACGGAAAATAAAAATGTGTCCTTTTTTTGCGTCACCCTGATCGACAATATCCCGTTTCCAGTATGAACGGCGATTTTTTTATATTCACGAAGATTGTAAAGTCGGTTTTACGACAAGACGTCACAGCTTGTACGTGTATAGATTTTTTTAAAAATGAGGGCGAATAACATCGTCAAATTTATAACGTGATATGGTATTTGAAGTAAGCAGCTCAATTTCCAGTGATACTAGTTTGGATACCGTGGTGAGAATCCTGAACGATTCATACCGTGCACGGGATGTTACAGACACTTCATATTCTCTATTTCAATTAACTCGGTTTCTATATTGTGAAGTCAATCACATCATTTTTTTTTAAATAAAAGTATATGGAATTTTAACAAACATGGAAAGACGATTCATGAAATGGATCTCAAAGATAAATAACTCGGTCAAAGTACGTTTCTTCGTACATTTTCTCACAGCTGACACTGAAATGTCTCGTGAGATATTTGCTGCTAAAGCAACTATTGTAAGAATATGGAGATAGTTATTTTTATAGTAAATAAATAAATTATATATCTACTAAAAAAAAAAAAAGTGAAGTTCGATTATTCGAGTAATCAATCGATTAGGCCACTAATTATGCATCTATTACTACTACTCATCGTTGAAATTTCACAAGCCGTTTAGTAAAAAATACAAAGATACCAAACGTCTTTTTTTTATTTTATGTAAAAGTTGTACATCACTAGAGGTTTTATAAAATTAACTTATACATGGGAAGAATACAATCCTGAATTATGATCGACTAATTCTATAAATCATACGACAAATAATAATTAAAAAAATACTGATCAAGTGATTATACACGTTCAAAAAAAAAAAAAATAAATGCTTAGTCTGAGATATTGTATTTATGGAATAGGTAAATGTTATCACAAGTTACGCCAAGATAATCACTGAATTATCGTGAAATTATTTTCGTGTGAAATCCTAACGCTTCTTCGTAACTCATATTGTAGCAAAAAATTCTTCAAAGTTGTGAATGACTATTCAGTTTGACTAATATTTTTACAAAAAAATGTACTCATCAATGGCTACAAATATATACGGCCGAAATATAAATTTCTTATTCAGAGGTGTTTTGAAGATATAAATAAGAATTAGGATTTGCTCAAATATTTCACGAAATTTCTTATGTATAAAAGTATTCTTACATATAAATTATAAAAAAGAGGTGATGCTATAATTGCGGTCCAAATTTGTTTCCATTATGGAAATGTTACGCTGGTACTTGGGATTTAAAAATTCATCGCATTGGTTAGTTCAGTTACTAAATTACATGTTTCTCCAGTCGCCTTGAGCGTTATATAATAATCGGAGATGTGACATTTTTTTAAATACCAGAACAAATAACATCACGGCAAACGGGTTCGACGAGGTACACATGGGAAACCTATATGTTTGAAGACATTAATATACAAATATTATGTAGTATATACATGTATATCGGAAGAATACACTCACACAGTATGCACGGATTTCGCTTACTTTGAATAATTTTTTATCTGAGCTCACCCGTTGCGTGATTGCATCGTGGTTGCTATTCTTGTAACAATTTCCAGTGATTTTTCATCGAAAAACCTTCATTACGTACAATTGCAGATAAAAAGAAAACGTAGAATTTTTAATACGCATACCAGGAGATTTGAGTATCTCAGGTTTGTGCAGTAAACAATTTAATATCTTTAGCGTATGCTAAAAATGAATCTTTAACATTGGTACACTTAAAAAATATATTCAACATCGATTGATTATAATTCAGACTTTCTGATTAATGAACACGGAAATCCATTGTGATAAGAGACGCTAATTATGTGAATGCAATATTGCTGTACATAAGTTCCATACAACGACCATCTCGTAATTTACAATATATACTAAACATTTCATCATTTTCTTTTCTAGGCGTCGATGATCATCCCAGATTAATTGAAGTAGGTAACTCGTCAGCATTTTGACATTATTACGTATGTTGCTATTGTACACACCGATATCATTTATTTTATTGTAATTCGAAAAAATCCTCTATTCTCAGGATCTATTTGTCAATCGACCAATTATTTTACATATAAACAATCATTGGATAGTCTATATCGAATGAAACAATAATTAATAATATTAATAATAATTTAATCGTGAAGTAATTAGTCGATCGTCAAATGGACACGTTATTTTCTTCACAGTGATGTTTCGACGAAAGAAAGAGAAATCAGTTATCATGGGAAACGTTTTATAATTTATAAAAAGTCTTAAGATTCTTCCAGTTGCCGATTATTAAGCTTTTCGAATGTTAAAAATGTAAAAAAATTATTTCCCAGCGTCGATTTACTGGAAAATGCAGAACTTAATCATTTTGGCAAAATTTCGACACAACAAAAATTTCGTAACTTATAATTTCAGATTACGGGGCGTATAACAATACATAATAATCGTAATCACTCTGCTACGAAACTGACGTACATCACATGAAAAAAAAAAAATTCTGAATCAACCTTCCATCATTCATCCAAACATTCGTAACTGAATTATAAATCAACAACGCATAATTTACAAAAAAATTATCCACTTATTTACAATTTCGGGTCCCGTTCTGCGGTGAAAAACTAGAATGGATCAACGTACACATCTATTAGTACCAGTTGATATTAGTTGCGCGTAGAAAAGAGATCATCGTATCGAATAATACAGTAAAAGCTGTACGACATTTGTGTCCTTATTTTTCTTTAGAATATGACCTGAGTTTGTAAGCTGTGAATTCAGTCATCGTTGGTTAATTCTTTAATAATTCGACGTTTACGAAATTAGGGTATTTTTTTTATTATCCATTTTATCTTGAAATTGGTTTTCAAATAAAATAGATTAAAAAAACTCCCTTCAGTCTTAATTTGCTTCAGTCAATAATAAATATTATTACGCCATAAAATGCATTAAAATGAATAATGCGCAATTGTAAATACATATTGATTCAGTCAGCTGCATCCAAGTACAATAAAAAAAAATCTTTCGACCTTCTGGATGATTTAAAGCGAGATAAAAAATATGAAAAATTTCAAAACGCTGAATAGGTAAAAGAAAGATATCTCGTTCACATTCCCAGATTCGAGAACGTCGCAATTCTCAATGAATTGCGAATCATTCTATTGTCAAAGTTCTCTGTTTTAAGGCGGCGATCGAAAGTATATAGATTCCAAAGTAGCGTAAATAATTATTAAGCTATCGTTCGATCCAACAATGATTAATAGACTATTGAAGATGTAGCCTTTAGCAGCCTCAACAGCATTATTTACGTTGATTAATTAAAAAATAATAGGAGCTACGGTATATACAGAGATACACATGGATACTAAGGTGTGTGCGAAAAAATCGTTTTATTATTTCGCTCCACTACTCCAAACTTCTTTTTTCGACACAAAAGAAAGTTTTTGTTTCAGGAAAGTGTCGTAGATATTTTTTTAGTGGTCGATCGCGAAAAAAATGTTTACCAAACCAAAAATATAGTGCTGCGAAAAATCAAGCTGTTTATAAAAAAAAATTAGAATAGCTCCACATATAGCACCATTTTCGTAGGATGAATTAAATTAAGACGCTAACTTAGGGTAAGGGCTTAAATTGTCACTTGACACTAATTAATTTGACATTGTTCAATAAAAGTGAGCAGTCACGGTGGTGTATATATTTTAAGTATCGTAGAGGCAGCATAAATGAACTGCGAATCTGACTTTTTTCATTTTTAATTTAATTTGAAAAATGTGCTAACTCAATGACCCTTTTTATCACTTTTCTAGATTAACAACAACAAAAATCCGTTGTATTGAAAAATTGTTTGTTATAATCAAACGGGTTGTTATTTACGAAAAGTAGCAATCTGATTTTACAAAATTATTTTCTATTGTGTTCTTGCCCTAAATTAACGTCTGCATATTTTTTTTAGTAAACATTTCTTTTCGTGTGTTTATCATATGGGAAACATAAATTCTCATTGACCGTTCTCTAAAAAAAATTCTAGGATACTTAATTAAAAGTGAACTTCCTTTAAAGTATGTTTAAAAAAAAGAAGAAATTTCGCACACACCTTAATGGATACATCAAGGGTACCCAAAAACTCGTGGTAAAAAGGATAGATTTCACAGAGTAGAAATGATTTTTAAAAAATTGTCCTGATGAGACTATAATATGAATGTAACGCGAGGCCTATATGTGAATACGCAGCGGTACACTTTCCAACTTATTGTCAGCCTCAAGTTCCTGCTTTATCGAGTCTAAAGTATCATAGATGAGCTTAAATGTTGGTCTATCGCTGGGCCTTCTATTCCAACATAATTTCATCAGTTGGTAAATAGACGCTGGTGTGTTATCGGGACATTGTAGTACGTTACCCTCTTTTATATATTTCACGACTTCCTCGTGAGTCATACCGTAATACGGCTGAAGGGCAAAACTAAAAATTTCCCAGAGACATACAGCAAATGCCCAAACATCGGATTCGATCGTGTACTTATTGTAAAGAATACTTTCGAGTGGCATCCATCTAACTGGTATAGCGTCTTGCTCGTCGCCTTTGTAATAATCTTGAAGATAAATCTTTTGCGATAAGCCAAAATCGGCTATTTTCACAACCATACGATCGTTTATAAGACAATTTCTCGTGGCCAAATCGCGATGGACGAATTTACGATCTGATAGATAAACCATACCGGAGGCAACCTGACGAGCTATGTTTATCAGATCCATGTGAGTTAAACGGGAATCAGCGTAAGCACCGTCTTTTTCAACACTGCGCACGATGTAAGTGCCGGGCGAGCAGGTACGAAGAAATTCGTTTAAATCTCCACGACCCATGTACTCGAATAGCAGACACATAGGACGTCCGAGCGCGCAAACACCGAGAAGTTTCACAATATTCGGATGATCGAATTCAGCGAGAAGACAAGCTTCGCGCTCAAAGTCAACGAGAAGATCGTCGGATGCTTCTTCTTTGAGCATTTTAACCGCAACGTTCGTGAATTCTTCGTTCTGCACGAGTCCCGGTGCTTTCGCTTGAAACACACGACCGAATGCACCTTGGCCCAAGTCTCTCACGTATATTATATTATTTCGTGGAAACTCGAGTTTCTCCAATTTTGGATTCAACTGCACACCAGTTTTGTGATACGCGTCGTTACTCGGTAATTTCTCCAGATCGATATTCACATCCTGAAGATAGAAATATTACTGTTATTTGAATGACAATCTTACGGGGAGTCAGATCAAATTTAGGGACATTTAAAATCTAGGATGACTCAATATTCCTCTCTATTTTTACAGTTTCTGTCTGACCCAAATTTTGTTGTTGTTTTTGATCTAAGAAAAAAAACCCGCCAAATCTGTAGCGTGTCAAAAGAAAGTTGAGGTCGCTGAACAATTTAAAAAAATAGAACTTTTTTTTTTTATTTAAAAATTTAGTTCATCTCTTAGTTCATTTTATTGTCCGATCCTGAGTTCATGCTTGACATTTTTTTCATAAAAATATAAAAATTAAGTGGTAGCTCAGCGAAAATTGAACCTACATTTTCCAAAATTCGGATCTTGACATTTTCCTCATTGATCAGAGGAGATCGTTAGAAACAATACTTTTCTAGAACGATATTTTTACAGAAAGTGACGGAACAATGCTAAAATTCTCAACAGTAAGTATCATATAATTTTTGTTTAACAACATTACCCGGCTCTGCGTTGGATTGTATCCTTGCTGACGTTTGTTAAGTCTTTGGCTCAAAAATACTGACAGGAGTGATCCAACGATCACTATAAATCCAAGTGAAGAGAGTATCATTATGAAAGTTGGTGTAAAAAAGGTTTCCATTTTATCTATAATAAAAGTAAAAAAAGATTTAACGGAGGCGTTCCTTTGATTTCGATTATCTTTTTTTTCTTTCTTTTACTTCAATTAACATACCGCATCTTGGGATATCACATTGTTCCCATCGCACATGCGGATCCATAGTAAAACACCATGGCATGGATTCGTCGCCTCCAGCATTCCGACAATAATTTTCTCCATAACGTATTTGTGGAAAGACATTGGGAGGTTTGTCGTGACTGTGAGGCTTTTGGTCGTTCCACGCTTGACAATCAAAGCCATTTTTTGTTTTGTTCATTTTTCCCATGTAGAAACGTCCATTTTCTCGCACACAATCGTCTAAAAGTTAAATATTGTAAATGATTTGTTGAGCAATATTTTTTTCTTCATTATTACCGGTAGCGTGTTATTTTAGAAAATACTGACAAGTGATCAGTTCCTCATTCACGTCCGTCAAGTGAACGTGCGAACAAGTGACTTTTGTTTCATCAACTTTTGGCAATTCGTCGCAATCCGGTAGCCTAAAGTGGCCTCGAGATCTGATATAGATTCCTCTTTGATTGTTGTCTTCTATAAGAGCCCAATCCTTGAAACAAAATTCATGACGTACTGCCATACAGTCTTCGTAGCAAAGAGGCAAACCCGTTGATTTCTGACATAGTGGGAATGCATACATGCACAGTAGATTCTGTAAAATACACAAAGTCACAGTTTAACGGATTATTATTGACAACAGATGTTTTTCTAATTATTCAAGTTGAGGATTACTTTTCAGCATTAATGGTAATAGTTCTGAATGTAAAATAGTCCACAGTACTGCAAAATAGTCCATAAAAGTACTGGTATTTGAATTAAATGTGTTTCAAGTGACTTTATTGGAACATAAAACTTTAAATCGTCTTGCGTTCTTTATCTTTCAGAATATTATTGTTCCAGGACTTGAACTTCATTCAATTTTCATAAGAAAGCGGAAATGAAATCACGCGAAGACGCATAAAGTAACGTAAAATCATCTAAATTCCTCGCGACTAAATTAAACTTGAAGTTGAAGTGAATTCGCTCAAAATTACTTTTTGTCTCTATAAATTATGTGGGTTAAAATGTATAAATGTTTGATAAAAATGTCTTATTCTTCAGCAAAATGTCCTTAAAAAGAGTTACAGCGCTTCTCGAGATTTTGTAATATGGAGCAAAATGTCCTTCAATGGCATTGGCAGTGTTTTTTAAAATTTTGAAAAATGAAGCTAATGTCCTAAAAAAAAAAAGTTATGACTCTTCCCGCAATTTTGTACAATGGATCAAAGTTTCTTCAAGAAGTATTACTAGTCTCCTCAAAATGTTGTGAAATGGAGTAAAATGTCCTGAAAAAGTGTTACAGCCCTTCTCAAGATTTTGTAAAATCGTGCAAAATGTTCTCTAAATGTCAAAATATGTTGTCTCCAATCTTTACACGCCTACTTCTTGTTTTATTTTATTTAAATTACTGCAAACCCTTTTGTAACTTGTCTGTGTGAATATAAATGAAAAAAGTATATCAAAGTATTGATTCTCTGGCTCTTTGCTCTTTCTCTAGTGAGTATAGTTTTAAAACAATTATGTATAGTTTTTTTAACAAGCTCATATGTCACCTGCTGAACGAAAAGCATTACAATCCTTCTGGAAATTTTGTAAAATGGAGCAAAATGTGCTCAAAAAGTGTTACTGTCGTTCTCAAAATTTTGTTGAATGCTGCAAAATGTCTTCAAAAAGTGTAACAGTCCTTCTTGAGATTTTCTAAAATGGAGCAAAATCTGCTCAAAAAGTATTACTGTCTTCCTCAATATTTTGTATAAAGTTACAAAAAAAATCTTCAAAGAGTGTTACAGCACTTTTAGAGACTTTGTAAAATTGTGAAAAATATTGTTAAAAAGTATTGTATTGGTTTCCCTAAGATTTTGCATAATGTAGCAAAAAGTCTAAAAGTGCTACCGAACATCTAGAAATTTTGTGAATTGGATCAATATGTTCTCAAAAATACAGACTAAATTCTTGTTTTATTTCACTTGAATTACACCATATCAATTGTAACTTGTCTGTGTGAATGTTAAACAAAATAACATAGCAAAGTATTGATTCACTGCTCCATTGTGCTCTCTAATGACTCTAGCTTAAAAACAAATGCATATTTTTTTGTTTTTTTTTTAAATTCATACCTCAGCTGCCGAACGACACGGTTCATCAAGTTTTGATATCAAATCTTCCCACAAGTTGGTTGTAATACGCTCGTTCAACCATCCACCAGGATTGTCCGATGTATTGTTGAACCAAACTTTGCCAATTCCGGTAAGATATTTTTTGCATACTTTTCCATTATAGATTCCACAATACCCATCCACAGTTGTTTCTAAAAAGTACAAAAAAAAAAGCAATTAAATAAAACCAAAGCTACTGATAGTCATTGTAGAAGAAAAAAGAAATATATTCCTACTATTTTGAGAGGCGTTTACGAATAAACAACCGGCGATAAGGAAAATAATCCCAATAACAGTGTTTGTCATTTTTGAAATTGTAAAAAAAAAAAAAAAAATGATGTCTATTTTAGTATTTGGCAAAGCACGTGATGTAACTTTCTTTTGCAAAACAAATAATTTTTTAAGCACATGTTGTGCTTTCCCTTTTCCAAAAAACGTTTTCTTTTTTTTTTTTTTTTTTTGCTTTCTTTTCCTTTCTGTTTCAGAGCAAAGAACAAATTGAGACAGTAAATTCTTCCTGAGAAACGTGTCACCAGATAAAATATTTTGCTAAATTTTTATAAGCTTAGAATTGATTGGAATTAACTGACAAGTAGAGAATAAATTGGTTTATGATCCATCATCATTTGGAGAATTTCAGGTTATTAAAATGATAGGATCATTTATTATGTAGCGTATGTGATTGATTGATAATTAACGAAACTCGGAAATTTTCACTGAATTGTGGAAATTTAACAATGACCGGCGATAAATTATTTATGCTTGATTATTAAAACAGGACAAGCAACAATTTCTCGTCGGTTGTGTATAAAATCACTGTGGGCTGTCAATATGTTTGTACATCTAAAATTATAACGGTGTGAAAACGGGTTCTGAGCGTCATCTTACGGCGTAACTAAAAAAAAATCCTGGATTTCTTGTATACCGACTGATGCTAACAGTCGGATTATTCTCCACCTAATATGAAATCATGGAACATTAAATTAAATCTCCGATTAGATTGTCATTTTAAACGTTAGCACTACTTACACAGAGTCTCCATGATTTTTTTTTTAATTTGTCCATGCATCGTTTTATTTTTTTTTCTTAACATAAAAAATGTCCATTCACAATTTTTCAAAGTTTCGGGCTTACCACACTGGGTTAAATTGGTACATCTTTGAACAGTTGGCATAAAAAAATAAAATTCCTTAACTTCGAATATTCCATAACATCAGAAATGTTGGTGAAATTCTTGTAAAAAAATTCACGTAATTCACACACAGAGAAATCAGAAATAAAAATTTGTCTAAAAAATCGAAACAAAGCTTCCTCTACACGGTTATTTTTCTTAGGGACGATTGAAAAAAAAAGCTGCAAAGTGTTTCCAAGTTGATAAAAAGAAACCGATATTCTCTTTTGTTTATTTTGTCGTTGTACATGAATTCTGATCACGTACACGAAAACTCATTTCATTTTCATTTAACAAATCTACAATTTTTCCTTCTTATTGTAATATTTTACCATACGCACAAGATATAGTTTATATAAATAAATGAATTACAGTTTCTAATTAATAATTAACGAGGATTTCATTCAACACTCAAAGACCACTAAATAACGGCGGTTAGCTTACATATTGCACGTTTTTAAAAAAGATGTGTGTTTCGAAAGGCAAGATAATTTATAATCAATCTCAGATAAAATCGTATTTGTTTTGGTATACTAAAAAAAAAAAAAAAAAAGTCAACTAATAAAACTAATCACGCACATGGGTAAAATCACTGCAAAATTATCGCAACACGTGAAGATATTTGGGGGATATGTTATTAATGCGTGTGCGCGAATAGAAACTACATTATTACAATTTGAATAATCTCAATTGTACAAATGCAATTTAGATTATTCGTCGATGATGATAAAAATTGTACAAAATTCGTATTTCTCGTTTTTTTTTTTTATAGTCGCGCTTTAACATTATATTTTCCTCCTACTTTTTCCTCTTTCTTCTTCTTATCATAAGCGATGTATATAATTTCGTAACAAACACGCTTATGTGCACTTGCATAAATAGTTCATTTACAATATGTTTCTTATTAAAATGTACACAATCGATTATGGATCATCGGTGACGTGTTTAACCGATAGGGAGATTGAGGAAGCATAACATTTTTTGTCCTATATCGCAATAAGACCCTTTTTTTATGACTTCGATAGATATCAATTGGTCCAATACTGTTCCGGCTTTACTTTGGCAAACAACACCCCTCAATTTGTACACCTCCGTTTCGGCTTTCACGTCCACTATTCAAGTTATACATAAATAATAAAGTACTTTTTTTTATCTTGCGATATTGTTGATGTTATAATTTCTCCTGCATTGTTTTCCATTCGGATTATCGAGCGTCTCGTTACTATAATTTCATAGCGTCAGATTGATCAACGGTCACGCGTTTATAAAACTACCCGGTGTGTTTTCGTAGAGGCTGTGGTGTTATGCTCAATCACCGGACTAAATTCAGGATTTCGAATTTACAAGGAAATTCGAAGAATTCGTCAACGAACATGCGACGATTGAATTATTTATTTAAGGAACTTTCCTTAGTTGGTCTTTTTCGCATCAGCTTTCTCATCCTTTGCCTGGCCACGGCCCATCAGCTTGGCCAAAGAGTCCCAAATTCCTCCGAGGAAGAGGGCGCAGAATAAATTCTCAAACGGAACGAACGGGTCGTGAATGCCGAGTAAAATAGACGACAGCTAGAAAAAAAAAGAAGAAGCAAGCATTGCTATTAATATCACGTTTCACATTGTTAGGTAGATACGTGAACGTATATTCATCCCTGCTTAAAGCGTAGGAAACGGTTAGAAATTTTGTATGTAAAAAAAAGCGCGTAAAAGCTTTCCTGAAAGTTTAGTAATAAACTATAAACGGCCCACTTGAAAGTTTAGTGAAATGGTAAAAATATTCTACATAAATTGTAACAAGTTTCTTCTAGAAATTTTCTGAAATGGAAATTCGAATTGTAAATTCAAATAAATGGCCAAAACCTTAATGTTTATTTCAAATTATGACCAAAAGTGTTCCCAAAAAGCGTTGCAGACCCTCTTAAAATTTCGTTAAATTGTTAAAATTTTAAATGACAAGAGTCTCGCCGATTCTAAAAGTTACGATGTTTTCTCATAATCTCGTGAGCACACGAAATTTACTCATTACTTATTTTGTCTTTAAATAACGTTTTTTTACCCTCGAAAATCTGTACAGTAAAAGCCGCAATATGTTAAATATACGTTCTCGTCCGTTTTAATATTTAATAAATGTAGATAAACGATAAGAGAACGTCGATAGAAATACGATGCAATCAGCACTTTCTGGCGTAATGTCCTATTGATCCATTTATAAAAGAGGACAGTGCAAATTTGTAAAACAGGTAAATGGATATATGATGTGATTATACCTTGAAATAGACGAAGAAGATGACGATACCGAAGTAGACCAAGGCATGGGGTGCAGAAATTAGATCAGTCTTTTTGTCCAGAACGAAGATGATTGACGCCACCATCGATGCTTTTGTAGGGCTAAAAGAGAGGGAAATTTTTATGTCTACCATCTTAAAACATAACGTAAATTTGTTGAAAAAAACAATAATAAAAAATAAGAAGGAAAATATAAGATTTGTTTGTGTTACGCACAAGCTTGGTTGCATAAACTCCATTGCTGTTGGCGTCCAGACTCCTCGAATAAGGCGTTCAAATAATTTGGTGAATCCAGCGCCGTTTCCTGGAGAAATTTGTACTATTAAGAAATTTTCAATTCACGAATAATTTTACTATTAACGTCTAAATAATTATAATTATCTGACCTTTCAGTGTTCCAATTAGTATCATGATAAGATACGCATTTGGATAGAGTTTTCCTGCATGTGTTACACCATCATATACCTTTTTACACCTGTTTAAAATAAAATTTTTTTTTTTATCAATAACCGTTTTAATTAATTGAACTTAAATCTTTGTATGAAACATAGTGATTAAATAATAATGATTACCTCAATTTTTTATTATTTTCATGGCACACTCACCTGTATATTTCCTTCATTGCTGAACATATTATTTTTATTGGTAGAAATTTCGCAACTTTGTATCCAATGTCGAGGGGAGTGTAGAATATTACATACCTAGGGACAGAGGAATTCAAATAAATGCCTTAGTAATTTTGTTTTTTTTTTAAGTATACAATTATATTATTTTTCAAATAATAATAATCCAGCAAAGGTGGAACTTTCATGAAAAGATTCACTGCATTTTGCTGGCATTATTTCTTTCTGGAATGGCATACAAGATATGTTGTATTAAAATTATCGAGTAGTGGTGTATTTTACTAACCAGACAAGAGTTGCAACTAAAATTTGAGGCGTATTTTTCAAGGGCGCTAGAATAGGTTCTCCCAGCAACCCATTGCACAGCATTCCACCGGCAAAAACTACCAGCATCGTAGAAAGCCAACATGATAGTGGATGTTTTCTTGAGAACGCTTGGGCTCCTAAGCAAAAAGAATTACGTTTCGATTTTATTCAGATATTCTACAAAATGCCACTCAATAATTGTGACTTTTTAAAATATGTAGTTTAACTTCAGTTTTGTACATTAAGTTTTATTTCATTTTTTTTTTAACTGTACCAAAATCGTAGAAAAAATCCCATGGCCTTGATTGTTCACAACGATGTTTTATGAGGATAAATTGTAGTCGGAGAATTCTTTTTTTACAATATTATTTTTTATATTTTCGATTTGTAAAAAATTATTCGCTTAGAAATTGGTTATACTGGAAACTTGTGATTTTTAAAATTGTTCTACAGCTTTTTACTGTTATTTTTTAACACTGCTACAATGATCTTTACGATTTCTACATCTACATCTATAAAACTTCGGACAACGATAATAACAAAACCATAATTTTGGGACAAAAAATTTTAAGAAACCTTTTTCCATTTTTGATTATTTAAATGCAAATTAAAAAAAAAGTTGGAATCTAATTTTAAGGTCTTTGCTAATGAATTAATAATTTGGCTCGTCGTAGCTTTTAGACATAAACAATAAACATTTTATTTCTTTTTCGATTATCTAAATGCGGATTTTCTTTGAAAAAAAAAAAAAATTGAATTGGATTTTAAGGCATTTGTTAAGGGTAGAAAGTCAGGTCAAATGTATACGGAATTCAAAGATTAATATCTCACTTACGTGGCATTGTTGAAGAAAATAATATGAACTATTAACTTATCGAGTAAAGAATTATTTGTGAAGTAGTCAAGGCATGCGGGTAATGTGGGTCACTCACAATAATTTTTATTTTTATTTTTACACTCTGCACACTTTTGAAAGAGAACTAGTGGGCCAAATATTCCCAAATAATTCTCACTTGTGCTTGGAATTCGTATTTCCGGGTGTAATGATTTGAGATACAGATAAAAAATGAAGCAAGGCTGCAGGTTTAAATGTTTATTAAAAAAATTATTTTCTTAAATAAATAATAACTCTAGCGATATATACCAAAAAAATAAAAAGTTCCACTCATGCTATAAGGATTTGTCTCAAGCTGAACTGAGAATTATTTGAGAATATTTGGTCTACTGGTGCTCTTTCAAAAGTGTGCAGAGTGAAAAACATTTTGAGTGACTCGTATCAACCGCCTGCTTGTAGCAAAAAATTCTTTGTTTGATAAGAAAATAGTACATAATTTTTTTCACTAATACTATCTGCCACGTAAGTGTGATATTATAGTCTTTGAATATCCGTACATTTTACATTTGATCTGACTTCTTCCCCTGTGCTTAATTCCTTAAAATATAAATCAATTTTTTGTTGTTGTTTGGAACAAAATTGCTTGTTATTAATTTTTTCTCGGAGCAATAGAGTCTAGAAACTACGGCGAGCCAAAGTATTAATTCATTAAAAAGAGGTCTTAAAAAACGAAACCATCATTTTTTTAAAGAAATCCGTATTTGGATAATCGAAAATGGAAAAAAAGTGCCTAGAAATTATCGTCTCAGAGTTATGGTTTCGTTGTCATTGTTAATTATCCGAAGTTTTATAAGTATACATGTAGATATTAGGTCATTTTTTTACCTAAATATATCCTCCTCTTAACAGTTTTTAAAGACAAGTATCTTTCTTCTACGTGATAAAATATCTGCCCAGACTTTCACACGTACAATCGTGTGTACATTAATGTCAACGTGGTGTAAAAGGCAGTATGTACAAGCAGGTCGGGTGGAATCCTTATAACCATTGATACAAATCCGCAAACACTATTGACTAGAGTCGACCACCCTCATAGCTAGAGAAGGCCAATTGCATCTTCTTTTATATGTTTTTTTTTATTTTCTGTTCACCAAGAAAGCGCAAGTAATAAAAAATGTCTAGGAAAGTAAAAAAACAAATAAAAATTATAAGAAAAAAAACAATTCTATTTATTGTATATATATATATATATTTCTTTTTTTGTGGTAAAATGAACAAATATCAAATAGTGACGATCTCGCATAATTGGACCGTTTGTCATTACCAAAATTGTAAGTGAAAGTGTATTTTTATCATTATTCGAAATTTTCTCGTTCGTGTCCGTAGGTTATTCGTTGATCAATCGTCGATCAACCGTAGATTTTTTTTTCACTTGGATTGCAATCGATTTTATCAGGCAATCAAGACATGAGTCACAAAAAAATTTCAAGGCAGATCTAATTTCCTGTGGCTGAATACAGTTCACAGTCTGATACTTGAGAAAATGAGTGTTATGCATCAATGATCTTTGAATCACGAGTATTAGTGACTTTTTGTCTTAAGTGATGTTTATATTTTTCAAGAATACACGGTATTTGGTACGACCTAAAGTTTCCATGAAAATGTTAATTTTTTTTTTTAATTGAATTAAGGTAAATCATATTTTTCGTGAAATAAAAAATATCTACACTGTTAAAACTGTGATCAATTGTACAGAATTTGCAAAATAAATTACATGAAATGAAATTTCACTCAAACTTTTTTGCTACATTCATAACTAAACACTAATTTTTGTGGAAGAGTTTGCATATTGAAAACGACATTATGAACTGTTTTTCAAATAGCCATCATAAATTCTTGTGTAGGGATGATTATATGATAATATTTTGAAATTTTTGTCTAGAAAATATTGTTATAATGTTAAACAAGGAATTTGAAAATCCATAAATTCCATCGCTAAATAACTTCCTACACTTTTATATTAATTTTAACAGAGATGTATCGAACAATATTGTTTCTGGAAAAAAAAGCTTTTGTGCCTTAGTGGATTTTTTTTACAATTTTGTCTGTTTATATTCTTTAGTCTCGTCTGAAATATGATACAGATAATCGGTGAGGAGGTTTGAGCCTCTACGATACATTTAACATATAATGAATGTAGTTCTTAATCTTGGATGTAACCCAAAGAAGTTTAATTTCTATGAATACTTGTTATGTTTTCAAATACATTAAGAATTTGCTGTGAAATACATTTTTTATGTTCTCTGAAATGAATTCTTTATTTTCCTCTGTTGTTTATAAATAGCAACGCAGCTATTATTAAATATAGTTAATTCAAATCTGTGCTTTATTAATTCTCCTCGGACATATGAAAAATGAAATAAATCAACATAGCACAAAATATTGCAAAACCATTTACAATATTCAATTGCGATGAAAATATTTCTGCATCATTGTCATCAAATATTGTGACGATGATACGGAAAAACATTTTCATTCCTTACATTCTTTATTTTATGAAATATCTGTGAAAGTAACAACAATGAAATTGACTCAAATATTTATTTATTATTTATAATTATTATGTTGAAAAATTGCATTTTTCTTCATTAACAAAATTATTCTGTATTTTTTTGTATTATCAGTTCTAGCTCAATATTCTTGAAGATGTGTTGCAACAAAAAATCAAATAAAAGAAAATAACATAAAAAAATGTAAAGAACAAAATTTCACATTTCTCGAATCTTTCAATGTTATGTACAAAATTGAAATATCGGAACAGGTAAAAAGATTATCTTTAGTCTCTGTGTAGACTACATAACATAAAAGGAAAACCAAATTAGGTAAAATTTAGTGGCAAATAATAGTTTTTTTTTGTTAGTTCCCATAAAATTTTTCACCTATATTATCGCAATGTTATTTGATAAAATCATTAGAATATTAAATATGCAATGTTTAAGCGATCAATATTTTTAACACTGTTAACAGACTTCAAAATCTTCTTTTGCATTGTTATTGAAATATTTAAAAATCAAATTTCCACAATATTCTCCAAATATTTCAGCGCTATAAAAATTAAGTATCAAGAACAGGTAAAAAGATTATTTTTAGTCTCTGTATAGATACTCTGTTAACATAGAGTTTAAATTTATTTGGCATGTGCATGAAAATGTACAAAACTGTCTTTCAGCGCCAAGTATTAAATTAAAATGCAATTTTACATAATTATGCATTAGCTTATAGCATCATCATTGAACATTCTATACAGAGGAAATGATTTTTCTTTTTTTTTTTTTCTTTTTTCTAGTCCGAATGCCTCATATTCATGAATTGCTCTATTTTTATCTGCAAATTTCATGCTATATCCAGCCTGCTTGCCAGACGCCTGTGTCACTCAGCTTTGAAAAAAAAAAAAAAAAAAACGAAAGAAAGAATCTACAAAAAAACATTTGTCGAACTAAATTGAATCCAAGCATAATGCAGATAAATAGGTGCATCTATTTTTTGATTAATAAACAGTGGCTGAGTAGCGAGAATTGATATATTTAAATAGACCGATAAATTGTCGTGTATAAGAGAAATAGCAAAGAGGGTATAAAGTAGTGGTCGGTGCGACGTGAGCTATCTCAAGGCGCAGAGAGCCTCGGTTAGCTTTAAATTTAGAATCAGCTCGGTGGGCTTTTGGCTTACCGGGTCCTAAATCCTCTCTGACGTGTAGCGCGCACAGTACACAGTGCGCGATATCAAAGTACGGAAACATCTTTAATTTAATGACCTGATTGGCCATATCTAAAAACGCTTCGGGATCCATCGTGGCTTATCGTTTCGTTTTTTCGTCCCTTTTATTATTTTACCGTCACTGTATATGATATTGTTTTATATTTGGGGCTGTCGGGCCAATACAGCGATTCGAAAAACACTCCCGGCAGCCTCGAGATTGCGACGCTCGCTTACACGCCGTGCTCGCTCGTCGTCTGCTTCTCTAATCCCCCAACGTTTCAAGGCAAAACCACTGGTAACCGACTATACCGAAATCCCCCTCAACTTAACTTTGTTTACTTGTAAAACACACCAGGTGGCAGAGCTAACATCGACTTGGAATTTTATTTTTTTATCTTTTCAATATTAAATTACAATTATTATATTTCTGTAACATCAAAAAATGTATTGACAAATTTCTTTTTTTTTATTTTATGAAATATTGTTGAAAATAAAACTCAAGTTAATTCAAATATTTTAGAATTATTCTCTTGAAAAGCTGTGTGTTTTAATGCTTATTGATAATAATTATTATGATGATTATACTCTTAGCTTTTTTACATCTGCTTTTATATAATATTAAAGAAATATTATCACATATTATAACGTTTTTTATTGCCCATTGTCGGTGTAGATTTAATATCGTTCATCCTTAGAAACTTGTTTAATACAGTTTAACACATATGGTACCTTAATTTCGTTGCTTAACATTTTTAATATATATGTTTCGTATGAAATGATTTCGATATCAATATTTTCAACAATGTCTGGCGACATGAGAAATTTTTTTTTAAAAAATGAAATACGTTTCGTAATGTAGCAATTAAAAGCATTGCTACAACGTTGCAAAACATTTCATTGCCAAAAGATCCATTTTTTATTTTATGAAATATTGTTGAAAATGAAAATTAAATAATTTCAAATATTTTAGATTCATTCTGTTGAAAAGCTGTGTTTTGATGCTTATTTATTATTATTGTTATTATTAGTATTATTATTTGCAGACAATAAAATTCTTAGCTTTTTGCATCTACTTTGTTATATTTTTGAAATATCATCATCTATTAAAAAGTTCTTTACTGTCCATTATCTGTGTTTATTTAAATACGTACATCCTCATAATCTTGATATCTAATACAATTATAATTGAATATGGCGCCCTTATTTGGACGTATAGTTTTTTAAAAAATTCAGTAGGTGTCAACACACGAATGGTCTTCATATAATTTTCAAAAATGTCGCGCGACGTTCGTAATGTTTTTGTTGAAACATTAAAGCGAATCCAAGTTTGGTGAAAGTTTAATGATAAACAATACAATTGTACATTTGTAATTTTTGCAATATTTTGCAATTCGTTGCTCGAGAAACTCACTAGGTGGCAGCTAACATCGACCCTAGCGATTTGCCTTGTTTTTTTTTAATCTTGCAAATCAAGAGCGAGAACCAGCTGACAACGCAACATACAGTTTATCTTCATCGACGAAGATATTCAATTCGTTATTTCGTTAACCTCACCCGTGTCATCAACGATTTTTGGAACCTATAACATATGGTCCATTTTTAGTCGATTCAGTAGTAAGTGATTTTGAATTTTTCGATTGTACGGAAAGAATGTCGTTTACGGGTAAAGTAGTGCTGATTACTGGTGCCAGTTCTGGTATCGGAGCGGCAACGGCAATTCATCTATCAAATCTTGGAGCATCTTTGTCAATCACCGGGCGGAATCTTGGAAATTTACAAGACGTGGCCGAAAAATGCAAAGGCCCTAAACCATTCATCGTCACTGGCGAACTCACCAATGAAAATGATACAAAGAACATTCTTGAAGAGACTATCAAGCATTTTGGGAAACTACATGTACTGGTCAACAATGCTGGCACTCTGGAGAATGGAAGCATTGAAAATACCAGCTTGGAACAATTTGATAGGTGGGGAGTATTTTTTATATGCTGGGACAAAAATCTATGATAATAATAATAATTGTATAATACAATACTATTTAGTCAAAAATTCTAAGAATAAGTTCAACATGAATTTGATTTTTTGACTTTTTATTTATTATCTGCTTAAATGGTAAAAAAAATCAAAATTTTAATGAACTTTTTCTGTTTTTATGAAATTGTTTGCTCAATGATCCTGAAACTTTTTGTGTGTAATTTGTAACCTTCCTACAAAAAATATCCATAATTAGGAAATTTTCAACAACCTCTGAAATTTGTATAAATTCATATTTTCTCTGTACTTATATATTTTTTGCCAAAATTTTAGGAGTGTAATTTTTTTTTGTTTTTCAACTACTCTTGTAGAAGGACAAAACAGCTTTAAAAAAATATAAGCTAAGAAAAATTAGATTGTTTATTAACTTTCCAACACAGTAATAGTTATATTTTAACTTCTATTTTTGAATAAAAAAAATCAATGCAACAGCATTGGGCAAAAAGAAACATAATTTCAATATTTTGCTAAAAAATTGCTATTTTCACAGAAATGATATAATAATTCTGACAATTTTTTAAAGATTACTTGTAAACTCTGTGAATTTTGAAGTAAAACTGAAATGATTAAAATTGAATATGAAAAAATTGATTATTCTGCAGGAAAATAATATTTGTATGGTTAAAAATAAAAGGTAACTACTATATCATTCAAAAGTTCAGAAAAAATGTATTAATGTTTGTAAAATTCATTTTTCTCGTACTATTTTTTTATTTCCTAGATTGGATTTGCTTTTATAAAAAAAAATGTTCCTAAATCTTGGAGAATTTTGATTTTTTTAATCGCAAAAACTCTAAAATCGTAGTAAATTGTGGGAAATTATGAAATGCATCTGAGCTCAGAAAAAAAAGTGTCTTAATTCACAAACCGAACAGTTACATTTAACTTATAATTTAACAAATGTTTCAGGGTTTTCAATCTAAATGTTCGATCGATGTATCATCTGACTATGCTAGCGGTACCTTATCTCGTGGAGTCCAAAGGCAGCATCGTCAATGTTTCGAGCGTCAATGGCTTAAGATCGTTCCCAGGAGTTCTGGCATATTGCATGAGCAAATCTGCGGTCGATCAATTTACTCGATGCGTCGCTATTGAGCTTGCTGGCAAACAGGTAAGCAACCGTGTGAAAATATTTAGTTTATTTTTTGGTTCCAATTTTATTACTGGATAAATGAACATAACATATTCGGATATTATCCAACAGGTGCGAGTGAATTCCGTAAATCCGGGTGTTACCGTGACAAATCTACACAAGAACAGCGGAATGAGCCCAGATCAGCTAGAGAAATTCTTCGAGCACAGCAAAGTAACGCATGCACTTGGTCGCGCTGGCGATGCACTTGAAATAGCAAAGTCAATTGCATTTTTGGCTGGTGACGATTCCTCTTTTATCACCGGAGCAACATTGCCAGTTGATGGCGGCAGGCATGCCCTGTGTCCACGTTAACTCGGTATTCCGCGTTGTTGCATAATTTAACAAACGTTGTAAATTTAGCAAAAGCCAACGTTCTCTTTTTTTTTTGCAACTAACCCGATAAAAAAACCATCAAATTTTTGTCATTTGAGAAATGTATTTTTTTACAAACTATTTTATGAAGGCAGCAAATTTTTTATCAAAAGTTTATCGAATAAATTCGAAAACGAAATAAAAATGATCAAGGTTCTGTATTGGCTTCAATATTTTTAGACTGTTGAATGATGTCTTGTTTCCATATATATTCCTCGATGTAGCCTGCTTTTGGTACACACGAATTACGGCAGGTAAAAATCAGCAATGTGCCCCAGTCGACACTAGCGAGAATGTCGTCGAAATTCAGGTAGTTGAGTAGCTGAGGCATTATCTGTAATTCATTAATAACTTTGTACAATTTCGTGTATCGTGAAATCGCGATTTTTTTTGTTATTTTTGCTGTTTCTGGCGCACCTGAAATTCGTATTGTCTCTCGCTATTGCATTGTTCGCATTTTGGAACATTCGTCGGTCGTCCGCTTGCTGAGATATACAAAGGTTTTCCGCCACGGTCATACCTAATGTTAAAGAAATTATTATGGTAACGAAAAAAGACATACCAATTGTAAGTAGGATATTTCACAATTTTTTAAAAATTAGATATAATATTTTGCTGCAGGCCAATGAAGCATCAAATTACGGTAAGTTATTTGTATTATACTCGACAATGGAAGATGAAATTTTATCTGTTTGTTTTTTTGCGCCGCATTTTTTTTATTGAATTAAAAAAAAATTGGCACCCTAATATTGCTCGTAAATATTATGCAGGAGACAATTATGCACCTGAATGCTATTTAGGGGCCAGTGCAGCAAAAATATTTACGAGTATTAATATTAATTTACGTCGAGAAATAATATGGACCTCAGTACTTGATCCGGATGTTTCTTCACTTTTTCACTAAACTCTGTGAAAGTTTCATCATGTTCGGCTTGCGACATGTTTCGCAAATCAGTATCTACATCTTTTTCCGATTGCAACGTTCCTGCTTTTCCGCTCTTCACCAGCGATTCAAAATGTTCTATTTCATCTTTTTCCTTCTCTAAATCATTCTCCTCAGTGTCGTTGATACTTTCCACTTCCGTTTCCATCACCAACTCATATTCCGGGAATAAAATACCATTTGAACCCACAGACGTTGCAATTGCGTCATTATCCTTTGGTAAATCGGCGTTGCACCGTTGTTTGTGTCCAGCTTTCCAGTCTAGGACTTGATGGGCGCGACAGCAGTAGCTCACGTTTTTACATTTTGCACAGTGGCTTGGAGCTAAAATGCCACACATTTGGCAAGTCTTTACCCACTTATCAGCTTCTGCATGACAAAATAAAATAAAGAAATGGGTAAAAAATGTATTTTTTATTATCAGCTCATAATTTTAGATTCAAATTCAACCTGCTAATCACGAACTTAGTTAAGGATGACACATGTACAATTCCTCATAAAATGTTAATTAATTTATTTGAAATTGTAGTACTTTGCAGAAACAGATTAATCAGAAAAAGGAAATCAGTAATCAAAATGTCTTTAAAAATACTAGGAACATTGATTTTGAATAATAATAATAATAATAATGTCTAAAAGTTATAAACTAGCTTCAAGTAAAATGCAAGCAGAATTTTTTCTTGTGAAATTCATTTTTGTAAAATACAAAAACACTCAACTGAATTTTCTAAATACAGGTGAATATTTTATTAAATTTGAATGTTCTTGAAAATGATGCTTTTGACAGCTTTCTTATGAAACTGTTTGTACAATAATTCTTATCTGTAATAAAGTGCAATTTGTGAATATTCAATCCATTATGAAGATCCACAAAAAATGTAATGTATTTGGAAAAAGTACCGGATTCATTTTATTGACAAAAAAAAAAGATTTCTCATAAAATTGTTGACTATTTTTTTGTAACTAATTTGTTAACAACTTTTGGACATAATTGTTATTCTAGGATAAATTTTCTTAGTGTTTTCAATAAAATTCAATTCTTTTCAGATCTTCTTTATTATCTCAAAGTATTGAAATTATAATAGAATCAAACTTTTTGATAACCACTCCACATTTTCATACAGTTCAAGTGATTTTCAAACTTCAAGATCTTTCCTATTGAATGTTCATAATTTTCTTTCTTTTTGCAATTTGGTTTCTGGGATATATTAGAACAAGAAGTAGATGGTGCAAATTTGTATCAGTACAACTTGGAACAATCAAGAATAGTGATATATCTTTAAAATTGATTTGTTCATAAAACAAATTTCAGCGGTATTTGAACCAAGCAGCAAAGTAAAAAATGTATGTCCTGTTAAGTTCAATATTAAAATATATTCCCTGTTTATATTGCAATATAGTACTAAAAGGACCTACTTAATACTTTTCTATAATCTTTAATCTCCATTTTCTGGTGATTTCTTAGCCTTCATGACTGTAATAAAATATTTCTAATCATTCACATACATTTTCCTTTGGAGTCTCCAAAATTTGATAATGAAAATTATTTGCATAAATGACTCCTCTCATGCCTATCATGACAATTGGGAATCTTTTCTGAGAAACAAAAAAAAATTAAAATATATATTATTATATATGCACACAAATAAAAATGATAGCAAATGAACAAAGTGAGGTAAATACAAAGAACAAGGACATAAATTAAACACAATAGTAATAATCTAAAAATGTGGGCAAAGTATGAAAAAGTCAAAGACAACAGTATGTATAATAATTAAATTTGACATACAGTGAATCAAAATCAACAGTGTAAAAAGCATATAAATATATTAAATAGATAGTATTAAAATTGATTAAAAGTAAAAGTAAGATAGACACAAAATACCTGAAATGAAAGTAAACAGAAAGCAGGCAGTGAAATAACGGTGATCATAAAATTATGCAAGAAACTCCTCTCTACTGACAAATAGCTATTCAGAACAATTTTACATTTACACCTATACACAAACACTTTGGTGTCTATACTGGACTACAAAGCTAGGAAGAACATCCAAATGCTGCAATGCATCAAAATACTCTATTATTATTATTATTATTATTATTATTACTTGTTAATTTTATATGTAAATTTATTAATCACTAATATTGTAAATAATGATAATAATAATAAACATTTGTCCATTCATTCATACAGTAATAAACATACTGATGTCAGTTCTCCAGTTTTCGTGTTCATCGGGTGGTTCAAATGGATAGAATGGATTTTCTCTTGGCAGTTGAGATCGAAGGATTCTCAAATTGTCACTTTTGTTTGCCGTGCAGCACGTCTCGTTTTTGCAGACAAATATATAAAGAGTTCTATGGAATGCTTGAGGATCATCCTCGTAAGGCGCATAAATTTGACACAAGAATATACAAGGATTTTTACAAATTCTGCACTCGACGTCTCCGATTGTAGGTAAATTTTTGAGGTTAAGCCATGCCGGCTTGCCGCCTACTTTACTCGGAAAAAAGCGACTTTCCAATCGCCAACTCTCACATTCCTCCACAAACCCTATGTCAATTTTATTCATCTTTCACTTGATTTTCTATTAATTGCTCTTTGTTGTACGCTTTTTTATCATTCAATTATTACTCTCTCAACACATGCTTTACAACAATGTTCTATTCCCTATTATTTTTTTTGTCACTTTAGCGCCTCCTTTCGGACATGTAGCGCACTCATTTAAAATACCATTTATTGCGTCTTTGGTTGTTTATTTTCTTTATTGTATTAGTATTATTCAATGTTTGTATGTTTTAATTCAACATTGATTCCAAGTTAGAACTTAAATTCGATCTTATGTCAGAAGTGAAATTAAATCTCAAGTTCGATTTGATTTTTCATTTCTTCTTATAATATTATGATCAAGTTTACGATCGAATTTAAGTTTAAACTACAGATAAAATTTGAGTACAAAGTGAAGATTTTCAGGTTGACTACGAGTTAGATCCAGAACATAACCATTCATCTGAAATAAAATTAACTTTATAGTCGGTCTAAACTTGAAGTCAGTTTATCGTCTCGCTTGTATAGTTTGACCATAAAATTAAAGTAGCGGTTTACAAGTGAGAGGAATTCTAAGCCATGATATGAATTTAGGGCTTTAAGTTCAGAGAACGATCAAATTTGTTGTTTGACCCTAAAGTAAAGGTTTGAATTTGTCTCCACTTATTTTAATTATTAAGATACGAACGTGACCAACATGCGCGGGCGTAAACTACTAACTATACCTAACTAACGTTAATCGCGTTCTCGGCGCCTTTATACATATACCATCCTGCGGATATGAGAGAAAGAGAGACAGAGAAACCATAAGCCTACATTATAGGACAAACAATGAAGATACAAAAGCGTCTCAAAGATCAACTACAAACGTAGCAGGTTCTTTTTTGAGCAGTGCAATCTAAGTGACTACATAGTCAGTTCGTTCTGTTTCACGGTAAACTACACCAGGGACTTTTGATGTAATTAAAAGCAAAACTCTCAAAAAGAACACGGACGTCAAGTATATACGGGGCATTCCAGGTGAAAGCGCTACGGTTGTGATTTTCCTATAATCATATTTTTCCCCTTTTACAATTTAATAGTACGATACAAAAAATAATAATTTTTAGATCTTTTCGAAAATTGTCTTTGTTCACCACAAATGTTATTTATGAATTAATATTTTAAAAATTCTAGCAAATTTTTCGATGAAAATCAAAAATTTTTTACTATTCCGAAGATAAAAAATACTCAAATTTTTCGAGACCAACATTTTTTGGTGGTTTGTCGAAACCGAAATTTCGAGAAAAACTTTCAGAAACAACCACTTTTTTTCGACAAAATTGAGTTTTTTTCCTTCACCACTCAAGAGTCAAAAACTTGTCGATTTGGCGTGAAACTCCCCATACATATTGCACAGGCGCAGTACAAGATATGTCCATCGTAGCGGCGCTGCGTCGCGCGACCGAGAAATAATATCAATGGGTGCCCCCCTCCCATCGGGGAGTTGGTGTAAGATCAAGATGGCGGACTGTGCATCAGAAGCACGACGGCGTTCGCCAACAAGTAACGAAAACGTTATGAATACCGCGGTAACGATGATTAACAATGGACGTGTGCCACAGCATCCCATAAACGCGCAAAATCCAATGGGTCAAGGGCCAAGGTGCGTGACGATATACAAAACGGAAACGGGATTTGGGTTCAACGTACGGGGACAGGTCAGCGAAGGTGGACAACTCCGGAGCATCAACGGCGAATTATACGCACCCCTTCAACATGTCAGTGCGGTTTTGCCACACGGTGCAGCTGAAAAGGCCGGAGTTCGCAAGGGCGACCGCATTCTTGAAGTGTGAGTCTTTTCATTTTTTATTTCTTTTTCATCTTTCCTTTACGTTACTTTTATTTTATCACTTAATCCGCAGTGTGTGGGTAGGATATTCGTACGACTCCTTCAATCGACCCTTCGAGACACTTGTTCCCGTACTTCATGTACTTCTTTTTTATTTTTTTGTTTTTTTTCTTCTACTTGCCAAATTGCGGCTAAATTGTGTGTTGAGTCGCTAGAGACACTAGCGCTATGTTGCACGAGCATGACAATTACGGGACTGTCAATCGGGTTTGCAGAAAGGCGCGTGACCTCTAACGCTCTGCTCTCTCAATCTTCTTCTCGTATCTCATTGTAAACTATACTACGTATATCTTATGCTGATGCTGCATAGCATTGCTGTGCATGCAAGTTTTTATCGTAGAAAACTATACTATTAAGCACTGTTGAGATAATATTGAGAATAGTTTTATGGATTACTTCGGCAGTAATATTTTTTAAATGATGTTCCTGTGTCATTGCCCTTGACATTCACAGGGTTCCGCCTTCGGGATGTTATTATTATTTTGCCTACTCGTAGAGATATCTTTGGTTTCATGTAAATCGTTCTTTTTTTTTTTTTTACGAGATTTTTGTGTTAGGATACTCGAAATGATTTGAAATATTATGAATAGTGGTTTATAAAAACGGATGAAAATGTATGTGTGTACCATACTGTTAAAAATATTTAGTGTAATTTTCCGTTACGAGTGAAGGAAGCTCTTTTATAGAAACTTGTGTATTAAATTTTATTTACAAGTGAGAGGCAGAATTACAATACTTTCTACTAAATCCTATAAAAATGAGAAAATTTGATATAAAATTTCGTCATTTTACTACACACGTGTATTCAATTTTATTTATCAGTTGATGAATAAAATTTTCAGTAATGTAAATTGCGAACATTTTTAACAGTAGCAACCTAGCAAAAATTGAACGTCTATAGATTTAATAAGGGGCTAACTGAATTACCGTGGACAACAAAAATATTTCGTTTTTCTTAATCTATAGTAATACCATCCAAGAATATACTTTTATTGTAAACTATACTATGTATGTTATGCTTATGCTGCATAGCTGTGCATGCAGTTTAATTCGTAGTATACTATACTATTAAAATTGTGGAGATGACATTGAGAATCGTTGAATGGATTATTTAGGCGGAGATATATTTTGAAAAATGTGTTGCTGTGTTATTGCCCTTGAAGTTCATAGGGTTTCGCCTACGGTATATTATTATTATTATTTTGCTTACGCGTAGGGATAGTTTTCATGAAAATATATATATATTTTTTTTATACACGAAATGGCTTGAAATATTGAGAAAAATGATTTATAAAAAAGACGAATGAACGCGTGTGCGGGCTTGTAAAATTCGAAACTATATATTAATTAAGGGAGAAGACGAATTATAGTATCGATTTCTTTTTCTTTATCATTAATAATATTGTTGAAGAATGTAATCCCAGTTACTCTGATTACTACAGGTTATTAAAAAAATACGAATTTCGTGACTGAACTTTAAACGCGTTTTTCTCAAAACACATTTTTTTTAAAATTCTTTTACAAGATAGAGAAAAAAATCTATTTGACCATTCGACTCGACCCAAGATTTTTTTACGTACATAATTGCATTCTCTTCAATGTAAATTTAAAAGATTTATATAAAAATTAATTTAACACATCTTTTACAACAATTAGGTTGAAATATTTTTGTGAGAATTGTAACTTTTTTTTTTAAGGCCTAACAATTTGTTTATTTTTCTTGTAGATTAACGTAGAAGGTAAATAAATGAAAATAAAAATATTTTGGCTTTGTGTTACAATAAAAAATTACGCACGCTAGAATGTACGAGGACAAATTTTGGCGCCGAGACATTGTAAACATTGCTGAATATTTCGTATTAAAAATTAATATTTTTGTATACACTTTTTTTTTTTTTTTGTAAATTTCAAAATTTGTAATAAAACACCTGAAAAATTTCATTAGACACGAAAAAAAACATCGTAAAATTTATGTTTTGATTCAGAATTAAGGCTCCTCTTTTAAAAATGGTTTAATAAATTGAGTTTAAAGTTGGAACACGGAAATTTACGCTCCTTTGTATTAATCATAAAAATTTATATAATATAACTTTGTAATAATAATTGTTGTCAAAAGATATTGATACAATATGAGTTTATAATCATTTATAATTTCTAAACATTTTTTTTTTAAATAATTTTTTTACATATTAACAAAGCAGCAAAGTGAAAATCTTGCACATTGCTTCCTCATTATTTTTCATATTTTGTAATACAAATGGCTTTGCAAGCTAAAAAAGCAGTTTGCAAGTTTCTACTTTCCACCCCTTTTTTTGTTTATGCAATTTTCAACAATTTTCCGAGTTGTTGGAATAAAAAATGCGACACAATTTTTTTTTCTCTAGGGAATCGAATGAGTGAAAAAAAAAAAAATAGGAATTTTAGTGGGCGTTTTAATTTACGTTTGAAATTATTATTCAACGACATTTAATACGCCACGCAACTGATTATATTTACTGTGTTATATCATGTTTTACTATGTGTCTGTGCAATACACAATCAATGTCTCGAATATCGCAAAAACATGCATTTTGCTGGTTACCGATAACCACCTAAACTGTAATTTTTCGAAGAATCGCCAGTCACTGTTATCTTTTGCAAAAGGCAGAAACGAGACTCGCATTTTTGTGTGCTCGTTGATATGCTGTATCAACGATAATTCCTGACAATATATAAACATAAAGTAAGGAGCCTTCTTTTTAATGCTCACTCAGATCTTCATTTGTAAGCAGAAATAGCCATAAGAATTCTGATTGCATTGTTTTACGCATAAATATATAGCGATGATAAATTAATGAATTAATGAATTAATGAATTAATGAATTAATGAATTAATGAATTAATGAATTAATGAATTAATGAATTAATGAATTAATGAATTAATGAATTAATGAATTAATGAATTAATGAATTAATGAATTAATGAATTAATGAATTAATGAATTAATGAATTAATGAATTAATGAATTAATGAATTAATGAATTAATGAATTAATGAATTAATGAATTAATGAATTAATGAATTAATGAATTAATGAATTAATAAATTAATAAATTAATAAATCTGAAAAAATTCTCCGAAGTACTAACATGTTTTTAGATTCTGGCTAACAATATATTGGTTTTAAATAATCATAATTGTATTAAATGTTTTTAAAAAATCTAATAAAAATTCAGGTTGCTTCTCAGAGTTGGACCATGAGGGTTTGACCCAGGTCGAGTCGATATGGAATGCCCCATATATAGATCGTAAAACTAAGAATTTGAACTTATATCCTTTTCAGATATGAAATATGTAAGTTCAAATACATTTTATGAATTTTTATGCTAATTGTCAGCATTTGAAATTGGTAAAATGCTTAAAGTGCCTGCAAACTGGTACATCTTCCCTATTATTTTGAATATACACGTGAAAAAAAATGATTAATGGTTTCCATTATTCTTAATCTGCAATAGGAATCTATTTTCCCGTTTTTAAAAATGCGATAACTTAATTACTTATTGCAATTCAGTACCCGTTATTATTATTGGTTGACGACAATCTGAAAGAGATTCAAGAAATTTTGTTCTGAAACAATGGAGTTTCAAAACTAAATACGCGCTTTCGCCTTAATTACTAAGAGTGTGCAAGACATTTTTAAAGGTCTGTCGTAGTATGGCTTCCGCCGAGTTCACATGCCTAAGCTTGAGTGCCAGCTGCGTTATATATCAGTAGGACGCATTGTTCTGCGGTCAAGGGCATCGATATATACTATTGGATACAGCTCAGGTCGTCGTCACGAAAACTCATTCAATTCAGTCAGTCTTTTTGTTTTTTTTTTTTAAGGAGGCTTCAGCGATACAGTCACGTTAAATTCGAGTACCAAGATTTTTAAAATTGTTTGTACACACTTTAAAAAGGTAACTGGTATTAAAGCAGGTGAAACCGAATTGATGAATTTCTACTTAAAGATTGAAAAATGTATGATAATTTACCGAAAAATAACTCAGTTTACACCAAAAATCCATGAGACATATTTTTACGCCGCTTTTTAGGGAAGAAAATTTAACGAATATATTTAAATTTTATAGTAAGAACAGGATACTATTTGTTATTTGAAAAATTATTTAATTATTTTTGTCGATCAACCATTTTTCAGTGGGTTTTTTTTTTACAGAACGTTACTTTTTTATTATCAATATTTTGTTTTTAATTTCATTGGTAAAATATAATTGACATTTCCAAAGTTGCACGAATAATGCTCACTGTACTGTAATTATCACCATTATTCCAGTAACGTTACATATTCTTCAGTTGTCAACTCAAAAATTTTAATATGCACATCCGAAAATAACAATGCTGGTGTTTGCGTTCCGGGGCCCATTATTCTGATAATTCCCACAAAATATTGGAGATTCCTAGAATAATTGATATTCATTTATTTCCGTGTATCTACTAACCTGACCTTCGCAATATTGCGCACTGAAGTTATCCGCTGATAACCCGATGTTATGACTAAGTTCAATATCCAGTCTTTAATTTTCCTCAAGGAAGATTTTAAGTGTTTTGTACTTCCCCAAGGAAATTTTAATTTTTTTTGGTATTTCTTCAAGACGTTTTTTATTTGATTATTTGTATTCCGAAAAATATTTTCTATATCATTTGCACTCGTGGAGGTTTAGTCTCGCCTTTAAGGGCCCTAAGGATGATGTGCATACGTATAGTAACTGTAGACTTCTTAGACGCAGTCAGTGCGTCTCGTCTTTTGCCTGAAAGATCAATTGTGGCCAAGAACAACGTGTTACAGTTTTTCTTACCGACCGAGCACTGGCATCTTCATCATCTTAAGAATGGCTTTTATAAATTGAGTTTAAATTTGGCAGACAGAAATTTTATGTTCCTTTGTAATAATCATCAAATTTATATAATAATTCTTTGTGATAATAAATATTGCAGAAAATATTGAAGCAACAAAATTTTGTGATTATTTATAATTTCTTAAAAACTAATATTTTGTTAGAACATATTTTGGTCCGTTGCTTCTAACTACTTATGGATATGAATAAATGTAAATTTTTTTGTAATTCTAATCGATGCTCGTTTTAGAGTTAGATTTATGTTTATGGTAAAACTCTCGCTAGTTTCTACTAATAACCGAGAAACGCCTATGCCTCTGTGTAGTAAATCCCGGCACAGGGTGAAGCTACGTAGAACCGTTCTTTTTTTGCCATCGTGAGAGTCCCGGAGCATTCACTTTCAGTCGATAGCTGCACACCTCTCACTACCGGAATGCCAGGTGTCTACTTGGCAAGGTTGATCGGCTATTCACTTTCGACTCTCGGCCAGGACAGAGGATGTGGATCTCCGCGAATAAGTTCAATATTGCCTCGAAAATAAGCTGTTCTTAAAATAATCGGAAAATTAATGTACACACGGTGAAATTAATGAACAGTGTAACAAACGAGTGAGATTATTTGTTTCGCGTGAGAATTTAACATTCTAAACTTAATCTTCAAGCGATAAAAAAAAATCAATACAATTTTTTAAGCTTGGATGATAATTAAATCGTACTAATTGTCAGACAATTAAAACGCTCTATTATGTTGACTTGTTACGTTTCGGCGATACAGTACGACTGGATTAAAAATCCAAGATACTGTCGAAAAATTGTCAGTGAAAAAACGGATCTCAAATCCATTCCGATAAGGTGAAAGTTATTGCCTATAATTAAAGTACAAGCGTTACCCAATTTTTTTTCAATCACACTTTTTAGTATGTTAAATTATTTGTAAAACAATTCGTTAATAATGGTTCTTTTCTTGTTTCAGTAATAATGTCAATGTTGAAGGTGCAACCCACAAACAGGTCGTGGATCTCATTAAATCTGGTGGGGATGTCTTGACATTGACAGTGATCTCAGTGACCCCACAGGAGGCAGAGAGACTAGAGCCATGTGAAGATTTAAGGTAGCATTGTGAAAAATATTTTGTATTTACTTTCAAGTTCATATTATCATAGGGGAGAATGCTGAACACCAATTTTATAATCAATCTAAAGGTAATATCAAAAATAGAAAAGAAATCCAAAACTATGGAGTAAGCCTTGTTTGATCATTCTACCTGCAGTAGAAAAATATTTGGAACAAGATATTGACTTAGGCCATTTTTCTTCTAAGACACCATCTGTCTCCTCAATACTATTATTTTCCTTGGTCTCACGTAGAATAAAGACTAGTAATATATGCGCACTGCAGTATTCAGGACACGTCAAGTGACCTTTAAGATATTGATATAAATTTCATCATAATTTCCATCTCTGGCCCCAATGATCGTAGATTCAAAAGACTCGCGAATTTTTCAATATGAATTATCGCTGATTTGTCGTTATGTATATAATAATCAATTAATAAATAATTAATCAATGAATTATTTGATTTGATTCAGTTACTCGTCGGTGGACTACAGTGAAAAGCGCTCTTTGCCAATCAGCGTGCCTGATTATCATGTTCGTGAGAGGAAGCACGAACGATACGTTGTTTTTAATGTCTATATGGCAGGACGCCACTTGTGTTCGAGGCGATATCGAGAATTCGCCGCGCTCCATATGGCCTTGAAGAAGGAATTTATCGGCTTTAATTTTCCTAAACTACCTGGAAAGTGGCCTTTCCAGTAAGAAATTTTCAATTATCTAATCGTCCTCGTCAATGCACCTTAAACTCAGCGTAGCATATTTGAAACATTTTCTAATAAAAAAGAAATTCAAAAAGCCATTAATTTGAGCCGATGTGTAAACTTTTGTAAGAATGTAAATATGATTTGTGAATGTTTTGGTACGTTTTAAACCCATTGGTATTGAAAATTGAAAAGATAAACATTGCTATCATAGAACTTTCTCTATCAGAAAGCAAAAGAGAATTTTACAACTATTCTGATTCAGAAAATGGTCCAGAAATAGTGAAAATCTCTTTGTCAACGAAAAAGTTACTTGACAGTTAAAGTGCTAAATTGGGAATGCTATTGCAATGAATCTCACAATCAAAGGAATAAAAAGAAATGCTTTCCCCACCTCTCCATTTTTCCTTTACCACGAAATACAATAATAATGAATGAATGACTGACAGGTTGAGTGAGCAACAGTTGGACGCGAGGCGGCGAGGCTTGGAACAGTATCTGGAAAAGGTTTGCGCCGTTCGCGTGATAGCGGAGAGTGACGCTATGCAGGAATTCCTGACAGATAGGCTGGAAGAGGATGGAGATCAAGGACCAGCAGTTGATCTTAAAGTTCTTCTACCAGATCGTGAAGTTGTCACTGTAACAGTACCAAAAGCTGCTTTAGCGAAAGATGTATACGACGCTGTGTGTTACAGAGTAGGCTTGGATGCCGAAACGGCCAAATACTTTTATCTATTCGAAATCGTCGAATACAATTTTGGTAAATAACTGTGCAATTCATTTTACATTCATTAAATTATTGTCAAATATTTTTATCTTTATTTTTGCGTGTAAATTCCGAAAATAAATCTTTCCTAGGAAGCCACTTTATATTAAAAAAGGAAATGCTTGTAAAATGGACTTTTGAGCTTGTAACTAACGTAAATTGTCCGAACAAAAAAATCAGTCAATTGTCGTTTGAAAAAATTCGTATTTCATTTAAGGGGAAAAACATTATTTTACTGTTGATTTATATTGCGTTAAAATCGGAGATGTAATCATGTTGATTTTTCTTTACAGAAAGGAAATTACAGCCTAACGAGCACCCGCATACATTGTACATTCAAAACTATTCAACCGCGAGTGCTACTTGCTTGGCCATTCGAAGGTGGCTGTTCAATGTATCGAAGCCCTTGAGTGAGCAAGCGCTGACATGGATATTCTGGCAAACAATCGACGAGGTTAATCGAGGCCATATTACCGCGGGAGAAAGATTGTATCAGTTAAAAGCACTTCAGGATGCATCGAGAAAGCATGAGGTAGGGCTGTACGGGAAATCTTGGGAGACTTTCCATCTAAATTCGTCTTAGGTATTCTATTAATAATCTTTCATATATAACTAATCTCCCATTATTACCCTCTCAATTGTTCGTTAACCTCTGACCGTATCTTGCTTATCGATCGATGCAGATTGAATAACGAGAACTTGAATATTATTCGTTAACCGGTCCTCTTATAATTATACTTTAACATACTCAGTATGTTGGATTATTTAAGAAAAATTTCGCCAGTCTTTATCTTAGGAGGTGTTAAAAAAAACGCTTCGTTTTTTTTTAAGATTGAAATTTTTTTTTTTTAATAAAAAAACCACTTTGCGGGGCGAATATTTTATTTTGCCTAAACCTGTTATTTTTTTTTTTTACAACAAAAGTTTTTTCTAATGACTTAAAAAATTATATTTATTTAAGGGTATCACATATATAGTAGCTAGAATATAATATCATCGTTTCCAGACTGTTGTAGAAATTTGTGTAATTTAAAATTCTGTGTGCTTGAAAAAATCGAAACATTTTTTTACCATCTTTATGATGACTAAGGGGTTAAAGATCAATCTGTATCTGCCTATATTTGTCAGACAAAAGATCCTCGATGATTCCACCTCACTGACATTCAAAGCTACCAATCGGCTTAACCTAATATTCAGATATATGTAACTTTTACTTTACGCAGATGTTACTTTCTTTTAGTATCTAAAATTGGCGAAGGAGCTGAGTGGCTACGGCGACATAGTTTTTCCACATTGTGCTTGTGACTCTCGGAAAGAAGGTCATGTGATCGCTGCGATTGGAACAGCAGCTTTTAAACTCCATGCAGCTAAAGAAGACGGCACCCTGGAGTCGCAGGTTGTCGAATTCCCGTGGAGAACAATAACACGGTGGGAGGTCGATGAGGAAGGAATGGCCTTTTGTTTTCAATACACGCGACAAGATAATCGTCCACCGCGTTGGCTCAAAGTTTTTACACCCTATGTAAGTATATATTTTATCTCAGGAATTAAACAAACGAAATATAACTATTAAAGAAAATGAAAAAAAAATTATAACTCTTAGTTGATAAAAAGTGGTTGCTAATTTTCGCATTTTACTTTCTAAAGGTGCTTAATAAATTGTTAAATATCATTTGAGAATTATCTGGACTTTCAGGATGTGAACAAACGCGGTTGTATTTGCACAATTTATTAATAAATGAAGTTGTCCTAGTAAAGCTTAAATATTAAATTAGTAGACCCAGAAAACCACCAGAAATTGTAGAAACACTTTTATAAGTGTATTACTGATTTGACGAGTGTGAAGATCACGAACTTTCTCAATAATTTAATAAAATTCATTTCAATTCATTTATTTGTTATCACACGACTTATCGGTACATAATCTTCGAAAGAGTTGCAAAATGTTTGGATGATTTTTGTTTTTTTTTCACTACAGTATACGTTCCTGTCCGACTGCTTCGATCGAATAGCCCAAGAAGCAAAGTGGGACGACCCGGGAGAATGACCGAACGCTAAGCGATAAAAAAGAAAGAAAATACTTGCAATTTGTAAAATAAACGGTGAAGAAACAGCAGAGGCCCATCGTCGTAAATTCATTGCAGCGTTTTGTCTTCGATGATTGGTTTCATTATTTTATGTTTCCGCAAACCAGCTCATCCGAGCTCATTCATTGCTGTAATTTACGTGCTTCACGACATACAAACGGCTTGTGTCACGTTCAAGAAAATCGTAATGGTTTATTGCTGCTGCCCATAATTCCATACATATTCAACAGATAATAAGATATAGTTTTATTTTCTAAGTAGAAGAGCGAATTAATGGCGGTAGTATACGACCGAAGCGTCCCTGTAGCGCGTTGACGAAAAAAAAGAACAAAGTGTTATGTTAAAAAAAGAAAAAAAGAATATGAATTCTCAGTAGAAAATTATGAAATTGAATGTTATATCTAGGTAATCTATCGGTTCAACGATTGAAGCTCTCATTATTAATATACTTTATTTTGCCTGGTGCAAAAAGGAAGAAAAACAATGTGCAACAACAAAAAAATTCCAACATACTACTGGAAGGTGATTGAAAACTAAAGCATTCAATTGACCGCCTAGTGACGATCCGTCGTTCGGCCTATGAGTCGCTAGTAGTGAACTATATATATTTAAAACAAATATATATATACATATTATATGAAAAAAAAACACGCAAGTTAGGCGTAATACATTTCCAGCATCGAAACCTCTGGCGATTAGTCGGAAGTTTAAAATGTTCCTCCTCGTTAGACTAGTTAGTTGACGAAATTCCTCAACAGTCTATTAACTATTTTAGTTTAAAAAATTGAGTGATCGAATTCGCTGAAAATTTGAGAATAATAAGCCACCGTGTTTGTTGCTCAAATTGTCAGCGTTTTTGTTATTCAAACATTCACAACTGAAAACAATTATCGTACAGGGACGGTTACTAGGGAATTTTCAAATTCAACCCAAATTCTAATCGTGAAAAAAAAAAGAAAAACATCTGGAAAGCTGGCTTTTCGGCGATATCGTCAAAAACCTTGAATTGTTTATTGAGGTCCGTTGCGCAAATCGCTGATAAACGATCAGGAGGGAATAAAATTTAACTTTTAAATATATTCTACAGTAGACGAAACAACATTCATTTACTCGTAATTGATCGCTAAAAATAAGTTACATTTCCAACCGTTTAAACGTTAACTAAGGATTAGGTCCCGAAACTACATTCTGCCCGCACAGATTGCAATATTATGGGAAAAAACAAATACCATTTGACTGATGTAAACATTTAACGCTGACGCTGACTGTTGTACTGTTCTAAAAGGGGCCGAAAATGAAAAGCGAAATCCGAATGTATAACTGTGAATTCGTATAGTAGTTACACGAGGCAAATAACACCACTAAAAGTTTCACTGTATTCATAATAAATATCAAATACTCAATATTATTGTTAGCAAGAGGATTGTCGCACGTTCAACATGACAATAGGATACAGAAATTGCGTAAAGTTTACCGAAACTATGAATTTTCGATTGAAACGGGAGCTAAATGGCGTTTTGAAACAGAGGAGGGAAAAGCATTGTTCTTTATATAAAAACAAAAAAAAAACATTAGTGAATGGATGTACAGCCTCTTTCCTGTTATTCTGCTTCCCGTAGCAATGCCTCAACATTCGAATCAATATCGCTTCGAATATTCTGGCAAATTTAGTTGAGAACAAAAGAAAAATTAAACAAAAATGTATGTATGTACATATGTATGTGTTTATACACAAAAACATCCACACAGATCCACAATGCATACAAATTCACACAAACACACAGACTCTTAGACAAATATATATAGAATATACATTATATATATATACATAGAATTATCGTTAATGTTTTTAAACTTTATTGAAAACGATATATAAAGAGTGGTTGCTAGAGCGATAACATCGTAGATTTCGTGGAGGCGAAGAAAAGAATATATATCACGTATAAAGAAAATAAAAATTAACTCACGATGTGTCACGATAGTAATAACAGTGGCAAGGAGTTGAAATTAAAAAAAAAAGTATATGTTTGGCGAGATGCAAGTATTAAATTGGCGTACTTTTCACGATGTTGAGTTACTTTGTTTTCCGATAATTAATCGTAAATCATAGTTTTAATGCTTCGGGAATAAGTGAACTGAGTTTGGCTTCGTTACGCGGGATTTTCCGATATGCGACCTTTCGGTTTTTTCGTCAGAGCTGTTACACAGATTAGTATTTATATCACTCGTCCTTATTATATTTTAAACATTGTTATTTCGAAAGTAATATTGTATTATTGTATTAATCGCCGTCCTTAATTCTGGACGGGCTCGAAATCTATGTAACAGACGTGTACAACAACTGCTGTATTATTATCTTTGTGTCGTTAATAATGTTCCGTTTGTTTTGTTATTATATTCACCGAAAAAATGTTTATCGTCTTTGAGAGTTTTCTTCTTTGTATTTGGATGCAAGAGGCTTTGAAATTTAGAACCATCGGTCATCGAATAAATTATTTATCGATGATTTGTGGCTGGTGCTACTCCTTGAAGGAGGATGTGGAAAAAAAAAATGAATTCCTGTTTCTAAATTTAAAAATAATGTTATTAAATTATAATCGTTAGTAATACGACGATACAAAGTGTGCAAATTGATGTATTTATTGGGGAAAAAACCGAAGGTCCAATTTATTTTGCGATTAAATAAAAAGTGTAGTTTTAACTTGTGAAGTTTATTATTTTTTCTCTGATGTATTGTATAATCGTTTGACAAGCTTTGATAATCAATCAATTCGAGTTATAGAATCATTTTGATCTGTGCTAGTTATTCCGACTTAGTATCCTCTTACATTTATCAAGTAGCTCTCGGGATATTCCGATTATATCGAGGCAACTAGTTCCTCAAGTGATTATCGATAAAGCAAGAGATCTGTTTTAAAATAACGCCAATTTAGTTTTTAGTAAATGAAAGGAAAAAAAAAAAACGTAATTTAATTATTGTTAATGTAAAAATCATATCATTGCGGTTAGCCGTTGTTAAGTTAATTTCATTGCCTATAGCCATAATGTGTAACAACAACGAGTCATCGACCTATTATATTTTCGAAACTCCTGCTGAACGTTATTCATTTCAGGATCAGGCTATAATTTGACACTTTTCGTTTTTGTGAAACGCGATAACGAAAGGAAACAAGGAGAAATAAAATTGAAATGAGAGAGTGAGATCTGCATATTTTAATTGTAACCATTTATTTATTCGCATTTATTCCCCTCTATTTGTTTTTATATACTGCGAACTGTGCACTTTCAATTTCTTAATTCATGATCCAGTTATAAAAGAAAAAAAAATGTTACCATGTTGAGAGTCTTAGATTTTAAAGAGGAAATTTTTTAATTTGCAAAATATCTAAATCAATATTTTCGATGAAAAAAACTGAAAAAAATTATTGACTCAATATGTGTACGTTGGACATAATGAAACTTGCAGAAAATTTGCTACTACATGTTTGAATATTTACGAAAGGTAAGTATTTTGTACAAAAACATGTATATAAGGCAATTGAAAAAGGGTTTGATATATTTAAAATAAGTTATTTACAGTGTCAATAACATTTCTTAATTATTTCAGGTTCTTTAATGAGTTACTTCACCTACAATTGAACATCGGTTTTTATTTATTTAGTTTTATTCTAATCACGGTATAATGAAAACAATTTCGACAGCAGAAGTGTAGTAAAATCTAAAAATGGGAATAAAAAATAAGTAACAAACTTCTAATAAAAAAAAAATGGAAGACTACT
Organism: Perithous albicinctus; assembly: GCA_964016905.1. Lineage (NCBI taxonomy): Eukaryota > Metazoa > Arthropoda > Insecta > Hymenoptera > Ichneumonidae > Perithous > Perithous albicinctus. The sequence goes on from OZ024688.1 coordinate 8,330,602, forward strand.
TTTTTGTTTTGTAGTTTATAAGCATTATATCGAAAATGTTGTCTAATTTGGAGCAAAATAAAGTTGGACTCTCGATGAAAAAATATTTTTTTTTGTTTTTCTTTAAAAAGTGCATGAAACTGATTAAGGGCGACGATAAACAAAAATTCTAATAAATATTTAGAAACCTACATCTTCTGCTGCAAATCTTTTTTCATGGAATGTTTGGCTTTTTGAGCTCATAAAAATGCGATATTTAATTCTGGGTGAAATATGAGATTAAAAAATCGGAAATAATTTTTAAGTGTTGACGCTCTAAACAAAATCAATTTCTAATGTATTTCTAATGTTTTACATGAAAAAAATTAGGTAAAGAAAAACATTGCAAATAAAAGTAAAGGCATACATTTTTTCATGCAGTTTATTGTTAAAAATTAATATTAATTCTATACCAGTATTGCCACACAAAAAAAAGTATCTTACATAAATATTATTTTATTTATGAAAAAAAAAACATTTTTCATGATATTGAATATTGTATAAATACAGGAAATAAAATAAATCGCAGATAAATAAAAATATGTAATTTATCCCGTATTTTACGGCGTAAAAACGTGTTTAACTGTCCCATTTGCGTTCACCTATCATCTCCCGCAAGTATCAGGAGTCCAAAAATTCGAACTCACAAAATCTGATATTTTTTTTTCTTCGATTCCAGATATGATTATTTGAGTATATATATTTCGTCGACATGAATATATGTAAAAATAGCGATAATAACGGTATAGGTCAATCGAAAAAACAGACTGATAATAAATTATTACGGTTGATCCGGGGAACACATGGCGATATATTAGAGCTATTTCGTTGAACTGAGCAGAATCTCGTCTCGATGTAACTGTCCAGCGCAACTTGGGAGTCACCAGCTAACAGGGCAGCATAAAATAAAATATTCTACTTATCGGATACCTAAGTCTCTGTAAAAAAAAAGTGCACACGCGGGTAACTCGACGGAGCGAGAAAATTAGCGTCCTATGTTGACCACAGTTGATCATAAGCACAGAAATATATATTTTTTTTTACCTTTTTTTTTCGGTTCCTTTTTTATTACTTTTTCTAGAGAAATTTTTTAAATACAAAAATTGCAATAAATTACAAACAAAAAATGAAAAATCAAATGTTTTTGCGCCATATTCCAAAATCTGAAAAATCTGTGAAAATTTCAACTAAATCGGAAAAGCCGTTTTGGAGGGAAGAAAAGTGGCAACTTTATTTAATTGAAAAATAGCATAAAATGAAATCGGAGAATTTTGCAAAAAATGTTGTTGGAAAGTACGCTGAAAATCCAAAATTTGACGTGGTTATGATTTTTTTGTGCGAGCCGTAGTATTGGCGTTAAAAAATAAACAATGATTATTTTCAGCGGTTTTCAATGGCTGGAATATGCAATAAAAAAATCTGAAAAAAAATACTACGTTTTTTAAATCCTATGAAAAATTTGGGTGGCCGACTTAACGTGTTTTGCTTAACACAAAACAATAACGCGTTCATATTAAACCGTACAACTTCATTGCATTTATTTATTTTCCTTAAAATTATATCACTGTACTGTCGTGCAACATATTTTTCTTTCATATTTTAACTATTGATATAATTATTGATAAATAATAATCAGTAATAATGATAAATTATTATTGATAACTGTATAATAAATACCAGTTATAAACATAAAAGTAACAAATATACAATTTTTCTTGCTAATTGTATTGAAAAATATTAATTTCTTGTATCCTCAGAATCATCGGACGCTGTTTTTTTAATTGGATTCTCTTGTTCCATTTGAGAATCAGTCGTCGTATCCTGGATTTTCACAGGTCTTCTTCTTCTTACCGTACGTACTACAGTTCTTGAATTCTCGACATTGGGCCTTATTCGTCGAATTGGAACTCTTCTTACCATAGATACTGGTCGTTTTTTTATAATAACGTCGTTATCATTCCCAGTTTCATTAACAGGAACTTTTCTGGATGCAATTCTAGACGTCGATTCATCATAAATTGCTTTCCCATCATTCGAGTCTTCCTTTGATCCATTATTAGTATCATCATTTGTAAGTGGTGCCATTGTTGTTGTTGTTACATTGACAAAATTTTGTTTTGCAGAATAAGTTGGTCTAAGTCGAGTGCCGAATCTAATTGGCCTTTTACCAAATGGTCGTTTCATTTCCTCGACAGGTTTGCTGTTTATCATTTCCTTATTAGTTTCCATAATTTTCTTATTACCTTCTACCATTTCCTCATTATTTTCAATAATTTTCTTGTCATTTTCTATCATTTCATTGTTATTATTACTGCTTACAGATGAGTCAAGTTGATTTTTTTCTTCAACACGTTCATTAGATTTATTTCTTTGCTGATGCACTTTAGGTTGAAATTCTTCCAGCGACGATGATGCGGATATTGTCTTTCTTACATTGTCCAAAATAATTTCGCTCACTGATGCTGTTTCTGTTGTAGGATTATCCTGATGTGCTTTTGACATTACCATTGTCTTCTGCTCCCGAGGATCAACGTATTCCGGATACACGTATGGCAGAGGAAGGACAATTCCCGGTGGAATTCGAGGACGTAATGCTCTGTTGAGTTTCTTGGCATTCTGATCACTTGCTGTTTCCACAAGCAGCGATCGATCCCACATAACGAAGGCTCCGACCATCAAACCGATGAAATGAATTGTCCTAAAAAGTTACATTTATGTTATGTTACAATGTTCAGCTGATAACAGTTGGCAGATTAAACATTTAGCCCAAGGTAGATGTACCAGTTTTGAACCGTTTGTGTTTTAATAAACCATCACTTAAGAATAATGTTTTAGAAGGAAATGGTGTTTTCGTTCAAGTCCCAATATTGAGAGGACATTCTGAATATATAAGACAAAAACCACTGTGACCAGATTTTTCTTTATAAATTATTGTTTTTTTTTTTCAGATGAAACAGACAGAAAGGAGTGAAGGCATTTATTGGAATCTAGGACACTTAAAACATCTATTTATCCTAAAATCTGGCAGGCTATTTTTTTTTTTGCAATGCATTCTCTTTTTGTACATATTGTGTATGTGATGAAAAAGTAAAAAATAATTAAGTGAGAAACGACAAAAAGAATGTCTGCACTCAGTAATTTAGAAATTCATTAAGAGCAGCTTGTTAGGTCTAAATCAGTGATATTCATTTGACATTAAATCAATTGCCTGTTTGATGCTGATATTATAATATTTAAGGTACTGAGATTAAAAAATTGCTTGCACACGTTTTAAAGAAGAAATTAGTGTGAATTCTATCTGGCTTGAAGAGGTCCCACTTGATGTACGAAAAATGTATAACAAAAATTAAAAAAATAAAATAACACTGTTTCCGCTAATTTGAGACATATTTTCACGCAGATATTGTGAAGTCAAATTAGTAGTTTTCGTTCGATTTTTAGGAGAGAATGGACATTTCGTTTCTTTAAACATGGTTCTCAAAACCATCGAGTAATCTTTTTTATTTTTTACATTCTGCACCATCGAAAGACAATCAATATAAAATCCAAAAATATTCTTTAAAAAATTCTTTACTTTTCATAAAATATTAGTTGATGAAATACCATAGATTTAAAAAATAATAAAAAAAACATTCTTAACAAAATCGCGACTTAACCAATTTTAGGAAGAAAAAGAAAAGTTACAGACATGTCGGAAAATCACATCGCTCAACTGATTCATTTTCAGGGTAAGAAAAAATTCAAAGTGATCACGAGTGGCAACAGAAGGATTGAATTGTCATTTCTCACAGATACTTTAATGTTTCAAATTGTCAGGATATAAAATTGTATTCTATTACAAGTGAGGTAAAGAAGCGAATGTTTTAATACTTATTTCTCTAACTGCAAACTTTTAGATTTTCTCATGGCTGAAAGGCGGCAACAACTGGTGCATCTACTGGTATTTAAAAGATAAAAATTTTAATATAAGTGTGGATATTCACCTGAAACCCATAACTTCGGCACGATCTTTATTGGGCACGGAAGATAGTGCAGCAGGTACAATAGCACTGCCAAACAATACTGGTGAAATAATTTTGACATTTTTCTTTATATACCGTCAACTACTCTATTGTAATAAGGGCCTTGTGCCCCACTTGGTGTTAGGTGTACATTTGTCACCTGATATATGTATATAATATATCGAAACATATAGATAAGAGCAGAGAAAGTTCTGGTTTTCTCAATTTGAGGGAAAGCCGCATAGCGTTGATTGACATTGTTATTGGAGAAAGTGATTTCCAAACTTTCTTAGCATACAAGACGTACACTAATTTCAATAACACGATTTTCATGGACTGAAATAAAATATCGATTAAAATTTTGTTACAGAGCTTGTCAGGGATTTTAAAACAAATGTACAATATTAAAGGTTTATCGAGTCGCTTAAATTATTTTTGAAATTTTGACGACAATTTAAACACTTTTTCTGTCGATTCTAGGGATTTTTTTTAAAACAAAAGAGACAATGTTTTATTTTGTAAAATTAATAGAAGAGAAAATTTAGTACGAAAAATTCAGTTTAATTTTTATTGATAAAAGTAGTTGAGGGTGAAACTTTGTAAAAACAATAATAAATATTTTTTATTTAGGGGTGTGGGAATAGCACTATTCGATGGATTCGAATATTCGATGAATTCGAATTCATATTTCGAATATTCGATGAATTCGTATTCATATTTCGAATATACGATGAATTCGAATTCATATTTCGAATATTCGATGAATTCGAATTCATATTTCGAATATTCGATGAATTCGAATTCATATTTCGAATATTCGATGAATTCGAATTGATACTTCGAATATTCGAGGAATTCGAATTCATATTTCGAATATTCGATGAATTCGAATTCACATTTCGAATATTCGATGAATTCGAATTCATATTTCGAATATTCGATGAATTCGAATTCATATTTCGAATATTCGATGAATTCGAATTCATATTTCGAATATTCGATGAATTCGAATTCATATTTCGAATATTCGACAGCCTTCGAAACAGTCGAATGTCCTCAAAGTATTTAGGGTTTAAAAAAAATAAACCAGAGAAGAGAAGCTAAGGTAATTTTTAAACCAAAAACCCATAGGTTCTTTAGGTTCTTTTCTTTTATGTTAGGTTAAAAAATCTCTTTTAAAAAATCCGTCGTTACTTTGAGAACAGTCGTCAAAACAACCAAATGTCCCCAACGTATCTAGGGATTTAAAAAAAATAAACCATAGAAGAGAAGCTAAGGCAAGCTAGTCTAATCTAACCTAGAAGAAGCTAAAAGAACCTAAAAAATCTATAGGTTTTTAGGGTCTTTTAGGTTAGACTAGGTTATGTTAGCTTCTCTTCTCTGTTTTATTTTTCAAAAATCCCTAGATACTTTGAGGACAGTCCTGAAAACAGCCAAAGGTCCTCAAAACAACCATTTCATATATGAAAATATAAACAGTAAGTGTGTTCATAAACAATAAATAGTAAATTTTTTTTACATACCAGTACTTCATTTTTGAACATTTACTATTTCTACATATCGAGGCCATCGACGGAAGTCCTCCAGCCAGGTTTTTTTCAGTCGTTTGTTTTGCCTAACTTAGTACAGATATAAATAAACAAATACAATGTTACAACATTCAGACTATCGAATAATTTTTTTTAAGTCGTTTTCTTGCTTTTCCACTGCATTATTAATTATTTCCAATAGCTGCTATTTTCTGGAAATGTAAATAATTTGAGGATATACACATAATATGTGATAACCATATGTACACATAATTGAACACATCAGAAAAAATTTGTTTTCCATTTTTACATAAGCAAGGAACACAAGCCTTGACATTAGGGTTGTGCCTGTTCCTCGAAGCCAGCTTTTGTAACTTATAGTTTCTAAAAGGTCTATCACCCTTTCATCTCTCTGCTATCAGAAAAGCGCCGGCGCTTTCGGCGTTACTTCGAAACCGTATACAATATACACGGTATACATGTATACGTATATCCATTGGCTCTTTGGTGCAGGGTATCCGTCACTGCCAAGTGTAATATATTAATACGGTGTACGTCTAACCGCGTTCACGGCGTCGGGGCCGTCGACCTTCGGTAAGGACGCACTCATGTCCCCAGGCCGGGTCACACTCGAGTCTTGCGTTCGTAGGGGAACATGCACCGTCGTGGTTACATCGACACGTGGTGGACGACTATCAATCGATAAGAAAGCCGCGCGCATGGAACATGCTTCTACTATCCTGATTCCAAGTATTTGTTAAAAAGGCGGTACAATGCTACGAGTCTGACTCCACCCACTACCTGGATCAACCGTTTTCATTTAACCCTTTTCTTTTTTCACTTTTAGACTTTTCGTTTATATCCTGTTGTTCAAACGCTTAACAACGCCTAAGATCGCTGAACAAATTACAGTAATTTTAGCTGCTTCCGCTTCGCTGGAGGTCGTGCAAATAATGCGAGACACTCTTTCACACAGCCAATCACTGTCTGCTCAATAAATAACAGTGATGTTACGGTTATCAATATAATAACTTTGTCGTTGAAACTAAGCAACTTCGTTTTTTGAGTAATTGTGATGATATACTGCAAATTTATATTTTTAACACGTTTGTTTTTAAAACGGTACCGTTGAATATCGATACTTACAGTTTTGTAATTTTAATACAAAGCTTTTTTTTTACAAACGTTCATTCATACTTTTTGTTAATTTTATAAAAAAAGAAAAATGTTTTGTGGATTTTAGCTTATGAAAAAAGGCCAAAAGCAATTTGTTAAAAATTTGTATTTTCATAAAATTTTTAAATGACAAAATATTTTTTGTCATTTAAAAAAAAAATTAAATTGTTTCTGTAATTAAATTTTTGATTTATTTCCTTCTTCTTTGTAAAAAGATTTGGTAAATTTTACAATATTTTTTTTGTTGTTACGAGTAACGAAATTAATTCTTAATTCTTAATAACAAAATATTAATCACCGATGTGAAGTGATTACATTTTTGTAGAAACAGTCGAGTGAAATCTACGAATTTCATATTTTCATCATTTTTTTTTTCTTCAGATAACAGATGACAACATAGAACGACATTTTTCGGGTACGTTTTTGTTTCTCTCTTAACTCTCCATATGTGACGACGCGGGTGATCTCTCTAGCAAAGTACGTTTCTCCACGAGTTCAATCTACTTTTGACCGGACCACCCACAGTCCGCTTTGTACACATTAAAGACTAAGTAAAAACTAACTAAAACTCGTAAATATATTTATTTTTAAAAGTATTTTGGTAATTAAAATGCCTGACTTTCCCTAATTAATTAATTAATTTCTCCTGACATAATTCATATAATGTTAAGAAAAAGTTGCCTATTAAAAAAATTCATTACATTTTGTAAAAAAAAAAATCCTAAATGCTAGAAAATATAATAAAATGATTGTAATTTAAATAAATAGTTAGCTAAAAATATCAGTATTTATTGCTGATTTTCCTTTTTTATTTTATTTTTTTGCGGTTAGGAGTTTTTAAAAAAGTCAATTTATTTTTACTTTATAATGTATTTTAATGAATTCAATATGACTGGGTTTAGAATTTTTGAAAATTTGCTTTTTTCTTTGAAAGTAAAAAGGCTAAATTTCCATTCTGTTACTAATTTAACAACGTTAGTAAAAAAATTATTATCAGAATTACACAATGAGTTCTTATTCTGTTCAATTTCTTTTTCACTTTTTTTTTTACTGACTGTTGTGACATCTTTAAATTTTGCAGACTCTGAAGTGTGATTAAAATTTTCATAACTAATTAATATACAAAGATATTACATGTTTATAGCATTGGTTAAAGTTCAAAGAGATAACAATTGTCTGAACCCTATTTAAAAAAAAATTGTTTATCTAATCTTCGGTCACGTTTTCTTTTTCTCTGATATTTTCCGGTTTTCATAAGTAACAAATTCATTTGTTACTTGTCTGTTAATTTTTTTTTGTTGCCCTAACAAAATGATAACATTTTTCAAAATCAGAGACCTACGGTTTACGAGAATAATTTTATTAAATACAATTTTTTTTGTATAAAGTGAATTAGTAAAAGAACAGAAAAATATTGATGTATTTGTCAATTTTATTAATTTTATTTTAAATACATTTTCCACGCACTCTCAACTCGGAATATTTTTGATTTCAACAAATATACAATTTAATGAAAACAAGATAAATATTCTATAATATTCACAAAAACCCTAGTTAATTACAATTTATTTTTCTAAAAATTACAATAAATATATTTAAATCCTAAATTAACAATTTTTCTTTTATATCAATAATCATATTGTAAGATTAAATAATTTGTTTTCTAGATGACAATAAAAATATTGAAAAATAAATTTACAAACTTCTGTTCGTCGTGATATTAACAATTTCCTGTTCTACTTTTTTTCTAATATTCAAATTCTTTTTAAATTATGCTTATTTCCAGCCACAAAAGTTTTTTGTTAAAAGTACAAAAAATGTTAGTTTCCTTTCTACTGTGTTACCGACTTGTCAAGTTAATTAATTTTATTTTCAATGCATTTTCCAAGTACTTACAACGCGGAATATATTTTTATTTTGAAAAACGAATTAAATGGGAATATAATATTATTGTAATATTTACAATAAATATACTAAAAAATAAAATAACAACAATTATATTTTTAAATAAATCTACAAACTTGTCCCTCTGTTTGTCGTAAAATTAGCGATTTAATGCTTCACTTCCTTGTAACATTAAATAAAAAAAAACTATCGTTATTATTCGCCAAAAAAAAGTGTTTGTTCAAATCTACAAAAATGTTAGTTTCGCTTTTACTGTGTTACCGACTTGCGAGACTGCTGGAGCGCGATCGATCGATTACATAAACTGACCATTTCAACCGATATGAGATTTTAGCTTTCCTCCGTTCTGCTGTCCTGTCTATCTTAGCAGGTATTTTTCACTGGACGTGCCATTGCTCTGCTACCAGTCCAAGAACTACATACGGTCAAAGCCAAATGGCCTGATAACCGATACTATCCCTGACTATCACTAATGGTCATTCTACGATAGTCTACATTTTTACTTTTTTACTTTACCATATGGTGCGAGACCATTTGGCCTTTCCCACAGGTATGACAGACGTACGAGTTGTCCACGTCTCATTTTTTACTATTTAATGCTAAGAAAAAAATTCATGAGTCACCTCTTGATAAGGTTATATAATATATATACATATATATATTCCAGATTAGGGGAGAGTAAACTACAAGTGTCGGACTGGCAGAGGCCGAACGAAAGACTGAGGAGAATACCGCCCGGTCTTCGAATTGGCGAACTTGGTAGCAAGCAAGCATCACGAGCGAGAAAGTAATTCGCGAATTCTTACCACCAACGAGAATTCGTATCGGTACAGACACTTCACCACAAAGTCACTCGAAGCAAAGGAATTCGTTATCGTATACATATACTATTACACATATTCTTCGGTAATATGTAAGAGAAAGAATGATGCAATGTAGACCCAAATGTGGAACATAGCTTTCTCATTAAATTTCATTTTTCAGAAGTTTATTTATTAATTTTGGCTAAAGCTTAAGTTTTGTGAAAAATGAAAGTTAACGAGAGTGTATACATAATATTTTCGTTTAATTAGCATTTTTTTTTCATTTCTTTACATCTACATTTTTGGCTGTAACTCGTGCAACAAGACAAAAACGTAAGCGTGCTCACGCGCTTTTTTTGAAAAGTTAAAAATTCTATGAAAGCTGTGTATGTTTATATTTTTTGGATTGAGTCGCAGTAACTGAAGAGGAGTTAATTAGAAATGAAAAATGTATTTAAAAAAAAAAAATCGCTCTGGTTTTGCGAAAACCAGCCAATTTTAATTTTTTGAAAAACTCAAAATGACGTGAAATCCGAATCGCTTTACCGATCATCACCGAATTTAATTCCAAAGGTTACATCACTTTGTTCAATTTTAATACGAAGTTTAAGTTTAAGTTTTCGCTAGCTAGAACATTTTTCGAGCTACAGCGTTTACGGACTTTTTTCAAAATTTCAAAAATCTCGTAAAATGAAATGCGTGAAGCGATTTTTATAAAATTTATAACAAGTGAAGATTGACATTAAAATTTTCGAATTAAAATTGGCGTTAAAACCGCTTTTCTCGACGTTTTAGACCATTTGGTCTGATTTTAGATTCTCATCTCAGTGTCCTGAGATGAAAATCTAAAAAGATAAAAAATTCACGAAATTAAAGTTTCTTCTACGAGGAAGTAAAAAACAATAATATATTTATATCAATTAAAAAAATAAAACTCTGCGAAATTGACAAATTTTATGGTGATTTTAAGTAAAAAATCTAAAATTGTGCCAAATTCACAGCATTTTATGTGTCACTTTTAATTAAAAATATAAATATTTGTAAAATACAGAGTCATTGTATTACTTTTAAGTTTTAAAGTCCATAAAATTTTTCTGATTTTACACATAGATCTTTTTACAGCGTGCGTGAATGATCAAGATAAGAATAAATAAAAATGTACGTGCTCGTAGTTGAGTGATCTATAAGTGTCAATGACCTTTTGCTTCTTACGTTTCAAGTTCGGGAATACTCGGCGAAATTCGTTTCTCGCGGTCTGTTGGATCATACGCGCTTCTCGCGCGCAGTTTATCTTGGCTCTAGTGCGCAATGGTCTCGAAAGCGTCCCGAGTGTACCAGGAAAGTATAAAGATCCGCAATGAGACCCGCGCGTTTCATACTATTCGCTTATCTATCTACTGACTATAAGTTCCTGTGCATCGTCACTCAGAAACTCAGAATCTAAGTAATATCATTGCCTCTACGGGGTTTACAATAAAGTACTCAACCGAATTTTAACTATACAAGTATTATTTAATTGTCTGTTTAAAGGGTTTGAATTCACCTAAAAAAAAGGGCCTGTAAAAATACTATTATATTATTGCTTTAATAATATTTGTATTTAATGTTTATAAAATGTAATTAAATGTGTAATTTTCTAGGAAATATATAAAAAAAAAAAAAGATCAGTGGATCAGTTTTCTGATTAAAGCCATGAACGAATTTTAGCTTTCATGGTATGGTTTTGTTATGATTAATGAAATAAATATAAATGTGTCTAGTTTTTTTTTAAACGATGAAAAATATTTTTTATGCCTTTTTTTTTCGATGACTCGATAACGTAAATTAATCTCGTTCGAGTGAGGATCACTAAAACTGGAGTTAAAAATTAGGGAAGAAGAAAAAATTTGATTTTGTTACGAGAAAACTGGAGGTTTCGATGTTAAGAATTTTTTGTTTAAATACAATAATTCAGTTGAATTTACACTAATAGTTCATATCGCAGAAGGACGGGATAATTAACCAGCAGTAGGTACAGTGGAAACCGTCTTCGAGCAGAAAACTCTCGTCGTTTCGTTCGACTGCTACTATGTCGACTGTGCGATGCTGTATATATATATATATTTTAAGTAAATATATATATATGTTTGATATTTAAAAGGTAAATTAGCATTTCTTTTGCGAGAGTGACAAAAAATATATATGCAATCGATTATGTCACATATTTCTTGTTAACCAAACAGGAAATATTTCATGAAATGAAAATACATCTCAGTAAATTATTCTTTAATTTTTTATACAAATAGGAATTGAGAAAAAAATTGTTTTAGTTTTTATTGTGCACGAACGATTGTTGATAACGATTTTTCCGATCATGCAAAAAAATCACTACAACCAAATTTTTAAAAATATATTAAGAGCTACTGTCTTTTAACATTATTTACTATCAAAGAAATAAAACTTATAATTTTTATTATTCGGGTCTGGCGATTTTTTTGCATCATCAGAACAACGTTACGAATAATTAAGCATATGAGAATTTTTCTAACAATTTTTTTACCTATAAAAATAAATTAAACACTTAATTTTTCATTTGGATTAAACCCTCCTCTCGTTTTAACAGAAAAATCAACACAAACTTAAATCTTGAAAGCAAAAAAATTACAAGGTCCCAAAATTGTTGAAAAAAAAATGGAAGTCTTTAAATGCGTTTTTTTTTCAAGAACGAAGTTTTCTATTAATTGCGAATTTAATAGTGGAGGTCATTGAATTTTTATAGCGTAACGATTGTATATGAGGCATTCTGCATCAACTTGGCCAGATTTTTTTTTACCCTTCCGGATCTGTTCCATAATTGGCTATATAGTAATACTACTTTAAGATACTCTATGTACATTTTTTTCAGATTTTTTAATTCGCTCGTTTCCAAAAAATGTGTTCTTTTTTTTTAAACCTGTATATCTTGAAACATAGAAGCAAAAGAATTTAAAAACAAAAAGTTATGTTTTTCCATTAACTATCTAATACAATTATATTTTTATTTTTATTATTATTATTTATTTTTATTTGTATATCTAATTATATTATATTTTTGATGGCATCAAAAAGACTATTTCAGCAAAAAAAAAATGGAAAATGTTTTCTTTTTCATTGCGACACCTTTAAATTTTTTTTTTTTCGGCAAGAATATCGAGTTTGACAATACCAACTTTTTTTTATAAGCTCTTAATAAAATTAATAAATAATCTGTTGAAAAAAAGGAAAGAAATTACTCATTTTTTTTCGCTGACAATATTTTCGCCTTTTTCATGCCATAAAAAATAAAACATATATTGCATTAAATAGTTCATGGAAAAACATAACGTTCTGTTTTTACTTTTTTTCCCGACTGCAATCTTCCATGATATGCGGGTTTGAAAAAAAAAAGCCCATTTCCGAATCGAATGAATTTAAAAATCGGAAAAAAATCTCAAAGAGTACCCTTAAGTACTACTAGTACACGACTAATTATGGAGCAGATCCGAGAAGGTAAAAAAAGTGGGCGAGTTGGTGGTGAACGCCTCGTATAGACAAGGTAATTTATTTTATTATTTTCTATTATTTTCCAGTTTATGTATACAGTGATTTATGCACGCATGCTAATTCTGGCCTAACGAGCGAGACGCATGAATTATTATATAGAATAGGCAATATGTATATCTGTATTCTATGTACATATATATATACGTACATACGTATATATAGTATCATCAGACGGCGGCTCTAGTGGTGCTTAATTATAATTTTAATTGCTGGAGATCCGAGCACGTTGCAAGTTATAGTTTTTCGACACATCTAGTTGTTCATACACCTGCTGCTGCTGGCCATGCTTGTCAAACCGTGTAGGCTTCTCTGCTTGTAAATATATAAAGCTCATCTCTAAACCATATCACGCGAGGGTGCACGTTATGCACGTGGAGGTGCATACAAACTATTGCCATTTATAATATGTGTCACATAAGAATTATGTAGCATAGATGAGATATCGATAAGGAACGGAAAACTCTGGTAGAGACTGGAATAAAAAATTTCAATTCAATATTATTTACTCTAAATTTATCATCAATACATTATATACACTATTAACATTTGTTTGCAATTTTTTCTTCCATATTGCAGGTAAAGGATTTAAAAAAAAAAAATAAACTTGTATATTAAAAGTAATATGTAATTAGTGCAAAAAATACTTCGAAAATTTGGACGTTTCATATAGAATTTTGTAATTTTATCTGGCTTGTAGATTAAATTTAATATATCAGCTGACGAATAAAAATTTTCAGTTATTCAAATTTGCAACTATTTTTCAAATAAAAGTAAAACATTTTTTTTTTTTTTACGTTGAAACAAAATATTCGTAAATTTAAAATGAAACCTTTTTGATACTTTTTAAATCTGACAAGAAATCCATAAAACATATGACTGTAATAATTATATTTTTTTTTTACGATAAGTATTTGCATTAAGAAATTAATCTGCAATCGTGTTGGAAAAGGATTGAAATTGATGAAGCAGCCCATCGATACAACATTGATAAATTTATAGCACCACCTTTTTACAAGCATCGATAATCGTGTTTAAAATAGATGTACCATTGTGATGCCGTTGATAAAAACAAAAAATGAGTTTATCGAGTAGTCTGTCAAGTGATATTATCCTATGTAGCCATCGCGGCTTTACATGCAATTTCTCGAGAATCACTATCGGGATTAAAGGCAATCTCATATTCTAGAACAAAAATATTCCGACCAACATGAGCCAATAATTTTAAATGAAAATTATCCAGAAAGAATGAATTTTTAATCCAGATGTCTTACAAGAGAACAATGCAGAGCTTTTAAATTAAAATTCAATTTTCAATTTTCAATTTCAATTTATTGTGCGCTGATCATTTATATGTAGACTAATTGTGAACGTTGTATTAAATATGTTTTTGTACATTTGGATTGACTGGTTTTTGTTGCTCTGTAGCAAATATAGTTAATAATAATAAACTAAAATATAAAAGGCACTGATGGAAAATAACATATATTTTCGATCGATGGTACGCCAAGTATTCCAAAAAAATTTGTCACCTGTTCCATCATAATATACTATAACAATAGTGACACCTGAGCAACCCATACGTCAAAACTAACGAACCAGCAAATTACTCGACCAGCACTCATGACGCGTCGTTTATAATTTAAAAAAAGGTCTCTTTACGAGAAAAATTATAGTCCCAATGTATACACGCATGGTTTTTATTACGTACGTCAAAATGTAAATATATGTGTGTCTGTACTTTTTGTGTATATTATTTAATAATTAGAATTCAATGGACGTTAAAGAAACATGATTTTATTGAATTCTTCAAAAATTGAATGAAAAAGCAGACGTGTTATGCTTTTGACTTGTCTCGTGTGAAGTTATTAGTTTGTTGCCTGTTTCCTAGTACGTTTCACACAGTAAAAATAGAAATGAAAAATAAAAAAACAGAAAGATTTTATTCACAAATGTATACTGAAACATTGTGTTAATTCGAGACAAATTTTTCAGTCAGTTTTTCTTGTTTTTCATATAAACTACATAAATAATGTGCGGAAAATTGTGTATTTTTATTTTACAGAAAATTTGTCTTATTTTGATATTAAAAAATGTGTGACTTTCTGTTTTACATAATTGTTCTTTTACTTCTGATTTAACAGAATTATTTCCTGCCAATTTTACACAATTTTTCAAAAAATTCGATGCATTCGCACAATTTTTGTGTCAATTCCAATTCAACATATATACAAAGTTCTGACTCAAACAGTCGGCAGATAAAATGTTCAGAATTTTTCGCTGAGTAATCTTAGCCTAATTGTTCGTCGATACGTTTAGTTGTTCATTTATAAAACAAAAAAATACTAAACTCCGAATTTACTCGCATTTAAATTTTGTCATGTCAATTGCATTCTGGTACGTCAGTGAAAATCGGTAGATTATTAAAATAGCCTGATTCAGAAAAAATTCAATCCATAATAAAAATGATATAATAAAGATCGAAATTAAGATATTGTAAAACAAAACTCGACTGAAAAGTGGGCGACCTAAAATTATAATTAATTAATTTAAATAGCAAATTTTTTTTTTCTCATTACATGAAATCATTATAAATAGACGTACACGATTTACATTTATTTGACTATCTATTTCCGCTCATAAAAAAAATGCAAAGCGGTAATCTTATCGCTATAAAAAGACAGTCCCTTTTAAAATTATTTAATAAAATAACTGAAAAATTAAGAAACCATTTTTAAAAATTAGTAACGTAACAATAATTGATGACCATTAAGACTTCTTGCCACAATATTTAAAGTATGTTCCATCATTTTATTTATTTATATCTTTTTAAATGCC
Organism: Perithous albicinctus; assembly: GCA_964016905.1. Lineage (NCBI taxonomy): Eukaryota > Metazoa > Arthropoda > Insecta > Hymenoptera > Ichneumonidae > Perithous > Perithous albicinctus. The sequence continues at coordinate 8,346,430 of OZ024688.1, forward strand.
ATTTAAAAAACAATTTCCAAATAGGACCAAGTTTGACAACCGAGGAAATTTTATTTTTTCTCGACGTAAATTTATTATTCAAAGTCTGCAAGGGAGAATATGTAAATTTTGGGAAGGGAAAAGCGTGTTTTATTTTTTTTATCCATAAAAATAATCGCATTAAAAACTCCATACCCTTCATTATATTTGTAATCATGTAAAAAGGAATATTTTTTAAATGTAAATTTATTGTTTAACGTCTTAAGTGGGGAATATATTGATTTTGGAGAAAGAATCAATAAAAATAATTGGATAAAAAATCTCATGCTCTTGATTATTTGTAAATTTATTCAGTCCGGGTTTATACAGACTCGTACGAAGGAAATAAGCACTGCGACAGAGGTATTTAAAAATGGGTTGTCGCAATATGCCGTAGCAAATGTGCCAGAGGCTTTAAAAACTGTTAACTATGTGGCTTGATTCGTGACGACTGTGTCTAGGATGGATTCGAGATTCGCGAGACGGGGTAAAAGGAGTGAACGGGATGGAGGTTGGGCGTTTACGAGGCGCCGCGACGACGGCGCCTCATCGATCTGACTCGCCGAATACCGCAGCCACTTACAATATACACCGACTTGTGTCTCTCTGTTATGGGAAATTCGCGTATCCGCAAGGATTCACAGATATACAGGAGCAAATTCGCCCAAAACTCACCATTCAACGAACAAATAATTATTGACAAACATTATTTTTAGCGTTTAAAAAAGAAAAATCTTTACTTCTGCTGCGGATTCGCACATTTCGTCCTGCTCTATCGTTGCGCCGTGAAATATTGGGGCAAACCTGGTTCGCTACGGCTGCAGTATTTCAACGATGACGTCACGGCATTTACTTGTGACGTAACATATCAGAATTTTTTCTCGCCTAAGTTCTATCGCATTCTTAATTTTTTTAATTTTCGCTTGTTTTTAGGTTTTTTTTGTCTATATAAAGATTGCTTGGATTACCGAAAATAATAATGCTGTATTAATTGGAATCCACATTGCAAAAGAAAGAGGAATTTTATTTATTTACTTATTGTTCTCAGGAATATGAAATTTACAAAATTTGTAAATGAAATTAAAATTAATCTAACCAGCTTTGTAAATTTATGTTGTTTTGTCAAATTAATGGGGCAAAACACGTCAAGGCTACCCAAATTTTTTTCATGTCAACAAAACGTCCTCACATTTCTTCAGGATGTTGGTCTAGTTGAAGAAAAAACGTAGGAATTTTTTCAGATTTTTTTATTGCACATTCCAGCCATTGAAAATAGTTGAAAATAATCATTGTTTATTTTTTAACGGCAATACTACGGCTCGCAAAAAAAAATCATAACAACATCAAATTTTGGATTTTCAGCCCACTTTCCAACAACATTTTTTGTAAAATTCTCCGATTTCGTTTTATGCTATTTTTTAATTAAATAAAGTTGCCACTTTCTTCCCCTCCGAAACAGCATTTTCTAGTACATTTTTTCAGCAGTCAGTATTAAAGAGTGACGCAATCATTGAATTGGGTGAAAATCTCTGAAGTAGAAATTTGAGGATGTACAAATTATCTAAATACTTACACTCTGATAGGGGAACCTTTGGACATTATATATATGTGAAATAAATAAAAAACTAGATGAATAAAATGAAAAAAAAAAGATTCATCTATACGTTACATTTTTTATACTAAAAAAAGGAGATTCGCCTTCGTTATGTAATAAATAATAATTTAGAAAATTATGAAAGTGCGATTTGTGAGGATTTTTTTTTGCATTGGTAAAACAATCTTTGATTGCATTTTATTCAATTTCTTGTTTAAAAAAAGTATTTTCATACAATTATTACAATTACTCTCTAGGAATGACCAAAATTCAAATAAAATTGTAGGAAAAGTAATTTTTTGTTGGAATGACTGTAAAATAATTCTTGGAGACCAGCAGTAATAAGTTTATTTTTTGTTTATATAATATAACGTGGTTTTGATATATAAGATAACGTGGTTTTGGCCGTATAGAAAAATATCCAAAATCCGATTGTAACAAATTGTAGGAGTTTGATTTTTTTTTAATATAAAAAAAGTTATGTTGAATAATATGTGACTCCGAGAATTTTTTATATTCAGATATGGGCATTTTTCTACATGGTCACACCATTACAAATGATCAATATCTTAATCAATTCTTTTTTTCAGATAGAAAAAATTGCTTTTCTTCCTAAAATCAATGTACCCCTTAAGATTAATGACCTCAGATGACTGTCCTTTATTCAAGAAAATCTGATACAGTTTTATAGCTCCTGAAAATGACTCACTGTTATTCAAATCGAAAAGCATTCTAAACACATATTTATATTCTCACATTTCCCAACCGTTGCCAACTAAATAATAATAAAATATCGTAAATGTAATTAAGGGTGATCATCACTCTGACGGATCGAAAAGTAACTTATCTTTACTAACTTTTTATTTGCATTTAATTTATTATTTATTGATTGGGGAAAGCATAAGTTATTAAACATATTTTGAACTATGTTTACGCCAATTTTTATTGAAAAGTATTGAAAAATTCTAAATTTTGAAGATGCAACATGGTGATCAATAAAAAAAAATGTTTTATTTTTAAATGATTTTGTGATTAACTATAATTATGATATTTTACAAATTATTATTTTTAAATATCTCTTGAATGAAATTTTCTTAAAATTCATGTAAATGAAATGTATATCAAAGGACTTTAGAAAATAGATTAAGGGGGAAAAACAACTGTAGCGGGTCCTAAAACAGCTGATTATTACTCATTTTTTTCTTATTTTATTTATTATTTAAAAATTAAGGGAAGAATATTTTATTAAGCATACTTTCTACTACGTTTACAATTTTTTTTTTGAGAAATGAGATACGACTTGGTATTTCATAAAAAATCGTCTTTACATGGTGCTTTCAGTATCTCGGTGGTGGTGGTTTATATATGAAAAAAGAAACCAAATATTTGTTTAAATCTATATGTAGATATCGTTAAGCGTAGCCTTTTTTATTTTATAAATTACTATTTCTTAAGGTCCTTTGAATAAAATTTATTTGTTTAATTAAATTTAAAAAAAGAGTTGCTCGATATTTTACAAATTATTATTTTTTAAACATCTCTTGAGTGAAATTTTCTTTAAATTCATATATAATAATATAATAATAATTTATATATTAATATATAATATACAATAATTTCTTATTTTATTTATTATTTAAAGATTAGGGAAAGAATATTTTATTAAGCTTACTTTTTTTTTTTTAATTTGAGAAACAAGATACAATTTGGTAGCAAAGAAAAGATTGCCTCCGCATGGTGCATTCGGTATCTCAGTGGTGGTTTATATATAAAAAAAAAACCAAATATTTGGTATTTAGATTTTTTAGATTTAGACATCATTAAGCGTATCTTTTTCTATTTTACAAATAACTATTTCCTGGTCCTTTGAATAAAATTGATCTGTTTAATGAAATAAAAAAAAAAGTTTTGCTCCCCTAATAGCTAAATCCAAAATTGAATAAAAAGGTTGCCAAAAATTCAGATATTTTTCGCCTCACCACATTCGTACCTCCCCCAAAATCTGCCAACAAAAAAAAATCTTTCCTTTTATTACTTCAACAAAATTGAGATAAATCTCTTAAAAACATCGTACAAGAGCTTTCAGCTCGATAACTGTGAGAATTCCGGTGTAAACTTGTTTTTTCCGCGGCCTGACTTTTCCCATCCGCATTCCTCGACCCTTTTGCTACGTCGTGTATATCGCGCTATTCGCCGATAGATTTTCGGCAAGTCGGTGCCTATAAAAGGAAGAGAGAAATAAGGCATTTGCCGGGACTCACTGTCGCCAGGGAGAAAAATCGAGAAGCGGAAAAAGGCCATGCCGCGTCGTAGAAATCTTCGTCCCGCGATGCGTCAGTCCGAGCGAGGAGTCGCACGATGAGAAGTGCGTAGTTTCTGCGTGAGTCTGTTGCGTAGAATACCAGTCAGCAGGCGCAGAGAGGGTGGTTGCGGCGCTCGTTGGGTGCCTCTATTCTCCTATATTACGTGCCCTCGTACTTCCTACACTATATATATATAACACTTGACTATACTATACTGTAGTATGGGAAGATATTGATGTTTTTGCGACGGTTAGTAAATGCCGGTCAATACTAGCGCCGCGCACTGCAGTAGTGGGGGCTAACGGAAGTATACTCCACCATATACTGATCAAGACATCTATCCGGCTGAAAAGTCAACCTCCTACTACTTCTATTGACACTCTTTTCAGCTGTATATATATATATATATGTAAGGAATACATTTATATACGTATATATTTATATATATATGTATATGTAGTGTGTACAAGGCGCATTACTTTTCGTTGCCACTCGCTCATTGCTCCTCATTCCCGAAGGTGCTCTGCACCTCGGATTGCGGTAAAAGCACTTTGCCGAATCAAAGAAAAGCTTGCGCCTTGCCAAGTGTCATATCGTTGCGTAATTTCTTGAATTTTTTTAAAGCATCTTTAATATTAATCGCCAATCAGAGATGGTTCAGTGGGAGATGGGTAAAAGAAATATGTTTAGGTGTTCTGATGATTTGTTTTTTCTTAAAGAAAAAGACAAAAAATAGATTTCTTGATATGTTGACGTGCGATACGCAGCCGGGTTAACTCGTCATTCTGATTGGCCATCTGAATCTATCATGCGCGCAGAGCCTATGTGAATAATCTAACCTCGAAAAATAAATAACGTAATAGCATGAAATATGTTGGAGTGGTTAGATAATAGAAATAGTAAAATAATGATATAAGGGACAAAGTAGTGTGGCAATAAGTCGTATTTAAAACTGTGCTGGGATGAAAATTATTTATTGCTATGGTTGTGGGTTTTGGGATATTCGGTAGTACTGTTGAATTTACGAATATTCAGAGACTACTATCTCAGTTACTTAGAACAAAACGTCCTCACATTTATTTAGGATGTTGGTCTGGTTGAAGAAAAAACGTAGGAACTTTTTTTCAGATTTTTTATTGCACATTTCAGCTATTAAAAATTGTACTGGAAATAATCATTGTTTATTTTTTAACGCCAATACTACGGTTCACACAAGAAAAATCATTACAACATCAAATTTTGGATTTTCGACGTATTTTCCAACAACATTTTTTGTAAAATTCTCCGATTTTATTTTATGCTGTTTTTCGATGAAATAAAATTGCCACTTTTTTCCCTCCGAAACGGCATTTCCGATTTACCTAAAATTTACACGTTTTACGCTGAAAATCCAAAATTTGATGTTCTTATGATTTTTTTTTTGCGAGTCGTAGTATTGGCGTTAAAAAATAATCAATGATTATTTATCAGCGATTTTCAATGAAATATGCAATAAAAAAATCTGAAATAAAATCCTACGATTTTTCCTCAACTAGACCAACATCCCAAATAAATTTGAGGTCGTTTCGTTGACACGAAAAATTGTGGTGGTCGACTTGACGTGTTCTGCCCCATACGAAACTCGTGCGAGAAACTTTTTCTCAAACCGTGTGATTGCAAAACTCGCCTTCGACTCGTGCTGCAAACTCACACTCGTTAAGAAAAAGTTTGATCGCACTCGTAAAGTAAAATACTATTATTTCACTCGGTACGTAAAGTCCCTACTTTACGCACTAGTGAAATAAAGTTGTATACGAAACTCGTCCGAGAAACTTTTTTCTCAACTCGTGTGATTGCAACACATGCCTTCGGCTCGTGCTGCGAACAGACACACGTCAAGTAGAAAACGTTTGATCGCACTCGTATCGTAATCTACTATTTCCATGGGGGTAATGCGAGTCGCCTATAAGATTTGTTTTTTTTTTTACATTTTTACACTGCATATTTTTTAAAGACAACCAAATATTCCTAAATAATTTTCGATTAACCTTGAGTCGACAGTATTTTTTTCTCTTTGAAAGGCGTTAAAAGAATTTTTGAATCTCATAGTACTTGATTGACTCGACTGCACCGCAAGGACCATTTTAAGATATTTTTTCTAGATAATTTGTGTGCTTTCGCGAAGAATAATTGCTCGAATGGTTTACATAGTGCTATTAAAGGACGAGAGGGTTAAGTACTTAGAATTCTCACTGCATTGCGACAGTTTCCAATGATGATTTTCACGAGTGGTCCTTCCTCACAAGTGGTACACGCAAGCGGCAGTGTGTGTCTTTGCTCTCTCATGCTCGTTGCCAGAGCGCTTTTATCGCTAGGTATCCAGGACACGCTTTTCCAGCTACTGCTATCCACCGTTCACCCTTCGCACCAACGATTAATTTTTAGATCACTAGCCATACGGTTATCCAATGAGGCGAATCGACACCTGGCGCTTTTATTGCAACTCCGATAATTTACGATTAGACCAGTTGCGCAATACACAGAAAAATTAAAAACTAAATTGAAATTAAAATTCTTTTTAACCGAAAATTTCTGTCGGGAAATGTCCACAGAAATTTTTTGTTAATTTAATGTCAATTTTTTCTGTCAACTGTGATTTTTTGGTATCTTTGTCTGGATTAAAATTTTTAATGAAAATTTGAGCATTTCCGATTTAGCGATTTCAAAAACCTTAATTTTTACTGAAATCGCGAATTTCAGACGCTTTGAGTGATATCAAGACATTTAAAAATATTTGATGATATTTATTTTTTAGGTCTGTATGAACTTAATTTATGTCTTAAGAATAAAATCATTTAATCACCTCATAAATTAACCATCTATGTATCATCATAAAGAACGACATGATAAATAGTACAATAAAATGCGAGACGATTATTTCCTCTCGACGACGTACTGATTTGACGTAGTCGCCAATTTTATAGCGAAGCGCGTAGCGGATACCGCAATTATCGTAACTGTTACGTTGGTTCAATCCACCTTTTAATCTTGATTGGCAAAAACGTAATTTTGTTCGCTTAGTAAAATAGCGTTAGTTGTGACAAATATAAGCGACGACTATTAATTTTTGATCCACGTTATTGTTTTTCCAATTACATCAATTTTGCCCGAGAATTAAATAGTTATGGTAACATGAAAAATATAGTTTCAACTAATTTTTCAAAATAGTTATGATAACTAAAAAGAAAACATAGATTAGGATTCTTAACCTACTATTTATAATTAATAACAATAGTTTTTGCTCTCAGTTTGCATGGAAGAAAATTTAGAACATAAAACAATTATGAGTAATCGTGAGAAATAACATTTCACCTTTTTTCAATAATTATTTATTTATTCGTTTTTTAATTTATTTATTACTCTTATATAAATCATTTATATTGCTAAGCCTGAAACTTTTTGCAGTAAAAATTATTTAATAGTGATTCTGTATAAAAGTAAGATAAGAATTAGTATTAACTTTTGCTAATGAATACTCTGATCGTCATAATTAGTTTAGATTAATTTTTTTGTTACATTAAATAATAATATTTCGTAGGTGTAATAATCCATAATTATTTAGTATAAAAAAATATTATTTATACGTTTTTTAATTTATTTATTACTTTTATAAAAATCATTTATATTTCTAAGCCTGAAACTTTTTGCACTAGAAATTATTTAATAGTCATTCTATATAAAAGTAAGGTAAGAATTAGTATCAACTTTTGCTAATGAATACTCTGATCGTCATAATTAGTTTCCATTAATTTTTTTGTTACATTAAATAATAATATTTCGTAGGTGTAATAACCCATAATTATTTAGTATTAAAAATGATTATTTATTCGTTTTTTAATTTATTTATTACTTTTATATAAATCATTTATATTGCTAAGCCTGAAGCTTTTTGCACTAGAAATTATTTAATAGTTATTCTATATAAAAGTAAGGTAAGAATTAGTATCAACTTTTGCTAATGAATACTCTGATCGTCATAATTAGTTTCCATTAATTTTTTTGTTACATTAAATAATAATATTTCGTAGGTGCAATAATCCATAATGATTTAATATTAAAAGATATATTAATACTTTTTTCACTCGAATGGTATTAATTTCTCTTTTAAACGCAATAAAGCTTTTTTAAAGCCTTATCGCGTTATTTTATGACATATAGATTTCGAATCGATGAAAACGACGGTACGGTGAGCACGTAGCAAAAGTACCGCTACTTTTAGACACAATGTTCAGTTGCGGGCGGCGAATACCGATTGGCCATTAGATGGGGATTGATTAAAAACGAACGTATTATAGCTTCGCCATATACGTTACTAGGTTTCCACTGGACATTGTGAGATAAAGATAAATGGCTCCATGAGATTACGTTGTGACCACCAAAAATAGCGATCGAAATTCCATGAAATTTAATATATTATATTACAGATTTTTCCTCATTCAAATTTAAGCCACATATCACGAAATTTAATTCATAAAACTCTAAGTCAATCGGTATTAAAAAAATATATTTGCAATCGATTTAACGGTGATGAAATGTATTTTTCATAAAAACATTCCACCAATGAAAATAATTATACAGTGTATCAAGAATCCTTGGAATACAATTTTTTATTTTCAAAAATTTACGATGACCATTATTTGTAACGTTTTCCGATTAAATGTCCTTTCATTTTTAATACTTTATTTCAGTTGATTAAGAATTCCTGATGGCATGTGAAAAAAAAAAGAACTATTCTTCTTTGAAGTTTGCTTGTTCGTGAACTAAGCTTTGCTTTTCCTCGTTCCGTAGAGCTACTTCTTTTCCCTGGCCAATTAAAAAATTCCCTGACATTTCCAGGATTCTCAGGTTTTCCCTGGTGGCTTACACGGGGAAGATAGAGAATACGATAAAGTGCGGATTACGTATCGGAGTACAAAAAAACGTCAATCCATTTCGCTGCAATGACAGAAAATACAAGTTTCTCGCTCCAAGCTCTTAGACTTTTGCTATCTTATAGAGGAAGTTTTGTTTTAGGGAATACCTTTTTTTGAGTTCTTTTATGTCAGTGTGCTCAGAATGTAAAAAAAAAACATTTATAAAAATGGGAAATATGAGATGAGAGATCAATCCTCATTGCTTGCTCTAAATTGTTAAATACGAATTTTGAAAAAAAAAAACAACAAAAATTTTGCTATATTGTTGTGATTTGATTTTAAGGTTTTTGGGGTGGCTGATACCGAAGCTGCAGTCAGATTTTCAAAATTCAAAATTGCGAATTTAATGTGGCCGATATAAAATCGAAATTATTGGGATTATAATAGAAATGGCTTTCTTGTGGTAATTCATGTATTAGACTAATCCGAATAAATATATCAGATCTTTCATATTCAAATTATTATATTTTCAAAAGTCAAAATGGTTAACCCAGAATGGCCTGTCAAATTTGAATAAAATTAGACGACGATAACAAAGCCTATTTAAATTTTTTTTACATCACTGAATCCGAATTTAATATCAAATTCTGAAAATTCTAAACGACGGATATACTATGGAAAACCAAATTTTGAAAAAGATAGTTGACGAACTTATCGAGAAGGAATCGAGAAAGAATTTTCTTGTTTGAATTGCTCCTTAATTTCGCTCTTAGCCGAATCCAGAGTCGAGTCACGAAATGAAAATATGGCGGTTAATGACTCAATTTTTTTCATTACAAATTTTTTTTTTGCATTTTTTTTCTATTCTCAGATTTATTGTATATTTTATTTTTTCTTATATTAGATTCGAATATCAAAAAATATAGTTTACATGTAATTGAACTAGTGAATGCGATTTTTGGATTTTAGTTCGTCAGCTATTTTAATTCGAATTCAAATAATTTCTTGAATTTTCATCAGCCATATTGATTCAGTCATTACGAAAGATAATGTGATTTCAAGTTCAGAGATCTCAAAAATCTTTGGACTGAAATTTTCATCCAATTTTCAAAGCTTCTTTCTATTGATTTTTTTTTAGAACGTAATGTCTGTTTTTGCTCTACAGCGACAGGATTAATCATGGTTGTAATCTTATCAATGATGCTGTAAATCATCTCCGTATTAGACACCATTCTAAAAGGTACAAAACGCCGAATACATGGAAAGCAGTACTTCTTGTTCTGTTATCTTCTGTTGCTTTTTATATTAAAAATATTCTTAAACTCCCAAAAATCATTGGAAAAAAAACAATTATTAACATTTGATTCTATAAAATGAAGACAAAATACATACTCTTCCTAAAAAAGAAACTCGTTTCTACAGATTAAAAAAAAGTTGAATGTTAACATAAATGTTTATTTTCTTAAATCCTGACAGATTCTTAATACATAGTTTGGCAGAAAGATAGATACAAAATGCCATATGATACGAGATAAAAGGCATCTGACATTACGTTATATTGCAATACGTAGTTCGAAAGATCGTCCAATAAAACTTGTTATTAACTAAATAACATAATTATTTTTAATTTGGAGCACAAGTAAAACACTTGAATATTATACAAGAGGAAAATTAGATGAAATAGAAAGCCCCCTACTCCATTATCCGGATGCTGCAGATCGGCTACGTCTCAGACACCATTCTAAAAGGTACAAAATGCCGAAGATACGTGGAAAGTAGTGTTACCAAAGGGTTTTTAGCAGCCACGTGCGCTCGCATCAGAGTGACAAGTAACGAGTTACGAGGGTCAATAGAATAAGCGGGGCACTCAATGTTGCGGAGGGCACAGTGAGAATCGTCAGCGTTGAGTATAGAGAGCCAGGGGAAGGGCGAGGGTAGGAGAGAATGAGGAGTAGGAGGGGGTGGGAGGGGGTTGTGTCAGAACAAGGCAGACATAGCCAGACCGGCCGGCATATCGTAGTCGAGTCCGTCGGTAAGCTGTACTTTGGATTCCCGGCGGCCGTTTCTGATGTTCTCCGTTGCCTCTGCCCTCTGCAACGTTATATTCGCTACGTAACATCCTCCACGGCCGCCGGATAGCAGGGTAGAAATTCTGGCGTTTATTCGAGAGAAGGGGTAGGCTCGCCATTTCTCGACCAATGAAAATCGTTGGTTAGATGAGGGTGGTGGTGGGGGCAAAGAGAGGGCTCTGGGGTAGTGCGCTACTAGCAGCTAGTAGAGCCTTAAGAGGGGATAGCCTCTGCGCGGAAGCAACGCAAGGGGTCTGCATAGCTTCAGCCGTCGAACCTGTCAGAGAGCCGGCAGCCCGCAACGTGAGCTGCTGCCGAGGTTTCTGGAGTTTAAAAAAGCTGTGACATTGCATTATACACGCCAAAAGAATTATTAAAACAAAAAAAATACGAATATTTAAAAGAGATAAAATAAAGGTATCGTAATAACGAAAGGGGGGTGGGACAGTCCTTCTGGATGGTCGGTTAAAAAAGAAGAAGAAAGGAAAAAGAAAAAGAAAAAAAAAAATTGTATTAAGACTTTTCGGGAGGAAGTGGAATTTTTGAAGCTGGTGAAAAAAGTACAGCGGGTGGGCTAAATAGCCTCCTCCGCGACCCCGTAACCTTCTACTCATATATATATAAATATATATATATATATATATACACACTTACATATAAATCTATACGTATATATATATCTATATATACAAATCGCCCGTAGAATCGCGGGGGGAGGTGAAGCCTTCCGGAAAATCCGCGATACGCTGGAATAAGCCAGGAGACATTGGGTAAGTCTGAAAATTGTGAAGTACCAAGAGATTTTTTAGTTTGAAAAAGTATATCATCTTTGGTACGACCTTGAAAGGGCAGTTGTCAAGGGCGAGATGACACGGTTGATGATCGTAACGTATCTAAATGGTCGGATCTTGAAATTTGGTATCTTTTGATAACGGTGTATTCGGCTTTCAGGGAAGGTATTACCTTTTCAACGGGCTGGGTTCGCCGGGTTGCGTGTCATTTTTAATGGTTGTACCGGGAGGTTAGAGATAAGCAAGGGAGGGGTTGTTACTAGGGGGTGCTCTGCAGCAGCAGGAGCACCACCAGCAGCAGCAGCAGCAGCGGCGACGGGCGGGCCGCTTTGTGGGGCGAGTCTGAAAGTTTTATTCCAATTTCCGTGGGGTTCCCTTTTCTGTCGTGCGGTTACAATACCCGGTAACAATTGCTTCTAAGGTCGAGGGCTTTAATTATGTAATACCGTTTTTCGGGGAAACCTCGGGCCTGAAACTTTGGTGTAGTGAGGGAGACGAAAGAAAAAAAAAGGGAATGAGGGAGGGAGAGGGAACCGGCTAGGGTGACCCTATGCGCCATTCGGTTGGGTCTTGCGGAAGACTACCGGCTATCGTGTGGCCGACCTTTCCGCACCTTGTCTCTGCATTAAAATACATTTGGAGTGAGTGCAGGTTTATTGTTAATGGTTAGTCATCGTCATTTTTTTTTGTAAGGGAGCTAAGGGTCGCTTGGATCAATGACTGTTACGAGCTAATAGTGAACTTTAGTTCTTGTCTCTGCATTGAAAGACATTAGGATTGAGTGTAGGTTTATAGGTAACGGTAATCATCGTCATTTTCATTTTTCAAGGGAGCTCGAAAAAATATTGATCAATACTGCCGGCTGATAGTGAATTTGTTGCGTACCCTTTTTTTTTAACTTTTTGTCTCATTTGAAAGACATTTGGAGTGAGTGTAACATTATTGGTAATGGCGTTCGTCGCTTTTTGTAAAGGAGCTAAGAAAAAATTTGGATCAATGTCTGCTACCGGCAATCGTAAACTTGCTGTCTGTTACGCTTCTTGTTTTTCCATTAAAACCCATCATGTGTGTAAGCCTTATGGTCAATGGCAGTCATCGTCATTTTTGTAACTGAGCTAAGGAAAATTTGGATCAATCACTAATACCGGCTAATAGTGATTTGAACGCTGATCCTTTTTCGCTTCTCATATCTACATTACAACACGGTGTAGAAATGAGTATGCAGCGTCAATGGTGAATCACCATCATTTTTGTAACTAACTTAAGGAACATTTGGATCAATGATTGCTGCCTACTATAGTAAACTGGCTGCCGACCTTCTTTGCTTATTGTCTTCTCATTAAAACCTATTTGATGTGCAGTTTTATGGTTGATGAGAGTTATCCTAATTTTAGAACTTGGCTAAGAAAATATTGGATTAATGATTACTACCGGCTATAGTGAATTTTCTGCCGACCTTTTCCAATTTTTGCCATCCGATTAAAACCCATTAGATTGTAACTTTATTACTGCTTCCAGCTATGATGAACTTGCTGCCGACATTTTTTGCTTCTGCTCTCTAGATTAAAACCCATTAAGAGTAATTGCAATTGGTGGTCAATGCCAGTCACAATAATTTCGTAACTGAGATAAGAAAAATTTAGGATCAATCGTTCTTCTTGACTATCGTGAACCATCCTACCGACCTTTCTGCAATAAAACTCCTTAGGAGGAAATGTTTATTTAAGCTCAATGATTGTTACCTCGTAATTTAGTAACCAAGCTAAGGAAAAATTTGGATCAATGATCTATACTTACCTTGGCAGGTAGCCGTGCTGCTGTTGCTGGCTCAATCCTGCGCAATCGCGATTTCAATTCCCATATAAAACTCCTCTGCTTCGCTGCACGAGAGAAACGAGGAGACCGTTGCTCACTAGATTCTGCGCAATGGGGCTCGCCGGGTTGTGCATTACTCATTGACCGCACCGCAAACGTCTCAAAAGTTATTCATCATTCTTTCGATAATATCATTCACACGTTATTTACTCGTCCTCTCTTGTTTATCGAACAATTGCCTCGATTTTTATTTTTCTGATCGGCTTTAACGGCGCTCCCGGATTTAGGAATGTGAAAACGGCTCATATCCTTCGGTGATGTCGTAGAAAGCCGGCCGTTTCTCAAGTCTCCTTATTCAACCTTGCTTAGTCACACGGATTTGGCACGATAAATCAACGGTGTTACATTTTCACTTGCGTCGGAGAGGGGAAAAAAAAATATCAGAGATTGCATAGATAAATAAATGTGAATTATTGAAAGGTAACGGATTAGGAATCTTATTTCTTCATTATATAAAAATTTTGATGAAATTCATTTTTATGAATCTTACTGTGTCTGAGTGTGTTTAATTGATTAACGCGATTCCGCAGTACTGCTTGTATAGTTTATATCGAACATTATTTAAGATGCCTTTTGCCTTTTTCGGTTAATTTTGCAGAACTAAACTTTCGCTACAATGTTTCAAAATATTGTGTTAGATGGTTATTCAAAAAATTGGGTTTGTAATAATTACTGTTATGTCTCTTATAGCGTCAAATTTGATTGATAAAAAGACTGATGAAACGGAATGTACATTAATGAAATCATAATTCCAACACTCTGTGAAAGCCATTAATTCTATCTCTGTTGCATTTCTGGAGATTTCGCCTCATCTTAATTTCGAGAAGCGCTTCATCGTGGCTAAAGCATTATTCATTTTTTAAGCTTTGCTAATTTGTAATTAACACTTTGAGGCAAAAGAGCAAAATTATTAATATAAAAATTAATAAGTCCTTTAATCGCAAAGATCTGGTGCTTTCGTGTTGAACAGCAATTTTTAAAACTCCTCACACATTCTCAAAGTTGTATGAAAATTAAAAAACCGACGTTATTTTTCAAAACAATATTATTTAAATTCTTCAAAATATCTAAGACAGTTAAAAAAAGGAGAAAAATTCTGAGAAAAAAATCTGTAAAACTCTGTAAACTTTCACCAGACCAGATATAGGAGTAATCTCAGATTTTACTAAAAATTAAAAGCCAAGAGCTTTCGCAAAAAATAATCTCAAAAATTCGTGAAATGAAAATTGGGGAATGAAAAACGTTGAGAAATTTTGGGCAACTTTTTAAACCAGCTTTGATATTGTATATTATAACAATTATCACTTTTATTAAAAAAAATGTTCTGGGGTAAAACGTGAATATCCAGTGAAACGAAAGTATAGTTTGTAATTATTTATTAATGTCTTAGTGATGATGAATAATATTTATTAATATTAGCATTTTGTTTAGTCTGTAGGTATGAGTACCGTGGATCCAATTGGAGATGGGGGAGGGGGAGGAACGTCGACATCCGTCGACGACAATGCGACCCCGGGTACACCATCGACGGACATTGCTGTGCCACCAGGATCTCAACATCACCAGCATCCACCGCCTTCGCCCCTTAGCGGATGTTACCTTCTCGTCGTGCTTCCGGAACCTCATACCGCACAACACAGAGATCTCATCCTCAATCGACTCGCCAAAGGTAGGTTGAGGAAAGAGTCAGACAGAAATGATTTACCAAATAGAACTTGTAAAACTTGATCATATATGAGGAATTATTTATCAATTGGGCGACTACAGCTTTTGCTTTTTTTTACCCCTCTAAATACATGTTGGAGGTGTAAAAAAAAATTGTTTACGTTCTGTACATACCACTGTAGATTATATAAAATTAATAGCAAACAGAAAGCGTCGGAATTGGTGAAACAAAATTAAATTACAAAAAAAAAGATATCCAGAAAATCTTGAGTTACTCATAATTATTTTATCGATGAAATAAATATAGTAGAAATTCTATTAAATTGATACTCAGAAGTAAGAGTTTATCGAGCAAAGTTGTTTGTCGAAATCCCTGTTTTTGTAGATATTTTTTATGGGAGCTGCAAAGTAAAAAAAACGAAAGATTATCAAAATTTAAAATGACAAATATTTTATGTTGGAAGAGCCTGGAAAATAAAACCCAAATTTTGTAAATTTCATTGGTAAATAATTGTATACTTTTTTCGTCACTTTTTTAGTAAATTACGAAAAGAATTTGTTACTTATTTAACAAAATTATTTGTACAAAGCGTGGAATTTCGATTTTGCATTTTTTCTTTGTAATATGGTAGAATATTTGAAAATATATATTAACGATTAATTCTTTACGAAATAAATCCCAGCATTAGAATAGTTCAGCAAACTTTTTCCACTCAGAAAGAAAAATCAATAGTATGGTTTAATAGATTCTTGTGCTGAGCAACTAGCTACAGTTGATTTTAATTAAATTGATAAAAAGAAGTCATTTCCAGGGAGGTAGATTTAAATACCCTATCATAGTCTCCATAAAATGGAACGATAATGTTCTACGTGTAATGAACTATTTTAGAAAGAGCGAGGCGAGTGCAGAGTTCGAGATTTCGAATAAAAGAAAAAAAAAATAAGCCCCAAGTTTAAACTAATCGTTCCTTCGTGAGAAAAGACTACGAGGTATGAAAGCGGTTTAAAGCACATCTTGGCTTGGCTCGTTGGCCAACCGATCCTGCTAACCGATCTTCATATGGCAAAATTCCAGAGATCGTGTTTCATGTCACGATTTCATATTAAAAAAAAAAAAAAATAAGAAAACGTATTCACACGCGTTTTGGGAGCGTGCTTAGATAACGTTGAGTCGTTCCGCAATGCGCCATTGTACTTTACGCTGGAAACTCGCTACAAGCTGTTCAATATTATAATACAACAACAAATTTACAGCGATCTGTACATGTGGTTTCAGCATTTAAAAAAAAAATTAATATAAAATTACGAGTGCTGATTTAATTCCCGAAAATTTGAGTTGTTTGAGCTGATGTAGGTTGTATGCATGTCCATAATACAGGATAAAAAAATATGATAATGAAGATAAAAGTTATAATTAACGCGTGAACAAATGATTTATCCTCAAGTTGTATCCTCAGTGAAAAATTTGCCGTCGATGCTAATATTTTAGTAATGTTGAAAATAGTCTTTACAATAAATTCTAACATCGTGGATTCCTGAAACTTAGAAATGGATGATTTCTTTCTATGTCGATTTACATCGTATTTATAAACTAGATAAAGTAAATGAAAATATCCATTAGTGCTTTATTACTAATTCTGTAATAAATTTTTGTATTCGGCTCTGATTATTTAAAGATGACTTTACATTTTTTTTCACACATAATGAATACACGTTATGAAATTATGCAGTTTGTGACTAAAAATAATTTAATTTATGTATGAAAATCAATTTCTTACAGTAATGTCATAGTTTGATTACTTCATTTTCAATATACTCATTTCTTTAATACTTAATTACGTGTTTGGAGTTATACAAACGATTTTCGATAGAAAAAGATTTTTGCACGTCCATAGTAATTTTTTAAAAGTGCAACATAATCAAGTGTCTAGAGTAAGTCTGATCATACAATTTTTCTTGATTACGAAAAAAATTTTATGAAGATCTCAATAAGTATTTTAAAAAACTAGTTCAGAGGCTTTTACAGACATTTTTTGTATCAAATTTGTGGTGAATTCATCATTAACAAGACAAAATACACTGAATCACTGTCGAAAACATTTTTTTGGGTATTCCTGTAATTTCAAATTTCGTAAAATTCGTAAGGATTTAGAAACTATTTCTAACCATTTTTTTCGATACATTTGCCAAAAGGTTCAAGAATTTTTTTGTGTTCAAGTTTTTAAATTTAAATTTAAATAATTTTGCGTTGGAATAATATGATCAGGTTGAATTTTTAAATTTTAATTGTAGATTTCTCAAGTTGAAGTATTGATTTCTCTTTAAATTGTTTTGCTGAATTTCAAAATGCTCCAATTCCCGCAATAAATGAGCTATTGGAATGAATCACTGCGCAATTTGAAGGTTTTCTAATGCTCCCTTCGAACGAAAAATACCAAAAGTAGGTCAAACCGACCAAGAGTGATGGCCATTTCGTAAATATCACAATTTTTCGGATTCAGACAGACAAACCCTTCTCTGCCACTTATAATTCGAAAATTCCGTTTGACTTAACTCATTTATCACGACTCATTGAAATTCTTATAAAACTTGCAGATTCGTAACGAGCAGAAAATGTTCAATTAGACAGTCTTGAAAAGTATTAAAAAGCTCCTCTGCAACACCATTCGAAAGCTGTCAAGATTGAGATAGTAAACGTCACAGTGCTAAATTAAAATTAAATGGAAATATGGAATATTATTGGTACTTTATTTGCACAAGTCGTAACAAGCAATTTAAAATCAGTGTGAATTTTTACTTTCGAACTCGCTCTGTTTGCTCATTTATTCTATAAATAATTTCATATTCAACTTAAACAATAATAATCTACAATATTTTACAGAAAATTGATATTTTATTAAAAATGATCGGTTATTTTGACAATACAATAAATATACAATTATTTGAGAAATAAATGAACAAATGTAATGAATTCGTGTATTATGATATCAAAAAAATTTTTGTGCCTGTTTTTAACGTGGAAATAAGTGTAGTCGAAAATAAATCTAAGTTAAAGAGGCTCTACTTAATATAGAAAAAAGTTAAACCATAAATTCATTTTAAAAAACTGCTTAAAAATATGGCTAATGGGTTCTTGGTGTAAATGTTCTTCTGTAAATTCATAGTCGACATTTTGTTTTTGTACTTTAAGTAGAAATCTTTAAATCCAAATTTATCTGCGTTTGCACCAGTTTCTCTTTAAAAATGTTTACGTACAATTTTGAAAATCCTGGTGCTCGAATTACGTGACTGCACTCTCGAAAGATTCTTATAAATGTAATTGCATCGGAGAAAAAAAAACATTACGACTCTGCGTAGAATACTAGCGAAAATAGATGCGGGGAAAAAAACATTGTGGGCGTCTCGAGTTCATTGTTACTTTTCCCGTTGGCGACATTGCACTTGTGTGCACCGGCTTCGTGTGACACACGTTTACCACTTTTATTCGGCTCGTCACCGTCTGGCGTAAATTTAGCGTTTGCTGGAGAGCGCAGTTTCGACGGTGCAGAAGGGACGAAGATCTCGAGGCTCCGAAAAGGTTTGCTGCTCCATTTGCTGCATACTACAAAGTCTAAGAAAAAAGACAACTGCACCCCTCGCAAGGTCTCAGTGCCGCAGGCTCAGAGGCCAGTATGTTCGCATTAAAGCTGTTTCGCGACTTGCTGAATGCCAGAATAGGCGTACGTCACCACGGGATTTGCCAGTTCTTAGTCTCTCTGTTTATATTTATAGACTGTCGGATGGCAACTCGAAGGGACTAAGGGGACAAAATTCGCGCATTTTATCATTCCAGAATAGGCGTTGAAAATACGTTCTCAAAATCTACGTAGAATGTCTAAGAAAAATAGTATTTATCTATGGTTGATTAATTTCGCTTCCTCATATAGAGAAAGCTTTGGTTTCATGAAAATTCTTTTTTTCTTTATTCATTTTTTTATTCTACTGAAAATGGCCCAAAACATGATTTTAATAAAAATGTATATTTGCATAAAACTTAAATAGAGCGTGTCAATGCTTGATACTAAAATTAGGTGAAATCGATAAAGTAGATAAGATTTTAGAGAAATTTACATTCTCGTAATTTTTGGAAAATGCTACAACTCAAGAACGTTTCAAATAATCGTTCCAAATAAATTTGGACGAAATCGATAAAGTCATTAAAATTTTATAGAGACTTGTATCTTGAGTAATTTTTTTTTGAAAATTCTATAAGTCGAGAATGGTTCAAGCAAATGATCCAAAATTTTGCACAAAGCAGGGATAGAGTATGTCGTTGTTTGATACTGAATTTAGTGAGAATCCATCAAAGAGTTCATGTTTCAGAGAATTTTTTCTTTTTTCTTTACAAAGCTTCCAGTAAGAGAAAGCCAAAGTTGATCAACATAGTAAAAATTCAAAAATAATGAGGAAGCAATGTGGAAAGTTCCATAAATTTGCGTTCGTGTTTTTATATGAAATTTACTGTGCAAACGATCTTGCGGATAGGACGCTACAGAGGAAAATCAAAAGAGTTATTCTAGAATTTATCGGCGTATATATGAGAGAGATTACTACTAAAGGTGGATGATCCGGGCTTATCGAGAAGAATAGCTATATCCAAGGCACACAGACTCACGGAAAATGCTCTACTTATCTATCGGATTAAAAGTTGTATACTTGTTTTCACACACGATATATGTCAACTTTTAGAACTTTAAGAATCGACGATAAATCGCCGCACCAAAATACTATGGTACAAGAATAGTACGCTAATTTTTTCAAAATTGCGTTGAGAATTTTGCCATTTATTGTTTGTGAAAAAAGAAGAATGATCGAAGATGATATGACACGAGAAATGAATTTCTGAACAGACAATTTGACGAAACTATTTTTAAAGCTCAATAAAAGTCAACTTTTATTATTCAAGTGTGTTTTTAAAGGGACCCAATCAACTAAAAAAAGGACATGATGAAATAGATTTTATTGATAATATTATAGCTTTAGAAAAATGTGCATTTTAATCTCATTCGTAACAAAAAAATAAATAATTCAGAATCCAGCAAAATCGTCATTGAACGAAATACATTAAAAATGTGTTTACCTATAATTGGCATATAAATCTATCAAAATTCACATGGATAACTTTTGACAACAATATCTGATTGAAATCGCATTTAAAGTCATATTATTAGAAACATAATTGCTATATAATTTCAATATTAAATATTCCGGATCAATGCAGCAACCTCCAGACCTGATGTCTCTGGATTATTGAGTATTTAGAGCAGACAACGAGTCTTATAGTCAGACTACAATTTTTTTATATTTATATTGTATCATTGTACTTAAGTGTTCGCGGACTATTGTTGGTCGAAATTTTTCACAATACTTTATGCAAGTATACGAAAAAATGTTTAACCAATAGTGGTAAATTTTTCTAATTCTAATAAGTACAATAAATATTTCGTAAAACAAAAAAAAACCAACATTTTTGCCCAATTGTTTTTGTAATTTATTTTAAAAACTGGAGCTTAACAAAAATTAAGGATGTATATCAAATTATCAAATATTATCTATGGACGAAAATTTTTCGTCATAACTGAACAAAACTTAAATTTATTTTGACTGTGTGACTCAATTATATGACTGTAAAAAATTGCAGCTTGAATGTGATTGACGTGCAGTTTATACGGTTTCAATGCAAATTTCTTAAAATCAATAGTAATCATTGAAAAAAAAAAAATTGGAAAAAAACGTTTGGTCTTCTGACGGAGTGCTTTGAATTGAATATCACAGCAGGATATTCATCATATTCACTGAACATTTATATGCAATGCTCAGTGATAAATGCACATTTTTATTACATCTGCTAGGATATTTTGATGTTTATGGATATTAAAGCGTAAATGAGAAATATATGAAAAGCAACATCCTCTCTGCCCGGAATGAAACAATTGCCAGCGGGTTCTTGCCTTTTATTCGTTACGGACGAATCGACGCGTTTCTCATTCACGTTCCAATGAAGAAAGCTGCAGTGTTGCGGAAACTGGACCAGTCACTGCACCAACTGCCAGTCTAGTAATACGACTGTTGGCTCTGTGTTGCTTATTACTAAAAATCGAAGATATTCATCTTTAATTCTGCTAAAAATTATTTATCTTCTTTAAATATTTACAAAATAAATGACAGCTCGTTATTTATTTTTTAAACAAATGTGCCTGTATGCTGAAACATATACTAAAAGTTGTTCCTTAAGAAAAAAATGTTTGCATTGAAATACTTTTAATTACTTTCATGGCTGAATAGTTTTTTTTTATTACGCCTGGTAAATATTAAAATACATTTTTAAAGAATAATTGATCTAGATGACTTCTGATTATTGCTGAAATATGAACATTCTAAGTTTTGCGTAATAATGAAAAATAGTTATTTCTTTCAAAAAGTATATTTTAAATATATTTTTATTAAATGAATGCCCATCACTGATCGATATGCCTCGAGGCTAAATTTAAAGACGATAGATAGGCTGCAGAATGTTTTTGTTTCCAAATGGTTATGAATTAACGAGGTGCGTGAGACGAATACTCATAGCGTGAGTAACGGTTAATTAATATTCGTGAGGCATCAATGATGGTAGACAACGAGCCCGCCCTGATATCCCGGATGCGTTTCATATACATTTTAGGTATGCGCTCATTGTCAAATTAAAAGTTTGATTTTTCAATTTTTTAAGAAATATTTTTTAAAAATTATATTTATTATTTGTATAGTATCGTATCCTGATTATCGTCTCCTAAAGCAACATTTTTAAATTCTCTTCTGTTTGTTTAATTCTCCCCGAACTACTAAAATAATATCCATTCTACCTAATATCCACAGTTTAAAAAATATAAATTTACAATAATTTTAGTCGATTATTACTCCTTCTGCCGTTATTTAGATTTTTAATCAATATTTCAATTCACGTTTTCTATTTTTTCATATCACAATTGTCTCCCACGGAAATGTATGTAAATAAAACATTAAAAAAATATGTAAACGGATTATAGAAGCATTACAATGCTTCTGTTATAAATATTTCAGGTGAAATTACTAAACATGTGCAGTAAGCACTTTTACAGAGACGGGTATATTAAATTTAATATACGAGTAAAATTACTACACTTTGTAGTAAATACTTATGAAGATTCGGAAGTTTAGTATGAAAATTAGGAAATTTAATATGAAAATTTGTAATTTTTTTACACTCGTGTATGAAATTTAATACATCAGTTAATGAATAAAATTTAAAATATTAAAAAATGTATTTAATTTAAATTTTCCGGTAATGTAAATTCACAAACATTTTTAACAGTACAAATATATGTAGTACGTTTCACATAAAAAAAAAATTTATGTGTAAAATGTATTTGCAATATGTTATCATATATGTAATATATATTTTATGCGCAAAAACTTTTTTGTACATTATACATTTTTTAAATCTATTTTACTAACATAAATTTCCACGTGGGGTGCTAGAATCGTAATAAGTTTGGTAATATCGAAAATACAAGAATCTTCGGGGATCTATGTGATAAATGTATTTTAGTGATTCCTGACATGTCCCGCGGGGGTCATCGCCTCGAAATAGATCGTGACTATATCCGTGTCTACATAGTTGAATGCAAGCACTGTTTGTACGTGCTATGTATGTATACCGTAGACGTCAATGTATATATACCATTGAGGTATGTGTACGGACTATTGTATATACGTTTATACTACTTGGATTAGTATACACATGCTTGTGTCTACGTATACCAAGTACGCAATGTATTTATCGTGTGTTGGTATTTGCACATTGAACTATTCGCCGAACACGAATAGGTCAATGCCTATATGATCAATCCCTTCATCTGTCTAATAGCTTTTGGTCCCATGTTTTTATACTTGTTCTTCCTGTAAAAAATGGGCAATGTTCGAATTAAAATTCATTCCAAAACTATTTTTAATTTGAGCAAATATGATTAACTATACGAGATGACGTAATTTGTTAATCGTTTCTTGAACAAAGATTAATAATTTAAGACAATTCATTTTGCTTCCTCATAGAGGAAGTTTTGGTTTTCGTGAAAAAATAAAAATTCGAAGTTATTGTGTCAATATACTTTAGATAGTTTGAAGCGTCGGGAAAAATGGTCTAGAAAAAAATATCTGGGTAAAAAAATTGTATGACAATTTGAGAATGGCTTCGACAATTTGGCTGAAATTTGACAAGCTGTAGGAGCCTTTGCCATACTTCCAACGCTGGAAATTTAATTGGAATTGTTTATCTTGTTACAATTTTATTAGAGCTTCGTTTTTCTGTTTCATGCAAAAGGAAGTAAAGACGGTAGCTTGAGCAAATTTTTAGCTATCAAGCCAAGGTTGGTTGGTATTGAATTTAACCAGAGTGGACAGAGTTGTTTTTAAATTATGACATCTTTTTAAAAGGCTTCCTCAAAATAATGAGGAAGCTATGTGCTAACTTCTACTTTACAGCCTTTTTAAAAAATCTTTTTATGACACTAAAGCAAAATGTAGTAAAATTAAATTTACATTACATATTGAACTAGTATCAAGCTCTGTGTTTATATTTTTATTTTACAAATTATGAAGTACAGAGTCACTGCTTTGACTAATCAACTCAGTTTTGCGAGAATCAATTCCATTTCATAACATCAGATTTCTTCGGATTTTTTAATCTGCTATAGAACAGCTGCAAATTACTATACGTTGACTTCAAACCAACTTTTTGCTGAATTACTGCGATAATACATATTCTTTTTTTACATGGATCATTATGGTTTATTTTCCCATTTAGAAATTGGCAGAAACAGAGTTTGCAGCCCACATCTAATGTCATGTTAAAAATGGCAGGTTACAGCTTTACAAACATAACTAATAAATCTTGACGTTGATTGTATATTGACAATAGGCCATCGGCCTTCAGCCCTTCAGCCCAAGTTAAAAATATTTGTTACCTCAAATATTTTCGTATCTAAATGGCAGAATTCGTTTTGATTTTTTCGAGCTGCTTTGGAATATCTCGATCTCCAATATATATATTAATTTTATTTTTTTAACCTTACAAATAAATAATCGCTGAAGTCTCGTTTTTACGATTATTCATTCTTAACAGTATACCGAATTTTTTTTTTCATCGTATATTCCCCCTTTTCTTAATTTCTTTTTTAATACTTTTATTCTGTAACATTTAAAATAGATTCTATGGTTTATTAGGTATTAGAGGACGGTGGCAAGTCGGATGCAAGGGAATCAAGGTAATTTAGTTCGTGAGAAACGCGTTGTTATACTTTGTGGAATACTTTAATCCGGTATGAGCGGAATTTTTATAATATCATTATCATCTCGTGAAAAAATGTTCCACAAGTAAGAGATGCTCGACAATATGAAGTGCGGTGTTGTGCCTCACGTCCGTAAAATTATTTCAACCGTACAGAAGCGCCAATTAGAAGAAGAACCGCCGAGAGAGTGTTCACTTAGGAATCCCATAGTATGCAGATTACATACAAGGGTATGCTTATTTTTTTTTCTCTCTCTTTTGCTTCCGTGAGCATGTTCGTATGTTGTTAAAATACAGTCACACCATGTGTGTGTACATTTTCTTCTTTGAATGTTTTTTTTTATTGCTAATTTTTATAATTGGATATCTTGATGTGAACGAAATAATGATTAGAATACAAATGTTGTTAGCATCAAATTTTTTACTTAAGGGAATGTGCAATATACACTGAGTCACGAATATTCAATCTCAATCGTCGCAGCATCGATTCCCATTTCAAAGAAAAACAATTTCGCAGCCACACTGTGTGTACCAATTCGGCTGTGAATGCGAATTTCATTTTTGAAATTGGTCGAATTTATTTTTAACTCGCTGACATTCCAAAACTATCCATATGATTTGAACGAAAAAAAAGTCATAGAAGATAAGGCTGAAATTTGTCTCTATGACGTAAAAATTTAAATTATTACAAAAAGAGTGAAATATGGAAGAAATACATTAAGATAAAAAAATGTTCTTCAGTGCGCGTTTCGTATTAAATATAACCCGTGCTCTCGATACTTCGCAATGCTCTTCTGACAATAAATAAATCCCAGAACCAAATATAACAAATCATAGAAGAAAATGTTCATTTTTTAAAAATTGTCCATTAAAAAAAAAAAGAATCTCCTCCTAAATTTGTTATATTTAAAGCTGGCAATTATTGTACACGATCCAAATATCCTTCTGAACAATCAAGGGCATAGGATTTTTTTATTTTTTTTTTTACGGCTAAAAAAAAAATAAAACACGCTCTTATGCCTGAAATGGCCTCTTAAAGTGGAAAGTATCCGATTGAGAGAATCGCTTCGTACATGTTATGCTGGTAATCTCAGCGGATTTTAGATCAGGTTGTAAGTTAGAAATAAAGGCTTCAAGTACAGTTTAAAAATATATGTAACTGGGCCGTTTTCGTTATACGTATTATCTATCCTAGATGGAGCTCCGGGTTTCTCGTGGTTAAAGAATTTTCGGAGATTTTCGTGAGCGAGAACAGGCCCGCAAGGCAATAATGCGCAAATTGAGATGGTCAAAAGGACTATAAAAGAAAAGGATAAGATGACGAACGAGAAAAAGAAAAAGGAGATAATATACGTATATATTAACGGTGTGGTGAAGCCGGTTGCGGGGGAGTATAAACGAAACGGAGAGTAGCTGTAGCTAGATGCGGCATGCGCACGGTGGTACCTGCCTACGGCCACATCCCCGCAGTCCCAGAACTTGGATCAATAACCCATCTACTCGGCAAGAAGGAAACCCGTCGCTGAGCCCAAATAACGACGTCGTTTCGTCACCCTCACTGCGTAACACATATAGTGTTTACATGACGTACGACATATGCCTAACTGATGATTAAGGGTATCATTCCAATCGACGACACTCGGTATATGGATATTGAAGCCCATATGAATTTTTATTATATTGCTTGCCAAGTATAATTAATTGGACCATTCTTATTTTCGTTTCAACATTTTTCTGGTGTAAGTTTAGCAATCGTATAATTAATCTATAATCTCATCTGGGATTTGTAGTATAAAATCCTTGCATTCCTTAATTATGAGTCAACTTAAGTGTACTGTAATCACAGACTTGAGAAGAGAAAACTTCACAAATTGGAAAAGAGAGATGCAATTTTTGGGAAAATATAAGAGACAATATATTTAGGTGACGTGGAATTAAATATTGATTATATTTTGCGGTCAAAAGTTTTATACGTGAATTATAGTTTAATCGTTTTATCACCCTTACTGCGTTATAATATATGAAGAAATATATGACAGAGGCCTGGTTAATAATTTATGGGGTCTCATCTGTAATCGGTATTCAATAGGCATTGAACAGCAAGGAAATTCTATTTTATTTCATTTTTATTTTATTGTTACTGATTAGCAACCCCGCCCCTTTTTTCGTGTCCTTATTTTTGATAATAAAACTATAGCTCTCATATAATTAATCTATAATCTCATCTGAATATAAAATCCTTACAGTCCTTAATTATGAATCAACTTAAGTGTACTGTAATCACAGACTTGAGAAGAGAAAACTTCACAAATTGAAAAAGAAAGATGCAATTTTTGGGAAAATATAAGAGACAATATATTTAGGTGACGTGGAATTAAATATTGATTATATTTTACGGTCAAAAGTTTTATATGTTAATTATAGTTTAATCGTTTTATCACCCTTACTGCGTAATAATATATGAAGAAATATATGACAGAGTCTTAATAATTTATGGGGTCTCTGCAATCGGTATTCAATAGGCATTGAACAGCAAGGATTCTCCATTTTATTTAATTTTAATTTTATTGTTACTGATTAGCAACCCCGCCCTTTTTTTCGTGTCCTTATTTTTTATAATAAAACTGTAGCTATTATATAATTGATCTACAATCTCATCGAGCATTTGTATGGGAGTATAAAATCTCTACTGCCCTTAAAGAATGGGATTTTGTACTCGATATAAATAAAACACCCTTTTTCAGGTAAAAAAAGTGTTTTATTTTATCCATAAAAATAAAATCGTATTAAAAAAACCCCATATTCTCAATTGCTCATAATGGTGTACTTGTAAAAAAAATCTTGATGTCCAATTCTAAAAAGTTGTATGAGTCTACATTTTTTTAATATAAAAAAGAATATAGATATTGACATAAATTTCCTTTTAGAATTTATTATATTCAGAGCTGGGTATTTTTTTTCCATGAAAAGAAAGACCGTTTTAAACGATCAAGGGCATGGAATATTTTTGTATCATTTTTTTTATGCATAAAAATAAAACTTGTCTATTTTTCTGAAATGGGTTGTCCCCTCAAAGCAACCTCTTAACCCACCGATGGATTCAGAAAATTACAGTTTTCCTATTTTCTCAGCGTCGCCCTAACTACTCAAGCAAATTAGGTTTGGATGCATCTTATCACGCTGCGCATGAACTTTACTTTGTTTTTTCACGAAACATGAAGCGTCTTTGAGAATATAGAGAAAACAGAATATAGAGTATATTCAAAGCCTCGAGGAGCAGAATGTTAATTATTATTCAGTATTTTATACCACGTAAACGACACAATAAAATTCTCTCATATTTACAGTTTACTAGCAGTTTAAGAAGGAAACGACATTTTTCATAAAAATATCATTAATATTATTTGCAAGTCAGTGTTTACTAATGAAAATTTAATCAGTCCTTTTAATAATTTATTCCACACTTCAATCTATCGATTAATAAAAGATAAGAAATCGACTTTAAAATCAAAAATTAAACCGTCTCTTATAGGACGGTAGCTCTGTTATGTCTGTTATGTCACATAGAGTCTTAATACGTAATTCATGGTGGAAATCCCATCATCCGTGAATATCGAGTTCAAGGCCGATGAGGGTGAAAACCGTGCACTTGACCCCGGGTCACTTAATTGTAGAGAGGGCGTTCGCACATTTTTCTCTGTCATTAGAGTCACGACAACAAACTGCCGGGAACGTACTTTTCATCATATTCACATGATGTGCGTGATGTGGAAAAAAATAACAGAGAAAATAAAGAAGCTGTACCACTTTGAAAGAAGCAGAGATGCACTTATATTCCTGCATCTTTTAGCTCAGTTCACTTGGTTTTTTCTTTCATCTGAATAAAAAACGAATGTCATTTAAGCGTATTTATGTTATTGAGTATTTAGCAGAAAGGTTTATGACTTATTATTCGAAATAAGGGATGCTACGCAGTTTAAAAAGAATATTTTGGACCTTTTGAAATGTTCGCGAAAAATGTAAAAAAATATTAGGTATCAGTATCTCCGATATCGAAATTATAAATATTTACGACGATAATCATACAAACTTCCATAAAAAAGTATATACAATATTTAATATCTTACATTACGTGGCTTTTTGTATTTTTTGAGAAAATATATATGATTGATCTATTAAATACAGGACCATTTGTCAGGTGGAAAAAAGTATGCAGGTAATGCGGGTCATCTACAATAACTTTTTTGTTTTGTTTCAACACTCTGCGTATTTTTTATTTAAAAAAAAAATTTCTTAAATAAATTATAATTTTACCGGTTACAAAAAAAAATAGAAAGCTGTACTACATTCCATAGTGGTTTACCTCAGGCTTAATCGAACATTCTTTGGGAATATTTCGCCTACTGGATCTCTCTCAAAAGTGTGCAGATTACGGAAACGATAAAAAATTGATGTCGATGATCCGCAATGCTAATTGTCAAAAAAATTTTTTATTTGTTAGGTCAATCGTACATTTTTTAAATAATAATAGTAGCGACGACGTAAGTATAGTATCTTCGAATATTCGTAAATTTTCATCTGACCCCCTTCAATTAATTATTATATTTTTGCGTGACTAAAATCAGAACAACGAAATTTTCAAAACATGTTAGAAGATAAACCTCTCTGATTTTAGTCTCGTCATAGCTTGAAATATTTATTTATAACGAGAGATCACATATCTGAGATACATTTAAAAAAAATATATTCGATAGATGTATAAAAAGATACATAAAGGGTATAACACTTTTTATATCCTCTGCTATACTTTATTTTTATGTGAAAAATAAAAGGTCGAATTACAAATTTTCGAGAAAAACAAGTAAAGTAACGTTTTCCTTATTAAGGGAGCAGAAAAAACAGACTTTTAAAAAAATAATTCTGTGCAGCTGACTACTCTAACATAAAAATTTTCAAGACATTTTCTTTCTTTACGATAAAGCATAAAGCGCATTGAAGCTATAAACACATTTTTTAAATTCTAATGTATCATCCTTTGCACTTGAATCCTGAGAAGTCTGAGAATAGATGTTTGCTTGTAAAAGCAATTTTATTCTTTCTGCTATATTATCTTTTTTAGACCTTTATTTTTTTACTTTCAGACTGTAAAAATATTTAGAAAATAATAAAATTCGCAATACACTTGTTTAACATTATAAAAAGACTTTTATTTTATTTTTCGAGCAGAAGTTGTTTCTTTTTTATAAGAGTTACAGACAGACATTTTTTTTTACATCTACTTCGTTGTTTCTAATATTTTTTCTTTAATCACAATAACCAATAGAATATATTCGTAAAGTAAACAAATTATTTTTTACACAGACAGTTATTGCAAATTTGATAGTATTCTGTAAAAGTTAATTACAAAGGTAGCTATTATTCATTTCTCTGACGTAATGGCATAATGCGCGGATGAGTTTAATAGTCGCGTCATATGTATTCAATAGTGAGATGTAGGCTTTCCCAGACACGGATGAAAGTTTCGTTAACCGAGACTCTATGGCATATCTTTATCGACCACCTTGCATAATACAATATCGAGCTTTTCATTACGTCTCTCTATCATTTAACGTGTGTATAAAACACTATTGGAAATTATACAGATGAGCTAAATACGAGTTAAATCAGTAAAAAAGAAATGATATAAAAATGTAAACTTAATTCTGAGTCGATTATTATTTTTTCTTTTCGACAATAGGAATCAAAAAAATGTTTTTTGTTTAAAAGTTACACAACATTATGTCAGGTTGTAATCGACCAGTCATTTATAATTTCATTAAAAACATATTTTGATTTTGCGATTGCAGGTTTTCGTTTTATTTATTTTTTTTTCAAATTTTCATTTTATTTTTTATTCAAAATGGAAATGAAATAAAAATGTGAAGTTAATGTTGAGTCGATTATTATTATTTTTTTTTTCGACAATAGGAATCAAAAAAATGTTTTTTGTTTTAAAGTTACACAACATTGTGTCAGGTTGTAATTGACCAGTCATTTATAATTTCATTAAAAACATATTTTGATTTTGCGATTGCAGGTTTTCGTTTTATTTATTTTTTTTTTCAAATTTTCATTTTATTTTTTATTCAAAATGGAAATGAAATAAAAATGTGAAGTTAATGTTGAGTCGATTATTATTATTATTTTTTTTCGACAATTGGAATTAAACAATTTTTTTTTAAATTACACAAAGCTGTGTCAGGTTGCAGTATAAATTTAATAAATAAAAAAATAAATTCAAGATGGTTGAACTATATAGAAAGTGCGTTTCACCGACAACGATCATCGAGGCCCTTCCTATGTACGCTTCAACGACTATACATAGCTAATATAGGAAGACATACTTACCGGCATGAATCACAATTGAGGACGTGCAAGTAGGGCCGAGAGCGCGGAGGGATCAATGTAGACAGACCACGTTACACGAAGCAGTGCGTCTAGTGTAACGAGAACTTTAAACCTTTTATAGTTCTCCAAATACTTTTACTTCCTTATAATAAATTGGCGTAATCGTAATTAGTTATACTTCTGGTATATAATCAAACAATTAAATTTCTTGAACCCTATTATAATATTTTGGAGAATTAAATTTTTTTTCGGATGTTTGCTGGTGGGCAATAAAAATGATTTTAATTCTCTTCCTTTTTGTCATTTTTCGATCATTCAATTAATTTTTTTATTAAATTTAATTAATTTGTTTGAGTAATATATAAAATCCTATGAAATCTGAAGAAGTCTTTTGACGTTATTTTATTTGTAAAGGGCGATTTAGCTCAATAGCTAAGAATTTGCTGCAACTTTATTTTCGTAAATTTAACACATTTATTACTTCTATTTAATTGTTATTTTTCTAATTTACAAAAAAACACTCTGTATTACATTTTAAAAAATTGCGTATTACTTCAAAACTTGGAATTCCGATTATACAAGAAAGAAAATTGTACTGTGTAGGTTGCAACCGACACAAAATACATTTTGGTATGTGAGAAGGTAGCGACAATGGTTACTAAGGCTTTAATTATCGCTACCGTTTCCAAAACAAAGGCTTCAATAGCTTCAAATTCGTTGATGGTGATATTTCGTTGAGTGACGAAGTTTTCCAGTTTGGTGAAAAGAAGGATATGAGAGTGACCACGTGATGCTGTATTCCGAATATAGCGAGGCTAATTTTATCGCGGTATTCTGCCGTTCCTCGCACTTTGCTCACTCTCCCTTTCTTTCTGTATCTCGCCTGCTATACAAATCAACCGGCCGCGCTTCTATTCCGTTCTTGAACCTGACCTCAGCAGGCAGGTTTGCCTTCGAGACAAGTTCATGAGTATTTTGGTAATTGTACAAATAAATGTCTCTATATTATTGTTATTAATTGCAAAACAAAAGTATCAATGAAACTCGATTATGTAAATCCCGATTCAAAACAAGTTTCTTTTGATAGCGCAGCTTTTCTCTACGAAACGAATATATATATGTATATTAATGGAAATACGTCGTTTGTGTAGAATCCGATTTTGCACGACTAACTGTACACAATAGACGATTCTACACAACAGCAAGTCTGCACGTGTCTCAACACAACACAATCCCATGTCTATATAAGCTCATATTCAACACAACAAAAATCTCGAAGGGAATGCTCTACACTGGCAAAACTCTACACAGGCAAAGTCCAACACGGCAACACTTCACACCGGAAAAATTCGACACAGTCCCGATTCTAGTCCGTTACCAACTCACAAACCAATCAACGTGTTCCGATAAAACATATTTAGTTTTAACGGCGTATGTTGATTGGTTTGTGAGTTAACGGCTGTGTAGAATCGGGAGTGTGTACAGTCCGTGTAGAGTTTTGCCTGTGTATAGTAATCTGTGTATGGTTCTGCCAGTGTATTTTTGATGTTTTCAATTTGTACTTGCTTAGAATTTCTCTTGTGTAGACTCAAGCATTGTGTCAAGTTGCTGTTGTGTGGACTTGGTTGTGTAGAGTCGGATTCTGTACAAACGACGTATTGGCATATTAATATCATAAAAAACATTTAATTTAACGACCGTGTAGAATCGGGAAAGTATTGAATCGGGACTGTGTAGAGTCCGTGTAGAGTTTTGCCTGTGTAGAGTAATCTGTGTAGGGTTTTGCCTGTGTAGAGTAATCTGTGTAGGGTTTTGCCAGTGTATTTTTGATGTATTCAATTTGTACTTGCGTAGAATTGCTGTTGTGTAGACTCAAGCATTGTGTCAAGTTCCTGTTGTGTGGACTTGGTGGTGTAGAGTCGAAATCTGTACACACGACGTATTGGCACATTGGTACCGTACAAAACATTTAATTGAAATATTTTTATAAAATACAAATAAATTTTTGTTTCGTATGAAAATTGAAGTTTTACAAAATTTGAATCATAAGAGATTTAAGAATTCAAATTATTCTACATTTGTATTGAATCGATATATTTTAACAAAAACTGTAGTCAATGACGAAAACTTATTGTATAATAATAGTTATGCATTTTAGATTAATTGCTCAAGCAGTTCTTAAATTATTTAATTTTGAAAGCTATGACGATATCTAAAAAGCAGATTTAATGTTCTATAAAATGACAACGCCTTTAACGAATTTTCCAATTTTTATATTAAACATTCCTGCATATCAGTAAAAAGTTGAAGCTTGACTTCTTAAACGTTTGGTTAAAATTTTAAACCCTGCAAAATCTGATCTTCGCTACTGACCTTTCTAGAATATTTCTATATTTTAATTTAGTTATTATTACTTAGTTTGAGTTGAAAATTACAGTTACGTTTCTAAAAGTTTATAAAATTAAGAGGGACCGAATTTTCCCAAAAAATAAAAAGTTTCATAAAATCTGAGCAACTGTTTAAAATATTTAAAAAAATACAGTTAATAAAGGGGCCGTGCATTCGAATAATGTCATCCGATTGAACAATTTCATCACAACGCTCGATGCACAAATTGAATTAATATTTTGTGTGCGATCGTGCGAGTAATATTTCAATATACAAGGATGATGTGCTGCGCCGATGGAATCCTCGTTATACGTTGGTAACGTGGTAGGATTCAACGAGATCAGCAGCATCAGCATTTTTCTAGTGAACTTTTTGACCTTATTACGAAACAAAAGGCTCCGATAACTCGTCATCACCTCAACACTTCAAAAGAAACAACATATATATACATATACATTGTATTCCAGTAGCATACATGCATATATTGTGGATTCTATTGTTAGCAAGTTGACTTTCCTACGCAGATCCATTGCATATTGAATATACTTATATGATCTGATTTCTCTTCGTCTAAGAGAATGGCAACTGAATTCTAAAACTTAATTCAGACTATCTTCAACTATTGTCTTTTAAATGAAAAAAATATTTCAATTGTGGAATATGTAACATTTCTGGGGATATTTTTCTTTTTTTCATTTTGCATTTTAGAGGACTGAGACTACTTTCAATGTATTATATTTATTATTAAGTAAGAAAAAAACTTTAGACTATCCAGTAAGAAGATAAAAATAAATACAATAACTTATTTAATTGTTTTATATTTTTTAAATATTTTTCTGATTTATTGTATTTTGTTATTATGATCATATTTTTACTCTTCGTTTATTATTTCATGTTTGAAAAATTGTATTTTAATCTCACTGAAAAAAAAAGAATATTTTAAATTCCTCTAGCTGAATTAACATGGGAAGCCTCATCATGTGTCACATATTCGTACGATAGGGTGAATGCATATTTGACTAATTGGTTGTATGCCTAATTATTAGCTAAAAAATGTTGAAAAACTCGCGTTGTTTAGATGTTGACATCGACAAACCGACAACACGTTCAGTTAATTTGCTACGGTAGATAAAAATGATACGACGGAGAGGCCAGCGGAATGTCTCGGATATCAGAAAAAGCGAGAGTGAGGGGTTCGGAGCATTAAGAGGCGCGCGACTCCCGGCACGGCTTCTCTTGTATCACCCTCAGGGCTTCCGATCAATTCAACGTACAGAGCACCGCGTTTGTCCTTTCTGGAGCATCAATTTAAGTGCTTCAAGACGACCATGCTTCTTACAAACTGCATTTATTAATTTCTCAAGTTCATCACGCAATTGTGTAAAAAAAGGGCTTATAATTGGTAAAAAAAACTCTTACAATCAAAATCTAGGTTTTCACAATTTTGTAGTTTGACAAGATTTTGCAAACGAGAAAACTGGTCGTGCAAGTTGGGACAAATAAAACGTTGTTTGTATGAGAGAGTGTTGGGTTACGTGACGATGCTCATGGATCGGAGATTAACCATTGTGTACGCAATATAATGCAGGGTAAACATGCCAAACGTGTTACACCAAAGAATTGACACAATTTTCATTTTTTTGTATGACAACATACAATAATTAAAATGTACTACAGTTGCGCTTTAGAAATTGAGGAATCAAGATTTTCACTACTCTAACTTAAAATTTATGATAATTATAGTGTGTACAACAGTTTAGGTATTTTCCGCATTCCTAAACTGCATTGTAGATCGTACCTATAGAAAGTAAACCCCTCAGTGTTCAATCTTGAAATATATTAAATATCCCCGATAAGATATGTGAATTAAAAATAGCGTGCGATCGATATGGAATAAATATTTTTAATTATATGACGTTAAATCGCAGGCACTTTCATCGGATATTTTTATAACAAAACAGGATCCGGAGGGGAAAGTTATTCACATTTCCGGGACATGTCATTGGCACACATTTATCTATACTTAATATACGTAATATTGAAATAACTATTTTGAAATATGCTGCAATATGCATAATTTTATAATTGCATACGGAATACACGTTTTTAAACTTGGGAAAAAACCCCGAATTTAACGAATTATGAAGACTGTTTCATTTTTTTGGTAATTCAATTTTTTTTTACGGAACTCTCATTACAATTTTTTTAAATATGTGTAGATGGAAAATTTTTGTACTTGATCAAGAGAAAATGTTATAAATAAACAATCGTATGGAATTCTTTCTAATATTTTTTTACCGATGAAAATATAGTAAAACAACGTCTTTTCCCTGAAATGATAAACTTAAACTACACAATATTACTTTGATACTCTTTTGTAATTCGATATAACTAAAATTAGGTAAAAATTAGTAGCTCAATACAATTTAAAAAAATTGTATACACGGATTTTTTATTCTTCGTAATATTTACTATTGGGAGGAAAAAAGAGCAACGAATTTGGGATTTTTCGTGCACTACATATGAATGGTAGAATATCGGATTCATATGCTGTAGTAAAATATGGGATGAGAAAAAAAATCAAACCTGATCTATGTAGCGCGGTGTGATTCTGGATATCTTATCCGTCATTCAATATTGTCGGCTGAAATTACGCTCGAGCAATTGGACCATCACAGGCATGTATTTCTACAGCCGCACTCATGTGGTTATAAAAGTGGAAAGGTCGTTTGACGTTGAGCAATGCTCATTCATTGCACGTTCATCATTTGTACATCAAAAAAGAACAAAAAATTGATAATCGAACCAATTTCCACTACGTTGCAAACACAGACATTTTAATTTTCGACAGTATGAAAAAAAAAATTACTCGAACGACGCTAAACTTTTTAGAAGCGAAAAAATATTTTTAAAAGCGTCATCTAAACCTTTTTTCCGTTTGACAGTTTTTCTCGACACATCAAGATTTTAACACTAAAAATCGTTCAAAACTGTTTCGAGATTTTTGGTTCCGATCATGACCATTTAAATATTGGTAAAATCCAAACTAACAAAAAAATTCCGTATCCGTTTCTAGACAGAAACTTCAACTTAGTTTTAAATGTTTCTTATTTTAACAATTTTAGTTTAACAATCGTGTGTAACCACATGGTTGTTTCTATATTCTTGAGAATTTTGGGATTGCTCGTTTTAACCATTGCAATTCTAAAAATATGTTCTTATACAAATATTTACTAGTGCAGGATAATAGAGACCAGACATCATTACGAACACCCACGAACATACAACAGCAGAAATACAAAATTGCATTTATTTAAATCGACTCTATGATGAACGTGTACCATTAAAACGTGAATAAAAGTGATCTTCTTTTGAACATGTTCACGAGATTCAGGATTATGTATAACTTTTTTGTAAGTCTCTCTTTTCACGTCACTGGTGCCTGGTACTTGTTTCGATCATCTTCACCGTACTTCAAATATACGAATACGTCGTTCTATAAAAGAACCTTATCTGAGAGTTGTATTGAAATGGACGAATGGAATATGATGAGTCTCAGGCTTTTGCGTCTCGTTCAAAAGACACCTCACTGACTCAATAGCCGATCCAACTTGAAGAATATGATCCTTCTTCACATACACACACACAGACACACATACGTGTATGTTACGTGGGAATATGTTTGGCTGCGTATGAACTACACTTCTTCCGAAGGTTGCCTCGATAAGGGTAAGCATCCTGGAAGGATGCAATTTCAGACGTAGCTACACCGTTAGACTCAGGCTCGGGATTATAGTGTAGGGTTGGGTTAGGAATGGGATGTGCACCGATCGATTCCTGCTGGCTACTAAGAACCACGTGACGGGGGTGCGGCGTTCATGACGTCATACCGGCGTCCGTCCCAAGCAATTTTGCGACAATCGTCTGATGTGATGGACATTAATCAGAATGGCTTTTTATCGGCTCTAAACCGTGTAATGAATAATGTCTCCAACAATCAATAGCTTCACTTGAGATAATTGTATAAGCACCTGACTTATATCAAAAAGCAGAAATTAAGTTTGGCTGATCTTGTGGAATTAATGACTATACGAAACATGTTGACATTTAAAAAGAAGAGAAATATTTAACGTCTTGGAGTGAATTAGTATTTTTCTTAAGAGAACTAAGTCACCTAGAAAATGCAATGAGAAAATATTTTTCTTTGATGATTATAGCTTTAAGAAAATTGTCGATTGTCAACATCTTGAAATGCACGTCAAGTAATATTCATGTTCAGTTTTGTGAAATTTTATGCAGGAATACTGCGAGAAGCAATGTAAAAATGTTAATTTGTGGCAATTTTTAGATCGAACCAGTGAATGGTTTTTAACTTTCGATGTCTTGTATTATTTGTGAGGATTTTATTTGTGGGACTGATTTTCAGTTCAAGTCGGTGAGTCACGGACAAGTAGAATCAGTTTTGAATCCGTTTTCAAATCGGTGGTAAGCGTCTTTACTCTAAGAGGGTACAATATTACTAAAGTGCAACTTTTACTAAAGTTCTCTCTTAACTCTTGGAAAACTGATTCTTGGATTTTTATGTAATTTCAAATTGTAATAAAATATCTTTTAAGTAGCGACTATTAAGCGTGCGCAGTTAAAACTCTTTTTCATTTCAAAGATTGGTTCTTTGTCTACTTTAAATGCATTTGCTCGATTCTATCCAGAGTGATTTTATACCGTATCGATTGCTATAGCGAAGGGCAAGTTGAACCCCCATGGAAGGTATGAGGAGAGTGAAATAAAAATTTTATAAGAAAATTTATATGATTTAAAATTTCATGATTTTTTTTAATCTATAAAAAAACACGCTTTTGGTCTGGAATTGATCAAGCTTTTCCGTAAGCTGTTAAGGAGGAAATCAGTCAATACCGTTATTAATTTTTCTCAGGGCAGGTAAAACGATAGACGCGAGAGAGTGGCTTTCAGAAAACTACAAGATTTTTTTTTGCGAGTGCTATTACGAATATGCGACTTATAAGCTCTAAATCGGGGAGCAGATTGGCATGACAGTTCACCTTGTTAACCTTAACCTTACATCGTCCAACCCTTGAGCCACTCTCACTCTAAGAAGCCAGACATGTGCATCTTAGAAGGGAAATCGTTCGCGGTTATGACCCACTGTCCTATCTACCCCAATGCATAAAGTACAGTTGCCTCTCTTTAAGTGCTTGTTTTTTTTAAAGTGAGTATAGCTACATTGTTTTAAAACAGTCAAGCCACCAACAATTTTTTTTCAGATATATCATCAAGTGTAGGTAGACATACGATAATCTAGTTAAATTTTCATGATTTTCACTGTCTCATAATAAAATGGTAGAAGAAGTTGAGTGCGCCCTTACAGTGACGCCTACTGTCATTTGGCTTGACTTGCGTTAATGATCTCTATCACATGATCGAATCGGGAGCCAATCTTACAAAAACGGGAATTATTTTATAATTGTGTAAATGTTTAATTGTTGCAGGATTTCTTTCGTGGGATAAGGACAGTTGTCATGTAGACTTGGAAAAGGAATTGCAAGCCCTAGTAGCGCAGGCGCCTGAAGGCGAAGAGGCCAGAAACGGTAAATTTTCGATTTATTCGTTATTGTTTTATCGTATTTATTATACGTATATGAATTAACTGCATATTGGTTTTATTTATTGCTTTACGATTGATTTTCTTTAGGTGAACGTCTAATACAGTACGCGACTGAGAATCTCGTAACCGAGGTTTTGATACACCCCCAAACAAATACATTGCTTCAATGTATTAGAAACCTTCTTGCAAGCTTTACGAAGCACCGACACATCATTCATGCTGGATACACATTCGCTGGAAATGGTTCCTGGATACTGCAGGTACGTGAATAATCATTCACACTAGATAACAACAATAACCAACAGAACTTCCCCTCTAATGGAAACAGTGTGAACGATGAACAAACAATTATGAAACAGTTTAAAAATTTATCTCATTGACTTTACTGTTGATTATAAATACCATTGACACTCAAGAACATCTGTATTGAGTATTGAATATGATTTCTCTTTTAGGATGGAACCTTTAGTCTCGCTGACTTTTTGGATGCGTTCAGTGAACATGAAGTGCAAAGGGTTCTTCGAGCTTATGAAAACAGTGTAACAGTAGACATTAATTGCGCGGGTGTAGGCGAATGGTCGACTTCCCGTCTTTCTAAGGAGGCTTGCACTAGGTAAGCGATAAGTTATCTTTTCCGTAAAAGAAATGAAGTTATAATAACATTTTCGTGACGTCCAAAGAGAGTAAAAAGATTGTTGGAAATCTGAAATATATTTCTTCTAATGGAAGATAATTTAATTGTCAGGTCTTGCCGAGTAAGATTGAATCCCGATGATGTTCTCACTGCGGGAGTTCCTGCGATTGCCTGTTTCACAAACTACGTCGGACAATATCTTATACCTCAAACGTTGGATCAACTTATGGAACCCTCCGATGTTGTTGGTAACATTCGATTCAGTCATCCGACTCTATACGTCTTCCCGGGTGGACAAGGAGACGCCGCACTATTCGGCATTAACGGCTTCAACATGCTCGTCGATGGTGGATTCGCGAGAAAGGCATGCTTCTGGGATTTTGCCAGACATCTTGATCGGCTGGACGCCGTTCTCGTCACTAGAGTAAACAACAGTAACGTAGGCGGTATGTCGAGCGTTCTACGAAAGAAGAGGGAGATGCACGTTTATCCACAAATAGGACACTTTTTCTGCAATCTGGTCGTAAGTACATTATCTATTTTTGTTGTTTGGGAAATCAATTGGTGAACAGAACTTTTTGAAAATGAAGCATGAAGAATTTTCTATATTTAACACATAATACTTTCTATTTAGCGAGATAGCCACTTAAAAGTCGATTCAAATAACTGAGAAGCTTAAAAAATGTTTGAGTTTTTACGTAGCCATTAAGATTTTAAAAGAAAACAATTCCGTCTAAATAAAATGAACAATTTATCATAATACAGGAAAGAAGACACTCAAATTCTCCTGACGGCGATAAAGATCTGGATCCACTAACGTTGAATTTAATAGACATTGGTCAAGAAATGATGGTTGATCTGAGGCAAATAAATCTTCGCGCACATCCGTGCTACAGAGATCCTAATCCGATAAATCTCTACCACAAAGTTGGTCATGGAACACTGGATATGTATGTGTTAAGTCCAAGTAAAGATAGTCGTGAAGTTAGGGACTTTCTTTCCAAGTGGCATTCGGCAGACTCGAAACTCTTCGCCGGATCGCATAAAAAAGATTCCAATAATTTGACGTTTCCAATTCAAAATCTGGCGTCAATATGTGCTCTTTTAGTATGGCAGCCAGCTAATCCAGAGGATACGATAACGAGGATTCTCTTCCCGGGTAGTACACCGCAGCACAAAATCTTCGAAGGCTTCGAGCGTCTTAAACATCTCGAATTCCTCAAACATCCGGTGTGCTCGGCAAAGAGTCTTTCTCCATCGACTTCGCTTTTGGCTCTGAAAGACAGACCAACGATTAAACAAAAGTTGGGTCTCATAGAGAAGGAAACGAAAAAGTCGTTTGACACGAAGAGAGAAAAACGTGATTTGCCCGAATCCAAGTTATCGAAAGCCGCCGCCGAAGAGATTGTTTCGAAGCCCGCTCCACAGTCAACCCCAATTATTCCAATACCAAAAGCGCAGCCCCCGAAAATTGACGTCAAGTCCAAGAAGGTTGTGGAGAACAAGAAAATCGAAACAGAGAGCAAGAAGATGGAGAAGGACTTAAAAGAAATGAAAAAGGAATCGACGAAAAAAGATATTCCAAAAATAGATAAAGACGTGGAAACAAAGAAATCAGAAATAATAAAAATTAAAAGTGATACTGAAAAGACGAGTAAGGAACCTAAAGCTAAGTCTGAACCAAAGAAAAAAGATACTAAAGATTCAAAGTTAGGAAAAATCAGCAAAATTGATATGCCCCCGAAACCAGCAGCAAAACTTCCGGATAAAAAGCCAAAACCCGTTGCGGATAAAAAAGACTCAGCTAAAGCATCGCCGCCGACACCGAAGAAAACTATGAACGGCTCGGCAACGAAGGCTGAGGTCGCTAGTAAGCCAATGCCAAGGCCAATAACAAAACCGACTGGAAAACCACTTCCATCGTCCATGCCAGCAAAAAGTGCTAAAGATGCAAATAACAGAAAAGTGGTTGAACAGAAAAATATTGAAATTGCTTCTGCGGCAAGTGCAGCGGCACCTGCTTCAGCAAAACCAACGGCAAAGCCAAAAACTTCTGAAAGAAAACCAATTAGTCGTCGTACAAAGCCAGTAAGCCCGAGTAAAGCTCGTGTTCCGGGTAGTCCAGCTAAATCCACTCGCAGCACACCGACAACTTCCGTTAAATCTGACAAAGATGGTGTCATTAGAAAGGTCAAAGGCGGCGACCGCGGAACAACGGATTCATCAACGGTATCAACGCCATCTGGAATTGAAATTGATTCGATGACGAAGCTAGCTGACAAAAGTCTTACTGAAAAATCCGAAGATATGTCACTCGATTCCATAGAGAGCAAAGTACTTGCAGATTTGAAAGAAGAGCGCGAAGTTGTGGAAGAAATCGAGGCGGTGTTGCAGAAAGCGGAAAGAATTGAAGAAGCAAGAAAAGACGATCACCTGGAAGGTGATGACGACATAACTGCCGAAGCGACAGATAAAAAAGAAGATGACATGACCGAAGATGACGTAACCGCCGACATAGAAGAGGCACCGAAGAAGAAGACTTCACGAAAGGCAAGCCAAGAACTAACCGAAGAAGAGGAATATCTCATAGTCGAGAAAGAAGAAATTTATATTGAGGATTCGGCTCAGAGCGGTGAAGGTGAACAAAAGCATGTACTTGACGCTGTAGAGTCGGAAAAAGTGAAACCAGTCGAAGACATAGAAACTGCGAAGGAGGAAGATGAAGCTGAAGTTTCCGAAGAAAAGGAGAAAAGCGACGTCCCGGAAAAGAAACTGCTGCGTTATGATGAAGAAGCGGATAAAGATAAGGAAGGAGATGAAATGTCGCCTGGACACAAGGAACAATTGAAGGAAGAAATGAAAGACATTATTGCTTCTGCCACGGAAATCGTTCAAAAGACCGAGGACAAAGACGATTCTGGGAAAAAAGATAGTGAAGACATTACGAAAGAACCATCCAGTTTGAGTCCTGATAAATTTGATTCATCGGAGAAGAAAACGACTGACACGGATCCGATGAAACCAGAAGCTGATCAAAAGGATCAACAAGTAGCTGAGAAATTGGAGGAATCACAAGAAAGAATATCAACACTTGAATCGGGAGCAACAACAACTGCACCTACCTTACCTGAAGACGAACGAATTCCTCTTGATGATATTAAAGAAGTTATCGACGAGAAATATGTTGCCGATGAGGATAAGGACAAAGACACTGTCGAGCAGGTAAAGGAAAGTTTTGTAACACCAATTCCTGCCGAACCCAAACCAGACGCAAGGTCATTCCAAGTTCGTCCGGCACTTCAAGGTATTCAGCGTGAAATCGTTAAAACACCTGATGAAGTTGCCGACTTACCGGTTCACGAAGAAGTTGATCCAAAATTATATCGTATGGAGGATTTCGAAAAAACCAAATATGAAAAATCGTCCGCACCATCGACAGCACAGCAGCAAG
The DNA here is from genome assembly GCA_964016905.1 of Perithous albicinctus. Lineage (NCBI taxonomy): Eukaryota > Metazoa > Arthropoda > Insecta > Hymenoptera > Ichneumonidae > Perithous > Perithous albicinctus. The sequence goes on from OZ024688.1 coordinate 8,389,466, forward strand.
AACCCAAAGAGCCACCAACACCGCCGGTCAAAGAACAAAAAGGCGTTTTCAGCTTTTTTGGCAAAGTTGCCGATAAATTTGAGAAAGGCATGGATAAACTTACCGGAAAATCCCGACGTGATTCAGAGAAAGATATTGACGAAAAATCATCCAAATCAAGCTCACCGAAGGAAGCAAAACCTCAAGAAATTACTGTGCCGAGTGACGTTCGAATTGACGAAGTTCACGAAGAGGTAGTGAAAGTGGTTAAGCCTACTGAAATGGCAGAAACTTTCGAAAAAAGCGAGCCAGAGGTTAGTAAAATTAAGGTAGCAGCTATTACGGATACAGCTGCTTTCTTGCATCGTGAAATCGAGGACCTAAGGAAAAGCTCTCTTCCTGATGAAGAAATTAAAGACACACTCGAAGCTGCTATCACTGAGCAACCCGAAAAGAAAGCAGAATCCAAGCCCGTCGATTTATCAGAACCAGTATTTGAGACGTGTGTTTTGAAAGGTCAACAAAAGGATATATTATCTGGCACAGTCGTTGAAGTTGAAGAAGATGTCGAAGATGTTGAAGCCCTACTGGAAGAAGCTTCAAAGAAATTCAAAACTGTTAAAGACAGTCTTCGTGATTCGCTGGAATCATTAGAAGAGAAGATTGTCGAGGAAGAGATGATGCGCGCTCAATTGGCTGCAGCGTCGAAAGACGTCGTAAAAGATACTCTATCTGAAGTTGTTGAGAAATTGGAAGAAATAAAGCCTCACATGGAAGAGGCGGAACCTTCGGAAATTAAAGAATCGGACAAGGTTAAATTCGAAATTCCGGAAGCCGAGGATCACGAGGACGAGAAGGATGTAACGGAAGTAACAAAAGATTTTAAAGAAGCTGTGCGCGATGTCGGTGAAGTTCTCGCAGGATCAGCTGGAATTTTGATTGAAGAAAAACCAAAGGACGTTATAGAAATCGTCAAAATAGTTGCAGAGGAACTAAAGAAAGCTGATTTTCTATCGCACGATGTGCTCTTCGACAAAGATGATGTTAAAAAACCGGAAGACAAGATAAGCGACGATGACAGCAAAACCGTCAAGTCAGTTATCGAAGAAATAATTCCTAAAAAAGTAGGTGTAACTGAAGAACTTCCTCCTCAAGAAGAAATAGAAGAATTGCTGGAAAGTGGAATAACGGCGAAACCTCTGGCGAGTTACAAACCAGCTGATACCTCTGAAATTGAAGAAGAACCGTGCGTTAAAACCATTACCTCCAAAGAATTTGACGCGAAATCGCCTGTCAGGGATTTGGCTGCCGATAAAATCGATGCAATGAAAATTTGCTCTGATTTGATGGATGAAGAACCTGCTCCGTCAAGGAAAAAACGAAGTATTCACGACGAGGATCAAACAAAGGAAGACGTAATGGAAGCGGGAATTGAAGCAGTTTGCATTAAAGCGAAAGCAAAAGAACCGCCAACCAAAGATGTTGATGAAACTCATGAAATAGAAGGATCTGATATTGTATTCGATCGTAAATTATCACCCGATAAAGCACATTTAGTTATGGTCACGCCAGATTCAGTACCAACATCGCCGAAGTTCCCGGCTACTAAAATACATACTGAAGAAGAAATTGACGAGACTCCTGAACTACCAAGTGATATAAAAAATGAACTCGAGAACAAAGAGGAACCCCTAGAAAAGATAATCGAAAATTTGGTATTCACTAAAAAAACGAAAATCACAATAGAAATTGTCGAATACATCACTGTTATTCGAAAGATACCTCGGGAAAAAGTTATTTACATCATTGAAGAGATAATTATTAAGAAAGGAGTGCCGCGGGACAGCGTCGTTGCTGATCTTGATTTATTGAAGCCTGATACAGCGTCGGGCGAAAAACGTGCGGAAATTGAAGAATATATTGATCGTGAATACATAACGAAAAACAAAAGAATCACGATCGACATTGTCGAAGAGATTTCAATTAAAAAATTCGTTACTAAACGTATTGTTATTGAAATCATCGAAGAAATAATTGTTAAAAAGAGAATTTCACGCGACGCAATATTGGATATTTCTGAAACTGAAATTGCTCGACTTCGCGGACATAGGAAAGAAAGCATGGTTGAGGAAGATGCGATGCCTGAAATATCTGAAGCGATTGATGAGCATGTCGACGAAATTCCGGAAACCGATTTGTCCGCAGATGTACATTCTGAAATTGAAAAGTACATCGTCGACGAGATAATCTCAAAGGGGAAAAAGATTACTCTTCATATTATCGACGAAATTTCGATTGCGAAGCGTGTCCCCAAGCGGTTATTCATTGAAATAATCGAGGAAATAATAATAAAACGTAAAATCCCGAGGTCATCGATTTTGGATATTTCTGAAAAAGAATTGTCGGATCTCATCATGGCCGAGAAGGAAGATATGGACCAAGATGAAGTTGTCCCCGAAACAGAGGAGGAAGAAGAACCCGATCAGATTTCCGTATCCCCAGAAACAAGACAGCAAATCGAAAAACATATTATCGACGAATATATGAATAAAATCCGCAATATAACTCCTTATATATTCGACGAAATGTGTGTACAGAATAAAGTTTCTAGGCGTACACTCATTCAAATTATTGAGGACCTCGTGGTGAAACTCAAAGTTCCCAGATCATCGATTCTCAATATTTCCGACATCGAATTGGAAGAGATGTTGGCAGCTGAAAAGGAAGAAGATGAAAAAGAAAGTGTGGCCGCCGCTTCGGATGATGAAGACAAAAAGCACATAGAACCCGAAACTGAAGAATACGAAATTCCAACAGCGGAAAAAATAGCCGAGATATATAGCATCATTGGTGAATACATCTCTAAGTCGAAAAAAATAACGCCATACATATACGAAGATATTTGTATTAGATACAAAATTCCTAGACGCATACTGATGGAATCAATTGAGGAAGTATTTTTAGAAAGCCAAAAGATCAGAAAATGTTCGTTTTCTGATATTATTGACGACGAATTATCAGAATTGCTATATCCAGGTGCAGGGAGCGAAGAGGGCGAACTTGATGTTAGACCAATTGCGGAACAAGATGTAGCGCCGGAAGATGGCGAAGATAAGTTGGTGGACGGTTTTGTTAGTATTGCCGGCGAAGACATTGCATCGACTACGGTAATTTCACCATTGAAGACAGTGGGATCGGCAGAACAGGCCTTGAAAGAATCCGAAAAAGATGTAAGTGATGATTTTGAAGCTGTAGAGCAAGAATACAAAATCCATGACACATCGATTACAACGGCTAAAGAACTGGCCGCTTCCGTCGCTATAACAGACGAGGGAAAAATCAGTGATGATATTGAAGAAGCACTTGAGGACGATGTGAGTGACGTTGTAGAAGCGGATGAAAAAACGATTGGGTCCATCGCACCAATAACAGTCGCAACAGTGACAGCTGAGAAAAAATCTGAGGATATATCAGAAACTTCGGAAATCGTTGATACAACAGAAAAATATCTCATCGAGGCTCAAGAAAAAGCTCAGGCTCAAAAACCGGCACCTGAAACGCCTTCAGATAAAATAATTGATGATACACATGAAGCTAAGCTAAAACTTATACAAGATACTGAAGTCCCGGAAGAAGAAGTTATTCGTCGAAAAGATTCTGTAGTCCTCCTAGATCATCAGAAAGCAGTTTCTGAAAAAGAAATCTCTTCGCAAGAAGGACTAACACCGGTGCAAGCTATTGAAAAGATAGATCAGGTGCAAACTGATGCTGGAGTTAGCATGGAGGTAGACAAGCCTGGTACGCCGGAATTAGATGAAGAAATAAGGGAAATTAAGGAACAAGTATCTGGAAGCAAAAGTCCAGTGATTGAAGAGAAGTCTGATATTATGCGTGCAAAGCGTAGTGTCGATGATGAAATTCAGCAACGTAAGTATTCGATGTCAAGTCAAGAGCCTGTTGAAGCTGTAAAGATGTCCGATGAAATCACAGATGACGATGAAACCGCAGTTCCGACTAGTCAAATGCCGGTAACCGCCAGCCGCGAGGACGGTGGACAAGAAAAAGAAGTTTCTACAACTGGAGGTATAATCGCCGCGACAAAAACTCCCGACGATTCACTAAAAAGTTCACCCGTTAAGACCACACCCGATCAAGATTCGTTACTCTTGGACAAAGAATCATTACCTACAGGTACCAGTACACCGGAAAAAGACAGTATATCTGGTAAGACAACACCTGGAACAAAGGACGGTGATAAAATAACACCCGAGGACAGTTTGGACAAATCACTGTCGGTGACTCGAGATTTACAGGGCCTCGAAGACAGTCTAGACAAGTCAGAACCGACCAAGCTCAAAGAAACGGAAAAACTTAAATCTCCAACTGCAATGGAAGAAGAGATAATGCCTTCCAAGTTGGATGTCGCTGCTGAAAAGAGTGACGAAACTTTAAAAGCAATTATTCATGAAAAGGAATCCGACGTTTACCCAATAGCAGACGACAAGTCAGCTTCGGAAATTGTTGATACAACTGAAAAGTATCTGATCGAGGCTCAAGAAAAAGCTCAGGCACAAAAACCGACACCTATAACACCCTCAGATAAATTAGTGGACGATATAAGTGAAGCTAAGCTAAAACACGAACAAGAATTAAAAGCGAGTTCTACTCCTCAAGAAGATGCGACTGGTCGAAAAGATTCTATAGTATCCCAAGACTATCAGAAAGATGATCTTGATAAAGAAGTCTCCTCACAAGAAATAGTGACAGGTGTACCAGCAATTGAAACGTCAGATCAGCTGCAAAAGGATGCTGTAATTGTCTCAGGGGTAGGCAAGCCTAGTACAGCAGAATTAGAAGAGGAACCAAGGGAAAGTGAGGAACAAAAATCTGAAGGCAAAGGTTCAGTGATTGAAGATAAGGATGATATTACGCGTGTAAAGCGCAGTATCGATGACGTAAGTCAGCAGCGAAAAGATTCATTGACGAGCCAAGAGCACGTTGAAGCTGTATCAACTGAAAAGGAATCATCGGAAACGAAAAAGATATCGGCTGAAATCATAGAAACCGCAGTTCTAGCTGATACTGTGAAAGTATCTGAAAAGACAGATAAACTGGAAAAAGATTCTGGAGATGGCACAGACGTAGTCAAGCCTAGTGCTGTGGAATTAGATGAAGAACCAAGGGAAGGTAAGGAACCAGAATCAGAAGGTAAAAGTCCAGTGATCGAAGATAAGATTGATACTACGCTTGTAAAGAGCAGTATCGATGATGTAAGTCAGCAGCGAAAAGATTCGTTAATAATTCAAGAGCCCGTTGAAGCTGTGAAAAAGATATCGGATAAAACTATAGATGTCGATGAAACGGCAGTTCCGACTAGCACGGTTAGCCGAATGTTGGTAACTGCTAGCAGCGAAGACGGTGGACAAGAGAAAGAAATCTGTCCAACTGGAAGTATAACCTTCACGGCGACAAAAACTCCCGATGACTCACTGAAAAGTTCGCCCGTCAAATCCACCCCCGATCAAGATTCTTTACTCTTGGATAAAGAATCACTGCGTACAGGTGCTAGTACACCCGAAAAAGACAGTATATCTGATAAATCAACACCTGGAACGAAAGACGGCGACAAAGTAACGCCTGAGGACAGTCTTGACAAATCACTTTCGGCGACTCGGGATTTACAGGACCTCGAAGATAGTCTCGAAAAGTCGGATCCGATCAAACTAAAAGAAGCGGAAAAACCTTCCACTGGATTACTCGTAGAAAAAGAACAATCCAGTACGTCGCCAGTCGAACCTACTGTTAAAGCTGAAGTGGTTTCGAAAATATTGCAAACCACGGAATCTTCAGAACAATCAGTAGAAAAGTCTGTGGAAATTAAGCTTATCTCAGAAACGGAAAAACCCGGTTCAATTTCCGTTGAAGCAATTAAAAAACCCGACGACATTGAGATTTCTGCCAAGTCTAAAGAGTCCAGTCCTTCGCCAGCTGACGAATCTAAAGTTCTCACAGAAGCAGCTAAAAAAACCCAGGAAGCTGAGCTTTCTGTGAAATCTACCGAACCCGGGTCTTCGCCAGTGGAGGAATCTAAAGTTTTTACACAAATCGTTCAGCCGAGTCTAACTTTAACTGACGACTTATTAAAAACATTATCAGCCAAATCTACCACCGATCAAGATTCTGTACACTTGGACAAAGAATCCTCGCGTACTAGTAGTTCCCCTGAAAAGGACATTGTGTCAGATAAATCAACCCCTGAAGCAAAGGACGATGACAGAATAACGCCAAAGGATAGTTTGGACAAATCCCCAGCACAGACTGAGGAGCTAAAAGAAACGGAAAAAACCAAGTCCCAGCAATTACCCAGTATTGCTGGTGATGTACACAGTCAAACTGACACCTCGGAGACAGAATTAAAATCACGTTCACCTAGCATTACCAGTGAAAAGCATGACGGCAAGGAATCCACCATACCATCAAAAGCGTCTAGCATTGTTGGTGATCATATTACGGAAAAGGACTTAAAAGAATTAGTCGATGAATCGAAAGCTTCTAGCGAAGTTACTGAGGCTATTGATGATATAGCATCTATCGATCGATCTAAGCCATCCAGTATTGCTGGTGATATTCACAGCCAAAAAGATGCCTTGGAGGCAGAAGAAAAATCACGTTCACCTAGTGTTGCCAGCGAAAAATATGAGGGTAAGGAATCCGCTGTACCTTCAAAAGCGTCCAGTATTGCTGATGATCATGTTACGGAAAAGGATTCAATACAACTAGTCGATGAACCCAAAGTTTCAGACGAACTGACCGAAGCTATCATTGAAACAGTATCCGTCGATCGGTCAAAGACACCCAGTATTGCCGGTGATATACACAGTCAAAAAGATGCCGTGGAATCAGACGTAAAATCACGTTCACCTAGTATTGTAAGTAAAGAACACGAGGATAAAGTGTCTGCTGTATCTTCCAAAGCGTCTAGCATTGCTGGTGATCATATTGTGGAAAAGGATTCAAAAGAACTAGTCGATGATACAGCATCCATCGATCGGTCAAAGTCACCCAGTATTGTCAGTGATATACATAGTCAAAAGGGTAGCTTGGAGGCAGAAGAAAAATCACGTTCACCCAGTATTGCTAGTGAAAAGCACGAGGGTAAGGAATCCGCTGTACCATCAAAAGCTTCCAGTATTGCTGGTGATCATATTACGGAAAAGGATCTAAAAGAACTAGTCGATGAAACAGTATTCGTCGGTCAGTCAAAATCCCCCAGTATTGCCGGTGATATACACAGTCAAAAAGATGCCGCCGAATCAGAAGAAAAATCACGTTCACCTAGTGTTGTAGGGGAAAAACCTGAGGATAAAGAAACCGCTGTATCTTCAAAAGCATCCAGCATTGCTGGTGATCATGCTATTGAAAAGGATTCAAAAGAATTGGTCGATGAGACGGCATCCATCGATCGATCCAAGTCACCTAGTATTGCTGGTGATGTACACAGTCAAAAGGATGCCTTGGAGGTAGAAGAAAAATCACGGTCACCCAGTATTGCCAGCGATAAGCCCGAGGGTAAGGAATCCGGTATACCATCAAAAGGATCTAGTATTGCTGGTGATCATATTACGGAAAAGGACCTAAAAGAACTAGTCGATGAGACAGCATCTGCCGAGCAGTCAAAATCACCTAGTACTGCTGGTGATAAACACAGTCAAAAAGATGTCGTCGAATCAAAAGAAAAATCACGTTCACCTAGTATTGTAAGTGACAAACACGAGGATAAAGACTCTAATGTACCTTCAAAAGCGTCCAGCATTGCTGATGATCATGTTATTGAAAAGGATTCAAAAGAATTGGTCGATGAGACGGCATCCGTCTATCGATCCAAGTCACCTAGTATTGCTGGTGATATACACAGTCAAAAAGATGTCTTGGAGGTAGAGGAAAAATCACGTTCACCTAGTATTCTCAGTGAAAAGCACGAGGGTAAAGAATCCGCTGTACCTTCAAAAGCGTCCAGTATTGCTGGTGATCATGTCGTTGAAGAGGACCTAAAAGAAATAGTCGATGAAACAGTTTCCGTCGATCGATCAAAGTCTCCCAGTATTGCCGGTGATATACACAAAGATACTGTTGAATCACAAGAAAAATCACGTTCACCTAGTATTGTAAGCGAAAAACACGAGGATAAAGAATCCGGTGTCCCCCCTAAAACGTCTAGCATGGCTGGGGATCATATTACGGAAAAGGATTCAAAAGAACTATTTGATGACGCAGCATCCGTTGATCGGTCAAAATCACCTAGTATTGCTGGTGATATACATAGTCAAAAAGATTCGTTGGAGGTAGAAGAAAAATCACGTTCACCCAGTATTGCTAGCGAAAAGCATGAGGGTAAGGAGTCTGCTGTACCTTCAAAAGCGTCCAGTATTGCTGGTGATCATGTTATTGAAAAGGATTCAAAAGAATTAGTTGAGGAGACGGTATCCATCGATCGATCCAAGTCACCTAGTATTGCTGGTGATATACAAAGTCAAAAAGAATCCTTGGAGGTAGAAGAAAAATCACTTTCACCTAGTATTGACAGCGAAAAGCATGAGGGTAAAGAATCTGCCGTACCTTCAAAAACGTCTAGTATTGCTGGTGATCATATTACGGAAAAGGACTTAAAGGAACTAGTCGATGATACAGCATCCGTCGATCGGTCTAAGTCACCCAGTATTGCTGGTGATATACAAAGTCAGAAAGCTTCCTTGGAGGTAGAAGAAAAATCACGTTCACCCAGTATTGCAAGCGAAAAGCATGAGGGTAAGGAATCTGCTGTACCTTCAAAAGCGTCCAGCATTGCTGGTGATCATATTATTGAAAAGGATTCAAAAGAAGTGGTTGACAAGACGGTATCCGTCGATCGATCCAAGTCACCTAGTATTGCTGGTGATGTACAAAGTCAAAAAGATTCCTTGGAGGTAGAAGAAAAATCACTTTCACCTAGTATTGAAAGCGAAAAACATGAGGGTAAAGAATCCGCCATACCTTCAAAAACGTCTAGTATTGCTGGTGATCATATTACGGAAAAGGACTTAAAAGAACTAGTCGATGATACAGCATCCGTCGATCGGTCTAAGTCACCCAGTATTGCTGGTGATATACAAAGTCAAAAAGCTTCCTTGGAGGTAGATGAAAAATCACGTTCACCCAGTATTGCTAGCGAAAAGCATGAGGGTAAGGAGTCTGCTGTACCTTCAAAAGCGTCCAGCATTGCTGGTGATCATGTTATTGAAAAGGATTCAAAAGAATTAGTTGACGAGACGGTATCCGTCAATCGATCCAAGTCACCCAGTATTGCTGGTGATATACAAAGTCAAAAAGATTTCTTGGAGGTAGAAGAAAAATCACGTTCACCTAGTATGGACAGCGAAAAGCATGAAAGTAAAGAATCCGCTGTATCTTCAAAAACGTCTAGTATTGCTGGTGATCATGTTATCGAAAAGGATTCAAAAGAATTAGTCGATGAGACGGCAACCGTCGATCGGTCTAAATCGCCTAGTATTGCTGGTGATATACATAGTCAAAAGGATGCCTTGGAGGTAGAAGAAAAATCACGTTCGCCTAGTATTGCCAGCGAAAAACACGAGGGAAAGGAGTCTGTTGTACCGTCAAAAGCATCCAGCACTGCTGGTGATCATATTATGGATAAAGATTCGAAAGAACTAGTCGATGACACAACATCCGTTGATCGGTCCAAGTCACCCAGTGTTGCTGGGGATATACCCGGCCAGAAAGATGTCTTGGAGACAGAAGAAAAATCACGTTCACCTAGTGTTGCCAGCGAAAAACATGAGGGTCAGGAATCTGCTGTATCTTCAAGAAAGTCCAGTATCGCCGGTGATATACACAGTCAAAAAGACGTCTTGGAAACATGTGAAAAATCACGTTCACCTAGTATTGTTAGCGAAAAACATGAAGCTAAGGAAGCCGCTGTACCTTCAACAACATCTAGCATTGCTGGTGATATACATAGTCAAAAGGACGCCTTAGAAACAGATGTAAAATCACGCTCACCTAGCATTGCTAGTGAAAAACATGAGGCTAAGGAATCCGCAGTACCTTCAACAACGTCCAGCATTGCGGGTGACGTACATAGTCAAAAGGACACTTTGGAAGCAAGCGTACAACCGCGTTCACCTAGCATTGACGACGAAAAACATGAGGGCAAGGAGTCCGATGTAACATCTAGAAAATCCAGCATTATTGGTGATGTACACAGTCAAAAAGACGACTTGGACGTAGATGTAAAATCACGTTCACCTAGTATTGCTAGCGAAAAACATGAGACTAAGGAGTCCGATGTACCATCTAGAAAATCCAGCATTATTGGTGATGTACACAGTCAAAAAGATGCCTTGGACTTAGATGTAAAATCACGTTCACCTAGTATTGCTAGCGAAAAACATGAGACTAAGGAGTCCGCTGTACCTGTAACAACGTCCAGCACTGCTGTTGATACTCATAGTCAAAAGGACGCCCCGGACACAGATGTAAAATCACGATCCCCTAGTATTGCTAGCGAAAAACACGAGGTTAAGGAAGATGCTGTATCTTCAGTAATATCTAGCACTGGTGGTGATGTACATAGTGAAAAGGAAGCCTCTGAAACAGATGTAAAATCTCGTTCACCTAGCATTGCCGATGATAAACATGAGGGTAAGGAATCTGCCGCACCGTCAAGAAAACTCAGCACTGCGGGTGATGTGCATGATGAAAAGGACGCTTCGGAAGCAGACGTAAAATCGCGTTCACCTAGCATTGCTAGTGAAAAACACGAGACTAAGGAATCCACAGTACCTTCAACAACGTCCAGCGTTGCAGGTGACGTACATAGTCAAAAGGACATTTTGGAAGCAGACATAAAATCGCGTTCACCTAGCATTGACGGCGAAAAACATGACAGTAAGGAGTCCGATGTAACATCCAGAAAGACCAGCATTATTGGTCATGTACACAGTCAAAAAGACACCTTGGAGACAGATGTAAAATCACGTTCACCTAGTATTGCTAGTGAAAAACATGAGATTAAGGAATCTGGTGTACCTTCAACAACGTCCAGCATTGCTAGTGATATACATAGTCAAAAAGACGCCTTGGAAACAGATGTAAAATCGCGATCACCTAGCATTGCTGGTGAAAAACATGAGATGAAGGAGTCCGATGTACCTTCCAGAAAGTCTAGCATTGTTGATGATGTACACAGTCAAAAAGATGCTTTGGAGACAGATGTTAAATCACGTTCACCTAGTATCGCTAGCGAAAAACATGAAACTAAGGAATCCGCTTTACCTTCAACAACGTCCAGCATTGCTGAAGACATAATCGTTGAAAAAGATTCGAAAGAACTAGTTGATGATTCCAAAACTCCTGGCGGACTTCATGAAAAGTTCGATGAGGGAGCATCCGTCGATCGGTCCAAGTCACCCACTATTACTGGTGATGTACACAGTCAGAAAGACGCCTTGGATGAGAAATCACGTTCATCTAGTATTGCCAGTGAAAAACCTGATGCATTGGAACCTGACTTGGCGTCAAGAACACCTAGCGATACTGGAGATAAAATAACTGAAACTGATTTACACGAACTAGCTGATGGGTTCGAAAAACATTTGAAAAAATCGGACGACCAGCTTATAACCGTGACGCCGTCTAGCACAGCTGAGGATAAGCATAGCGAACCGTCCGCAATCGCCACTGCTGAGTCAGATCATAAATCCACATTACCAAGTAATAATAATATTAATAATATTTCTTTGTTTAAATTCAAGTTAATGTCTGTTATAAATTGCATTTTCATTCGTTTACTTATATAATACTTTTTTTACAGGTGGAGTCCATGACATCAAATCCCCAAGTATAGTAGATGAAAAACACGAAGAAAAGGAACCAACTGTTAAATCGAGGTCACCTAGCATCGTAGGAGATAAACCGGAAAAGGATCATTCCCGATCGCCCAGTATTGCCGATGTTAAGCAAGAGCATGCAATTGGTGATCATCATAGCCAATTGGATGATACTAAGCACCTTGAAAAACCGGGTTTGTCTAGTTCAGGAGAAAAGACTGGTGAAGTTGCGCTCGTTGATGGATCAAAGTCAACTAGCATTGCTGGTGAAGATCATATCGACATTGACACTGTAACGACACATGATACATCGCGAAAATTCAGTCTAGTCAGTGAAAAGCACAGTGAACATGATGCAACAGAATTAGACAAGTCCAGATCTCCAAGTATCACCAGCGTAAAGTCCGACGAAAAATTACCAACTGTTCGATCGAGATCAGCAAGCACCGCAGGGGATAAACATAGTGAAAACGACGAAACGGAAATAATTGAGAAATCCAGATCACCTAGTATTGTAAGTGAAAAGCCGAAAGAAAAGTCCACGTCTCCCAGTTTAGAAAAAGAAAAACCTGGTGATCAAGAAGGGGATGATACTAAAGAGTTTATGGAAAAGTCTAGATCACCGAGTATAACGAGCGAAACGACCGATGTCAAGGCGTCTGTCGAGATTTCTAAATCACCTGACATCAGCGAAGAAAAACGCAGCGAAACAGAAGCAGCAGCACTCATTGAAAAATCTGGACCGTCCAGTATTGCAGATGTAAAAGACGACGGGAAGGAATCAATCGACCGATTGAGGTCACCCAGCATCGCCTCGTATGATCATGAAAGCAAAGAAACACCTGACAGCATTTTGGATGTTAAGCAGGTCGAGATGGACAGGACCAAGTCGCTCGAAAAAGTCAGATCGCCCAGTATCACTGACGTGAAGCACGATGGGCGGGAGCCTATCGACCTATCGAAACCGTCCTCTTTGGACGTTAAAATCAGTCATTCGGATCTTCCAGACTCTAAGATCAGCACTCATGACGAATCCCTTGATCATGCAAAACCGGTTGATCAAATTGAGAAAACAGTTATTACCAGTTCACCACCGGCATTAGAACGGACATCACGTTCGGCGAGTATCGCAAGTGTTCACGACAGTAAACTAGACGAAAAAGATGCAGTTCAAGCACTGCAGAAACTTGCTGAAACCATAGCTGACAAATCGGCAGAAGTAAAGCATGTTACAAAATCGCCACTTGATGAAATGGAACATCACGACACACCGAAAGATCGGTCGCGTTCTCATAGCGTATTTGATGCAGGAGACAAAACTCCCTTGGGCCGATCACGCACGGCGAGCTTATTCGATGACAGAGTACCTGAATCTTTACGTGGCGAATCTAAGACCGCGTTCGAAGAGCCTAGAGGTACTTATAGTTATGACGAAAGTGACGAAACAAAGTTTACGAAGGACGATCTCTCGAGAAAGTCAAGTTTAAAGGATGTCCCGGACGACAAAAAAGATTCAGTGAGTAGTGGCTCCAGAAAATCTAGTGTTGCGAAATTCGAAGATGCAATTTCGAAACGATCGAGTGTGGCAATCCAAGAAGATATTGCTGGACAATTCGCAGAAGATTACCATACCACGGCTGACGAAATATCGAAAGTTGAAGATTACATCGTAAATAAATATATTATAAAGAAAGAAAAGATTACCTCCCGAGTAGTAGAAGAAATTGTGATGCTCTACTCAATGCCGAAGTATATGATTTTGGAGCTTATTGAGGCTATTATTATGAAGAAGAATGTGCCTAGGGATTTCGTTGTAGATTATCCCAAATACGACGGAACATGTGATTCAGTTGTTACGTCGAAAGACGATCACGTTGACGTGATTGATATACCTCCTGCAAAGCGACTCGATATCGAAAGTTATATACAGGAAGAATTTATAACAAAAAATAAAAAGATTTCGTCGGATATAATCGATGATTTGGTAACTCGGAAATCTGTTTCAAGACACATTATTATAATCATCATCGAAGAAATTATTACTAAGCGCAATATACAGAGCTCGCATCTTCTTGAAGATGGAATTCTTGACGAAAGTTCCAAATTGTCGAAATCGGACAGTTACGAACCAGTGGAACAAGAGAACAGAGTATTTGAACAAGAAAATCTTCCTTCCATAAGTACCGCATTCGACACTTCTTCACATCCATCAATTTCAAGTTCAGATATTCAAACAGAGCAAGAATCAGGGATCTCTGAAGAGAAACGCGTTGAAGTCGAGAGTTACGTGATGGAAGAATGCGTAAAAAAGGGTAAGAAGATTACGGTATTAGTACTCGAGCAGATAATAACGAAAATGTCGGTTCCAAGATCCGTTTTATTGGATATCATTGAAAACATCATCGTAACACGAAAAATGTCGAGAAAGACTATGGTCGATGATGCAATCTACGATGACGTCGACAAAGACACGAGTAAATCACCAGAAATCTTGTCAACCAAAGATCGAATCGTCGAGTTTTCTGGTAAGTCTACGCCAGACCCAAAATCTTCTGGATACTCGACACCAGAAACTCGACAATATGATGACAAACTGACCAAAGAACTGTCTTCATATTCGTCTGACTATGAAAGCCCCTTCCATAAAGCTTTCGTAGGTGGAATGACGGAAATCAGAACAACTCATATAACAACACTTTCTGGCAAATCAACACCAGACTTTGGTACGCGTGGCGAAACACCAGAGTCCTTATCAGATAGTATGACGAGCAGTAGTCAAACTAAGGCCGATGAGAAGGTACCTTCCGTTAAAGAAACGCTACATACGTCGACTCACGAACTTAGTGACACAGTGGAGCTGGCTTCATCGATTTCTACCGTAGGGGTTGCTATGACAACTACTACCACAACTGAATCATCCGCATTGAGCTCGGTTCTCGAGCAGAAGGACTATGGCGTATCAGTTGCCAGCGAGAAAGTCGCTGGTGAGCAAGCATTTTCCGACGATCTGAGCAAAAGGATGAAACGGGATACCGTTACCATCGAATCAAAAAGTCAACTGGGTGACGTGCCCGACATGACAAAAATAGTACCTCAAGATTCGTTTGAAGAAAAACAACAATCTATAGAGACAACTAAAATAATTAGAAAAGAAGTTATTAGCGAAGACGAACCCGAGGTAATCACGCGTGTTATCAGAAGGGAAGTTATCGACGATGAAGAAGAAGAAGAGCCCGAAATAATCACACGGGTAATCCGAAGAGAAGTTATTGGCGATGAAGAAGAAGAAGAAGAAAAGCCTGAGGTAATCACACGTATAATCAGAAGGGAAGTTATCGGCGATGATGAACAAGAAGAGCCCGAGGTAATCACGCGGGTAATCAGAAGGGAAGTTATGGCCGATGAAGAAGAACCCGAGGTAATCACGCGAGTAATTCGACGTGAGATTATTGACCGGGACGACGACGAAGGTTCGCCCGATACGTTCGAAACGATAACTACAAGAACAACTAAAACTATCGTAACAGAAGATATGGCACATCACGATAAATCAGAAATTCAAACGACGTCCGAAAAAATAACTTCTGAATCAGGACCTACATACGTTACAAGAATGGCAACGCAGGACTCTTTATCCGGAGGACCAATAAGCGCAGATGTTAAAAGAACAATCACAACTGTGACAACAGTGACCGAACCCGATGGCAAAGTCACTACCAAAAAGGACGTTCAGGAGAGTACTGATACGCTCGAAGGTGACGAGTTATTGGAAAAACTCATAGATTCGACAAAGTCAGATGACAGCGATACACTTACACACGCAAAATCAATCGAGAGTCTGAAAACCGAAAAGATCATAACGGAGACCATAAAAACAGTATCGGGTGCATCTGCGTCTGGAATACGAGGAGATTTTGATTCCGGCAAGTCGACTCCTGACTCCGCTTTGCGGGAGGAAAAATGTGATACTCTTAGTAAGAGCAAACTTGAGAAAATAGTCGCCGAAACTGTGGATCATCCGATATCACCGATAATCAAAGATCTTATATCCGACGAGAGAAGCTTTTCTGGAAAGTCTTCCTCGGAAGTGTCCAAGGATCAATTGGGTAGTATGACAGGAAAATCAACGCCTGATATTCCGGTGCCGACGTCTGGAAGATCGACACCTGACAAACGAGCCGACAGTCGTTCGAGCACCGCAACACCTGAAGGTTTCCGATCGAGCGAAACCATCAGAACTACTATTACGACTACCCGAACTATGTCCGAAGACGGTGACATAATCACGACTACAAAGGAAATTACCGAAGCGACCAACGAGAAGGGTGAAGTGACGATTTTGGCGGAAAAGACTGATGTTAAAGTGGAGGATAGAGTTCTGACTAAAGACATCGGCGAAAGCAGTCCGAAAAGTGATCACAGTAGCATGCACAGCAGAGCTGGCACTCACGTATGGGGAAGCGGCGATGACAGACACACATATTCGGACGATGAAGTTCCGGGCTCACCGCTCTCAACAACATCACAAGTAGGCTATTCTCCACAATCTACCTATCACTTTGGGGATCAAAGCTTTGGCAAAGACTCGTCGCACAAGAGCATTGAATTTTCTGAAGCCGATATGAGCAGCAGTTTTTATGGTGAATTACCGGATTTACCGCCAAGAGTTACAACCTTGAAGTCAGCTTATTTGGAGAGCGAGAGCAGTGAGACTTCGCGCACAGGTGAACATGCAACCGCTGAGGGTGACTTTTCCTTTAAGAAATTCACCGTAGAAAAGGAAATAGCTCTTGGTATCAGTAAACACTCGGATCCCAAGCGATACGTTGATGATGCAGAGGAAGCTTTGACTTCGGAATCCAAGGAAATGCGAGATCGGGATGAACATTCGAGTACAGCTGCAAGCGGCTATACGAATGGTAATTTGACAAAGCCATCATCCTCGACATTAAGTGACGAAACTAAGGATTCTAAAGACGATTCCAAGAGGGATCCTTTAGCAGATTGGGGTACACCTCTGGGACTTCCATCGCCTAAGCCACCGAGGAAATTTAATTTGCGCACTACCGCGAGACCCACTAACTCTGCTGATATTTCACCGGATTCGCTCAATTTTGATGCTATTAACGATTGGGGCGAACCACTCAGATTACCATCACCAGCTCCAGTCGCTGATGAGGCTTCGAATAAAGGCACACCTGTGACTCCCAAAAAAGAGAGAAAGCAACCGAAGAAAGTTATATCCGAGAATTTGAAGAACAAAAAGCGATCGGAGAGTCCGTCGAAAAACGAAAAAAAGACAAAGGACGCGAAAAATAAAGTTCAACCAGTTTACATGGATCTCACATATGTTCCTCATCATGGAAACTCGTACTATACGTCCCTCGAATTTTTTAAGAGAGTGCGGGCTAGATATTATGTTTTCAGCGGTACCGAACCGAGTCGCGAGGTGTACGATGCGCTTCTCGATGCTAAGAAAACCTGGGAAGATAAAGATTTGGGTAAGTTTTATTATCTTTGTAAGTTACAAGAGACGAGAACATCACTATAATTTGCAGAGAACAGATCAAACAAATGCAAAAAATCTATCATGATTATACAAGATTACACAGTTCAGATTATGGACTTTGAATAACAATATGACTGATGATTAAATTGTTTTATCTTGTTCGAATTTCAGAGGTTACAATGATTCCCACTTATGATACCGATACATTGGGATATTGGGTTGCCGACAACGAGGAAGCCCTTGCCGCCAATCATATCGATCTATCGCCGTCAGCATCAAGATGCACGATAAATTTACAAGATCACGAAACCAGTTGCAGCGCCTACCGGCTTGAGTTCTAGGGATTGGCAGCTTGCTCAGCCGTAATAGTCGAGTTCTGAGCCCTGTCCGGACCAAAACCAAGCATCGTAGTCGATCCGGACTACCCAGAGGTTGTTCATAGATGAACCTAAAACAATATCCTGTCTGTGGCTTCCGAGACATTGAGTCTATTTTAAATCCCGAAATGGTCGTGCGGAATGCAACAAAAAAAAAATGATGCTTTCTTCCGAGCTGGATATTACTTACTTTCCCTGTTGTCGAGTGAGGGGAGGGGACGGGGACCATAGAGAATCGTTGCTGACTGTCAACGAGATTGTGTTTGCAATGCCATAAAAATATAGCAAAAATCGTGGTGCACAAACGAAAGTGAAAACAATACAGAGAGAGAGAGAGATATTGGAAAACGGTAATTGACCGAAAAATGGCCTTAAGAATCCTAAGAAGAATCTTTTCGAATCTTGAGTCCGATAAGAAACAACCGATGAAGTTGATTCAAAGGCAAACGGGCGTGATAGACGACGAATGTGAAATTCGTTCCCACCCTTCCCCCGTCTGCGCGATGCAATACAGATAGTAATTCTCAATATGCCGGCACTGCTGCCGCTTCACGAGTACTGCATAGTTTACCGACACAAACCCTCGGCAAGAGCATTAAAAACATTGATAACGAAGCTGGCGTCAAAGGAACATTAATGACGAATGATAAAACTATGAAAAATGTTCTTCATAGAAGATATTAAGAACGACTCATAAATGTTAATATTCGTATACCAGAGGAGTGGTCAACGTTATTAGTGTTTTTTCCCTTGGTAATTTTAAGTACAATATTTTGCGCTATAATTGAGAATAATTCATCAGTCTATTGGCATCAACGACATCAACGTATCTTTCTAATCTTCCATTATACTGCGTCACAGTTTATAAAAAAAAAAACCACTGCAATGTCACAGCGTTTCCTACTGGTAATTCGAACGGATTTATTGGAATTTCTATTACAATAATTACCGTTCCAAGCACATACTGGCAAGATTCGTTACGAAATAACGACAAGCTGGTAAAAGCTGCGGAAAAGAAAGAAACAAATTGTAGTCGTGTACTTTATTGATTGCTGGATGGAAACAAGTATAGGGCTCGAAAGAAACAATGGCTAATAACAATCGCTGAGCAACTTCCATTACGAAAAACCACCCAAATGAAGCATTCCGTTTTATCGAACACACGTTGCACATCAAGTCTTGAAACATCCAACCAAACGTCCGAGTCTGTTAAAAGTATATTAAATTATAATTTCGAAGCGGACGGGTCCACCGCTGGCTTCTGAGCCTGAACACATTCGAATCATGTGTCAATAGAGAGTCACTCACCGACTGATGATTCTGATGATTCACGCGAATAATACGCGTAGTTAGGACTCAAAAACCATCCCGTCCGTTGAGTCTGCTCCTATAAAAAAAATATAAAAAAATGAAAAAAAAAAAAACGAAATAACCTAAAGACATACTTAGGCCATAGACGACAATGTACAATCCAAGAGCGATTCAACTTTTGTACTTAGCCTTCGGCCAGTGATATTGGCCATAAAATTGGCCAAAATAAAGAACGATGATGATGATGATGATGATGATGATGATTGCGAAGGGTCTGAAATAGAAATGGCGATGACGATGACAATGATGATGATGATGATGATGATGATAATGACGATACTTAATAGGACAACGACTTTAAGGATGAGTTTGTTGTAAGTCATATTAATTACTTAGTTTTCCAACTCAAACCATTCGATGTCATTATTTCACGGTTATTGTTTTATAAATTACTAGTTATAATTGTCGTGACAATTTATATGTATCATTATTAAAACCATTTTAAGTTACATTCATAAGCATCATCGGGTCCTAAATGAATTAATATGATGCGATGAAATAGGTCGATTAATTGAATGATGGCCGTCCGCCCCGGTTGAAACCGAATTCAGATAGCTTTAATGGAAGTATGTTTTCAAGTTTTTACTATATTGCGCACCCTTGCCTTTTATAATTCACGAGAGATAATTTATAGCTCTATATGGGTCTAGAGGTTGCTTCCCTATTTGTTTGTCTTTTAGTAGCCAAGGATAAATGTGTAACGCTGCGAATATTTTGACCACCCTTTTACATTTTCCTGTGATTCGAACGCACTTGTCAAACGACAAATGCGTATATTTCTTTCTATCGTATACACCAGATATTAGTTTATACGACGCGATTTTAAATAAGATTTACTAAGGTTATATCATATATTTCAAAAGAGTTTAAAAACTCAAGTGATTATTAAAATATACATAGAGCTGATCTGCGATAAGATTTTAATATGCGAATTATTAAATACAATAAATGATAGTAGCAGTGATGAGATATTACTGAATTGAGAGAAAGATTATAATATCGTAAAGAAAGTAAGACGCTGTCGCGAGAGAGTGGATCCAATAAGACTCCAATATTAACACGACTATGTTACAATTTCTTATATTCTAGGGTTTTGCGAATAGCGTTCGAATCGAATTGAATATTTGTTTATTCGAATACTTCGAGTAGCGACGAATAATTCGAAGGTTGTTTGAATATTTTGTAGATTAATCGTTTGTTAAAAGAATTTGCACACGTAGAAATTCATGTTTGAAAATAGGGATATAAAAAAACTGTGCATTATGATTTTTATAAAAAAAGAAAATGCAATTCGCACAATAATTGAGCAATTGATCTAAATCTTTGAGTATAAGATTTTATAGAACTTATACATTTTTTATATTAAATTTGGAAGAATCTATTAATGAAAAGAGCAGAAGTTGGGAATGGATGCAAATTAAAAATAACACATTGCTTCTTTATTTCATTTTAAAAAGCTACAAATTTTCCTTTGATGAGAAAGCCAAAATAAGTGAAAGCACTTTTTGAAATAGGATTCTTTGTGACTGATAAAACAAAACGTGGAAGCAATGTGGAAGTTTCACTTTTCATCTCTTCATCTATTATTACGACTGTCAGAATTTAACTTCTTTTTTTCGCAAACAATATTAATCAATCAACAAGCTATTCGCATTATTCGAACAATTCGTATTCGATTCGAATGGAATTTACTTCGATATTTCGAATATTCGCACAACCCAATTATTTTTGTATCGTCAAAGATATCATCATCTTGCATCGTCCTCTTCGATTCTGCGGATCAATGCTTTTTATATCGTACATACCCACATACGTACGAGAAAACGGCTAAACGATGGACGATGACGTTCAAGTATGTATATGTATTTATGTATTATTTATTGACGATTAATAACGACCAGCTATCTAGGTAGGGTGTTGAAATTATAAAATTAATTGATAACAAAACAATTCTCAAAGAACAAACCAAACTATATACACTGATGAACGTAACGAAAAATTAGGAGCGAGCTTTCACGGAAAAAAAAAACAAACATAAAAAAAAATAAAAATTACAGTAGAATGATTGCGATGAGCGATATGAGGCAGATGATAATGCAAAAGTGAACACATGTGCGAACCCCGAATCGTGTTGCACCTCAGGGGTTGATGACTATTTAGAATATGCTTTATGATGTCACTAAACCGACGTTATCTTTCAAAATTATTTTGTCACATCGAACGAGGAACGAATCGAGTCAGGTCCCGAACGACAAATTCATTTAACTCGATAGTATGTAACGATAGGTGCAACGTTACTCCAACAGCTCATTTACGTCGTTATAAAAAAAAAAACAAACAAACGATGTTTTATTTTAAATAATTGGATGTGCACTGATCCAGTCAAAGATCTCGTGCAAATGTTTAACAACAAGTCGATCTCTAGTCATCTAAAAATCATTTGTTTGTTTTGACATTCGTTGTCACCTCTCGAGGTGCTCGAGAGCGCCCGCGTTACGCTTTCGAAAAACGAGCTAAAATTTATTGTGGAGTGTTCATGGTGCTATGGTTATTATTATAGAAATAAAAATGTTACGCTATATGATTAAATGATAATATAATAAATATGCGATACACCTTCGATTGCAGAATTGGCTTGGCGGTAACCGCAATGCTTTTAATCCTCTACTGTCTTCGTGTTGAAAAAAAAAAAAAAAAAAAACGTACTTTAGTTATATTACTTACATATGACACAAAGGCTGGACATTATCGCATTCTTAAAAAACAAAATAGATAAATAACAATCCTTGATGACAAAAAAATTGAAATCTCGTCTTGTCATTTTACAAATTAAGTAGACTTAGCATTTTAGATAGATTTGGTTTTTTTTTTTTAGTTCATAGGCGCACACAATAAGGTTTTTCCTGATTTTTTGTGTTATTTGGCAGATGTTCGTTTCCAAGATAACTTAGTTCTGAAATTAGCAGAAATCTGATAAATGACTCATTAATTAACGTACAGACGTCATATTTGCACACTTAATCGCGTATCTTTTATTTTTAATTCGTTTTTACGAGTTCAAAGTACCAGTTTCACATTATGTACTTAAATGAGTACCGAATTTATCATTACATGATTTATCACATATTCTTGGCCTAAACAAACATAAGTCATGATTTATTTGAAAACTTCGAACTATTACTGATAATTCCCGTGTTCTCCTGATTTTTTTAACCTTCATTAGAACAGATGTAGATTAGATATAAAACTCTACGGATTATTTGTTTCAATCGAATGATTGAGATAGTTCAATAATAAATATTATTAAATATCTATATCGATGATTTGATAGGACATGTTTAAATAAACAAAGCGTCATTTCGAACATTACAATTTTATACAAAATTGTCTGGATTATTTCCCTAAAAACAAAACTAAAGGAAACATTAACCTTATCAGAAATTGCTAGTTTAGACAAATCAGAGTGATTTAAATTAGCGACGAAACTATAATTAGAATAGTTTTGGCGCTATATTACAATAGCACTTCCAATTGTGAATATAAATCTTATGCCTAATTTCTAAAAAAAACTCTTACTTTAAAAATAAATTTATTGAAGATGGGATATGAGACTATCAACGACTCCAAAATCGTTATCAGATATACTTAAACGCTACTTAGGGGGGTTGAGATGGAATTGGGGGTGAAGGAAATAGGTGGAGTTGGAGACAGTAAAAGGGGAAGAACTTCGTACGGTGAAACACATATAAAAAAAATACTTAAACGCTACTCAATCGATAATGAAAAACGTTCTAAGGCAAAAAACAAAATCGTCATTCCATGTTGAAAATATATGGTATACAGCAAAAATTTTACAGATTTGCCCGAGTTGAGATTATCTTCGACTTTTTGAACACATCATCATTGCTGATCCTCACCTGGTAATCCTCAGTCATAATTCATGATATTCACTATCAGAATGATTTTCGAGTGCATTTAATGTTAAAAAGGTAAGGTAAAGTGCGATTTTTTTCTGCAGCTATTTTCTAGCCTCCTGTACCTGAGGTATGCAGCATTCCAGCTGGAACTGCAGGTCATCTTTTCTATCTACATTGCGACGTGGAAGAATTAAGGAAAATTGAAATGTTGAATTTCAAGTGATGGTGTTGATTAATAATATTCGTAAAAATTAAATTAACAGTTATGGGACTCTTGCAAAAGATAGTCGAAACTGGACTTCGAGAAATGTTGGGTGAAAAATAAATTGAAAAATTTTAAGTACTCTGAATTTTGGTTCAATACATTTTAGCGAAAATCGTAAATCAATGACGAGAACTTATTGCATAAATTGGTGAGAGAAGTTTTAGATCAAGTGATTCTTAAGTTACAGGCTTTTTATATCCCAAGTTCTAAGAATCTGGAATAAAAAATTTAAGAACATTTCTTAACTTTATTGAGTTTGTGCACAAATATTTAGCTTGACCAACTTCTTCTTTTCAGTGTTGTAGTACAAAAAAGATTTAAAATTCAAATTCCAACAAAATCGAAACTGCTCTACCGATCGTGTCCAACCTCAATATTGGGATGTTACCTTGTTTTTTTGTTAAAAAGAAATTCAAATTGATACAAAGTCCAAATCCTTCAAACGATTTTAAGCGAATTAAATATATATTATTCGCAAAATTAAAAATCCTGTAAAATTTGAAATACCGAAAAAACAGTAACTTATTTGTAAAAAAAAAAAAAAAACTATTTTCTTCGATTCCTAAAAATTTGCGTCGGCTAGAGCGTACACGGATAGTTTGAAAAATAGAGTTTGAAGATATAGAGATTTAAATTTTTTTACATACACACACATTTTAAGTTAGACTTGTTTTCTAAACCATCTTTTACATAAAAACCTCCTGATACAAAGACTAAAAAAATCTTTTCATGCAATCAAATTTTCCTTATGAAGCAAAATTTCGCATTATCTACCAAAGAAATCTATTACCACAAAGAAAATGCGTTAATCGAAATGTCAAATGTATTTAACTTATGATTTAATGTTGCAATTTCGCCGAGTTTCGAATATTAAGTAGGCAGATAATTGGAAGATATATAGACAGAGCGCTAAGTACTGTATATATATGTACAGTGGCCTCGAGCGAACGCATATTATTCACGGAACAAGTCTCCAGATTCGTTGTAATGCGCGTGCGGCATCCGCAAGCGCGATAGACGTTTGAGAGCGTGGTATAAGATACAAGGGGCTGCTTTCCCGGGACGCTTGCTGTGCGCCGTGGTTTTCTCGAAATCAGCGCAGAGTGGTGCAGAACGTGGATGCCCGCTGTTCGTGATTCCGCGGATGCTGCTGCTGCTGCTGCTGCTGCTGCTGCTGCTTGTGGCTATTCAGTTCGATACTGGATGTATCGAGAGGCGCACATTGGTTTTGCACAGCTCGTGACTTTCCCGATATTGAAACAACATTGAAGCGTTGGTCTCGATTAAATGCGCTCCAAAATCAATCGTTTACAGAACATTTGACATTACGAGTGATGAGATTTTATTAGTAGTTAATAGTTTAATTAAAAATAGTTAAAAATAGAAAACGAGGATATGGAGAAAAGGAGAGGAACTTTATTTTCCAGGACAATAAGTGACGGTCATAGTTATTGGACGCTGAGCGACTTACGCGTTAGAGAATATTAAAAAAAAAAAAAAAAGGAACTAGTGAATGAGTGTTCGACAACATTTTTTTTTGGTCGTACTGACCGACCACTCGTCGATAGCTAATTTCGACGATTAATCATGGATTATCATTCTTTAACACAGTGTATCATATGCACAGAGTGGACTTGACCAGTGGTTCGTAAACTTGGTTAGCCATTCTACATTATTGTATACATTTATATTTACTGTTGAATTTTCTAAGCGAAGATTATTTCGCTCTAAAGCTTTTGTGCATAGGCTCAAATTTCTTTTGATGGTATTGAGTTACAATAACAAACAAGGAAGCATTAAGTTTGGATATGTATTGAGACGCTGATTCAAGGTAGTTTTATACAGTAGTTCACCTAGTCAAGTTAATGCTGGTCTGTTATATAGTGGTTTATACAAAGTTTAATACATATACGTGAAAGAAGGAAAAGAAAGGAGTGAAAGATTTATTTTGTAACATGTGTCCTTGAAGAAAAATATTATTAGCGAGATTTGTAAAAACGTGAACTGATGAATGCACTTTTTTTATGGGTGTTTTGGTTGAGTTTTTTTTTTTTTTTTAAGAATAATACTTCCTTTTTTACTGATTTTAATACGTCATGACTAATTCTGTTTTTCGAAAGTTGATCTACGAATTTGTCAGGTTGATATTTGGGAGTTTTCACTTTTAAGAAGTTACATAGCCTATTGAATTATTGAAGAAAAAAGTTCTTGACCAACGAAATTCGATCATTTTTATATAGATAACACAATCAAGGAATTACGTGGCAAATTCGTACAGCAACTTTCGAGAAACTAAATGATCAGTGGCGTATAAAAATTGGTAAAAAAATGATGGATTACTTAATAAAAAAAAAAGCAACGAAAATATATGACCAAGATAATTAGCGTTTTTGAGTTAATATTTTTTTGTTAAAAGATATTCTTTTCTTCAGGTTAACGATACATGTTGTAATGCAGATTGGCCTTTGCTGCTGCCAATTAAAACATTGAACTTTTTTTATTGGCCATTATAAAAATGCAGCCCTCGTTTGACTAGAGTGAAGCGCAGGATCTACTTTAATTGCGCCCATTTGACGATGGCGACTCGGAATTGCGTGGTCAGTCTGAGCTGACATTTTCAAAAGGGTAATATTATCGGACATAAAAAAGATTATAAATGCTCTATATTTCTTGAAAGCTTCTACTTTTTTTTTTGTTTTATATAAATACAGACGAGAGTTGCACTCATTTCATTACTTTCAAACTCACTCTGCATGGTTATTTCTTTCAAAGATAAATTGCTAGTCATTTCTTACCTTTCGAATATTTTACCATATTGATTTAAAAAAATTTTTACACACTAAACATTCTATTGAGAAAAAAAAGGTTTTCCAAAATAATTCATTAGAAGTCGCGAAAATACAAGTAATGACCCGTTATTTGTTTTCTTATAACATTACGAAACTGTATGGAAAGCTTTCTTTTCTCCAGAAACGATTTATATAATTTACTACCAATGCAATAGAACATTGGAAATAAAAAATAGTAAACTACATGTGAAAAAAAAAATATAGAGGAAGTACCAAAGTAATCGGATAGTTTATATTCAAATGATGGAGAAAGTAATGAGCTACGAATGTGTCTTTTTATAGAATTTTGAAGAAAACTCTCAGACTTTGGTTTTTTTTTATGAACATTTTTTTCCAACATAATATTCCAACAAAATAACTAATGTCAAATTATTTAGGAGATACATAAACATATATAATGTGTTTGAAAATAATGGTATGGCTGCAACTCAGATACGTACACGTGCAGTTATCTGTTTATTTATTTACGAGAGAAAATAGGATTACTTCCGTTGCCGGTAGAGAGCAACTTGGACGGTAATAGGAAACATGTATAACAGACGTGGCTAATTGTGGCTCAAAAAGGGAGTACAGACAAAGGGCTTCTCACTTAGCGGGAAGAAGGATAGCATAATATAATTGGCCTGTTACGGGACTGAGGAATTGCGAGCAGTTTAGATGGCAAGATAGGTCAGGGTCGCACATCGATTATCGCCCGCGAGCTCTCTCCCATCTCTTTACCCATATATATCGTCATCAAGTACCCCGTGTCATGTTGACCCGATGCTGCTGTTACTCGTGCAGCAGCACGGTGCTACTTGCCTACGAAAATCCTTCGCTTCAAGGCTTCTTGAGATGTGTCACTTGCGCTTTCATTCGATTAAAAAAAAGGTCACCCCATTGACGTCAACATATCTTCCAAGATTCATGACGATCCACTCCAAATTTATTGATTCAATAAAATACAAGTTATTTATTGTTAAGATCATACATTTTTAGTGCAAATATGTTACTAGCTGGTTATTCTCCCAGGCCCCGATTTTTATAAGTCTTTCTAAGAGAGACCCCCAGAACCCGATTTTTAAAAGTAACCCTAGGAGAGACCCTCAGGGACTTGTTTTTTTACGTCACCCTATGTGACCATCCCCAGCTTTGTTTTTCTAAGTCCCCTTAATACATTTAATACATTTTTCTAAGTCCTTCATAAGACCAGGCCTACGAGTGTCTGTGCAAATGTTTGTGAGTGTCTGTGCAAATGTTTGTGAGTGTCTGTGCAAATGTTTGTGAGTGTCTGTGCAAATGTTTGTGAGTGTCTGTGCGAATGTTTGTGAGTGTCTGTAAGTGTCTGTGTGAGACTGTGATAGTGTCTGTGAATGATGTGTGAGTGTCCAAGAAAATATGCAGCCCTGTACTATATCGTAGATTAAGGGTCGAAAGGTGAGACTTAAAATGATCTTCAAATCGAACTTCAAACTTGAGACAATCTTAAGATCTTCAGTTCGGACTTAAATAGAAAAATTAGATTCTAGGAGATTTCGATGGTAATGTAACGTCATTCGAGAACCAAGTTATCAAAAATTGTACACATTTTCAAAGAGTAACCGATACAAGCAAAGATGAATCTGAATTTAAGAACTCCTGCTTAAAGTTAAAAAAAAATAATTCTACCGAATAAAAGGTTTCCTGCTTAAAGTAAAAAAAAATTCATATATTTTTAAGGAAATACAATTTTTTGTAAAATAAATTTACTCAAATACTCAATTTACACTATGTGACATATTTTTACGTATTTTCACTTTACGTATTTTCACTTAGCTCACTTTCTTCATTGAATGATGTTTCACTATTGCAATTAAGATAACAGTTTCGTTATTATTAAAAAGGGTTTAAATTTTTCTTACAGCCATTGGGTTGGAAAGTGCATGTATAAGCGCCAAACAGCAGACAGGCGCAATTCCAAACCCTCTCATTCCACCGTTCTGTGAAACATGTTATTTAGGCTGCCTCATGCCTTAGTTACTACAGAGTTCCGAGGGCGCAACTAATAGGGACTATTAACTCGTTAACTCTCTATACTTAGGTAAACTGAACTTTGATAATTGACACATTTGCTTTCTAGAACGCGGTGAATAATATATTATTTAGAACTTTGCTATCGAACTTTTTCTCTTGAACAGCTGTTTTTACTTTCTCATCATATACATCATATACATATTATATAAAAGATACAGTGTTTTTTAAACATTTTTTTCAATTTCATTAAATAATTTCGCAATAACTTGACAAACAGTACAATTTGTAATTACATAAAAAAATACAATTAATCATGAAAATGAATTATAACTGAATATAAAAACATGCATTTGGGTGAAAACATTTTCTAAAAAGTAATGAGGATACTTCGTGTCCTAACTTCTTTATGTGAAACCATCTCTTTGGAGTAAGTTACGCAGAAATTTCTTCGTAAATGTCACTAAAAGCCGAAACGTTTGTTGAGTACATTTTGCTCCATTTCACAAAATCTCAAGAAGGTCTGTAACATTTTTTACGGATCTTTTAGGTCATTTAACAAAATTTCAAGAACGGCTGTAACACTTTTATAGGCACATTCTGCTTCATTTTTTTAAATTCAGAATTATCTATAAAATGACAATCGTACGATGGAAAATTTGACGAATTCTATGTTCAATCACAACTAAACTTAAGTTTGCTAACAATTAGAATTCTCTGCAAAAAAAAAATTATGAACCTTCACAATTTGGAGACAGGTTGAAATATGAAACTGAAATTTATCACATATGGTTTCTTACACCAGCCGCACAGTTCTGAAAAAAGTAATCGCAAAACAAAGCTTCTTGAGGAAGCCAAAAGTGACATGGGAGTACTTTCCATCAAACGAGAACTGATGTAGAAGCAATGTGCAAATATTTGCAGCGTTTTTTACATTTGAATTTATAAAAATACGAATTATTCTTTCTTAACCAACAGCAAAGAAACAGCATTTAATTATGGCAATTGTTACATTATGCGCGGAATGTTGATTTTATTATACATCACAGTGCAGTGATCTGGGATTAAGTGGAAAAGTGAAATAATGTCTGACGTATAGTTGGACGTATGTAACAGACGAAATATATACCGTACGCATATAGTATCGAACTATATGCATAGCTTTCATGAGAGCTGATGGTGCACCTTTACCCAGAATATAATCGCGAGGACGAGAAAGAAGCCAAGTACAAAGAGGAGAGAAGACGGAGAAAGAGAAAAAAGTCAAGTCTTTGTAGTGAGTGGAGAAAGCCGTCGCCGCCGTCGCCGACGCCAACAACAACGACGACGACGACGACGACGACGACGACGACGACGACGACGACGACGACGACTTCGAGAGAATCTTCAAAATCGCTGTCATCTCATTGTTGTGACATTAAGGAGCTCAAACTACCACCGAGAATAAATAATACCGAATATAAAATTAGCCTCAGCAAGATATTCTCTTCGTATAAGACAGAGAATTTATCGTTAGTGTTACCTCATCTGTACCTGTATATGTCCAACGGGGATAAAGAGCTACAAACGTACAGGTCGGGACACAAAAAATCACCACCATGAGGAAAAGGAGACTCAACAATCCGTAGATAAAGAAGACGAATTGAGGAATCTAAAGACACAACTCAAGTCACGATTCAGAGGTTTTTATGTCTATTTTTATTTTTCTCTTAAATATTATATATATGGATGTAATAAATATAGACGAGTGATCTAAAGATTCTTTACTATAAGATAATCCGGCCAATAAGATACAATTTAGCAATTAAATTAAAAGTTCAATGAAGTAACATGATTTTTTATTATTTTTTATATTAGAAGAGAATGTTTGTATACTAATTTATGCCTGACTCTGCAAATTCAGTAACAGTTGGGGACTCCGTAATTTATCTGAAAAGTCAGTTTTAAGGAGGTTTCAACTGTAGAAGCAGGAATTTTCAGTACAAATATTTTGAAAATTATTTGTAGATATTTTCAAAAGGAAACTAATATTAAAGCTGCTGAAAAAGAATTTGTAGATGCGTTCTTAAAGATTAAAAAATGTATGATGAGCAATTTACAAAAACATCAACTCAGTTTATGCTGAGAACCGGTGAGACATTTTTAAGCAATTTTATAGAAGTCGAATTTGGAATTGTTGTCAGATTTTGATGAGTGAGAGCTCATTTTGATTGATCAAAGATGCATTAAAAACATTTTTAATAGTATTCAATGTTTTAAAATTTCACGATTTTGTTTATTTTTTTTTTTAATCTGAATAAAAAAAATAACAGATCTTTTCTCATAAATGAGAAGTAATACGAAGCAAATTAGTCGGAGAATTGGTGAATCATTTGTAATCATCATTTAACGAACAAAATGAGCTGTCATTTATGAAGATCGAATTAATATTACAAATTTAACTTCTTAAAAACTAATCTAAGATAATTCATATCAACGTCACTTATTGAACGTAACTCTTATATCAAGTGTACGCTAAAAGGGGCTGCATGCTTAATTTTAATATCTAAATGGGATTCATGATTTTTATTTTAAAAGTATTAGAAAGATTAGAATGGCGATTTGGACAGATAAACGTTATAATATTTCTCATTATTCAATTACACATTAGTAATTAAAAGGTTTGCAGATGTTTGTTTAATTAAGCAGATATTGAATGCAAGTTCATTTATTGGATTGCAGGTGATCAATCATCAGGTCTACTTTTTAACGAGTCTTCATTAATTGGCTCTTTACCAATTTTTTTTGGCTGTAATTTTGTGGATTTTTGGTATTTGATATTTTGTATTACATGATGTTTTTTCAGATTTTCTATAGGCCAATTCTATTTTTTTACAACGTCATGAAACTAGCCAGTTTAAAAAAGAACTATTTTTGATGAATTTACAGCCGGTAATAAAACTTCGATAAAAAATAAATGGATATCAGAAAGTGTCAAAGTACTTAAAATAAACCATGAATATTAAATTTTTTAAATTTAAAGTCTGAACTAATCCAAACTTTGGTTGTATTCTTATAAGAACGTACAATATTACAGCCAAACAGGAGAGATCGAGATTCATCTGCTGACTCAGGGAAGGTAGATAGATCAAATATGCGGATATTCAAAGTCCAATATCTCATTAACGTGATCGCTAGTATTTTCTGAGAAAAAAAGTTCCATCGTTCTATGAAATAAAGAATGTCTTGCCAGGTGGGAAAAGCATGTGAGTAATGCGGATCACCTAAAACTTTTTTTCGTTTTAATACTCTGCACACTTTTGAAAGAGAATTAGTGGGTCAAACATTCCCAAATAATTCTCTCTTGTGTTTAAGATAGCACGAGTGTAGGTTTTTATTTTTTAGTTACTCTTTTGTAAAAATTAGTAACGTCATAATTTATTTAAAATTTTTTTTTTCAAATAACCATTAAAACCTACGTCTTCGCTTCAACTTTATTTCTATCTTAAATCGCTACACTCGTATCGGAAAGACTAATCTCAACCACAAGTAAGAATTATTTGGGAATATTTGACATGTTGGTTTTCTTTCAAAGGTGTGGTGAGTAAAAAAAATGGTTGTGAGTGACCCATATCACCCGTGTTCTTTTTCCATGTTACAAAACATTCTTTGTTGGATTGGTCAATAGACCATATTTTTTAAAAATATAATATTAACGGCCATGCAAGTGATTAGTCTTAGAATATGCGGAAATTTCGTCTGACTCCGTCCTCTTAATATTTATTGGAATAATTCGTAAACAGATATTTGGAAATGTTGTCTGCGTAGTAAATAGTGAATTTTGAAGATTTTATGAATTCGGGTAGTCGCTAAATTGATAAATGTCAACGAACTTAATAATGTCTTATGTCGATTTGAAAATTTCGTTTAAGCAGGAGGACTGAGGTTGTTGGGGCTTTCTAGGGCCCATGGCCCGGGCCCGGTTTTACGAGAGTTGGTGGTGGCTCATGATGGTCTTGACTCTCTTATCCGGATATTGTCTCAACGTCGTCGTCGTTGTCGTCGCTGTGGCCGAAGGGTATCCGGTTCGACCCTCTTCCTACACCTCCGAATTTTCCTCCTTCTCTTCTTATTCGTCATCCTCATCGTTCAAAGAACAGCGTTTCCGGAGTAGAAGTAGCAGCAGCAGTAGTACCGGCACCACCGTTACTTCCGCCGGGACTGACGTAGTCATTTTTTTGCGCGACAATTGTGACGATCGATTGGGCACCAAAGAAATTCAAGAATTTCTCGCTGCTTACCAAAAAACTGCCAATCTCTCTGTCAGCATGGTACAAAGATCACGTGAGTAAAATTTCTCTTACATCATTATTCACAAGGTGTATCCATTTTATTAATCATATCCTAATAATTTGAAAATTACTTCAACCATTTATTTATGAATTCATTGGTATATATATGATGAATTAAAAATCACCAGTCTTTGTTTTTTCGAAACTTTCATAGTTCGGTTTTATAAGACCCCCCCAGACCTGTGTGTTATATTGCAGTGTCTCTAAGTGTCCATGAGTGCTATGAGTGTCTGTGGGTGTCTGTGAGTGTCTGTGAGTATGCAAAGAACGCCTTTTATTATATTGTAGATATTTACATCATCGACAACAACTTCTGAGAGTGAATATTTTAGCAAATATTAGCGTTTCTATCCAGTTGGACCGAACTGAAAACTACCAATAACAATCGGTATATGGGAGAAAAAAAAAAGCGTCCTATATTACATAGAATAATACGCACTAAATAACTTTGGAAAAGTGACTAATTCAAGAAAATACAAAGGGTGGGCCGCAAATGGCACAGGGGCCAAAACCTGTACGTCCTACCCTCCGATTGGGAAGAAATCTAGCGGCAACGATCGAGGGTGAAGTTGAAAACTAGGGAAGATGCAAAGACTGCGCGGCAACCCCAGCACACATTGCCACGTGTGTATCGTTACACAAATACCAGCAAGGAAACGACGGTCTGCCTGATCCGGGCGTCGTTCCATTTAGTTACATAGGCCGTGGATCGATAAGGAAGAAGCGTCATACATTTTCCACTCTTGTTATGATGGTTAGAGAGAGTTGGTTTCGCGCCCAAGAACCATGCGCGTTTTATTGCTCAAACCCTCAATCGTCCCACGAAACGATAAATTTTATCAAGAATTTTCGAAAAATATTCTTCTACCCGACAATCTAGTCGGCAGGAAGTTTCAGAATGTTATCCACTGTCTTGGCTATTCTCGGCTGGCATATCGATATCCCAACGTGGATATGGATATGGCAGCTTGGGGTAGCTAAAAAAAAATTGTGTTTGGTAACTTGTTGAAGAAGCATCAACATGCTAACGCTATATTAACTAGGAAAGAGTGGCGATAAAATAGCAATAGTTTTTTAAAAATTCTAAGACGTTTCTACGAAAATAATAACGATGAGATTAAAGTTTGAAGTTGGGCCAGCATTGGTGCAAGCGATATAAATTCACGTCGAACACCATCAATAAATGTTTACCTTAACATCATACGAATTACGTAAAAGATATATTGATGTATTTAGATGTTTCGAGTGTCCAAAAATCTAAAAAATACATTCGTTTATTTTTGTCTGTCTGTCTGTGTCACTCCAAAGTACAGTAACTTAAGAAAGAACCACATTGAAATTTGTTGAGTTTCTTCTACGTTGAAAATGTAATTTTGGTATTGAAATTCAAATGAAAATATCAAGTGCTTTTGGTAATTTATCTGTAATGTGCAAAAATGGAAAATAATGAAAATCATTGTTTAAGCTTTTTTTCTGCGAGTTTCTGGTTCAGAACCCAGCTTAAATTGTAGGCCCATATACTTAAAAACACTGGGTTGAAAAGATTACGAAATAAATTGAAACTAAAAGTTGTATAGATTAACAAAAAAACTTTGGTGAAAAATAGATTTCGATTTTTTGGTGAAGCTATTGATTTAAAAAAAAAACTGATATTTGAACCTTAAAATGTATATCAAATGCTGTAATTTTGCAATTTTGTTGTGTCAATTTTTGAGGTCCTTTATTGCTTCTGGAAGAGAGCTTTTTAGTTCAACTATGGTAATTCAGGATGCAATAGGAATTAGGTTAACCGTAATTCGCTCAGTTTTGAAAGAATACATTTTTTTAACACATTTTAATACATAACTCTGTCGCGACGGCTACAAAAAAGTGTCATCTACACACACCGGAAAGCACTCCCCAACGAACATTGTGTGGGAGAAAAGATAAAAATCTATCGACCGGCTTAAATCGAAAGCTATGATAATTAGAAAGTTAAAAGACATGTCTCACAGCATTCTGGTCCGAAAACAGAAATAATTGAAAAATATTGCGTTCCATATCACAGCATCCTCGTGCACTTTATATGACTTTGTAAAAATGACAAAAAATTATAGTGTATATTGATATACATTTTACGGGGCTTAGATACCAGATACTTTTAATCAACAACTTTATTTCATAAAAAATGTTTCGTCGTACCTTTATTTACGGTTAAGCGTAACCGGGAAAGGCAAAAGAGTAACCACCACTCAAGAGAACTTGTGTCTTCGGATTATTATGACCCTATCCCCTTTAAAATTTCATTTTCAACGATTGAACATAGAACTCGATAAGATATCACATTTAACATGCACTTAAGAAACAGTACATGATCCAACGATTCCAAAAATAATAATTATTATTTCGACGATTTTATAGGCAGTAGATTCTAAGTTAATTACGAGACTTTTACATCCTCTAGAACTGACGTTTGTATTTGTCTACCATTTATTTTATTTTCTCTGAAAAAATCATGAAACGCTTAATTTTTATTACTCGTTATCATTGAATGATAGTGAAACTGATTGCAACATCATATTTTCATCGATCATCAGCTAAAATTGGAATTAGCACACGTCGTTGTCGCGTACACGAATTCACTTTCTTCTTTTTTTTTTTGTGTTTGCAGTAACGTGTGAAACCAAGTCCTGGGGTCTGGGTGTTATCGTTCAGGCCCTTGGCCAACCGAGCACCAAGGCCCTGATCGCTGCACTCGATCAAAACACATGTGAGGTTGCCGCGAGACTCGCTCATCTCTGGGACAAACCACTTCTTACCTGGACCTGCCCTTTGGTAAGTCATTTACTGTAACATTCGCGGAAAAATCGGTCATTTATGATCATATCTGAATGGCTCATATTTTTCATATATGATCATATCTGAAAAATGGGCAGACCTGACCATGCTAGACCAGACATGAGCATATCAGAGGTATCGTACTATACCTAGTCAGACATGATTTTATATGGACATAATGACAGTTTTTCCCGGGGCCGAACAATATCCAGTTGGATATTTATGAGGGAGGTGCATTCATTTATTTCGAATTATTCCACTAAATTTTCTGATGTTTTAATTGGTTTTTTTTTAATTGAAATAGCGGATGCAAAAACCTGGAATTGAAAAAAAACTGGTCTGAAAAGAATTGTTTTACATTTACTTTTTTTAGAATGCATAAAATAAAA
The DNA here is from genome assembly GCA_964016905.1 of Perithous albicinctus. Taxonomy (NCBI): domain Eukaryota; kingdom Metazoa; phylum Arthropoda; class Insecta; order Hymenoptera; family Ichneumonidae; genus Perithous; species Perithous albicinctus. Next base: position 8,425,147 of record OZ024688.1, read on the forward strand.
AATGCATTTTGTCTCTGTACACGTTTATGCTGTAATTCGATAACTACACCAGGTAAATATTTTCAACAAATTAGTAAATGTTGAAATATTTTGGTATATTTTCTAATTAATTAATCCTTGGATGCTGAATGGATGGAATGGTCGAATTAAAAGAGAAAAGTTATAAAGCAAATCTGGATGAAACGGGCGAGAAGAAGATTCAATGGTAGTGACTGGTAGTCTGAAACTGATACAAAAGCCAAGCTCCTCTGCTATAGATCTCCATCGAATTGAATTCTTCCTCGGCTAAGCTCCGGTATATAACGTAACAAAATAAATGGGTATGTGTGGCAAGAGGGGAGAAATCAAGACGGTGTGATACCTAGCTCCACTTTCTTCCTTTTCGCTCAACATCTTCAAGCGTGTATCTTTGAATATACACGTATATTTTCGATGAGCTTTGCGTTATCTACCCCCCCGTCCACACCCCTCTTCCTCAACGTCAAGATCTACGTTCCGAACTTGAAGAAAAAGCCGAATAATACAGCGCCAAAGCAAAGCAATACTTTCTTTTTTATCTCGAAGAATATAAATCTCTCTCTTATCCTATCCATCTTTCTGTTTATCGTTTATTGTACTTCGACATAACATGTATTAAAATATATTTTGTTAATTAGAGATAAGGCTTAAATCTCATTGATTTGAAAAATTATTATCATAAAATGATATATCTTCGTTCTGATATTGATTATTAAGTTATGATTAAGTTTCAAAATCACCTATAATATTTCTAATTTAGTTCGTTTAAGCCAAACGAAATTTTATTTAAGCTAAATATTCATTTCGTTATCGCTTTCATAAATGATGTATTCGATTTTGAAGAAAAAGCGGATTAATACAGTGCCAAAGCGAAGCAGTGCTTTTCTTTTATCTCGAAGAATATAAATCTCTCTCTTGTCATGTCGAAGTCTAATAAACTACAAACAGGAAGATGGATTATCCTATCTATCTTTCTGTTTATCGTTTATTAGATTCTTCAACATGACAAGTGCCAAAACATTTTTTTTTAAATTACCTAAATATATTTAATTAGAAATAAGAACACAAGACTTAAAATCTGTTGATTTTAAAATAATTATCATTCATTATTTCAATAGTTATCATTACATTAAATATTCTTATTTCGATGTTGATTATTACCATTCAAAACAGAATATCCCAAAAAATCCAAATCACCTGTAATATTTCTAAATTGGTTTCATTTAAACTAAACTAATTTTTATTTCAACTAAAGATCGCTTTCGTTTCCGCTTTCATAAATGACGAATATGAGTTTGCACTAATGTGAACTTCAAAGAGTCTGCAAACAGGTGTGCAGTCGAAGGAATAATTAAACCGCGGATATCATTCGTATTCAATTTATTTGGAATAAGCCTACGATTCTGATTGCAGAGATTTATCGAACAAAGGGAATTGTCATCCACAATCAGACTTTCACCTTCTGTCCCGGCTGTCGCGCAGGCCCTTGCCCAAGTATTTCTTCACTTTAGGTGGAAAACGGTTGCTGTCGTCGGTACAGGTAATTAATACAAATAGCCACAACTCCTTATACTCATTTAGGGTTAAATACATTAATTCATTTTTATAGCATTATTTTTACTGTGTAAATTAATGGAAATTCGCTCGAAGGCTTTAAAATACCAACTCAGAGTCACATATTATTTTTTTGGGAACACAAAAGTATAATATAATTTTTTTTCGTTAGATCCCATTGTATTTGTCTATAATAATTTAATTCCAATTGTTCTCTGTAATTAACGAGATGTAACGAAGATTTCTTAAGGGGGAAATCTTAATTAGAATGCTAAAAAATACTTATACTTTTCACGATTTTTTTTCTCGGCCACAATAAAACGAATATTTTAAAAATATTTTGACAAAGCAGAGAAAATAATCATACAAAAATGTTGACTTCTATTACAAGTTTGTCAACTGTTTTACACTGCGGCAAGAATAATTTTTGTCTGAAGTAAACAATTCTTTTTTTAAATTCTTAATTGTCAGGTGAACCTAAAAAATCTACGTAAGTCTAAAAAAATGAAACGTAAACAATTTGAAAAATTGTGAGCTTTCGAAAAAAAAAAATCACGACTTTCGCAAAGAGAATTCAATTTAATTGTCGTGAAAAAATGTGTTAAATTCAATTTTTAAGATTAATCTCTGAGGTTCATATAGAAAGTAATTAAATGAAAAGTAGGATATTTTTTAGGTCTTTTGTTTCAAATAAAAATTACGTACATCACGGTGTATGCATCAATCGAACAACTTTGATATCGAGGCGTTAAAAACAGTGCTGACAAAGTTGTAATAAATATTTTTGTATGAATTTTTTAAATTTGTCAACAGAGAAAAAATTTACAGCAGAGAAAAAATTTACAGCAGAGAAAAAAAACCCCAAAATTACGTCTTTTTAGTGTTCTAATTCAAGTTCCCCGTTAAGTTTTTATCACATTGTGTTTATTAAAAAAATTCAGATCACGAGCCATGGTCGAGTGTGGATCGATCCGTAGTCGGTGCACTCCGAAGTATCGGTATTGTGCCGAGACATCACGCTGTACTTTCCTATCACGGAACAAGCAAGCAAATACACGGGACTTTGAGACCATTGCAAACAGTTTCGTTCAGAGGTGCGTACCGTGAACTTTTTTAAACAAATTAACACGTGTATTATTAACCTTCAATCTGCTTATTCGAATTCGTTAGAAATGTGAAATGCTCAATGTTCTTTTATTTTTCTCAATTATTTTTCCACGTATGTAGGTGAAATTGTATCATAATGTATGATAATTTGATCGCCATGAGTGCTGTTAATCACTGTCGTCTCATCGTGTGAAAATCAGAGGGTGTCGTATGGCGAATAAGCGAGACTACCCGAGAGAATTTTCGCTCAAATGCCCAAGCACGTAATTGCCAAAGATAACTCTTCTTACAACATTAAGGGGAGAATATAGTGACTTGAACTTTTTAACCATGTCAAGCATTTCCCACGAAACTTTTGCACATTATTCTTATGATGTATTTCCTTAAAATCTCTGAAAATGGTAACGTGCTCATAATTTATTTGCAGAGGTATATATCCAGATACAAAGCAAGTATACACTTGACTTCTTTATATCAGAGTTGTAATCGACCATTACTTTCGAATTTACTCTATTGTTTTTTTAAATTTCTATTATAATATTTTTAGAATATCCTAAATTATTTGTAAAAAGATGTATATACAGGCTTGATGAAAAAATGTATTAAATGAAAAGTAATAGACAATAAATAATTGGATCAGTAATGACCAATTACTTTGTTCATTACTTTGATATTCGCGTCATTTTTCAATTAATTTCTATGGGTTAACACTTTTAATGGGTTAAAAATCTATGGGTTTCTATGGGTTAAAAAAATATTAAAAACTATTTATGCAGTAAATTCACAAATTCAAAAAAGTAGGTGATTACAACTCTCTTAAATATAAACTCCGGTAATACAGAATGTAATTAATATAGTTACGAAGATCGTTATCAAGTAAGAAGCCAATATACAAACAAGCTTGCCAGGTGGAACCCTGCAAATTGCTTTCTTTTTTTTTTTTAGCAAACCCACTTTGAAGACAGCGTACTTTAATCAGTTTTAGCTTCCTAATTAAGAAAAATGCATCAAAGATAACTGTGATTTTAAAATCGTGGTAAAAAGTGCCAAAAAGCAAAAATTAGTTTTTCAAATCGATAAAAAATCTAGGCTTCTCGGGACTTTACAAATAAATCGGGCATACTCTGAGAAATATTTGGCAAAAAGCTATTTTTGTTCTTTTAAAAAGCTGTTTTAGATTTTTCTCAACGAACTACAAAGCGTGGGCTAATACATGAAAAATGATAAAATCGGATAAATGTGTAAATAATTTGTTTTCTAATTATCCTAGCTATTAATTTTATCTGTCAACAGCCATCGTGCTCTGTTTACCACTGGAAGATGAGGTGTTTGCAAAGCGCGTTATTGCCGAGCTCAGTATTATGCAGGAATCACGCTCGACTAATTCTGTGATCGTTCTTGTTCATCCGGAAGCTCCAGATCTCTTTCTACCCGCAGACCCCTCGATGTCGTTGCCGTTTCCATATTTCACATCTTCATATTCTCCGGTAAGAAACGACGACGTCGACGGTAGCGGAGTCGACGATGAATCCTCAGCGCCGGACTCAAAGTCACCGAGCTCGAGCCCAGTGACAATAAGATCTTATCCAAGGTCTGCGTTGAATTACTCGACTCTCAACTCGTCGCGATTAAGGAGGAATGCTGTTGGCAGCAGCGGTGGTATTCGAAATAATGAGAAAATAGGAACAATCAAACGTTTTCCACCTTTAATGAATCCGGATTTTGAGTTACCGAACAATGTACTTGTGATTGCACCGTTCGATCAGAGGTAATTGACATGGCGTAAGTATTTTATTCTATAGGATATCAATTTAGAGACTTACGCCGAAAATCCAGGATCTCCTAGGTTTCCTTTTTTGGCTAAAGTCCTACCATTCGGTGGCGGTATATCAACGGCGTATTTTTAATTCTTCTCCTTTTTATTTTATAAACATTTCTCTAACTTTTGTATAAAACATTGCGGCACTGGGCTGATTGAGGAAAGAAAATAAAAAGAGATTTACACCAAAGGACAATTTACTTTTTATATATACTATCGCGGAGTGAATCAAGTTTGTTTAAAACGTGGTTTTTGTCAAATTGTAAATGCAATTTTTTTACGAGAAGTTTGCATTATTCTGTTAATAATTATGCAATTAAAAAAAAAAATACAAAAAGATGTCGGTGCATTTTCAGACTTCGCAAAAACGTTAATCTTTTCAAAATCAATATGTAAATACTATAATTTTTGTCATATATGAACAATTTTTTTTTTTGGAAATCAACATATTTATAATTTTTTTCAAATTTGCGATCAAGTAAACAAAAAAATTAAGTTTTTAGTCTTAAACGCCCTAATATTATACTAGCTTCGTCGGAGGACGGAAAGCTCATTAAATGACTCAATCGCGTTCAATTACTTTACTTGATGGTTAAGTACTACATCACAAACTTTTTTTATGTGCATACTTAAAATTGCTTAAAGTTGTTTAAGAACATAAATCTAACGCTCTAAATAGATAATTAAACGTGAAAAAATGTCTAGTAACGTAATTCTATATTCATATGAGTCATTACATATCAGTTCAGCCACTCAAAAAAAAAAAAAGAATTTCACAAATAATTTCTAAACATCAATTTATTTATTTTCAACAAATACATACTTGGTGCATTTTTTTTAGATCGGATTTTCAATTTTTTTAATTATTCATTATAGAAATGATTTTTTTCACGGCCTGGAAGAAAATTTATTGGTATTCAATTAACTAATACGTAATCCCATAAAACGGCAAAATAACTGAATTTTTTTTTTTTAAAGATCCAAAAATTAGATACTGTCACTGAATTAATTTTCTCAAAACCGATAAATAAAAAAAAAATTTTAGTCTTATTTTTTTATGGGATCCGCAACTGTTCGTAAGTGACAGTCATTTTTAATTATTTAAATAATAAAACATTCGAGGTTAAAAGGTTGTCGCGCGATATCATTTTTTTCGCAATTATTTGAATAATAAAGAAATTGATTAGCTGCTGAACTGATATGGAATGCCTCATATACATATATATATATTTAATTAAAATGTCATTAGGTACGATCTTGAAAAGGTTTACAACGGATCGCAAGAATACACGGAGCCGAGTATAGTCGACCGGCTCAATGAGTCTCTCAACATTTTGACGCGTGACAATTCTTCCATCAATACCAATAATAACAAGATGTATACGTACGGTATACTGTCGTGGCGTATCGACGGCTGGAGACCCATTCTGCAAGTCGTCGAATATGAAGAACGTCTGCTTGTTCGACAACTCCTGGAGAACAATTTAGGTGATAAGGAAACATTTGACGTACTCTGCGATGACGAAAACGACTGCTCTGGTAATAATTTTAATCGCAAATTAATTTCAAATTTACAGTCAATCAATGACTTAATTTTTTATTTACAGCCGATCTGCCTATCCTTCCGCTGCGAACGAGTCACGTCGTCACCATTATACTAGGCTCCTTGCTCTTCGTTCTCGCTGCCCTGGTGATTGCTCTATTAATCCGGTAATATCGAATTTTTTATATTATTTGTACAGGATAAAAAAAAAGAGACAAATTTTATTTTAAATCTATTACATGTAATTATTCTAAATCCCAGAAATATTCCCTCCTCCAGGCCCGGTTTGTGAGAGTGTCTGAAAGTGTATGTGAGAGTGTCTGTGAGAGTGTCTGTGAGAGTGTCTGTGAGAGTGTCTGTGAGAGTGTCTGTGAGAGTGTCTGTGAGAGTGTCTGTGAGAGTGTCTGTGAGAGTGTCTGTGAGAGTGTCTGTGAGAGTGTCTGTGAGAGTGTCTGTGAGAGTATCTGTGAGAGTGTCTATGGAAGTGTCTGTGAGAATGTTTGTGGGAGTGTGTCTGTGAGTGTCGGTGTGATTGTAGAATGGACCCCTAGAATTTCTACGTTATTATTATGTAACATAATGATAAATATATCGATAAAGTTGGGGTTGACATGATTAAAATGTGTTTTTATTATAGGAGGCACCTATTGAATAAACGGATGTCCAAAGGTCCTTACAAAATTGTATTGACTGCATCAGATTTCGTATTTCCCCAGGTGCCGGATTCACGGAGGGTTAGTTTAACATATGCATCTATTCACTCTTTATTCATTTCCATAATTACATTAATTTTCCATAATTGCATGTTGATTATCAAAATATTTTGTATTGTCCATATGATGTTGTCAGGTCGACGAGGGAATAGAAGCGATGCTCTGTTGTTGGTTGCAACAGTTGCAGGAATTTGGTGGTCCGGAAGTCGAAAAACCGGATCTCCTACAAGGTAGCGTCGGTTCTCTGAAGCCAGCTCACGGAATTCAGACAAGCACCGGTAGCCTAGTTAGACACCCGATACTCAAGGATCCTCGTGCTAGATACAATGTGCGTATTTTTTCAACATTCATTGAAAAAAGACCGATCAATCCATCTTTTGTAAAATTCTATTTCTTTCGTTTTATAGATCTACCTTTCCTCTCCGGGCATATTTTTATTTAATACATAAACCTGTTTTTATTCAATCGTCCAACAATATGTATTATCGTTATAGGGCGATCTGGTTCAACTGAAGGAGTTGCCATGCCAGGGTACTTTCGAGCTCAAAAGCAAAGCCATGGATGTACTCGTTATGGTAGGGAGAGCATGTTTTTTCAATTTTATATTAAGTAAACTTGACTATAGTAAAAACGAAAGTAATATTTTTGTACATTTAACAGCAACCTTTGGCCTATAAACGTCCAGAATTTATTTTGGTTAATAAAAAAAAAACAAGATTTCAAACAACCTTAAATGTAAATATTATGGTATTTTATTTGTTACCATGATAATTTTCATTTATCAAAACATGAATTCATTCTTTTTAAGTCGTGCAAAAATTGTGCATTATTAAAACATTTGATTTTACAACAATTTTTTTTGTCATTTTATTATTTTAATTCTAAAAAATCGTAAATAAGAAAAAGTTTTTTTTTTTTTTTTAAGGCAGTATTTATTATTTATTAACATTATTTTTAACGAAATATAGCACAATGATCGAATATTGTACAAATTGTTATTGTCAGATACATGGATTACGTCACGAGAATTTAAACCCTCTGATTGGATGTCTGACCGACCCAGCGAGACCGTGCTTGGTATCAGAATATTGCTCAAGGGGTTCGCTCGAGGACGTACTCGTGCAGGACGAGATTAAGCTTGACTGGTCCTTCAGACTCTCCCTACTCACGGATCTCGTGAGGGTAAGCTTTCACGTGCACGTTTAATAATTCCGCACACTCTACCAGCACGCCACTCAATAACTACCTCAGAACTTATTACAATAAAACATACAATGCTTGAGAATTTAGTTAACGACTAGAAATTAGTACGAGAAATCGTACACCATCCCAATGACTGTTGTAATTAAAATTCCTTTAATTTATGAGGTACTCAACACAAAGTGGACCACTCCTGTTTCCAATTGTCGAAAGAAAAAGTTCATACCTTTTTATGCGAGTGATTTAAAGCGTCCAGAATAAGTAAACATTATTTCGGGTTTTTTAATCCTATATTTCACTCAGATTTGTAATCCAATTTTTTGTTTTCTTTATATATAAATCGGTCTATTGTACAAACAAAATGTTATAACATAAAGTCTAGGTCTTTAAAAGTAGTTTGCGCTAAAAAAAATTACGCAGTTGGGCAGGATGATTTTCATGCATATTCAAGAGGAACGAAGCAGAAGAAAATTTCATTTAGAGGGACTATTTTGGTTTTGCTCCAAAACTGAAAATATTTTCATGATATTTTCGTTAATTTTCGTTTTATTCTCGGTGAAATGTAGGATTTAAAAAATCTGAAATAATTTGTACTTATTCTACGTACTCTAAACCACTCAAACAAGTTGGTCTTTTTTTTGTTGACAATTCGAAACAGTTGTGGTCCACTTCGTGTGGAATATTATACTCTTACAGTATAATAGCCGTAAAAACTTAACTAGTTGGATACGAAGTATATACGTATCATTACTTCTATTGTACAGGGCATGAAGTACCTGCACAGCAGTCCAATTCGTGTTCATGGATATCTTACTTCAAGAAACTGCGTAATCGATGCGCGCTGGGTCCTCAAGGTTACAGATTACGGGCTCCCGGCATTCTACGAGGCTCAGAATGTCTTACCCCCCACCAAGACCGCACGAGGTAAGTAGGTTAATGTAGTCATTATTCTCAGTGTCGACCAATGCAATGTTGCAAAAAAAAAAAAAAATTAATAAAATAAAAATTTTGTTTAAAAAACCGAGACTGAAAAATAGTGAATCTACAAAAAGAATTAAATAAATTTTCAATCAAGGAAAAGTATACGGTAGCGGAGGTTATTAAAGCTTGATTTTCGATTGAATAAACATTTTCTGAAGAAGACTCGAATAACGAGACTTTTTCGAGAATTTTGAAAATTTCATTAGTTTCTGCCTAATTCAATTTTCATATCATTGCCGGTATCATATTGTAATTATTAAAAATTGATATATCTCAACCAGTTGGAAAACACAAGTTCCCTCATAGCTGAAAAAGTTGGAATTCTTACAAAATAATCCACATATATAAATTTAATAGAATTTATAATTTTTAAAAAGAAAAGCTTTGTATATCACGAAAAAAATGATGTAACAATGTTTGTAACGACGTTTCGTAGCCGCGTGTAACGAGGTTTATTTTTTTTAATCCTACATTTTAATTTTTACAAAGTTTCCTCCATAAAAAAGTCAAACCAGATAAACACACTTCCTCACAGATGCAACTTTGTAAAAATTAAAAAATAATCAGGAAGCAATGTGCAAAGTTCTACTTTGCATACTTTTCTTTTTGTATCCCAATCAAAACCATCAGTGTTGCCATTAAAAAATAAACTGAACGTTATTTAGCGTGACCAAATATAATGTAGCATCATCTTAGAATTTATTTTTCAGCTAAAATGTTGATTTACTTATTTTCAGATCTTCTGTGGACAGCGCCGGAGCTCTTGAGGCACGCTAACTTTCGAAAAAGAGGTAGTCAGCCCGGTGACGTCTACAGCTTCGGGATAATAATGCAAGAAGTCGTTGTGAGGGGCGAGCCCTTTTGCATGCTCGCACTTTCTCCAGAAGGTTGGATTTGTCTTATATATTTTCATTACGATCATAATTATATGTTTTATTATTATATTATATAATATATTACTATTACTATTACATATGATTAACTCGCATCACATCTCTCAGCTGAGCTTACCTTTTATTATATATTTATTTATTTATTTATTGTACACACAATTTTATTAAGTGAATATTATATAGTTGATGAGATTCCGGTGACATGTTTAACGCGTACCATCATGGGTATCGATTTCTCGAGTAGATGCAATCATGTGGGATGCTTCTTCTCTGTAGGCTGGGGCAGAGCTTCGGGCTATAATTAAGTTAACTATGTCGCACGCACCCAACCTGTGATTTAATTGACGATACGACAATATGACATGCTTTCAAAAGCTCACATGCCATAATCAGGCCTTGAACAGGCACTTTATTTATCAGCACTTTATTGTAATGTTTTCTTTTTTTTTTTTTTCGCAAAACGATTTTAATTGCTAGTTCATCTAGTAATTAAGTACATCTTGGCGATGAATGAAAACTCTCGTGAAATTACTGAATTACAGATTGCATGATCCGGTTGAAATGTTTTTAAGTGACTCTCGTTAATTTCAAATAATTGATATTTCTGTTAATTCTCGCGATCAGATATTATCGAAAAAGTGAAGAAGCCACCACCATTGATAAGACCATCGGTTAGCAAAGGTGCAGCACCACCGGAAGCCATCAACATAATGCGTCAATGTTGGGCAGAAGCAGCTGACATGAGGCCTGATTTCAACGCTGTTCACGATCTATTCAAAAAATTAAATCATGGAAGGTAAGTTTTGGTAACTGTGAAATTTTAACTAATTTATTTTATGCCCACGATGGAGAAAAAAAATTGGTACTAAAAACATAAAAATAGTATATCAGTTATGCCATTTTTAGGGATTTTCGAATATTACTTTTCGGATTCTGCAGATTTTTTGACATCAGATTACGTCTTGCTCCGGATGTAGATTTTCAATTCTTTCCAGGACTTTAATAAATACTTCGAATGGTCACGTTATTGTAGCAAGGTGCGCTTGACAGCACTGAACGAAAGACAAATTGCATGCAATCCAGCTAGTAAAATCGTTTTCTATTGAAACACGTACGTTTCCCATAAACCCCGCTGTGCGAACATATTTGTGTAACGTCTCAGAAAACGTTATTTCTTGTAGAAAATATATTCTCACATAATATAATACATACACGTCGACAGACTCATAAAAAAAAAGGTAAACGGCCAGGATATAAAAAAGAAACATAAAACTCCAATCCAACTTATAGCGGATTTATATGTTGACTTATTTCGATTATATTTTTACATACATTTTTACATCTTTTTTCCATATAGACGGGTTTTAACTATTGCAGCTATTATTGAAAAAAAAAAAAAAAAAAATTGATTGGTGTTTTACAGAAACTCAACAAAGTGCCAAAAGCTTCCAATAGTAATCAGCCTTTTTAAATATTGTGAATATTTTTTTAAATCCAAGATAAGACCGTAAAACCGATGTGTATTCCAATTTTCAGGAAGGTCAATTTTGTCGACACAATGTTCCAAATGCTGGAAAAGTACTCAAATAATTTGGAAGAGTTGATACGCGAGCGTACCGAGCAGCTTGATATGGAGAAAAAGAAAACGGAACAGCTACTAAATCGTATGTTGCCCAGGCAAGTAAAACGACGTTATGCATTATCATTTATTATGTTTTTCCAATAATTCATGTAATCACTTTCAAACTATTTTTCTTGATTCTTTTCTTTTGTTGTGTCTGCATGTAAGTATTATCTTTTAGTGTTATCATTGTAGCACGGTCGCGGAGAAGCTCAAGCTTGGAATGCCAGTAGATCCTGAGGAATTTGGTGAAGTAACGATTTACTTCTCGGACATTGTCGGATTTACAACGATATCCGCATACTCGACACCCTTTCAGGTCGTCGATCTTCTCAATGATCTTTACACCTGCTTCGATGCTACTATCAACGCGTACACCGTTTATAAGGTACGATATAGTAAGATGAAAAAGAAGTAACTAAACATTATCGAGACTTCAGCATTCATTCAATTACCAAGAATTCGAAAAAAAAAAAAATTCAAAAGGTATCTGATATTACAGCAAGTGAAACCGAACTTATGAACTTCTGCTTGAAGTTTAAAAAATGTGTCGAGAATCCATAAGATATATTTTTTGCGCGGTTCTTTTTAGAAGTACCCATTAAATGATGTTTCAATTCACCGAGTAATTAGCTTCGTTTCACTTCTCAATGAGGGTAAAAGTTTAGTTATCTTCGTGGCTTCAGATTTTAAAAGATAAACAAATGGCTGTAGTTTTTAAACAACGAATATTATTAACAAGCTTTATCAGTGAAACTATAGGGCATCTTTCATAAAATAAAATGAACGAAAATTAAAAATTTGACTTCTGTAAAAGTACGTAATAATATGTCTCATGAGTTCTTGGCGGAGTTATCTTTCTGTAAAATGATTATTATGGATTTTATAGACTTTAAGCTGGAATCAATAACTTTAGTTTCACATGCTTTGATACTAGTCTCCTTTTGAAAATGTGTACGAATAATTTTCAAAATCTTGGTATTCAAATACTACCTTACCTTACCGATAAAGCCTCTTTAATCAGTAATACTTAAGACGGTGAAAAATTGATCACAGGTGGAAACGATTGGTGATGCGTACATGGTGGTTGGAGGTTGTCCCGTTAGGATACCCGATCATGCCTCGCAGATTGCAACAATGGCACTCGATCTGTTACATCAGAGTGGCAAGTTTAAGCTCAAACATTTACCAAAAACGCAATTGAGACTCAGAATAGGGCTTCATACGGGTGAGTAAGAATTAATCCTAAGTGTGCATGATGCTTTACCGATCCTTCGTATGACACGATGGGCAACTCACTTGACCAAAAAAATGTTTAATGTCTCTTCTATTTTTTTGGTATATCAGTTAAATATTTGTAACAATCTAAAAAAAAGTTTGTCTACTTGAACCATTGTTTTACTTTGAAGGGGGACATTTTTTCACATTCATGCTACAATATTTAAAAAAAAAACTATTCAAAGATATTTTTAAACTGCAAAATAATAACTGAGGAGAATCGATTTATTGCTTCCTCATGGATTTATTTATGTTTTCTTTATTCATTTATTTATGATATATATATATTTTTTTAACATAAAACAAAAGCTTCCTCCTAGAAGTTTTGTTTTCATGACAATTTTTTGTCGACATTTCCATAAAAGTTTCCATTTCCAATAATAAGTATGGAGGAGCTAAAATTGATACTGACATAACTCATGTAATTTTACTGTCGTACACAGTATTGTCTATTATATATTTTTTTTATACATTTAATAAAAATTGGTTCAAGCATTCTGATTTTACAGTATTTTTAGGATTTTGAAAAATGTCTTGTCTCACTATCATTTGATGTAAATAAACAAAATGCAGGTCCTTGCTGCGCTGGTGTCGTCGGGCTTACAATGCCGAGATATTGTCTCTTTGGTGATACGGTAAATACAGCCTCGAGAATGGAATCGACAGGTGCACCATGGCGAATACATCTCAGCCAAGCGACTAGAGATCGTTTGAGTGAGGTCGGAGGATATCACATTGAATATCGTGGCCGAACTGAAATTAAAGGGAAAGGAAAGATGCCAACCTATTGGCTGCTCGGAAAACAAGGTTTCGACAAACAATTACCAACACCACCACCTCTTGGGTGAGTTGAATTTTAAGCACCTTTTCCTCTCCACTATATACTTGCGAATATAACTTGCTAATTAGATCCATTCACCAACCTTTTATAATAGACCCTTCATCTTTACTAAAATCATCAAGCGGATAGATCTCGTTATAATTAGTTCATTTATATATTGTATATAGTAGATAAAAAATTCAAGTGTGTCAATTTGTGATTTTATGCTGCACATAATTCAGAGAGGATCATGGGTAATTATTATGTACAATATATAGCTCCTGAGTAAAACATTATTCGCGACGAAATCGAAGATTTTGCAATAAGTTCTATTAGCTCACAGTTACATACCCGATATAAAATTATAATTCCTTGATAAATTTTTTGTGTAATTTTTTTTCTAAACGTCTTTCGATAATATCTGAAGCGAATTTAATGGGGATGGAGAATTCATCCATTTGAATAAAATATGGATTTTTTAAAATTTATTATATTGGTCATTTATTAAATGTATTTATGTAATTCAAAAAGAATAATTTCTTAAAATGCCGGCCTAATAGGATTTATTTAGTTCAGCTATATCTTAGGCGATACAAATAATAAGAAAAAAATTATTGGCGGAGAATTCTTCGAGGTATTTAATATTATTTTGACAGTTTTTTTTAAAAATATTCTCTCTTCCAAAAAACGTAAGAAATAAATGAGCATTGAGAATTATTTGGAGATTTCCATATGTATTCTAATATTAGTTTGGAATAAAGTTTATCGAGGGATTATAATTTAATTTCGGGTAAGTATTGGGTCAGCCCATGGCAAAACAACAGAGTCTTGTCCATCAGTTTTTGCCTTCCAGTATATTGGGCTGTGCTACAAAAAAAACACACAACGATTTTGAGATTTTTTCGAAAATTTATTTGTTCACGATTAACAAAAATGTTCTTTACTACGTCGACAATTAAAAAAAATGTACTGTATATACTCTGTTGAAAATATAAATATACCTTTAATCGAGGAAAATGTTTCCAGATTGAAAGTTCAGATTTTTAAAAAAGAAAACAATCTAATAATACATATATCAAAAAAATTACTTTCCGATCGATATTTTTCAGTCTCCCTCTCTATTATTTATTCATATTCACACTAAATACAAGCTCTTGGTACAGAAAATAGTGTCGTTACTTTAAAATTTGTATAAGCTCCTTTTTTACATGTTATTATTTTTATTTTTTATTAGAACTCCAATTTTATGCCCATCCTAGAAATATTTTTAAAAATTGCACAACAAAGAATATACAGTAAAAAAATTAAAAAATCATCGACGATATTTAAATAAATAACATTTTTGGTTACTGTGACTAAATTTTCAAAAAAATTTATAAAACAGTATGGAAGTATTTTTTTTATACGTCACTATAAAATAATATTTGAAAAATGACATAAATCACGATCCCGTTGATTTTCCATGGTCTACTCCATTATATTATGCAACAAGAAAAAAAAATTCATCGTAAACGAGAGGAATTTCTTTTCAAAGGTTGGATAAAAGTCTGATACTGGAAAGTTTGCCAGCAAGCGTCGATGACTCGATTATGGTGGATACCATAACGATTGGACAGCCGCAATTTTTACAAACTGCAACCTCCGAAGACAACAGTTCCAGCGAGTGCAGTTACACGACGAATTTGGAGGTCGAGCATGGTGTCGTAGCAACGTCATCCGTCCAGCACACTCAAAACGTTCAAACGAGCGGCAGTTCCACGAGTATGGTCAACTGTTCGGTGTCAATTGGTGTGTCAGGAGGAACAATATTCTCAGATCGTACTGGTGGAACCGGTAGAAAGATTGCTGTGTCGGTTCACGATGAGAAAAATCTTGGCTCGTTGACGCCGAACTCCAACTACTCAATAAAAACGAGTGATGCTGTTGAAATACTTCGGGATATCGTTAAAACTCCGGAGTATGGAAGTGCTACGGTGACAAAAAGCACCTCAGGTGATACGCAATTATCATTGGGCACACCGGTGTCCGCAAGTGAAGTTGCAGCCGCGCTTCTTGGTGCCTCGAACAATTCATTGACCTCTATACAAGGCTCTGCCTTTCGGGGAAGGCACAGAAGGGTCGGCGTCATAGGCGAAGATGATCTCAGCACACCTTACAATCATTACCGATGTCTCTCTCCCAACGAGCATTATGGTAAGTTGACAGTCATTTATTGCTACCTCATAGAGGAACCTTGATTGTTATGGTGAAATTTTTTTTTTTCGAGATTTCCATGAAAATGTGTTCAGAATGTCCCAAAACGTCTAGATAACATATTCAGAAAAAATGTCCGGATGTATGTGTGTGTCAGGCCTCGAAAATTCAAATCCCTATAATTCGAGGATGATTAGACCGATCGGGCTGAAATTTGCCATACAAGTAGAGTGGTTAGGTCTCTGTATTTAGGACAATTTACAAAAAATTGTACGACACTTTGAATTTTTCGAAAAAAGTTTGTTCGCGCTTTAGCAGCCGCAAATATTGATTTATGGGGCTAAAAAAATGTCCAATCGTAGACAAACATCGAACGATGGATGAGTTCGAATATGGTGAGGATCGGTTGAAAAATACGATTTTTATGACATTTTGAATTTAAAAAAAAAAAGTGTGTTTGCGTTATAGCTGCCGCAAAATTCAAGGCAACTTTGGGTACCAAATTTGGTGAGAATCGGTCAACAGATGAAGATTTGGCAAGGATTTTTCTTTTTATATTTACCGAAAAAACGTCTGTTTGCTCTCAAGCTTTCTCAAATTTTGAGTTCTCCGGCTAAAATGTTCTCCAATGTTAGACTAACATAAAAAAATTCATGATTTAGAATTTGGTGAGAATAGGTTGAATATAGGTAGGCAACCAATATTGCATAAAGGAAATTTTGTTGAAAGCAGAATTTTGTGGATTACGTCCATTTCCTCCCTATCAATCGATACACAGCAACACCATTTTATATTACATGCTCAAAGAAAAAAAGGAAAAATATTAAATAATTATTTCGTTAAGATAAAATACAATAAAGAAATTAAAAAAAAAGACATAAAATAGCTCTAAAAATAAACTGGAATTCGTCAAAAAAAAAAGTAAACAACTATTTAAAGAATCTTAAAAAGGAAACTGAAGTGATTTATTATTTTGTTACAGGAAAATCGTCTAGTGGTCGAATGCTCAAGAGGCAATTCAGTCTTGACAGGCCAGACGAACCGGTTTCAATAATTTCGGATCAGCATTTAAGCTCAAGACAAACACAGCGATTGTACAAACAGAATAGCGCCGGTGCAGCCAACGATTTGGAAAGAATCGAAGAGGTGCCGAGCACTCCAGGTCCTCAGCAGTCTCGCCGTGATCAAATATATCGACATGCAGCGTCTATGTCTCTCTCGGTCGAGTCTCTAACTCTGCGTTAGTTATCTTTCAGCTAATTCGAGCCCTAACTACTACTATCACTATTACTACCATAAAGTATAATACCAAGTTGAAAAAGAAAGAAGGACAAAAGAGAGAAATGCAAGTTTGAGAGAACGTCAAAGTGGAATTACAATCAAAGTGAAAATATCATAAACTTTAACATAAAGTGCCAAACTACCTCCCCATGTATACAGACCGCGCCACCACAGACATTTAAAAAGCCCACAAAATGGGTCAGTGAGATTGTCAAAAAGTCATATATATATATATATAATTCTTGAGAATATAATTGAAAATAATGTTTTTCTTTTCTTTTTTTTTCGTTGGAGTTTATTCCTGAGATAATGAATTTACATTGTCCACTATAGTCATGAACGGTGGTAAATTACTTTAGTTGCATTCGTAATTAATCGTAAATGGTAGTTTATCAAAGCATTTAAGACGAAATGATACACAGTTAAATCTATATTTTCTCAAAAACAGTTTAGATTCCGTGATTTACTACTTTTACACGATATCTGTACTGTCTTGGAGAAAATACGGATTGTAAAAAAAAAAAGTCACCCATCTATCTGAAACTCATGGCATTTCCGGCGTGTATCATTAAGCCTTAAAGACCTTTTCTATCGGCCTAATAATAGATTTTCGTGAAACTTGTATCTATTTGTCGAACCGAGTTGATCTTGGTTGATGATGAACGACGAGCATGTAATAGCGTTTTTGCAAAATGCAAAATGCAACCAAAAAAAAAAAACACTTGTACATCACTTTAATGATGTAAGGATAACATACCCATATAGCACCAAAATATTTCGAAAATATTATAGAAATATTACTTCGAAATATAGCAATATTGCCAGAATATCTTTTAATTAACAATACTGTTGAAATATTGTATCAATCTTGCAATGTTCGCTCAAAAAATTGCATACGTAATATTCTGACAAGATTACAAAATAAAATTGCAATAATATATTTACGAAATAACTTTTTAAACAAATAAACATAATTTTTGCCATTGAAGTTTACTGTTAATTAAAAATATGTACTATGAATTAAAAACGTCTGGAGAGAAATAAATGCATTCTGCTAAAATTAGTATCCGAGTGCTTTAAAAAATGTTAAATATAACATTTAATTTCATAGATTTCATTCAGAAATGATTCTATTGATAACGACGTGATCTTGGATTCGAATTGTTACGGTGTAATTTCGAGATTGTTACTTTTTGCGTTCAACGTTTAGTTGCTCTAGAACTTAAAAGAAAAAGAATGAAACTGACAAGATATAAATCATGTTATTGATAATCGTTGTACGATTTCCTAATCTATTTGGAATTTTAAAAGGGAAGAAGCAGAAAATACTATTGACACCATTTTTTATTTACCTTCATTGAAAATGCGGTTACTCTTTAAAATTATCTTTGAAAAATAATTTCGCATGTCGTAAAAAGCCTTCAGAAATATTAGACTCGAGTTATTAATGCAAAAACTTCTGAACTATTATTAAAAAAAAAAATCATGTCTTTCAACAGAATAATTCTACGCTATTTCTGAAGTTATTTAATTTCTTCAGGCTTCAATGATGATTAACAGAATTAAAATCGTAACATCCCAACTAAATGTTGTGCAAAATACGGCCACAAAATTGGGACGATATTTCAATTGTAATAAAAAATTAGAAATATTTCTGCAATATGTCTACCATATTCTGTGCTATGTGGGTAGTTACAATAGAAGAAAAAAATAAATAAAAAATAGGTACCTTAATATTTGCGTGACATTCCGTGTGCCACTGTTACTCTAGTATTATTTATTCTATATCGCGAGCAATAAAAATATCAATTGCTCCGTGCAAGTTATCCAAAGGATCATTGTCCTCCTTGCAATTATATAAGAATAAGAATAATTACCAATAACGGAATAACACTAACATTACACATTAACGCAATTGATAATAAATACTATCAAGATTATAAATGACAATCGTTGGCTGTCCGGCTGATAGGTTGATTGGTTGAAATAACATTTTTCAGGACACGAGGATATTCCGTGTATTCCGTGTTCATGAATTTTAGGCCATACTGGCAATTATTTCTTTACTTTTATTCGTAGTAAATGTGAAGCTGGTGAACGTTTTTCTTTTTCTTTATAAAAATACCGTTCACATAAATGTTATATATATATAAACTGCAGACGGTGCACCGAGGCAGCAACAGAGATTTATAAATATTTACATGTTGTTAAACGGTTGATGTTAGAGATCCCCGTGTTGTTGTTGTTGTTGTGGATGTATCCCCAACTTGGTACCACAATGTACCTATACGTACAACCACCAGCCGTAACTGTACTTTTGAAGAAAAAAAAAAAAAGAAAAAAAAAAAAAAAAAAAAACTATTTCGTAGAGCTTCCCTTCGGGACGCGAATCCCATTCGGTTCCTGCGTCTTGACTATCGAGTAATCATCACACAAACAAATGATGTCTTAACGATTTTATTTATAAATGCATCTTGCAATGCTCAGGAAAATTACTATACCTTTTTAAGTAGACGAAAATTGTCATCTTTTTATTTCCTTCGGTTTTGCTTTTACTGCTTTAATCTATATACTTTTCTACGGTTTAATTATTAAAAAGATATATTGATTTATTAGGATTCTTCGCACGACACAGAACAAATGAATAATGTCAATTACGGAATGAGGATAAGAAGAATTAAACTGCGAGGTCCTTTCTGTCAACCCTCGTTCGACTTATCTATTACTACTACGTTTTACCTCGAGAAAAAAAAAAAAAAAAGAAAAAGAATAATATAAATTATATAATTAAAGAATAATAAACGGACAAATTGTGAGTATCGTGATACGCAAGGCGTAGTAACACTACACGTTACAAAAACAAATACTGTTGAAATATTTATTTAAGATAATTTACACAATATCATAATATATTTATATTTATACTTACATACATATATATACATATATATATATGCATGTATAAATATAAATATATATAAAACAAACTGTCTGTGTTACTACCACTCGGATAATTTTACGGATGAATGTTAAGTGTTGAGATAATTTATTGTAGAACATTGTATATTCGACGGATATTGATTATTTGTATTTCCAGTAGGCGCTCGACGTTATAATAATGACGTATTAAGTCACTACACAATCAGCAATAAAGATGGTATTAAAATTAGTTGTCTCGTTGATATATTGTTGTATCGAATATAAGAAACAAGACACCAACTCACGTTAACTTAACATGAATAACGTCCCACATAGCACAGAATATTGCAGACATGTTTGTAATATTTTATTGAAATTTATGTATTGCAACTTATTTGAACGTAAATTAACAGTTCTAATTTTGAGGAAATATGTTTTTTAATTACTAAAACTGAACGACTTAATATTTTAGAACAATTCTGTTGAAAACTCGTGCTTATTTTCATGACATCTGGAAAATAATTGTTGCAGTGTATATTAATAATATTGTAAACATATTAAATATGCAATTTTTTAGGAGACCTTCTGAGAATGGTGCAATTTTTCAACAATATTATTAACAGACTTAGAAAATACTTTGGCAGTATATTTCAAAGAAATATTTTTGTATATTATTTATTTCAGTGCTATGTGGATTTCGAAATTAGAGGATAACATTATAAGAATAGTATTAATGAATTATAGTGGAATTATGAATGAGACAGCAATTAAATCATGAATAATTTTCAGTTGATACGAATAAAAAAACAGAAAAATTGGCGAGGGTTTAGTGAATTTATTGGCAAAGCGTTGTCCAAGCTTTCTTTCTTCAAGTTCCCAAAAAGAATTGAGCTTTTTCTCTTTTATTCTGTCCCTAAAAAATTGGTGGGTCACAAGATATCTCGAAAATATCGTAGATTTGATATTTGCATTGTTGTCTCTTTATTCGTGCAGTGATTGGTCGTTGGTGTCGTCAAACACAGGCGCCAATTTCATGTATTGATACTTTTTGTTTATGTCAAATGTCAAAACTTACTGAAGGAGGACCGCCTAAGCTTAGTTTCTTCTCTAAAATCCATTAAACTTCTTTTCTTTAAAGATGTTTGATCAGATCCCAATTGTAAAATCAGCGCGTAACTTTTGTAATTGTTTCCGTGAAGTTTTATCCAACAAATGATAGTAGCGGATCTTGATTTTTTTTTAATTAAAATTGTTAAAAAGTCTATGAATAATTTTCTTTGATTAAACTTTGAAAATAAAAATTGAAAAAATTGCCATTAATCAGTTAATATTTTTAAATTTATTAATCGCAATATATCGTATTGCTACGAATATATCTTCAGATCATCGAAAAATGCTACAATAGAATCCACCCTAAGCTACAGACATTTAATCCATAAAGTATTATAAAAAATATACCAACTAACTAGCACTGATTTGACTACTGTGAAGCGCTTTAACCTCCTTAATGAGGCGTTGCCACTACTCTTACGATTCCCAACTCTTACTTTTACGCAACCACTTTCAAAATGCAAATTTCGTATTGGAAAACATTGCGCATAAAAAAATGCGTCTACTCCAGTATATATATATTTTTTTTAAATAAGCTACCAAAAGGAATTGAATAAAAGGCAAAACGGGCAAAGATTCAACGACACACATTTTTATTGTGTTTCAAAAAACATACTTCAGGTGTTACATTAGAAAAATAAAAACGATAACAAAGCAACGATGGTAAAGGGAATTTAAATACACGAAATACAATATATTTCATATATAAAAATTCTGTTTATAATTAATAATACGATGTACAATATGTACAGTTGTCGTTGCAGGGTCCAGTAGGTGACTTGTCCTTGCTACGTTTTACCAACTAGGGCTGTGGACAAAAAATTGAATGATAAATGTCTCATTGAGGATAAAAAAATTGATAGTCGTCTGTGGATACTTCACTGTAGTAAAACTATGCGTTTAGCGTAACGTAAGTATGATTTAATTACCCGTAAGATGAGGACGGTTCAGACGGAGTCCATGGTGGTCCGTACTCCGGTGCAGCCTGATATACCGGTCTCTCGACGATTTTCTCAACGTATACTGGTTTCTCCACGTACTCGACGTACTTAACCGGAGGAGCTACGTAAACGTGGTGAACTTCCGGTCCGTGATGATATCCGGCTTTGTATCTGTTTGTCGATACGGAGTAAAAGAGATGAAACACGGATTTCAATGGAAATACAATGTGGATATTGGGATAAAAAAATGTCAGGTAAGCTATAATTACCCTTTAGCAACGCCTAGACCGAATCCTAGAAGACCTGCACCCAGAATTTTTTTCTTCAGGAACAAAGTTCTTTTGGGTCTCGCGTGCGTTAAACCACTTCCATCATCCTCTGAAGCAGCAGACAAATATTGCGAGGCACTCAGATCTTGTTGCTGCTGTTCTTGTTCAATCTGATGCTCCGCACTGACACACAGAACGGCGTAACAGCAGAATACGACTACGAAAATTATACGTGGATTCATCTGAAAAAGATTTGGAAAATTATTAGTATTTTTACTAGTAATACTGGAAACTTATATGAATTCAGATGGTTTGAAAAATATTGAGACGCGTAAAAAAAAGGAATTAGGAAGCACTTTTTTTCATATAAAGGAAATTAAACATATTTTATCTAAACATCAGTATTTTTTGTTGTTGTTGTGAAAGTTCTAATTTTCGTTTTGTTTGTTAGATTTTTTTGTATTCTATAAATTCGTGTGTTAAATTTGAAAACAAAAGAAAAGAGAATTGTAAAGTTAGAAGTGACAAAGAAGCTTTCGCAAATTTACAGAAAAAAATAAGTGTTTTTTTTTTATATGTAAAATATATTGTCGAACAAAAATGACACTTCTTTTTGTTACAATGGCAAAGAATGTTTCGTAAAATAAAAATACCATATTATTTAACAAATCATTTATGAAACATTTTTCTGTGAAATTCAAAAAGTGCTAAATTTTTTAGCTGAATTTTTGAAAAATGATTTTTTCTTCGTCATAGAGAAAGCAATGTTTTAATGAACATTTTTTTTTTTCGAGATTTTCATGTTAGCATACTCAGAATCACCCAAAAACTTCGAGAAAGATGTTTAAAAATTTCGACAAAATTGGTAAAGCAATTTTTCAAAAAATTGAAGTTCTTTTCTATAGTTTCCGCAAAAGTTTTTTTTTTTTTTTAATTCTGCATATTAATTTTCACAAAGCTTCCTCTATGAGGAAGCCACAATAGATAAAAACAGTTCCTCATAAAGGTACGTCTGTATAAATTGAAAAATAATGAAAAAGCAATGTGCAAACTTCTACTTTGCATTTTTTTGAAAGATAATTATATAGCTCACCTCGGCAAATGGGATGGAATTGGTTACTACGATGGATGAGTATCTACTGTGACATCGATTGAGCGGCTTTTCGATTTTATATAGCGAGCAGACACTCAGCCACGATGAGTAACGAGCAGAGCTCCCCTCTGCTAAAAAAGCATTAAGTTCGTACGGGAGACGCGTGGCTTTCGTACGCGCGCATTCACCTCGCGCGCCATCGGTATCAGCAGGAACGTGTGTAGACTGCGGCGGATCTCAATGGCTCTTGCGACAAGACCTGTTGTGCGATTCGACTAAAATGTTATTCCACGTACCTTTGGTAGACTGCATCGTGCGTATAACTAAAAGTGTCACCAGAGTTAAGGTGTTAGTCACGCGTGCTCCGCGTATAGTTGTTCTTTAATGTTATTCGTGGAGAAAAAGTGTATGACAATATTTGAAACCCGCCGCGTGAATCGCTGCAAGTGCCGAAAAAAAGTAAAAGTATCGGTTTAGCGCCTCGTTTTAAAAAGTCCGGTCACATTAAATTATTTATAACAAGGCGAAAAGAAAATGAAAAGCATTGTGAGCATTACTAAGTAGGAAAATAATACATTTAAAATATTGACATTATTATTAAGAATATTTTAATAACCGATTTTATCGGAAATGCACTTTTCTGTTATTACCACGATTTCGAGAGAAAGACCGCAAAATTTCTTTAGAAATCATGTAGCAGAACAATTGTTCCGAATTCCTGGTCCTGTCGATTTTTTGAAACTAAAAAAAATGTATTTCATGAAATTTCAGAACTTGGTACATTGCATCCTCATTATTTTCTAATTTTTTACAAAGCTACCTCTATCATCCGCCCTCTGAATTGAAACTGAAGAAAAAATGTATTAGATGAAAAATCACGCAATGGCGTACAAAAAGAAAAGAATAAAGGATGCAAAGTGTAGAACATGGCACATTGCTTCCTCATTATTTTCACATTTTTACAAAGCTACTTCCATGAGGAAGTACACTGATCAATTTTAGCTTCCTCATAGAGGAAATTTTGTGCAAGGTGAAATATTGCGAGTATCAAACAACGACACATTTTATTCAAGTTTTATGCAAAATTTTGGATCAGTTACTTGAAACATTCTGGCATTAAAAAAAAAAATTGTGAAAATTCGAATTTCTATAAAGTTTGAACTACTTTATTGATTTTGCTTAAATTTAATAACAAAGATCGCATCACTTTCATGAAGTTTTGCATGTCTTTTTTATTTACAAACCTTTTGTACGTATGGGACACTCCATACCGATTCGACTTGGGTCCGATCCTCGACTTCTCGAATTTGATCCACGATTTTTGATCTTATACCTCCAACTATAAAAGGCAACCAGAATTTTTATTAGTTTTTTTTAAAAATAATTCTATGTATTTATGATTAAATAAAATCGATATATCCATCGACGTCATTTAGAAATCTGAGATAATTCTCAAAAATCCTGTATCGAACCTCAAAATTTTTTAATTTCGACCCACAGTGGGCCGGACGTAACTACTGCATTTTGTCCAATTTTTTCAAAAATAAAATAGAACAAAAATGAGATACGTGAGTTCACTGTGGGCTGTTGCTTGAACGTTTTAATATATATAAATAATTCAGGATTTTACAGAATTTTTCTCAGATTTTTTCTGACACCATAAAAAATTAAAAATTTCTTTTATAATCATGACATCATCATCATCAATTTTTTTTAATTAAAAAATCACTTTCGAATAATCTCAAGCAACAGTCCACAGTGAACTGACTTATTATTTGTTAATTTTTTTAGATTTTTAACTAACTTCGAAGGATATGTTGAAGGTACATAAAATTATAAGAATAAATTGAATAAAAATTCTGATTGCCACAATTTTGTAAATTTAGTACTATACACTCGACGTTAAATATTTTCAAAAAATTATACTAGCTATCTATGTAAAAAAATCGATTTTTTTTCAATATTTCAAACCTCCCTGGTCCCTTTAAGGGATGCATTCAAATATCGAAAAAAAAATCCGTAAAAATCACTCTCAACTATCATCAAAATGTGATCCATTGCAGGAAACATTTTAAAAGATTCGGAAAAAATGGCTGCAATGACGAAGATTGCCTCGTAAATAAAAAGTACATATAGTATCTGCTTTATTGGACACACCCAGCACCTCAGGCACGAGTATGAGTTTCGATGACGCTCTTGCGCAAGTTAGACATAAAGCGTGTCTATGGTGAGTACGAACTTTCCATGTCAAACATACGTGAGACGTTAATAATAAAATCGGGTGTCGCGTAATTCGATGACTGTTCGCTCTCTACTTTTTAGCATGTATCCGTGCTGTAAGGTTGATCGCCGTGCGTTACTGCAATAATACACGACACTGATGCGACAGTTACGCGTGCCGCATCGAAGCACGTATGGCCCGGACGTCATTTGGTATTCCATAGACGGAACTACTTACTGCTACCCTTTTATCTATAACTCCTACAAGAATCGTTATGCAGCCCGCGCGACTGTCGCTATACGTAATCAAGGCAGACAAACGCGAGCAAGTGCGAAGCGCGTGCACGATTTCATTCACCAAAAGTCAACGCGTGTCGCACATGAGTATATTTATATGTATTTATATGTGAAGGCGGTTTTGAGGTTTAAAAAGGATGAAAAGTAGAATCTTGCTCATTGCTTCCTCATTATTTTTCACTATTTTACAAAGTTACCTCTATATGAGAAAGTATGTTAATCGATTTTGGCTTCCTCACTAAGTGGAAGCTTTGTAAAACAGCGAAAAATAGTAAGGAAGCAATTTGCAAGGTTGTACTTTGTACCCTTATTTTAAAAAATGCAGAAACTGTAATTCACGGAAAATTATATTCCTCAAGTAATAATATAATTTAATGTAATCTAATATTCAATTGTTATTCCATAACTGGTGTGAGAATTTTTTTATTTATAGATCAAGTCACTTAAGATTTACATGCCTTATATTTTTGCAAACTTCGACGATAACGAATGCTCTCTCTATAGAAATTTTATATTTCTATAAAAACTTTCAGCTGAACTAATCGATACTGACACAAATTTAAGTTAAATGTGATTCCTTTTTTTAATTTTAAAATCCTGTAAAATCCAAACTTCTTTATAGATTCGACTCAAATTCAATCCCAAAGGTCTTAGAATATTGCTTTATTTATGATAAACTTTTTAACTCGAAAACTAAAAATTTGCAACCGTGAGAGTCATCATTACGACCTTTTTTCAAAAATTCAAATCGTCGTAAGATTTTATCCACTCTGTGGAGTTTTATGAAAATTGTAGTACAAATTGAATGGTCTCTGCTTTGCGTATGTGATAAATTTCAGTTCGATCGTTCGACTGTAATTCTCGAGATCTAGAGTTTCGAATTTTCGGAGATCATCACATACATACACACACATATATCCGGGCATTTTTTCTAAACTATTTTTCTCGACGTTTTAGATCATTTTCAGTAAACTGACAAGAAAATCTCGAAAATTTGTTTTTTCAGGAAGACAAAACTTGCTCTATGACGTCGGAAAAATAGTATATTCCCGATTTTTTATAAATAAAAATAAAAAGACCTAAAGAACCTATGGGTTTTAAAGATCCTATTAGTCTTAAAACCAATGACTAGATCTTAAAAACACATAGATTCTTTAGGTTCTTTTCTTTTTATTTATACAAAAAAGTATAAATATACATGTGTTTTAAATAAAATCCTACAGCTGCTTTATATGAACGTTTTATAATTCTGTCATTTACTCAAGGACAGTCTGATGCTGATCTATATCTACTGTTTACAGGTGTGTCGCAGATACATTCTCTGGCAAAACTTCAGAAAAATTACTAAAAATCAACGTCACTGAATATACTAACATTTTTTTGTGTTGAATAATTCTTCGTAAAACTTTTATATGGAATTAAATTTTTCATTTTACTAGTAAAAAGAGATTCTTTTTAAAAAGAAATGATTAAAAAATTACAAACAGTGTCAAAAAAAGACCATAAAGAATAATCGAAAAAAGATATTCTGAAAAATTACCAAATTCAACTCGTAAGAAAAGAAAGTTATCTGAAAATACGTTGAATGATTTTTTTCATTAATTGGTTAATATATATTGTTATACAAAGTCAATGTTCGCAGTATATATACTTTCAAAATTACTCACAAACTATTTAAAATTCTCATCGAATATCACTTTTGTCTACGAATGAATAAGTGATACATCCTGAAACCTTGACGCTTTGATGGTACCCAACGATGACTGTCCTGTTAACGGGTCTAGGTTTAAATAAAATGCTCAAACACAGCTGGAGACAAGGTATCAAAATTATTCATCAAATTCCAAGGAGACAATAAGTTTTGAGGCGCATGGTGACGAATGGATAGCCTCAGTATTAGCCGTTGTCTTGATTTTCATCCGTTTTCGCATCCGCATCAAGAAAAATTACCAATATGATCTGCAATATCATGTAAAATGAAAGTTTTAACACTCATTTGGGTACTGTATAAAATAAATTGAAATTTAGATTGCTTTAACATAAATTATGTTAACGTTTTTAATATAAACTTATTGTTAACTTGACATAATTTTTTTTTTCCAAAAGAAAAAGTACAAAAATAATTTGTTAAAAGTGCTGTATTTTCATTTAACGAAATATATTTTGGCATTTTCAATTTAACAAATAATTTTTTTTAAATAACAAGGTTTCTTTGTAACTTTTAATCTTTTTTGAATACTTGTAAATCATGCTTTTGTTACTTTTCAAATTTAACAAAAGAATACATCAGATAACAAAAAAAGAAAGAATCTGTCAAACTAACAAAACGAAGTTACGTTGAAAACTAAATCACTTCGACATTTTTTTACATATCTAGCTCAAATTTGGTGAGTTCTTGGACCGTCAGACCATCATGATCTTTGGCCCTGAATTTGGTGTGAAACGGATTAGCAGTTCAAATTTTATAGCGATTTAAAGTTTTTAAATTGTCAAGCACAATTTTTTCTACAAATTCCTAAATTAAAAAATTACCAAAATAATTGGTTACAAATGCTGTATTTTCATTTAACGACATTTCTTTTCGGCACTTCTAATTTAACAAATAAAAACTTGAAAAAACAACAATTTTTTTTGTTACTTAAAATTTTCTTAAAAATTTGTAAATCTGCCAAATTTACACGTTTTTTTGTTACTTTTGAAATTTAACAACACAATGCATTAATTACGAAAAAAAATCTGTCAAATTAACAAAACGGATTTACATCGAAAGCTAACAGTCCGATTTGCCAAAAAAAAGGATTACGGTCAAAGTTAAAGTGAAAAGAAAAATATTGGGCTATTTTATTCTTACCCAGACCATCCAGATGTATAGTATCGTGACGGTCTCGAATAGTATCCGCCGCTAGACCAGCCACGACCGTATCCACCGTAACCTCCGCCGTATCCTCCACCGTAACCTCCGCCGTAACCATATCCTCCGCCGTATCCATATCCTCCGCCGTATCCATGGCCGTAACCACCGTATCTAAATGATAAACAGGTATATCAATAAATTATTTTTATTGCCATTGTTAGAAACCGATTTTTGTCGATGGACTAACAACTCCACCCGTGAAAGGATAATCTTACGATTTGGCCTTGTAGAGACCGGCTCCAACGAGGCCAGCACCTACGAGTGCTTTACCAGCAAGAAGGCCTCCCCCGCCGACCAGCAGAGCCTTCTTGGCAAGTAGAAGGCCACGCTTTTCGCGAACAAGTGGTGATTCCACTGGTTCTTCATCTTCGAAAGCAAGTTGCTCGGTTGCTGCATAAGCCACCGTCAACAACAATGCAATCGCACTCAAAAACAACACGTATCGGAACTGCATCTGATTGCAAAAAAAAGATTCACGTTATAAAATTTTATTGGACTGGACAGTTAAAAAATTGGAAAGTAGAGCATTACACGTATAAACGTATATACAGAGAAAACACGTTGGTCAATTTTTACTTTTTTTTTTTTTAGAGGAAGTACTGCAAGATAAAAATATGCAAGATTCTATTTACTAATAAATCGATTTGAATTTTTTTTCTAAATCACTTATCGCAATGTTAAGCAACCAATTTAAGTATCCAATAGTGACAATCACGAAAAATAGAGTTTTGACAAAAACAAACCTTTCTTTATGTGAAAGTTATGTGGGAAGTTATATTTTGCTAAATCAAAATGTTGCGTTTCGTAAGAAGTCCTTTTAATGTTAAATGTACAAAAATGTTTCTTTAGTTTTTACTGTGTAGTCATTGGTAACTTTTTTTTCCCTTAGAAGAACTGCGTCATCAATTTTTATGTATCTAATTCATGTCACGATAAATATCGAAATATCGAAATGCGATCGTGCCTATTGTTATCAAACTCTTGATTCCCTAATTGATTGTCAGGAAAGTTGAAGCAAGCATAGAGTAAATATGAGAAACATCTCGAAAAATTAAATTGCACAATAATGACTCATGTGTGTTATACAAAATTAGGTGACGCGATAGCATCTCGACGCGAATTATTGTATTTACAGAGGTAACGTCAATAGCACTTGGTCGCCTCTACTACGCGGATCTTTTAATTAGAGCATCAATGTGATTTAACATGCCATCACACAACAACTTTTAAACCTCTTTCTTTCGACTCTACTTCGAATTCTCCATTCGTCTGCAGATACACCAAGGTCAGCAATTTCTCAAATTCATTAAAAAAATGTATCCCACGTAAAGAAATAAATACTTACGAATTACTAAAGTCACAAAACACTTTAATTATTGCAATCATCGAGTAGTCTAAATCTATTTTTAATAAAAAATACTTCAAATTCATCGAAATTCGCATACGTAGGATTTGCGAAAAATGCACAGCAAGAATTGCTAAAAGTCACCGCTGCGAGCGCTGACAGTCATTCTCACACGAAAAGACAACTTGGTTGGGTAATTTGAGCGCTTAGTGAGTTATTAATCAGCCGATTTATTGCTTAGACTAACTAAGTTGTTTGTTACGACAACCAATGACTTGATTGGTAATTACAACTAATCAATTTATTGGTTGTCTTACGATTTAATTATTCGATTCCTATCCGGTTAAGATTTTAGTTGGACTAACCAAGTCTATTTTTCCTTGCACACTTCGCCCACATCCACACAGAAAATAATAATAAAATAATAATAATAATCTTGTATGAAATAATCACTCGCGACTTAACTTAAAACTCTAATCACACAAAAAAAATGTTCCATCTAGAAAACAAGGCCACAGTTTATAGTAATAAATCGAAGAATATTTAAACCATGAATAACGAAAAAAAAAAAAAAATTCGAAACTGATGTTGACACTGGTTTAATTTTATAATATCTTTTGTATTATTAACAAAGGGATATGATGTAAAATGGCAGAATAAAGAAAATTACAACAGTAGGATATAGTACGAACCTCGTATCGGGTGTATAGGCAGACTAAAATGACAGTGTCTCGTGGAGAAATAAGACTTTTATAGGATTCTGATCCTGGTTCTCATCCCTTCCACCACAAACAGCCGCGCGCTCCTCTTGAGAGTATTCGCATCCGCCCATCTTCTTCTCCTTCGTTCTCCCTCTTGATCGTCTTTCACACGGTTGCGTACCAATGTATACGTTAACGAAATATGTACATACATGTAGTTGCATATATATGAAAAAAAATCTCACAGACAGCCTTCGGATTTGTGCTTCCCCTGATGGGCTTGTTGACGATGACCGGCGGCGGTCAACCGACCTTGAACTCATACACAGCCTCTGCAACCATCTCTCACCTTGTCATGCTGAATAGCTCGAACTGCTGTTGGCAAGCGTGTAGAATGCGGGCAAGTGGGAAACCCCATAAAATTCTTTCCTGCGGATCAGCATACCAAATCAGATTTGGAAACTTAAATTATACGAGTTTATCAAATCAATTGAAGGTCTGATTTGCAATCCATAAAAATTGATATTCACTCAGAATCAATTAGAAATTAAAAAAAGGATGCAAAATATGACTTTGCATATTGCTTCTTCATTTTTTTTTTTAATTTTCAAGGCTACCTCTATGAGGAAGTGAGTTGATCATTTTTGGATTCCTCATAGAGGAAGCTTTGTAGGAAACAAAAAAATTCTCTGAAATATCAACTCTTCGTTAATATTGTTCTCGAGTGTGAGAATACAGCGTTTTCAAAAGAATTAACTAGTTTATCGATTTTGCTCAAATCCAGTATTAAATATTAGGACGCTCTATTTAAGATTTATGCAAAATTTTGGGGGAGTTACTTGAACTGATCTCGAGTTATAGGATTTAAAAAAAAAAAATAAATTACGAAAATGCGAATTTCTATAATATCTGAACTACTTTATCGATTTTTCTTAAATTCAATATCAAAGGGCGCACCACTCTGATAAAGTTTTGTGCCAATTTTCAGCCTGATAACTGGAAACTTCTTCGAGTTAGAGTGATAAAACATATTTTCTAAAATGTTAAAAATCCGATAAATTTAAAATGCTTTAACCGATCTTTATGAAATGTATACTGAACGAAATGTATAAAAACACACACAGATACATCTGGGCACTTTTTCTAAACGACTTTTCTTGACGTTTTAGCCCATTTTGAGAATACTGACATGTGACTCTCGAAAAAAAGGTTGTCATGAAAAAATAGCTCCGTCTATGAGGAAGCAAAAAAGAAACACTTCGTAGATCAACTTGAAACTTGTTACGAAATTTTTATTAATGACTGATGATACGTGAATTTTCGTAAATTCCTATCAATATTCATATTGATGTGACAAGACATTGAAGGTGAGGCTGTGGAATAAAAATATATATCCGGTTTCATGTATAGATTCCTCTTCTTTCAGAGTTCTAAAGCAAAAAGTATCCATGTAGTTTTTTTATTCCAAATGAATGTTTATATTAACGGAACCAGGCCAGGAAAAAAATGTTTCATGATGAGACAATGGCCGATAATTAAACAAAATGTTTTATCTATAAATATTTTTAATTTTTTACCGGTTAAAAAAAAAATTGAAGTGTGTTCCAAATAGCGGTAATCCTATGGAAAAGAACAGCAAAACCTGCCATACATGTTTTTGCAACCGCAAATTCGTTGACGTCAATGTGACTGTTAATATAAACTTACAAAAATGTATGAATAAAATTCAAACACCAATAAGAAATATTCCAACACGTTACAATCTATCCAAATGCCTTTTTTTTCTAATTTGTTTCGCAAAAATGTTGGATTTAAAAAAATTGCAATCTATTTTAAAAACCACATCTGAAATTTAAATTTCGGAATTGGTTGAGACCGGGATTAGTTGGGTCAGGATAAATCAACGATTGCATGAGAGGTGTCTTAGATTTGAAACACCAGATTATCAGCAATGTACAATTCACAGTGAAATTGTCGCCATAATTCACTAAAATTGTAATTCAAATTTCCTAATTCTTATAAAAGATTTTTTGATAAACGACTATTGGATGAAAGCTGTTAAAACTTAATTCATTCGAAAGCTTGATTATTTTCCTAAGATTTAGGTCTATCAAGAGACATTTTTTATTTAATTATTTATGGACTACTTGAGCGAGGTACAAGTTGCACATTAGATAGAAAAAAATATTAAAAACTTCGCCTTGTTAGGCAACAATTTCTTGTACCGTATGACAATTTTCTTCATATTTCTTCTTTTTTTCCTGAGTTTGCGCCTCCGAAGATCTGATGTGACAACATACTTTGTATGCGTCGACTGTGCACAGGAGACCTAGAGAAAAATGTGCAATTCCCTTTCATAAATGCATCATAGATCGTTTATAATACGAAGCACGACTCTCATATTGGTATTATGCACTTTTTTTTCTTTACCCAAATTGCTCCGTGACTAATTTAACTAAGCCCGCCCTGGGACAGGTCGGGATATATTATGAACTTTTTGAATTACTGTCACTATTCAATCACTGTCACTACTCAATCACCAGCCCGGAAAGCGGTGATTGAGTAGCGAATAAAACTGTGCAAGTTACGTGTCATGAAAATTTGACCAAAAATAAGCGTTGTTTTTACATTCAATGCATTCAGTAATTTAAGATATATGGAAGCAAAAAGTGTTGGATTTCTAAATTTCGAGTTCTTGAGTTGAATTTTAGACCACCATATTGGATTCCACCATTTGGAATTTCTGAATTTCAAAAATGTACGCTTCGATGGACTAAAAAAAATTCCAAATTTCGGGTGACGCGTAACATACCGGACGTTTTACTTAAAATCGTTCGCTATCAATTTTGTCATTTTGTTTTTGGTGCAATTTGTTTAACAGCCTTTATAATTCCAATAAAATAATTTTATCCAACTCCATTAGTAATAATTTTATAAACTGTTATCATATAAATTAAAAGCATGAGTACATTTATTTTAAGCAACACAACGAGGCTCTAAAAATATCTAGTTGTGGGAATTATACTAACACATGTTAATGCGTCAGTGTAGGACGACATATACTAAAAAAAAACACCATACCCGTAACATTTTGTCAAGTTATGGATATATCGTGAAACCGCAGAGACAAGAATGTGCTAGTGCATATATATACAGAATTCATACTGAATATGTGATAATATCATGCATCTATGCTGACCTCACGATCCATGTATGGAGCCACGAGGCATGGCATACCAGTCGAGGGCCGTCCGAAAATCTCAGCATCGATGTTGACGAAGCAACGGCTATTGAGCCATGACTTGCATAAACCTACGGTCCCTCATCTCTCCGAGTATCGTTAACTCGCTAATCAGGAACCCATGGTCTCCACTCGGTTCGGAAGAGAGCTGTCACATAATATTCCCACTAACCTGTTGCGTCAAAATTAACACGCTTACAGTCGACCACTAGATAAGTTAAGATCTCGGAAGCTAATCCAATTAGGCACGTCCTGATAAGTTAAGTCCCTATTAATATTATCTTTTTATTGCAAAAATTGGAGAGTTCATTGCAAGAGCTGTATTTCTTAAACGCGTACAGGTAGATTGATGAAATTTACACTGGGCATATATCTTGGTGTCGGAAATGAGAGGGCAATTTGTATTTCTTCAACGTAATTATATATATTAGGGTGTGTCAAAAATGAACTTTTTTATTTTTATTTGTACGCTCCCACGACTGGAAACTTTAATTTTCAACCTAACGAAATTTCTCGTCGTTTGTCGGTGAAAGACGTAAACTTTTTTTTAGAAGTCTCTGAAAAAGTTCATATAATTCCTGTACGATTAAAATTTGGCCATTTTCGTTTTTCTAAAATTGTTACAATTAGGCCAAAAGTTAGTGTATGGGAGTCGCTGGATATTCATCTTAAAGGGGCGACTTTAAGTTATCCATATACTAAAATATGATACGCCCACGTTCGACACCATTTGTGTAGAATAAATTTAATAAATGAGTCAATTCAGGGTAGTGGCTGCGAATGACTTGCAAAATCGAGGATTGCAAAATGTTGAATTACAAAAAACAAGGTTACTTTCGTTGCAAGGTTATTCCTTTCGTCTCTCGAACGCCTGCGAGTAGGTTACTAAAATTTGCACCAGGAACTCATCGTGGTGTTGGAAATGAGATGGCCCTGAGTTTTAATCGAGGAGGCAACTATGATTTTTTTTTTATAAATTATTAATTGCAATAATCGAAGAAATTCGATGCATCGTATTCTGTATTTCTAAAATGCATGTTAGTATTCTTGCAGTGGATGTAATTTAAAAAAAAAATTAAAACATCTGTTTTTCTTCTATTTTTAAGTGCAAGCATCAAAGTCATTTTGTTAGTCGCAAGCTATATCATCTTTGAATTTTTTTTCTACATTTTTAATTGCTAACGTTGCAGAGTTTTTGTGCATTGCACTTTGTATTTCTAAAATACATACAAGTAGATCTAAGAAATTTGAAATTTTTTTTTTTTCATTTTACATTAAAAATTTTAAAAAACCTTAATTGCAAAAATTGAAATCATTCATTTTTTTAAATCAATATTTCATTGCAAAAATCGAGTGGAACGTTAAAATTTGCGAAACATTTTTTTATTAAGTGTCTAACATAATGGCTCCTTGTTTTTTTCCTAAATTCAAAACGTTGAAATTTTTATGTAAATTTTTAATTGCCAAAACTCAAATCATTAATCATAATGAAATGTCTTTGAAATTCTGCCGGCCCTTGGCAAACTTACTTTGAGCGTATAGAGTCATTAGAGTCGTTCCCACAGCATTAGTCAGTCTGTACGTGATACTCCTAAGTGTAAATATAAGTCTTTTGAAAGTGCCGGAGAGAGTGTGTTTACTGTAAGTACGTCATTTTAAGTAGAGTTAGTTTCCTGTCGTCTCATGAATAATATTCAGTAGTAGTTACATAATACTAAATTTCATAGTTGAACCTCGATATTTTAAATAATAAAGCTGAAGTCTTATTTCTGTTGCTAAATTAATTCCACAATAAGAACCCAATTAATATATCGTTTCTTTTGTTTATTAAAATTTAAATATCAACGCTCGCAACTTCAAGCAGTGTACGAGAACGAGCGGTGTCCGAGTCCGCTTCGCACACGTGTGACAAGTAGAAAATTCTGTAGATGATAGATTTACAAGTTTTTATTTCATTAACGTATTATTGGTAGTAAAAAATGTGTGTAATGAATACCGGAGATGACAATCACGAGTGACCCGCCGTGGTCCGGTAAGAATTAATCCCGCGGCGCATTTTATTTATAGATATTATCATTCTAACGGTCACCACCTCACATTTCCTTCGACTTAATAGAATGTAATTCGGTCAACGTCGAAATACATTTGATATAATTGAAATAAAATTCTGTAAATTCATGCGATTATACGGTAGAAAATAAATTTATAAAATCGTAGTCTTAAAAAACAAAAGTTTTATAAAAGATTAATTTCCTAAATAAGTAACAAATCTTTGAATTACACGAACAAAAAGACCATTGTCATTTATGTTTTTTTTATTCTTTAGTCGAATAATTCAATTAAGTTTGAATAGTTACTACATCACTCATTGTTCGATATGTAACAACAATAATGTGTCCCTAGCAGAAATGACTACAAGATTATTGAAAAATAAATATACAAAGTGGTATTTCTGTTTACCATGTCATTAATAAAAAAAAAATCCCAGTACTTTTGTATTTTTATTTATAAAACTAAAACGCACAAAGTTTTTTCTGTACAACTAATTAAAATAAGAAATGTGGATGTTAGTGGACAAATTTTTTTTTTTAAATCTATAAAAATGTTACTTTAGTTTTTATTGTTTAGTTTAAAGAAGATAATTCAAAAGTTCTGGTGTTATTACAAGAGTAATCATCGGGCAGTGAGAATTTGTTATCCAAATTTCGATTAGTTCCGAGCACTTGGTTGTGGTGGACCTTGACTGCAGCTCTCAGTCTTTGTATGCACTGGTGCAAGTTGTATTGCGGTGCAGCAGGCGCGAATTCACAGAGCCTCGCGGGGAGCAAACTGCTGAGTAAATTTGATAATACCGCAGGCTAACTCGCGTGTAACTCTGGTTGCATGTTTGCAGGCTCCACGCAAACTCGCGATACCCACACTGAATCGTTGCCGTTAGTTCGGCACCAGGGAATAAGCTCTAGTTTATACATTGTAACAATGGAACAAGAGATAGCATGACATTTCGAAAGTCTCTACTTCTCTTAACAATTCAACTGAAACTTATCCCTTATTGGCAGCTTCCGGCTTCAATCTCGCATACAGCAGCCAACTCATTTTAGTCACGTTTCGATTAATTTATATCAGCATACAAATGAATTTCGACTGTCCCAGCGTATATTTTATGCTGCAGTTAGATGCATTACTTAAAATATTACGATTGTGGCAGCAAATGTTGATTTATATATTTCAAAACCAAGATTTTTTTTCTATGATTTTCTTTAGATAAGAATAAGCAAAAAGGATTTATTGGAATACTAAAAAAGAAAACCATATATGAGTTTTACATGAAATGCGAAAAATTGGAATGACCTTTTTAGAATTTTTTCCGATTAAATATTTAAGGATGTTTCTAGGATATTTTAGGAATATGCACAATTCCAAAGGACCAATGAACAGCTACGTTAAATTACATGGTCACGTGTTAACAATTCGATGATTGCCTAGATATTTTACTACGTTTCCAGTTTGGATTATCCTGTGTTTCTGTACTGTGTATCCAATTTGCGTACTATAGTTGCCAGTCGACTATTCGATGGGGCTTTTACATTCGAGTGAATTTAGCAACCCTCGTGGTCTGTTACAATCAATGGAGTCTCTCTCTCTCTCTCTGGTATTCCGACGCTGCCGCATGAATCCGATTATAGGATAGAGCGTGGCGTAATCCACTGGCAGGCGAAACAGACGCAGGGCAAGTGCAAAACGCGTCCGTTGCAGGACGCTATCTCCTCGGAAACGTAATGCCATCAGTGCGGTTCCAGGACTAACCGAATATCTCGGATACCTGCATTAATGAAACATAATCAACAACTGTTGTTTCGCCATTGTTCCAGTGTACGTGCGGATAC
Organism: Perithous albicinctus; assembly: GCA_964016905.1. Lineage (NCBI taxonomy): Eukaryota > Metazoa > Arthropoda > Insecta > Hymenoptera > Ichneumonidae > Perithous > Perithous albicinctus. The sequence goes on from OZ024688.1 coordinate 8,463,105, forward strand.
TCGATTTCTGATTTCCCACAGAGGAAATTAGAATCCTCGTACTCGTGATGATTTAATTATGATAAAGTATAGTGCAAGTGATATTTTAATTGTAGCGATAAAACATCAGCAACGTGGTCTGCTTTTTCTTCCTATTAAATAAAGAATTTATTTATTTAGGTATCCATAATCTTTTCCGCGTCAGCAAAGTCTATTTTATTATCCCCAGCTACAGGTTCACGCTGCTATCTTCTCAACGCGTTCTCCAAGGATGATTTCTAGCATCGTGGCGTTATTAACTGCCGTCGAGGTTGTTCAGCTGTAGCATGCAATAAGCTGTACAATTAATTGGGAGTATAAAAAAAGTAATACATATAAAAATGTAACGAAAATTCGTTAAAAAAGTACAAGAATTATTGATTGTAAATGTAGATTAAGTGGAACATACGATGATCCAAAAATATCAAACCATATCCTTGAGCATTCCACGTTTTTTAAAAAGTCCATCTTTTTTCTTGCATCAAAAAAAGCTGCACGAAGAAATATTTGTCTGAAACAAAAAATCAAACAAATTTCTCAATACTCGTAACCTTCTACGTGGACCTAAGGAATTTATAAAAAATCCTACCTAACCATTTTGTTGCGCTTGAAAAAATGCAAACATTTGAAATTATGAAGGGATCGTTGCTGAAATTGTACCAAACAAAATAGTTGCGACGACTTATTTGTGACCCAAAAATGAACACCATCTGTTGAAGCGTCTTATTTGAATTATTGCAGTTCAAGATTTTAAATTTCATCTTCAATTTATGACCGAAAATTCGACCCTAATCAAGGTCCCTCCCTTAAATGGTTTTATAATATAGATATACTATATATGTATTAGAATTATTATATCAATATGCAGTTTCTGATATTCGATGACATGGTCAAGAAGAAATTAACATGAATGTGTATCAAAGAAAGTTCTAAATCGCAAAGTCAAGGACACCCTCCAGCGTCTGAATGAAATCGTCAAGGTCCATTCAGCTTCGACATTGACCATGTACCAAAACTTTCTGTATAACAAGCAGAGAGAAAAGCGAGATCGTCAGCGGTTTCCGCTCCGACTAATATAATTCTCGTCTGTTGCAGTTCATCAGTGAAGGCTTTTGTGTCCCTGCAGAACTGCGAGCGAGCGTATGATTTGCGCTGTTCAATGCTACTAGCTGAAGCTGGGTATACACGGGGCTTTATACGAGGAGTATATACAACGAGCTATATGGACTCGCGTTCAAGTCGAGCTGGGCCGAGCTGAGCCGAGCCGTATCGAGCGAAGCTCGAGGTAGCTCCGACCCGCCCGTGATCTATATCTATCCATGGTGTTTGTGTGTAAGATTCACAGTATTAGTAAACGTTGCCAGGGCAGGTGTCTCGGTTTCTCGTCAAGGGCACATGTGTTGGTTGGACCAACTCGAGAGAGCTCATGCTCGTTGACCATCGGCGCAGCTTCACTCATACACAAAAGCATTTTTCTCCGTTGCACCCTTTATATGCCAACCGTCTCTTCAGGGGTGGTTAGGGCATATGAGGCATTCTCCACCAAAACGGCCACTTTTTTTTTTTTAATCTCTCGGATCTATTCCATAATTGGCTATGTAGTAGTAGTAGTATTTAAAGGGAGTCTTTGCATTTTTTTTCAAATTTTTTAATTCGCTCATTTCGAAATGATAGTTTTTTTTTTAAGACCCATTTCCGAAATGAGTGTATTAGAATATCTAAAAAAGAATCAGATTATATGGAGCAGATCTGAGAGGGTAAAAAACAAATATCGTTATGTCCCTTTTTATACAATATTTTAAAGGATAGTTTTTACTACTTCAACGAAAATTAAAGTTCAAAATTGTACTAAAACAAACGAGTAATTGAGGCACATGTTTGTTGCACGAGGTTTGCTCATGTAAGTATAGTGTCCGCTTGCAGTGGTCCAAAAGCGCGTAAGCCTGTTGCTATATGAGACATTCTCTGTCAGTTCAACCACCTCTTTTTTTTTTTTTAACCCTTTCGGATATTTTTCATAATTAGTCTGATTTAAATTCATACTTGAGTAGAATTCTATTGTACGTTGAATTTTTTCAGATATTTGATTTCAATGTTTTGGAAATGTCTGTATTTTGCTTCTAATAGAGAAAGATTCAATTTTTTCAAATTCGAGGCAACTTCAATTTTTTCAAAAGTCGAGGCAACCCGAAAACTATGAATTACAGGCGAAAAAATGTGTCGCTATAAAAGTTGTAGTATTATAAGCTTTTCAATTAAATCTTTCAAATACTTCTGTCAAACTAATAGCAATGGTTTTTTTACTGAACGTTTTAAATAATTGTTTTTTAGCTACTTTTATTTTGCTATATGTGCTATAGAATAATTAGGCGTATATATGTGTGGATGCCATTATAAAAAACACCGGAGTGGGTTCCATTAAAAAAAGAGGTTCCTGAAAGTAAAAATATTATAATCTTGTGAAATATTATGAAACTGATCATTCTTTTGCAGAAAATATTTTAGTCATGGAAAACTGTAAATTTCTTGGAATTTGCACTGGAATCATAAGATTCGAACTATAAAGTAAAATATAACAGGGAAATCATTTTTGGCAGGTTTTTTTGGTGAGAAATCAATATTATCGGATTATTAAAATTATTTGAAAAAAAAAAGAAAAAATGTATAAAACTACAACTTTAATCAAAATTCTTAGAAAGTCCTTTGAAGCAGTACTAAAATCTGAAGAAATGTAAAGAAAATAATATGAGATTTTATAATAAAGATTCAATCTTGTCAATTTCTTCAAATTATTCGAAAAAAAAAATCATTAACAACTAACATAAGAGTTTAACTTTATGGTAAAATTTTTTTTCTGTTCTTTTCGAAATCTTTGACTTAAAAAAAAATAAATTTTCTTCGAAGTAGTACTGAAATGGGCTAATTATGAGAAATAGCTGAGGATTAGAAATACTTTTCTTATAGGAAAAATTAAAAAATTTTTTTTTAAATTTTAAATTATTTTTAAATGTCATCATTAATAGCTGACATAAAATTACATTTTTTGGAGAATTTTTTTTTACCGTGACTTATAGTTATCGAGGTTCTTGAACCACAAAATAAAGAAACATTTCCTGAAACGTTGCATTCAAAAACCTGTAAAATTCAAAGACAGTACTCAGATGCAGTACCAAAATCTGGCGAATTATAAGAAATATTCGACAGCCAGAAAGAATAGACTTTTCTTTATTCGAAATTGATATTCGAAAATTTGTATTAAAAAGCTTATATATAAAACTACACCATCCATACGGTAAGTCATTTTTTTATGTGACTTATTCCAGATTCTTTGATCCGAAAAAAATATATTTTATGAAACGTATTATAAATAAATATGAAAAAATTCAGAAAAAGTATTCAGCACTATTACAAAAATCTGGCCCACTACGAAAAATGTCTGAGAGTCCGAAAAAAAAGTGATTTTTCTAACAAGAAGAAACAATCATTAAATTGATCGTCACTAGTTTCAAAAACAACCAATTTTATGATAACACATTTTTTTATCCATAACTTAAATAGTGCTCAAAATGCTCAAAAAAAAAAAAAAAACATTTTCTGAGTTTTAAGATTTCAAATAAAAGCTCACAAGGTACTGCAGAGTTCTCTAAAATTCTGAAAACCATGAAATCCATGTCATTGTAAGAGAAAAAGAAAAGCAATGTGCAAATTGACAGAAAATGACGCATATATGTCCCTCATACGTCACTAAAGTCAGTAGTGTTGGTATGTCCCCTTACACGAAGCAGCAGACACACAAAGCGGTAGGAGAGTCTCGAGGCCAAAAGTGTGCTCGCGCGCACGCGGTATATCTCAGCAACATCCAGAGAGTGTTAGTGGTTTCGACTTCGTCCGAGTGTATCCGAGCTGGGCCGAGCCGGGCCGGGCCGAGCCGAGCCGAGCGTAATATCACCCAGCGAACGCCTTACTTGTTTCCCCCAAGTGTGCGTGCGGGTGTTTCAGTCTGTTCGCTCCTGCCTGCTTCCCCTAATACACCGAAGGAAACCACGAGTATAGGAACAAAGAGAGGCAGAGACAGAGAGACACAAAGAGCGAGAGAGAGAGAGAGAGAGAGAGAGAGAACGACGCCAGCGAACACTGAGCGAGTCACACGGACGCTGATGATCGTGTATTCGTGTTGGTACACAATCCGTTCCAACACAGTCATACAACTCTGTAATACACTCGCGTGGTTGGAATGCACGGATACACGTGCGCGACACAGCACACAAAACGCACGTAAGTAACGCGAATGGAATTCACGCACACAAATACATGAGAGGAAAGAATCGTTGCTTGCAGATACTATGATATAGAAGCAGCAGCACCAGCAGCAGCAGCAGCAAGTAAGCATCAAGAAGGGAACCAGCAGCAGCACACAGCGGAAGAAAACGAAGCGAGCGTCTGCTTCGTTGAGCATCGCGCGGGAATGCGCGCACCCACACATAGAAACGGGGATGGAAGTCGCGCACACGGTGACTACGCTCGGCTCGGCTCGGCGTCGGTACGCCTCCTCCGTGCACGCAACGCAGAGCCGAGGCCGACAGTACAAAGCCCGGCCTCGGCAAGCGTCGAGGGCACCGGCGTCACTTCGACCGGCGTCCTTTTTTTTCTCGCGTCTTATAAAATCCCTCTACTTTAGGATAAACATTTTTGTTATTTTGAGTTTTCATGGAAATGGGAAAAAATTACTTGTAAACAAAAGCGGCCGGCGTTGTTGAACGCGGGCTGAAAATACGATAGAATAATTACGCGGAATTTGCGAAAAAGAGGAGGAAGCGCGAGGCGAGGAGGAGGAGGAGGAGGAGTAGGTGGAGGAGGAGGAAGAACAAGGGAGAAGAACAGGAGTCGTCGGCCACGACGTCGAGCCACGAGGATGGACCTACAAAGATTGATCAGCGAGGTTCAGGCTAGACCTGCCATCTGGGACCAAAAGAATACTCATTATCACAACAGAGATATCATTCTAAGGCTTTGGGGCGAGATTGCAAAGGCTTGCGACGTGTCTAGTGAGTATTTTTCTTTTTCATAAGTGTTGGTTTTGTTGTTTTCGATTTGTTGGAGGATTGATGTTTAGTGTGTACGGATTGTATTGGATTTTGTAATATGAATATCAACTGTCGTGCGCGCACCACGTGCTCGACGCGAGAGAAGGGAGCAAATAAAACTTACCCTTCAACTATATATCCCTCTTCCCCCACCGCTATTCCAACTCACTAAACTTTCTCCCTCTCTACACGCGTTCGCCCATTGTCGTTCAACGGTAAATCCTTCTGGCCTCGATAACTTGTATCCTCTGAGGGTTGTATTGGCTTTTAATGTGTGTGTTTGTCTGAGTGTCTGTGTCGTTCATTTTCCCAAAATATTCCGACTTAAAGATGATACATTGAAAGGTCAACGTATGCCAAATATACACGATATATATCTTTTTAATTTGCAGTATATAGAAATTCATCGAGGTTTCTTGTTCGTCTTCGTATCGAGAATGATTGTAAAAAGAAAGTTGTCCATTGTGAATTTCGTCAGGTTTCTGACAAGTCTCGTACTTCGTCACTTGGAAGCCTGGAAGGCCAATAATTATCATGGAATTTCGATAAAACAGAGATATCGGTGTTAAAATTACAATTCACCGAAAGATTTGATTATTTCCTACTTCAGGGTGGCCACTCGGACTGGGCACCTCAAAAACCTAAAATAGCTATGAAATTTCGATAAACCTGCAATATCCGTGTTGAAATTATAACTCACCAGAAGATTTTATATTGGTGCTTTTTTTTTAAGTTTTCCTAATAGCAAGGAGAAGAATTTTACGGGGATTAAAAATTTAGGGCTTCAGAATATATATGACAGTCTTCCCAATGCCAATTTTGAAAAAGTATGGAAACTCCCCATCATCATAGAAAAAATGATCACAAGAGTATTTCAAAATTAATTGTAAATTAATACTACATAAGCAATGTTTTTATTTTCGAAATACATCGAATAATCGTAAATGGGAATTATTAGAGTTCTATCTGATATTTAAAAATCGCATCAAACTAAACCGCCCCTACGTAGAATCCTGATTATATCACGAACATTCCTATCGGAAGATTATCATCTTTTTCTGGGATATATAGTCACGAAAACGTTATGCATTTTTGTTATTATGGTTCCAGACATTTACCTTCCATTTCCAAACATTAACTTCAAATAATATTCCACTGCATCTATTTTTTTAACTGGATTGTCACTTCAATTATTTTTATTTCCCCTGGCGATGTGATCAAGTTAAAATTCAATTCAATTTATTTATTAAAATTCAATTTAATATTCTATTAAATATTAATAATTAATGCCTTTAAAGTTAGAAATTTTTTGTTTCCAAACATTCGAAACCTATACAACAGTACAAGTATTATGTAGTTATTGTCACTCGTACTCGTACTACATTGTCGCTCGTTTGTGCGACAATGTAGTTTACAAATCAACGCACATAATAATAAACTATTTTTCATTTTCCAGGCGATGTGGCCAAGTCGAAATGGAAGCATCTTCGCGACAACTTCAGAAACGAGCTGAAAAAGACATACAGAGGAAAACCACCATGCGATGGTGGTTCGCCGCCTACAGTCTCAGATCACGAGTCCAAATGGGTCTGGTTCAAGAGTCTACAGTTTCTTCGCGATCAGATGAATTCACGTGTGATCGGTGGTTGTGGTCATTCGCAAAATGGAGTTGGAGCGTTTCAAACATCGTTGGACGAGACGCAAATTGAGCCACAAATCGATATTGTTGAGGGTGACGAAGAGGCACATTTTGATGATCTTGACGGTGGAGATTCGTGCCAATCGCTCATAACGAGCGAGGAAGTACTTCAACAGGTTGGTCTACCGCTCCGAAAGAGGGGAAAAATCGGCAGGAAGAGAATACTCGTTGATACGATGGATTCGATGGAATATCAGCAGGGTGTGGAGCGAAAACGATACGAAAGCATACAGAGGAGGCTTAGCGCGTGCCAAGATGAGGAAGACGACACTTATCACTTCCTGATGAGTGTAAGAAGTCCACTAAGGAGTCTGCCACTCGATCGACAGATGTTCGTCAGACTTAAGATTCAAGAAATAATACTTAACGAGCTAACGGCTATCAGTCATCATACAGCTCGTATTCATGACGCAACAACGCTTCAAGATTTAAAGCCACATCGTGGATCCATCCCCGGCAATTCGATGCCCCAGAATTGCTCGCCCGAACGTGCCAACGACGATAATTACTTTAGTTAGGAACAATAATCTGTAGCGCTTACCTGGAGAACCCGCGCGTGCTCTCCGTCCGAAATTACCATAACGACTATTACTGCACTGCTATATAATGTATGCACGAATGATGTGTCTGATAATGTACGAAAGGACGAGAGTAACGTCGATGATTATATTCACTTCTGCCATGTCTTTCAATGTTAAGACAACATTAAACCTCTATTTTAGAAAAATCCGAATAAAAAGTAGTTTACAGGATAGATTTACGTTTTGTGGCCATAATTTAACTTCTTTGCAACTTTAAAGATCCTTTCGTTGCAAATTAATTGTACGGGAATGTACAATAAAAATGAATCTGACATTTATGTACATTTGAAAAATTTATATATTTTTTACATATAAAAATTGTTTGTCGAATTTACAAAAAAATTTTGTTTACTACTAGTTTAACAAAAAGAAAAATATACATTTGATAGACCAATGTTTGACTCGTCTATTTTAACGAAAATATCTGTGAAATACAAAAATATTATTGTCAAAGTATCAAACGGAGTTGTTACATACGAAAACTAGCAGTTTCAATTTTACAAAATTGTATTGCATGTATTACCACGTAGAATTTGATATTTTCATAATCGGAATATCGAATTTCCATTTAGAACGAATAAATTAAGACAAAAAAAAGGTATAAATTCAATCATTTCAGCAATTGTGGCCATACTTTTAACAAATTTCCGTATATGAGGCACTCTTTATCAACCGGGCTAATTTTTTTTCAATAATTTCGACACTTCTTATTTTATTTTCCATTCTATATAACCTACCGTGGTATGTACAGAACCTTTAGAAAAATTGGCAGAGAGGACAAAACGTATTTGGAACGATACAAAAAATTCAGAAGTAATTGTGTTCCAATTGATAAAGAATGCGTCATATAATCATTAATAAAATGCTGAATTTATATGCGAAGTACAGACAACTTGAATTTGTATACACTTTATATTACGAAACGTGAAAAATACTACCTAATTCCAAACGATGGCCATAACTTGAGGTTACGATTAAAATAGGTGATCTATCGTATTTTAAAAAACTGGCAATTGATTTAGGTAGATACGAAAAGCGGGCAAAGTTTTTGAAGAATATAGCTTTTCTTTGCAAATTTCTTTTCATATTATGTGAAAACTTGGCTATTCGGAGGTTTACATGTCTTACGAAGTATTCCTAAAGTTTGGATTCAATTGGTATGAATTGTAACATCGCGGATGATATTGTAAGGCGAAAGTATAGTGATAAAAAAAGAACTGTATGATACCAATTTCATTATGAAATCATAAGAGAATGAAGCGTGTAAGAGAGCACATAAAGACAGAGGATTGTAAATGTCGAGGGAATAATATATATATTTTTTCCAGTAAATTCAAAACCAAGTGTATTGTCATCATTTAATATCCTTTATAAAAAATTCTTCTTGGTACACCTAGAAAACCTTTTTGGATTGATATTTTCGAAATCGCGATGCAGACTCTTTTTGCAGCTTTTTCTCGTCGATATTGTTTTTTTTTTTTTTTTTAATTATTTCAGCAATATTTTTGAGCTTTCATATCTTACGAAATGTTTCTGCAATGTACGCATTTAAAAAAAAACATTTTATAAAAAGATTCCATTAAATAATTTTTTAAAGCTTTCAGAAAAATACTGAATGTTCGACCGGATTTGAAATATTTCTAGAATTTTACAATCTAATCTACAATATTGTTAAAAAAATTTTAATATTTTTTTAATCAGTCGGTAAATTGGAAAATTACAAAAATATTATCAAAGTATAAAACATCGATGTGTTTTTACAATAAAAATAAATATTTATGAAATAATTGGCAAGTCTCATAAATATTTTTCGGATATTAAAAAAAAAAAAAAAAAAAAAAAAAAAAAAAACAACATTTATTAAAAACTATTGCATAAACATTTCAGCGAAACCTTAAAATACACGACTTGTGAACAGACAAAAATATATAACTTTTTTTTCAATATTTCATAAATATTTAAAAATATTTGTCGAAAATTTCCAATATTTCTTTGAAAATTGACAAAAAATTTAATTTCCGCTTCACGCGAAGTTTTCGATTATTTTTTTCTAGATTCGCAGATAAAAATCGTACGTTAAAAAGAAGAAGAAAAAAAAAGATTCCGATTGATTTACGCATCCATCAAAGTCGTCGAGTGCACGCGTCGTTTCAATACTATCGGAGTTCCCTTTGACCTCATGCTGTCGCCAGGTGCAACTACTCTGCTCATGCTCTCGCTTGGCCCATCCCTCTTATCCTCTTTCTATCCCTCGTTCTCCCACTACAGGCTGTAGCCGGAGCTGCGGGTTCATCTACTCGATGATGCCTTCGTGAAACGCGTGTACGATGCGATAGTGGAAGTCTGCGGTATCCGTTTCTCCCTCAGCATTGTTCCTCGCGAATATGCTCAGGCATCTCCAGTGCTGCTGTCCCGGCTTGCATCACGACAGGTCTCTTCCTCTGTCCTCTCGCTTATGCTCGCGAAGCATTATTGAGTGCATTTTCCTGGGGTTTCCATCATACTGCTGTATAGGTACATCGATAGAGCGTTAACGATACTTACTACAAGCCTTATTCTGCACGATACTGTAAACTCCTGGTAGTACATGTATTGTGCATTGTGCTGTAAATAGTTGTTTGCTGTTTGTTTGAAAATTCTCTTTATCCATGTATATGGGGCAAAACACGTCAAGTCGGCTACCCCATTTTTTCATGTCAACAAAACGTCTTCACATTTTTTCAGATTTTTTTATTGCATATTCCAGCCATTGAAAATCGCTGAAAATAATTATTGTTTATTTTTTAGCGCCAATACTAAGGCTCGCAAAAAAAAATTATAGCAACATCAAACTTTGAATTTTCAGCGTACTTTCCAACAACATTTTTTATAAAATTATCCGACTTTATTTTATGCTATTTCTCAATTAAATAAAGTTGCCACTTTTTTCTCTCCAAAAGGGCAATTACACATTAGATTACCACGATGATTCATCGTTCGAAGAGCTTTAACTCTGGGACGAAATTGCCGTCTATCTTGCCAATTTTTTCTAAGATTCTAGATATTTCAAAGAACAATACGTGAAAATTTCAGCTAAATCGGAAATGCCGTTTCGGAGGGAAAAAAAGTGGCAACTTTATTTAATTGAAAAATAGCATAAAATAAAATCGGAGAATTTTACAAAAAATGTTTGTAAACTATTACTATTATTTATTTTTTTAAACATAAAATAGGGATGTAAAATAGAAAGTTGCACATTAATTTCCACACAGCATTGAAATATTTCGAAAATATTCTAAAAATATATCAATATTGGCAAAATATTTTTAAAACTATTAACAAAAACCATGATATTGATATTCGTTGTACTTTAAAAAGCAAAAAAAAATTTCTCGTCGATGCAGGCTCAATTGCTTTGTTTGTAAATGTGGTCTCCCTTCAAAGTTGACACTTTTTTAATAAAAAAAAAAAAATTTAAACAGTAAAGTCATTTGGATTTCACACCATGTTGAATTTATCAAAAAATTTAGATTTTCGCTGCAACTTCCGCAAAAATTAAGAAAGTAAGCCAAAAAGAAAAAAAACCCTTTTTTTAATTCTAACAATCAAATAAAATAGTAATTAAATATCAGTTATTCTGTCTTTGAATTGTCTGGCTATGAATATCCCGAATTGGAATAGAGGCTTCACATTGAATAAGGCAACTAGTAGGTATATTGTCGATGCTCCAGTTTTATTAAACACATTATCAGCCTACCTACGTGTTTCTGTATGTAAACCGTGTTTTAGTATCGTGCAGAGAAGCTTTCATACGTATACTGAATGTATTTCTGGCAGGATACAGTTATACATATACTGTACACTTGTGCTGAATTGCATTGTTCCTTCTCTTGATAGACGAATATGGGAGACAGAAGAAGATGAAGCTCGAGCTCTCGCTCAACGAAAGACTGATAACGTTGTTCCTCCTGCGCTCATATACTGAGTTTGCACCAGTTTCACGAGTTCGGCGACCGAGCGGTGCTGTTATTGGACATCGAAGAGACGACCGTGGCATCAGCCTACTCTCCTCACTGCTTCCACTTCCATCTACGCTTCATACACTCGCCTATAGTTTTCGCTTCGTGGCAGATAACACGCTTTGAATTTAATTAAACGGGCGGGGGGTTTATTAAGCCCGGGGATGACTTACCCTCGAGCGAGAGGGCAGACAAGTTTCATGGATATTAGGAGAGAACATGCAAATATACATGCTTCACGAGATAGCTCACTCTTCTGTACACTTGGAATATCAAATCGACTTTCAATTATCATTCAATTACGTCGACTAATCGACTGTGAAATATAATATTAATTATTCAGGATAACTTGATAATTTTTCAGGATATTATACACTAAATAATAATAATAATAATATTGATAATGGATAATTATGATAATTAGACGTCTAGCAAAAATTGTTATAAAGTGGAAATTAAAAAACATTTTTATTTCCTTTTTCTTTATAAGACAAAGATTTAAATTTATTAATTTTTGCTTTATTGACACCCGGGCTATGAAATAATTTTTTAATACTAATTATCGCCGATTCTTTACCTCGACTCTCGATTAATTTTCAGTTATAATTCAATTAAATCGACTAGTCGACTGTGAAATATGTTTTAAACGATAAATTACCCATTATTATTATTATCATTTAAAAATGAGCGAATCAAATAATAATAATTTCTATCATCAGTCACGTTATAATTGTAATTATTATAATTGCTTCACCACCAAAAATGATTGTAAAGAAAAGAATTAACAAAAAATACTTGATAGATGAATAAAAGCTGTATTCCTCGGAATATAAAGTTGACCTCCAATTAAAATTTAATTACGTCGAGTAATCGACTGTGAAATATATTCCGAACGGTCAATAACTTATTATCATTATTTCAATATCAACTATCAATTTTCAGGCCATCACGGAAAATAATTTTTTTTTTAAATAACAAGACAAATAATAATAATTTCTATCATCAGTCACGTTATAATTGTAATTATTATAATTGCTTGACCACCAAAAATGATTGTAAAGAAAAGATTTAACAAAAAATACTTGATAGATGAATAAAAGCTGTGTTCCTCGGAATATAAAGTTGACCTCCAATTAAAATTTAATTACGTCGAGTAATCGACTGTGAAATATATTCCGAACGGTCAATAACTTATTATCATTATTTCAATATCAACTATCAATTTTCAGGCCATCACGGAAAATAATTTTTTTTTAAAAATAACAAGACAAATAATAATAATTTCTATCATCAGTCACGTTATAATTGTAATTATTATAATTGCTTGACCAGCAAAAATGATTGTAAAGAAAAGATTTAACAAAAAATACTTGATAGATGAATAAAAGCTGTGTTCCTCGGAATATAAAGTTGACCTCCAATTAAAATTTAATTACGTCGAGTAATCGACTGTGAAATATATTCCGAACGATCAATTACCATTATTTCAATATCAGCTATCAATTTTCAGGCCATCACGGAAAATAATTTTTTTTTTTTAAATAACAAGTATAATAATAACAATAATTATTTCTCGTGCAGTAATTTAATTTGAAAAATCTTATAAAGTTAAAATTAATAAAAATTCTTTCTGGATGAAGGAAGGCTTTGACACACCGGCAGGAAGTGCGACGAGTGTGCTCGACTAGTTTGACAAAGCGAAACCGGATGTGCCCGAACAGAGTGGAATCTGCGCTTCGAACAATTACCGTCGAGATAACGAGAGGCACGAGACAAGAACGCGAAGCCCGAAAAGGGAGACACAGGGAAAGCGAGAGAGAAGGAAGAAAAGCGCGTGCGACACAGGGAATTGCGAAGTTCCCGTCACATTGAGTCAGTCGGAGAGCGATAAATAAATCGAGATAAATTCGCGTGTCTCTCGCAAAAGCGAGTAATACAATCGTGTCTCGTCCGATTCTCTGCGCAATGTTATACAGCCATCTATTTATGTAGCTTTTATATCGTAGTAGCTACACCAATTATCGTTGCGTCAATGACTCGACGAAGTAAAAAAGATAAATAATTGGTCGGATCGATAAGGCTCCGACAATAAAACAATGTATTACTCAACCGTGACCCTCTTGTCTGGCAATACAACAATGAGAAACTCGAAGCTAAGAGCAGACTTGACAGTGACAATACGTCGTTGCATAATTATGTACCAAAGTGTTCTTTAGGAGCTGGTTCTTTCCTATATTCTGGATTTTGCATTACAACAAAAACGATCTCCTCACCGTCTTCTGTGTACTAACGATCGTATTAAGGACGTTCGACCTGTCAAATAAAGGATGCAAAGTTGAACTTTCCACATTAATTGCTTTAACATTATTTTTGAATTTTTACAAAGCTACCTCCACGAGGAAGAATGTTAATTCATTTTGGCTTTCTCATAGAGGAAGCTTTGTAAAAAAAAATAATAATAATACATTCTCTGAAATATGAACTCTTTGTTGGATTCTCGCTAAATTCCGCATCAAACGACACATTCTATTCAAGTTTTATGCAATATTTTGGATCAGATCGTTTGAACCGTTCTGGCATTTAAAAAAAAAATTACAAAAATGCAAATTCCTGTAGAATCTTAACTACTTTATCGATTTCGCCTAAATTCAGAATTAAATATATTGATACACTATTCAAGTTTAATGCAACATTTGATATCAGTTACTTGAACCGTTCTTGAGTTATAGCATTTTCAAAGAAATTTCAAAAATGTGAATTTCTGTAAAATCTGAACTTAAGTCTTAGAGCTTCACTCTAAACCTGATCTTAAATTCTAGTTTTACAGAAAAAAAGTACATAAATAGTGTGTTGAAAATTGTGTTTCTCATTTTGCACAGTTTTTATGTCATTTTGACATGAAGTAGTAAAATGTGCAATTTCCATTTTTACACAATTTTTATGTAACCCTCAATTGAAGATACAAAATTGTGTCAATATGGCATCATTTTTGTGTCACTTCCAATTTAACGTCTAAAATGATATCAATTTGTCCCATTTTTGTATTACTTCCAATTTAACATATAAAAATGTGTCGAATTCAAACAATGATTGTAATTTTGAATTACTATTTAAATTTAATAGAAAAAATACGTAATCTACACAAAAATTCTATCACATTGACACAAGTTTGTTACTTCGACATCTGGCACTCCGATTTTACACTTGTATTTTTTACTATGTAAATTTTATTTCCATTTACACGAAATTTTGAAATTATTCTAATAAATGATCAGCAACTACCCAATTTCTTCTGTCTCTTCGTCCTGTGAATTTTAAGAATAAGTGTATGAATTTCTCATCTACAGAATAGAAACCTAAGCTCTTGCATATTCTCTTCATACCTAAAAATCCAACTTTTATCATTCAAAAGTGAGTTTATAAGAGTCAATAACCGATATTCACGATACGTCAAAATAAAAATGGATAACCCAAAGTTAATCCTGTATTATAAAAAAAAATGTTTGATTTAAAAATGTGTTTAACAATATACAAATGAAAATCCGAACTTCAAAATTTTGAAAAACTCAGTAGTTGTTCGTATTTAATTTCACTTCTTAAGACTGGTTAATGGAATTTTAGGATCTATCGGCATAAAAAGGGAAAAACTGCTTACAAAAAAATTCAATCACGGAAATTAAAATCGCGTTCGGGATATTAACTACCTTAACGAAACAAAATCTCGAATTCGGACGTCGTTGGGAAGCAGAGTAAGGGCATATGAGACGTGAGATTGACTCGACAATGAAAACCAGTCGAGTACATAGTCACGAGGAGTTCTGCAGCGCAATTGCCTCGGACGCTAATCCCTCGCTTTGTGTATGAAAAAGCGAGCACTTGGTGTACTGCTATATTGACGAACGTAAACCGGTACTAGACTAGCGGAATGCACCAGCGATCGGCTCTTCGCAGTACATTTTTTTTTCTTTTACCTGTTCTTGAATTTCTTTTTTTTTTTTTTACAAAGCCCGCATAAATCTATTCATATTGGCTAGCTCGCATCCCGTCTAGACGACGAGGAGAACGAAGAGGACAGAGAGAAAGAGAGAGAGAGAGAGAGAGAGAGAGAGAGAGAGAGAGAGAGAGAGAGAGAGAAGTGGGATAGAGAAAGAAGTGGAAACCAGCAGGCCAAGACTCCACTATTTATCCTTCGTTTCTTCTCTTTCTCCGACGTTCGAAGAGTTTTTTCCTCGTTATTTCGTGGATTTCCTGGAGCGCAAGTGTAGCGAACTGGGAGAAGAGAGTGTAAGAGAGCGAAGGGGCTCTTGAAGGCGGGATATGATGGAGTCGAAAGGGTAAACTGCACAGCGAGAGGCATTTCCATGTTTCACACAGTATAAAAAACGATGATAACAATTTTGTATATTTAAGAAAAAAGTTGTCTATCCAGAATACCACAAGTGTTCATAAATATCTTGTTTGTTAATTTTGCAAAAGAAATGATTATTTTTACAAAAATTAAATTGTTATTAAATTTTACAATATATTTGATGTAATATTTACAAAATAAAAGTGGGTTGTGCAGATCTGGTCTAAACAGACTTTTTTGGTCTTGTTATAAAATAGGAATGCCATTTTAGCAAATAAGTTTTGTAATATAGATTTTTTTGTTTATTTCTAAAAAGTGATACATTTTTTTGTAAATATGGCGAAATTACAACTATTTTTGCTTCCTCATAGAGGAAGCTTGGTTTTCATGAACATTTTTTTTTTTCAGATTTTTATGTCAATACACTCAGGATGGTCCAAATCGTCGAGAAAAGTGATTTAGAAAAAATGTCCGTATGTATGTGTGTGTGTTGAAGTAACTAATCTAAAATTTTGCGTAAAACTTAAATGGAGTGTGTCAATGTTTAATACTAAATTTAGGCAAGATCGATAAAGTAGTTAAGATTTTATAGAAATTCGCATTTTCGCAAAACTTTATTTGTTGAATTGGAAGCAATCATTTTTTGTTATAAAATAGAAATGACAACATCATATTTGCTCAATTAAATAAGTTTAAAAAGATATTGTAAGAGACTATTTTTTTTTTTTTTTCTAAAAACGATTAAAGTATTTCTTCTAACCAAAATTATTTTTTGTTTTTGTTATAATCACAAAATGTTATAATGAACAGCCTTGCTCATAAGAAGCCGGATTTACATAGTTAACGTACAACTTTCAGTGAAGTTACTAAGATTCTAAGACTCAAGAACCGATTCTTGCTTTGGAAGCTAAAACTTTTTAATCGTAATAAAATATTTCTCAATGCGAAGTTAAAAAATGGCGTTATATATTTATAATTCGGAGTGCTCAAACAATAAAAAAAAAATACAAAAGCCTGAAATCCCACCATTAGCTCCGGTCGCGTTTACTACATTTCATAATATATTTATTGTCATTAAAAGAATATTACTGTTTGTGAATATTTATTATAATATTATTCTTATATGAGTGACAATTTTATTTAATTATAATTCCAAGCATTTACAATTAAAAGTGCATGCAAAATATTCAATAATAATATACCATTTTTTTCATGATTTTTTCTGAGGCGAACAAAAAAATTGTAAACGACAGAACTAATTTTTGCAAATAAACGAATTTATAAAAATTCATATTTCAAAGAATTAAAATTATTTTTTACAATGCTTCCTCAATGAGGAGACCAAAAATAATCAACATACTTCCTCGAAGAGGTAGCTTTGTAAAAATGGCTTTGCATCTTTTTTTTTTATCAATCTTTTTTATCAAAAATTATTAAATTTCACTGTACATTCCTTGAATGACTAATAATCGTTCCGATTATTCAATGCCATACATATATTTTGGGAAAGAGTTATCGCACTGCCGTTATATTCACAGTAGTAAAATGATCTACCGAATCAAAGCTGTGGATAACGATTGTGTAATAACATCGCAAAGTTTCTCGTGTTCAATTAAACGAGTGCGAAAAGTGAGAGACCAGAGGAGACTCGAAAGAAAAACAGCTCGAACGATGAGATTTATTCGCGCCAGACGTTCGCTCCGCTTCGCGTTTTACATCCGGTAGTTCAGCTCGTGCTCGCGGACCCCAACCCTCTAGTGTTGAGGAAAACTTTATTGTTTGGGAGACACAGCTTCTCGAAAAGATTCTTTTCTTTTTTGTTCCTCTTAGTACTTTAGAAAGTTTGCTACGTATATTCGTCGCGAGGAGCTTCATGTAGCCTGTGTCTATCGTGCGGATCGTATTGAAACTGCAAATACTTGGGATCTCTTTAAAAAGAGTTTAAGCGACTCTTCGATTTAATCCCTCGTGAGAACATGGAAAGCTCCACCAGGATAACTGTGATTATACTCATTATATTGAATTATTTTACAGACATTTTTACAGATTTGTCAAATTTACACAATTATTGTGTCACTTCTGATTTAAGGGAACAGTGTGCAAGGACTCATTGTAGGAAGACCCTGAAAATAAAAATTGACCCTGACCCTTTTGAAAATAAAAATTTGTTATTTCTGTTTAACCGAAATGTTGTGAATTCGTATAATCCACATAATTTATTTTTTTGCTTTCAATTAGTACGTCTAGAATGTTCTTACACAATTATACTTGTTGTAGTAGTACATTTTTCCCTGCGGTGTAACTTTTTTCACTAAATTTACTTGTAACTTCTGCAAAAGATCGTGGAATGTAAATTCCTATACCAAAACTATACCACGCGTGAAAAAAAAGCGTCGTATTTAGTTAAAATGGTCCCCTTAACAGAAATAGTTGCGTTGATTTGATTTTTGATTCAACGAGAATCCACAATTTTTGGGTTACTTCCAATTTAATATATGAGGCAAAACACGCCAAGTCGGCCACCCCAATTTTTCATGTCAACAAAACGCCCTCAAATTTATTGAGGATGTTGGTCTAGTTAAACAAAAAACGTAGGAATTTTCTCAGATTTTTTTATTGCAAATTCCAGCCATTGAAAATCGCTGAAGACAATCAGTGTTTATTTTTTAACGCCAATACTACGGCTCGCAAAAAAAAATCATAACAACATAAAATTTTGAATTTTCAGCGTAGTTTCCAACAACATTTTTCGTAAAATTCTCCGATTTCATTTTATGCTATTTTTCAATTAAATAAAGTCGCCACTTTTTTTTCCCATCCGAAACGGCATTTCCGATTTAGTTGAAATTTTCACATTTTGTTCGTTGAAATGCCTAGAATCATCGAAAAAATTTAAGAGATGGGCGACAATTTCGCTCCAGAATTACAGTTCTTCGAACGATGAAACATCGCGGTAATCTAATACAAAACGCAAGAATTACATAATAAAAAAATGTAATGCGGGCTTTAGAATATTTTCCATAGACATTATCAGCCCTCCTGAACGTTGAGAGGAATTACACATTAGGTGACTATTTGCTGTAATGATCCCCACAATATAATACTTTCCTCTTTAAATCTCCAACAACAACCCATGCAACAATAATGCAGTCTTCGTTTCACTGATTACAAGAACCTACGTTTCGTAACTCTCATGATTTATAGTCTGGTGCGTAGTTGCTATCATTCTTTTTCTGCGAGTGAATGCACGAGGCATGTGTATAAATTTCGCGAGCGAGAGAAAGAGATGCTTCTCGATTGGTACGTGGGCTCTGTTCCTGCATCATTGCACAGTATACCGCTGCTGCGGTAAAACACACTGACAAGAGTTGTTACCAGCGGAAGAGCCCGCAGGTCATCGGGGATGAACTCTTTATATACTGGTGAAGTGCATAGAAGGGTGAGCGATAGCGCTACCGCGTACTTTACCATACACCGCAATATACTATACTGCTTTTTTTCCGGAAAAGAACAGGGTGAAGTGATTGCATTTTACTTTGTGATCAAAGGGGAAAAAGCTTTTCCTCTCTCGACTATCGAATCGCACGTTGCATCCTCTTCTATTCTACAGCGCAGTCTTTACGCTCTGTGCGAACGCTGAATTGCTCGCAGACAATCGGTAAACAAGCGAAAGTCTTTTTTCCTTTTCGATCAGGTAGAAGATTTTACTCGTCCTACGTCTTCGAGGCTTCAACTTCCTCTTACTCTAACACACGTAAATAAGTCTTCCGTCATCTTTACGCCTCTTTACAGTCTGTGTATACTTTTCTACTTTTACTTCTACTTTGTAATTTGTAGATGCAATTCTTTTTTAGACTTTCTTTTTCTTCTGTGCCCCATTTCATTTTGCATGTGCCTATTATTGAGTTCTAAAGTAAAAGCTTTTTTAATCATTTTAAAGGAGATATAAAAACTTCGATTTGTTATTTATTCGATTTTCGAGATCGTACTGCGACACTTAAAATTAACATTTAAAGTTTTAAAATCTTACACAAGACATTTTTTTTTAGGATCAGAATCTTTAATTCATGATTAATAGTCTATAAACTGGGGTCCTAAAATTAATTTAAATTAATAACCTGAAGAACTTTAAATGTTGTTCCTTATACTTAAACACATTTAATTAATAAATTTGTGTATTGTTAGCACTCCATGCATACACAAAGAATACATTCATATTTGCATTATTTTTCTCGATTTTTTAAATTTTCAGTACAGTACGTCGATTTCGGAACGCAAAAAAAATATCTTATTTCGAATTTACCGATTTATATTTCTATAAAAAATTATATTCCTAAGAAAAATAATGTATAAGCATCATCAACTAAGTTTTATGCCAGTTTGAAGCTGAATTATTGATATCGACTAATTAAATATCAAAAGAGTACTATAATTTAATATAACTAATCTAGATGTGAAGTAAACTAACAGCCCTGGTAAGCTGAATGAGTAAGAGCCAAAGAGAAATAAAGGAGTGGAGAGCTTTAGTATCCGGTATAGCCAAAGTCTAAAGACTCGCCCACGTCTGAGTCTCCTCTATTCTTCTTTATTCCACACTGGAATTAAGGTGGAGAGCTTCGATAAAGCTCCCGAACTACCACCGGATAAGGATAGCTTTGGAAAGAGAGAACGAATTCATTCGTTTTTCTAGCCATCAGCACAGTTCACACAGCCAATAAATCGATCGATCAATTGATAAAAATCAGCAATAAAAGGTATACATCATCCAGCATAAATGTATAATCAAATATCAAGTTCATTCATTCATTCGGTGTATCGAGCATCGATTATACAAAATTAATTGGCTCTTCCGATGGTTTCCACATTGAGTTAAAAATAGAAATCCTTTGGAGAACCAACTGGGCGAATGATCGCGAGTCAACCTTTTCACTCATACATTCGATGAACCACCCAGCTTTTTCACATTTAATTCCTCGACCAGTGCTCGTACTTGTCGTTGGCATTTGCCATGACGGATCCTACAATGCTGCACCATAGAACGAATGTCATCGTTGCTCACCGTTTACTGCAACTGTACAGAGAATAGTATCGAGACAATAAAAAAAAAAAAAAAAAAAAGGAAAATTACTCGATCACTCCTGCTGTTCTCGCTGACGCTGTCTGGTTTCGCTCTCGCGTGTGTCCCGCACAACGAGCAAAAGAGAATTGGTCTGGCTATACGAGGCGCCCATGACAAAAACTCGTTCTCTCCGCTCTCTGCTCTCAACGAAGACTCTACCTAGATCCTCGTCTTGGTTATATACAAGAAGAACGGTTGCGGGGAAAGCAGCGAGGTACACTCGCGAGAATCGGCCAGACACTCGTTGGGTGCGTTCTCACCGTCTGAGCTCCGATCAGAGATAAGTCTTCTTTTTCTTTTTCCAACCGATTTCATTCAGCATCGTGAAACTAATATTTTAAATAAGAAAAAAGCTTTATATTTCAGGCAAATAGTTATAGGCAAATTTTAAACACTGATATTATTTTATCACCTTGGAAATTATTTTAATTGCCGTTTAGTCAGTTTTATCGGTAACTTAAAAACTGTCACAATTCAATTTCGAAAAACATCTGCGCAATAATCGATCAGGAGATACGTACTTCTTTCATTTCTCACGATGTTATTCAACACCGAGAACGAAATATTTTTTAAGGACAAAAATCTTTATTTTCATACTTAAGTTAAGGGAGGATTCAGCGAAGGCCGTCACGGGATCGCTGCAGAAGATGCTACCAGTACTGCGGCGGAAGGTCGACTCTATGCTCCAGGAATCGCAGATTAACGGTAAATTAAAAAAAAAAGTTTTCTCAATATAATATTATGTATTATGTTGTTATTATGAATTTCTTACAGAAATCGATTTTTCAAAAATAAAAATCTGCAAACATGGAATATGAAGAATATCGTATGTAAATGTTATCTTGATATTCGAAGTACTGTAAAAGTTATTGCCAAACTTGAAACGCGATTATCTCGAAACATACTATTCAAAGACGGTACCCAAAATATTCGGAAAACGGCCCAACCGATCGCTTCCAAAATTTGACACAATATTTTCAGACAGGTTTTTTTACTTCGGAACATAAGATTTTTTTTTCACTTAATTATTATTTTTTTATGAAGCCAGAAAGCTCGAAAATTAAGGTTGAAAAATGAATACAGAGTTCAATCGGTCGCCATTTGGTGAATTTTTTTTTTTTTTGAACCTACGTGCCGAAGGACATCATACATTACATTTTGAGAAAGTTTTTGAAATTTTTGTTTCAGATCAACAGACTGCATGTAATCTTGGGGACAGCAAACTATGCGAGCTAGGGACATTTTTCACGCCGGCCATGACAGCAGCGCTCCCAGTCGGTATATATTTATAAAAAAATTTGTCAGCATACCTCAACATGTATACTTTCGAATAAAACAAACCTGAATAAAATCGAACAAATAGTTTTTGAAATAATAACACCTAAAATTCACATATTTTTTCCGCTCTCTGCTCGGATGTTCACCTTTAAAATAAAAAGTTCACTATTTCTTATATCTTTAAAATGAAAATACAATTGTGAATACAAAAATGTTGTGTTTTATAAAATTCAGATCACGTTGCCGATTTTCACGAAATCTGGTGCAATATATCTCCGTATGTTATACGCACGTGTCTGAAGTTTTAATCCATTTTGTTAGACGTGAAGTAGAAAGTAAAAGTGGTTGAAGCATAACAAATTAAAATTCCTATAAAATCCGAACCCTCTTATATCGATCGTCACCAAAATTCGGTACTTAGCACTCCCGAATATTCTTTTTTGTCTACAAAAAATTTAAGTTTTTTTTATAGGAATTGTCGTGAGTTAGGGCAAAACGTAAATTTTTCGAAACATTCAAAATTTCTTAAAAATCGAACCTGTTTATAGATGTACCTTAAATTCAAGACGGATTGCCCTTTAATACTGCCTTATTTTAATTTTTTTATTATTTAGCTTGATTGCCAAAAATTTGCGGCAACTAGAAAACGTACACAAATATTTTTTTTTAAATTCAATGTTGAAAACTTGAACAGATGTCTGAATTTTTGTTGAAAACTATCACGAACAAAGGTACCTACCTATCTACCCCATATGTGTACCAAACTGCAGCTCGATCGATGAAGCTGTTCTTGAGATATGGAAATTTGAATTTTGCATAGCAGACACACACATACTATTTCCAAACCACTTTTCTCGACGTTTTGAACCATTCACAACTTCACATGAAAATATCTGATAGACTTGTGTATCTCGATAGACAAATTAATAGTGTCCACTTAATTGCCACAATACATTTTTTTAATTCGAACATTCTCACGTAATCCTGGTAAATACGTACAAAAAGAAAGATAGAAAGTAGGAAGAAGAAGTTTGGGCGAGAGCCGAGAAAAGTGGTTTTGGAAGGAGAGCTCGGAAGAATAATGGTGGTGTCGGTGAAGCTGTGGTCCAGTCGCAAGAGAAGCAGCAACAAACCATCAGAGCAGAGCACACGCAGGGTCAGCCAGGGTTAATGCGCGTCGACCTCTTCCCTCTTCTCCCTTCTCTTTCTCTCTTTCCGTCTCTCTTAGCGTTCTTACACCCTCCGTAATTGCAACGATTATTCACGCTACTCCAAATATCGCGACGTTTACAACGGTGCACAACGGCTACTCGCGCCAAGTAGGCACGTACTTTCGCGAGTTCGGACATTCGTTACTCCTTCTCGGTATTGCCACTTACCTTGCACGTTTTTTTTTTTTTTCTTCATTTCTTTCAAGCGATGCAACTGCACCGAGCAGCAGCGGTGGCCCAGAGAAATCATTGGTTGCACCGCGAAAAGGCAAACGAGATCGTGGAATAAGAGATCAGAGTTCAATTCCTTAAACTCATACCGAGTGATCCTGAATTTTATTCGGCACGTGCTTTATTCTCTTTCTATAGTCGTATCGCATGAAATTATAGCTCTTGAAATTGCACAATCGATCTTTGATCTCGATTTTATAGATCTATTGCTCTGTTCAAGCAGATTTAATTTGTGCCTTTTGATACACGTTGGTGAGAACGAAATTAAGTCAAACATTTCTGGGGCAATATATGCCAATCTTGTTTCGAGACAAAATGGATGTTAATAAAGGGTTTTTCGAAAATTTCATTGTTTCAATATTTAACAAAAATTTTAGTGTATAACAAGAATTTATTATATAAGTACTGAGAACATTGTTAGGTCAATTCTTCAAGTCTTCATCAAATATTAGATCTTCAATTCATCACAAAAATCATTTCAATCGAAACTCACAATGATTGAAATGTGATTTTCAAAATTTATTTTCATTAAAATTCAAATGTAAAGAATCATGAAAGCAAAACTACTTCTGCAAGGAAGCAAAATTTAAATAATCTAAAACCTAATCTAAAAAAAAAAGTTCATTTAAATTGTGTTATTCCAGTGTCCACTATACAGAATCAATGTAACTCTTTTCCAGAAAGTTAAGTCACTGTTGCATATCGCCCCGGAGAGAAAAATACAACATCGAAGCTCCTGGTTTTACGATAAAACTCGTTTTTTCTCGAGAGAGGCTGCTACCGTCTCCTGAGACTCACCTATATACTACGGCTGCAACTATATACCCATTTTCTTCAGCTATATAAAGCCAAACTGCTATCTAGGCATTTACTTTATACGTTCCAGGCAAAGCCTCCCGTGAGTTGCCAGGCTAGAGATTCCGTTTTACTGCAAGAGAGAATCGAGAGACAGACCTATCCTTCGACATGCCACGAATAAATAGTATATATATATGTGTGTATCTAGTATACATGTGTATGTACATAAATGTCGTCCTGGAGACCAAAACGACGGGGTCTCCAATCGTGTATACCGGTTCGCCAACGCTGATCTTACCCCCTGTGGATCGGCCACTCTAATTACACTAATTATAAGCAGGCTCTCTCTACGTGTCGCGACCGAACCAGGGAAAGTGATGGCAAAATTCTATTCATGGATCGTCCGTTGCTAGATCAACGATCATGCCTGCGCAGTAATCGTCGATAAATAACATCATCTGTACACCGGATTCTTGTTTTCAACGATTTATCAGAACAATAATTAAGGCCCGTGTTTGTTTAATATAATAAAATTAAAAAAGTTATTTTCGAAACGGAGTAGATTTTTTAACATATTTTTTGCTGATAAGAAAAACGCTTTTTAGAATCGGCAGTTTGATTTTTTTTTAATTTTATGCAAATAAATTTTGGTCAAACAGTATAATTTAGCCTCAAATGTTTCGGGATAAATTTTATTTAAAAAAAAGGTTCAAATTAAATCATGCAATTTTGTTGTTTTTCTTTCCTTCGATACTTCAGCACAAAACGGATGCAAAGTAGAACGTTGCACATTATTTCCTCATATATTTTTTATTTTTATTCACTATTTCTTACAGATTTAAAATTAAAATACAATTTTATAGCAACACTGAATACTATTTTTCATCTTTTTATATTTGTACTTCAAAAAATAATCTGTTAAATATATTAAAATTTTCAGAAAGTGTGGTAAAGGCAGAAATTTCAAAATTGTCTTTCTTCAAATTTCACTTCGAGCTGAAAATTTTAAGCGAATGATTTAAGCTTGCAGTGACTGTGTTTAGATTAAAAGGTCGATCGCGACAAGAGACGAAACCTGATAATCTCACTTACCGCAGTCACATTTCGAAAGAGTTTGTAATGGATACCGTATATACGCTGCTCATAGTCCTGTGCTTCTATGTATATACAGAAACGTCAGATGAATTGCGAGGAGGTGATAGGACTCGCCTTTGGCAAAATGATCGAGGAGCGGGTTAAAATCTCGGTGCACGTATTTATATAAGAGTATACGAGAGTGATGTGTGCAACGGGGAATCATCAACTGTGTTGTTCTGTGCACGTTGTGTGACGCGATCTACTGCAGTGTGTATGCCACGAAAGTATAGCTATGAAGTGTATACACAGTCGCTCAAGCTCTCTTGCGTTCGCCCGTTTGCTTGAACTTAACTTCGCTCGCGCGTGCGGCTCTCCTCGCAGTAAGAATCACGCGAGTGCTGGAAACGGTGCAGTTCGGACGTACACAGGATTTAATTTCTGCAATTAAAGAACAATCAAAGTGCTGAATGAAATGTAACGATTTTTGTTTTATAGTGTTTCGATGAAAATAATGCTTCGCAGCATTGATTTTGAAGTTTCTCGTTTTTCGCATTTATCTATAATTGAAATAATTAAATTTTCATTGAATGCACTTATGACAATAAAGAAAAGCACAGATGAATATTTATCTGAATAAAATAAATTGGTACTTGGAGATTAATTTATTTCAATCAATAACATAACTGTTTAAAATATAATGAGTACCTTATGTTCAAACTAATTTCATTTATTACTCATAAATTAATTAAAATCCTATAAACATATAAATAAATTGGCAGCGAATGAAAACTGTTAGCTCAAAGTCCAAACAAAAGTTCGTTAATTAAAATTTTGTGTTTGTGATATTCTCCAAGATTATTATTTACAAAATATTGAATTGTCTCGTTAAAAATCTAACGAAATAATTAAGGCTATATTAATCCTTCTCTTTATAGAAGCAACTTCATTTTTGTCAGGCATTTGATATTTTATTTTTCTTCTTTAGTCTAAACAATAATAATTCACAGAATAAACGACGCAAGGGAGAAAAGTGCAAGTGAATTCAAAATGCTTACATGATTTTGTAGCTGAGGATTCAACTGGTGAGTCTTAGGTATTAAACATAATATTATATTTACTAAACGTTAGGAATTAATTTATGATAAAATGGGACACGTGTGCAGAGGATATACTTAATACCGTATGACTACTCAGTACAGTATCATATGCAATTTGGAATATAGAGAGACTCTCGTTACATCTACTATTATGCTGTACTGATGGCCTCATGTCAACGTTAATTACCGATGTAATGACCCACTCGGTTGCGCGCTCGCGGATGATGACGATAATTAAGGTATATCGAGAGCTCGCTCACTCCCTCGTTTTATAATCCGTTCATTATATCGCCAGACGAACAAATTTGCCAGTGTCCGTGGGCGAACACGGGACAGCTCTTCGATTGCGTACATTAATATCAATGTAATATCGTAATTATCGCGGCGCCACAACCCTTCAGGGATCTTCGTCAACGACTGAAATATACCAAACTCATTTTTTGCTTTTGTTTTCGTGAAACATTTTTTTTAAATATTCATGTGAGGACACTCCAAATGGTTTAGAAGAAAATATCGGATGGATGTGGGTGTGTGTTTGTCTGTTCAATTTTAATTCATTTTTTAATTTTTCGAAAAATATCTGTACACGCTCTAGTTGTCAAATTTAAAGTTATCGAGCTAAATTATTTTTTTAATAAATAAAACTATGTTAAAGGACGATTAGTGCTGAATTTATGATGAGTGTATAAATAGGTTTGGGATTTTGAATTTTTTGAAAAATTTACGTTTTCCTCTGACTCAAGTCAACTCACAATAATTTAAGTAAAATTTTTGTACAGATGAAAAATAGTATTTGAAGACAAAACTTAGTATTTGAAGACATATAGAAGAAGTATGATAATATTTTTTTTTTATTTGTAATACACTCTTATTTTTTTACAGAAAAAGTCTTGCTTTCATAGAAAACAGTTTTTGCGCGGTTTTCATGTGCAGATTCTGAAAATAGTCTAAACCACATCGAGAAAAAGAGGTTTAGAAAAAATATGTGCTTTGCCTTTTTTGTACCTTGAAGGTTAATTACTAAAAGAAAAAAATTGCTGTCACTCTCGAACAGTTTTGAAACCCATAGAAAAAGAATACTAAAAGTTCATTTTTATTTACAGGTTATTTGTGTGATACCTTAAAAAATTCGATGATTTGGCAGTAACATATGGTTTTCAGAATCAAGTTAATTTTCGACGACGAATTTCTTGATACTTCGAACTCAAGGTCGTATAAAAGGTGTAAAAAATATCTCATTAAAACAGAAGATATTTTTTAAATTCACGCACTATTCATAAATAATCATCCCACAAGGAAAACTATTAAAAAAATCTACTAGAAACTTACAGCAAAAGACTGGAAGTTTTTATTTACAAACTGATATATTAAATTTAATATAGAAGTGGAATATAAAATTACTGTACAGCATACAAAAATGATGAAAACTTAGGAAAAATTGGGCATTTTGTGTAAAGGTACTGTAACTTTCCAAACATTTTTAACATCAGTGAACCCTAAATTGAGCATCATACTTTTTTATAAACACTGAATACTGTGGGCCAAAAAATGTAAAAGCAATAGATTCCTACTATTTTTTTACACATCAAATAATAATAATAATAATAATAATAATAATAATAATAAAGTTTCTCGGCGCACGCCCGTTTCATTATTATTAATTTCCTTATGCAAATAATGTCATCAGCACGTTTCTTGTTTCGCTTCTCTTCGCTCTCGTCTCACTCTTATCGCAAAGGCTTTATCCGTCGTTGAGCGAATGTGATTCGCTCTACTAGGACGTCATCGTCCTTTGCTGATAGTCGCCGTAAGATACGATTTCACTCGCTCGAGTGTCAGCGTATCCAGAGTGTCCGAATAAGAAGATGGAAGAAAGCCTGCCGAGACGAGAATGTTACAACTTATAAATATTCATAGGAGGATCAGCCATTCCTGTTGAACGATACAGTTCAATATTTTTCACAGAGCGCTTTTTTGCAATACCTTTTTTTTTTTTAAATCATAATTCTCGTCACGTGCCGCGTCTGATATTAAAGTTTTACTGTGCAATTATGTCCCTCTGTGATCTCTAACCCTCTGAAATTAATTTCAAGCCAACGCATTCAATCCGCAATGCGCGCCTGGGTTTACCGCAACGCATCGTGCGGTAGCTATATACTTCCGAGGATGAGAAGCATGTTGCACGCATTACCGGTGCACCAGGGAAACAACGTGCACACGTGTAACCACCAGCCCAACGCTTGGTCAGTCTCTAATTAGCTGAGGTTTTCTTGTTACTGTGACTCTCCTTCTTGGCTCTTTCTAGTATAGAGTTTATGCATTAGCAAAGTGTTACTGCTTTTGGTGCAGCTGTAACGGGGTTTTAGAAACGGGAACTCAAAGTTCCTTTCATAAAAGAGGCGAGTAAACTCATTGAAAGACGTATGTTTATGAATCGAAGCAGTTTTTGTAGCGGAAATACTACTTATTGGTTCCTCACAGATGAAGTTTTGCTTTTAAAATATTTTTTTTTTTCAAAACTTTCATGTAAGGATTCTTAGAATAGTCCAAAACGCCGAGACAAATAGTTTAGAAAAAAAAAAGAATATTCCCAAATTTTTTTAATTCATTCGTTTCGGAAATGGGTTTTTTTTTCAAATCAATATCATGTATGATTGAGGTCGGCCAAAAAAAAATGTAAAAACAAAAAAGTTATGTTTTTCCACGGACTATTTAATGCAATGTATGTCATATTTTTGATGGCATCAAAGACGATATTTTCAGCGAGAAACAATTTTTTATATTCATGTTTTCAAAATTATAGGTATTTGTGTATATGAAAAAAAATCTGAAACTACGAAGATTATTAAGACTTTTAATAATTATCGAAGAAGAATAAACTGCCAATCATCAAGATCAATATATCAAATTATCCTTTGAAAAATCTAAATAAAATCGAAGCCTCCTTAAGATACTTTGCTCAAATATTTCTCCAAGCTTTAACTGTACAATGGTAACAAATGTTCTAAATTGAATTATATCTCGCATATAATTCTATTTATAAGATACGTCAATACGAGTGGATGGAGTTGCCAAGAAAAATAACTCCAATATTGAAAATACATAGTATCCGGATGAATTACGATCGATCGTTAATCTTTCTCTTGAGCCGGCGAGAAAACAGTGAGAGAAAGAACAGGGCGTGGTGACGCGGGGCACAAAATAAAAAATGTCTCTGCGAGAGAGCTGTAGGCGCGTATGGAATTCGCAAAATTTACGATTATTCGTGTCGCACCTCCACTCGGTGTATCGTGACCGAGTATGTGATATACACATTGGGCATGAGAGTCTCTCGACTTACTTGGCAACTTTACCTCATCTGTGTCTCGACTGTGCATAGCACTTTCATGGTACTTTTTGCATTTTTGCCTCAGTGTATCTCGTGGGGCCATCGCAAAGCAAATGACAAAATAAAATTAATTACGAATTTCACGACCTATTAACGATAAGACCGTTATGGATTTTAAAGCGAATTTGGAACTATACCAAGGTGAAAGAGGAGCAGTAAAGATTTAATTTAAGGATATACTCAAAGCCTATATTTCACTTACTTCACCGCTAGTATTATTTTTGTAAATATTTGCCTCTATAAAACAAATATTTTTTTGCCAGCTACAACAATTTTTTATTTGCTTATACATTCTGCACACTTTTGAAGGAGAACCAGCAGTAGGCCAAAATCTTTACCAAATAATTCTCATTTATATATACTTGAGATTAGTCTTTCCGGCATGAGTGTAACACACGATTTAAAAAATAATTTTTTCAAATTAATTGCACCTTTGCAAATTTTTAGAAAAAAAGTAAAAAGCTACACTCATACTGCAAGGATTTATCTCAAGTTCAACCGGGAATTATTTGACAATATTTGGCTGAGTGGTTCTGCTTCAAAAGTGTGCAGAGTGTAAGAACGAAGAAAATGCTTGTACGTGACTCGTATTACCCACGAGCTTTAGCTGTCAATTGCTAAGGAACGTTCTAAATTGAATTATATCGTGCATAATTCGTTTCCTCGCCTGTTTCTCAACTGTGCATATCACTTTCATGAAGCTTTCTGCATTGCATTGCTTTTTTGATGCAGCGTATCTCGTGGACCACCGCGAAACGAATGAAAAATAAAGTTAATTACGAATTCCAAGACCTATTAACGATAAGACGGTTATGGATTTTAACGCGTATTTGGAAGTACACCAAGGTGGAATAAAAGCTACTGCTTTTCATTACTGCTTCGTGTAGTGCAACATATTTTTAATCTTTACTGAGATTAAAAATATATATGTTGAAGGTAAAAAGTAATCGAGAGGTCAACGAGTCGTAAAGATACGGTAGAGGAGATCGTCCAGATCTCTGCGTTACGGAATTAACGGCTCGAGAATCTCATATCGCTTCCTCCGCACGCGTGAACGCACGCACGCCCGATTTCCGGCCACGTAATTTCACATCTCATTAGCATCCGACCTACGTCAACGTAGGCCGAAGCGACGAAGAGAATTGATGGAGGCAAAAATTCGCGTGGGTCCTGTTTATTGATACCGAATACATTTTTTTTTTTTTTCTTTCTTATGGAAATTAAATTTATAAATACATGGGGTCGTTTGAAACTTTGGCGAAGAGTACACATGGAATATATGTATATTAATTAAACAAGCATTTGATTATATTGAACAGAAAGAATTAATGAAAAAATTCATTTGGGTCTACCTATTACATCATATTTCCTCATGTGACAGCTTTATTTTTGTGCAAATTTTAAGTTATAGAAATAAAATGTTCAATACAAATTAATCAACAAAGCAATTAAATTTTTTTTTTATTTATGAAATAAACACAAAAATACTGCAGTCGATTCAACTCGCTTGAAGTATTGAGCTGGATATTAACACGGCTGTGGAAGTACCAAATTGTCGTGGTAAAATTTATTAAAATTTATATAATAAAATGTTATGAGTTTAATTTAACAAAAAATTAAAATGAAATAAACCAAATAAGGGTACTAGCTTATACAAGTATCAAATAAATCAATGAAACTTACTGAAGAAGTAGTCTTAAAATTAAGATTGATGCATTTGTCGGGGATTTTCTAAGGATTCCTATAAAAAGTTATCAAAATTTTCATTTTTCTTTTTAATGTCAACAAATAATTTCGTTCAGCACGAGAATCTTTCATCTTTGTAGTATCTTCTGTGTATATGAAATAAATTTGGAAACTCTAGAATTTCTGATGCATTTTGAAGAACGAAAGTACGAGAGAAGAGATTGGAGCAAATAAATTTTCGGTTGGTTCTCGGTCCGAGATTAGCTTTAGGGAAGCTATCACGACGACTACAGCGAAACGAAGCTCCCGTATAACGAGCGAGATATAGTTGAGAGCGTAGAGCTCCGAGGAACCCACGCGACCTCGTTTGCATTGGCTCCAAATTTAAAACAAGATCTCTATCTCGACCCTCATCGGAGTTTTCGCGCGGACAGCCACTGACCGACAGCAACGAGAACCTTTCGTGACTCAGAAATGCTCTCTCCACAAACACACCAGCGGCATCACAGTACCTCAAAACCACGCTCTGTACTCTTTCTGTCCCGAATGAGTGTGTGCAGTTGAGCGTTTGTGTGAATGCACGATTGCAATTGCGCATCAGAGATTAAACCTAGCTAGATCCTTGTTGATAGGCATCAGTAATCCCAAAAGCAGGGTTGCAAATTAACTGGAGCTTGTGTTAATATACTTAACATTTTTTTACCTATTTCACGAACTCGTCTGCCAAAAATACTCGTAACCAGCATCCACAAAGTTATCTCAACTATAAGGGCTTCCTACATAATGTTCAGATCTCGTCAAGTCAGCCAGTCAATTTTTTTTTTTTTCACACAGGTTGAATCAAATTCAAATTTGTGAAGTTTTAACATAAATATCCAATCCACGAATGTTTAATTTTATTATATTTATTTTTATTACTCTGACACTATTTTTTTGTTTTATTTCTAGTTTTACAAAAATATTTTGTTGGAATTGTTGGAATTTCATTTTACGAAATATTTTTTTTTTGAACTGGTCATTTTTTTAAAATAGTGATTTCCATCTGGCAATGTGGATTTTTGGCAGTTTTTATTTTATTCATTTTTATTTATTGTAAAGTAGACAAATTTACACATTTTTTTACTTCAATTTTTTCAAATGAAATTCGTCAAATTAAACAATAAATGTTGTTACTTTTCAACAAACCTTCATACAATACGAAAAAAGATCTGTCGAATTATGAAAACAGTTTAGAAAAATAATTTTTACTGCATTTATGGGAAGAAATTGATTATAATTATTTAGAAATTTTGTATAACTCCCGAAAGTATTGCACAAATTTCGCACAAATACTGTGAAAAATTTCAGATCAATTGCTAATTTACCACTTACGATTCTTTTTCTTTAAGAGCTTCAACAATCGTGAATACAAAAATATTACGTTCATCAAATTCAAATGCTCTGCCAATCAACTCTAAATTTGTTACCAAATATCTCAGATCATTATTAACGTAAGTGCTTAAAGTTTTTACTCGTTTTGTCAAATATTCCAAAAGTAGAAACAATTGCAAACGGCAATATTCTCGTTCCAATAAAATTCGAACTTTTCTACCGATTTTCACCAAATTAAGTATCCAGCATCACTGATAAATAGTTCGTTTCTAAAAAAAATTGAGTTCATCTGATCAAACCTCACATGAGTTAAAGCTAAAACTTTAATTTTTTCTTTAATGAAAAAATCTCATAAACGAAGCGATCGATTCTCATCAAATCCACTACCGACCCTTAGTTGAAATTATTCTATTCATATAGAACTACTTTTGCCCGGTACGTAAAAAATTGTAACAACTAGTTACGTTTATAGATTTTTTTCATTCTACATCACAAAATCACGTAAAATCTTAGACTTAAATTTCGCTGAAAATACTTCCACTGTCGTGATAAGATTCAACAACAAATTTTAATATCTAA
Source organism: Perithous albicinctus (assembly GCA_964016905.1). Lineage (NCBI taxonomy): Eukaryota > Metazoa > Arthropoda > Insecta > Hymenoptera > Ichneumonidae > Perithous > Perithous albicinctus. The sequence goes on from OZ024688.1 coordinate 8,496,668, forward strand.
TTTCAACAAGTGCTACAGGCATTAAACATTTTCTGACACACACATCCACGTTTTTCTGTAAACGTAATTTCAGTATGTTTTGGAAAATTCTGAACACATTAAACTTAAAATCTTGGATATCGCTTTTTCTTTTTTATTTCACCACAATAAATCTGTATAAGGAAACAAAAATGGGAAATGAATTAAATTATATAAAAAAAAATCTCATCAGATATTTAGCTTTTTTTTTCTGTTGCCCAACACTGTTTGTCGCTCAACGTTGTCAAGCGTTCGGGACTTTTATTTATGGCCCTGATATTTCATATTTAACCCTTTAGCCCCGATAATGTACAGCGTGCTATTACCCGTCTCACGGTGGCAGGCCACCACTCTCGCCCGTTGGCCTGCACCGTGAGTCACGATCGATCAAGATTAAAGTTGGCGAGAAGCCTCTCGGTCGGTTGTTCGCGCATATGCACCACTCTCTGGAGCGTGCGAACGTGCTAGCTGACTTGGGAATATCGACACGGGGGATGAAGTGAATGTAGACTACATTACATTTATCTGAGCAAGGACTCTATAGTCGTATCAATAGTCGAATCTACGATCAATCATTCGACCCATCCTGTGCATTGCCAATAAAATTTTTGATTTACGGCATCGTCGATAACATCGAAATATAATATGTTGGAAATATATATTAATAGGAATACTGTACAAATGTTGAACGAACCATGACCTGCTTTACCCCCTCTTTGCGTTTGTTTAAGGAGGTACGTTTTATACTCTGGTGAAGTGGACACTAAAAGTGAATGGTTCTATCTACAGACTAATGTACAAAAACCATTCGAGCAGCGGTTTTGGAACACTAAACACATACTCAAGGAGAGGTCAAACCTCTCCTTGAGGTTTGACCACCTTAAGAGTTTACATTTATTTCTTACGATACCAGATTTTTCTGAATTTTTCGAAAAGAAAAAATGGTTTCAATGTAGAATCTAGCACGGGTCTTCCTCATTATTTTTCATTTTCTGCAAAGCCACCTAAGATATGAGGATGTATGCTGATAAATTTTAGTCTTACTTATAGAGGAAGCTGCGTAAGAAGTGGGAAATAATAAGATGGGAAGGTGCAAGGTTGTTTTTCTTTATACTTGAAAAAAAAAAATTGAAACAGAAGTTTAACGAATTTTTATAATGGTGATAGTACATTACGATACGAGGGCGAAAAAAAGTTTTTCTAACGAGTGTTGCAATCATATGAGTTTATCCCACAATTTTATTCCACAAGGTGCGGAAAAGCAGCCATTTCCGCACCGAGTGAAATAAAGAAATTTGAAAAATTGGAAAGTCTCTTAAATGTCATTGAATTAATATATTTTAATTAAGAATATAGTCAATAATATAAATTTATTGCTTAAACTGGTGTGACAAAATTTACGTTCGACCTTTTGTATACAACTTCGAACTTAAGCTACTTAAGTTTATCTCAAGAAAAATGTGATGCTTCATTGAATATGATATTTTATATTTAATTGAACGCCTTATAAATATATAATAATAACAAATTTTAAAGATAATAATGATAACAAAATCGCTTAATTTTATTGTGAATGTGTACAAAATTGCAACTCGATTTTTTGTCTTTTCTCAAAATTCAAGCAGAGACAAATTTGATAATTAAAAATTCCACGAAACCAAAACGACTCTATTGATTTTGTGGAAAGTCAAAATCGGGTGCGGATTGAATGTTATATTGTCTCTGTAGAAAATTTTATTTAAATTAATCGAAATTCACGAAAATAACGGAGACAAAATAATTTGTTGAAAAATGAAAAATCTCATAAAATCTGAAACTCTTCATAGATGCTACAAAAATTTAATTTCAATATCGTACTTAAACATAACTTCGTTTGTAAAGAAATATATGGCACGACATCTAAAAATTTGCAGAGTCTACAATATTTACAGACATTTTTTGTTTAATTTTAAAGGCCACATAATTTCAATAAAAAAATAAAAAAGAAGGAGGTCGCGTTGCTTTACTTGGCTGCAAAAATTCAGCATGTGGCTTAAGCCGTTTTATATACATATAGTATCATTTGAACTGAATGGCAATGAAACCTCGAGAAAAAAAAATTCTTCGTCACAAATCTACTTTAATTAAAACCATTTTCTTTTTCAAAGCTCAAAAAAAACTTTTTCATCATTTTGCACACAGACATATTGTCAAAAAAAGTGCATCACAATTTTTTTCTAAATGTATTTTTTGGACAAAAGTCTACTAAAGCCCTTAAACGTAAAAAAAGCGCGTTCGTTCTTACCGTATATAACGAGCGTATCCTCTTAAACTAATACACGTACTCGTCCACGAAAGAATTCACCATTTAGGGACAAAACGAACGGAGTCTGAGTGAATTACAAATAAGGCTGAAGAATTTTCGCAACTCTTAATATGCTACGTAAGGTCTCGTGTTCCAGCAGAGAGGTTTTCGGTAATTCGGGTTGGTTCTCGCGGGAGGTCGTAGGTCGAGGAGAACGAGAGTGGGACCTCTCTCGGAGATTTTAATTCCTCTGTCGTTGTCTCCTCGAGCAGTTTCCTCTTCGTTATCTCCTGAGAGCTTGTTTCGCCAGCTCCATTAAAAAAAAAAAAGAAAAAAAAAAAAATGGGGAGGCACACCTGTCTGCGAGGACTTATACGACTCGTAAACTTTCCGAGCCCTATGTCCTTTTGCAAATTCGTCTCTGTATATGCATACTCACTGACAGGCCCTCTGCGAATATAAAGAGAGAATGCGCAGGGGCAAATTTCACGGTTGGCACTGTAACAATCCCTACAGAATATTACGAGCCACCATTATACTGCATATACGAAACTGCGTCTGCATCCGTATATATGTGTACACACGCATTGGTTTACAGAGTATCTCGTGTAAACCGCGAGTCGTAAACAATTGGCTCTCGAACCGCAACATCTGCCCGACACACGCCATAGGTTTATATACATATATTCATAGTTATGCGTATATATGTGTGGGTGTGTGTATATGTACGGGGCATTTCATGGTAATACACAAAGTATGAAACCCGAAACTTTTTAATTTCCACAATAATTTTTTTATATTGTTAATATCACTGAAACGAACACCTGTTTATTGGAATTTTATTTTCCATCGTTCTTGATTTATTTTTGTTTCCTCATAGAGGAGCTGAACAATTTTTTATACATAAAGCAGTTATAAAAAAGGATCGGCATTGAATTTGGGGCGAATCTATTAATAGGTTCGGTTTTTATGAGATTTTGAATTTTTCAAAAAATTTACGTTTTTCTCTAACTCCCGTGAAATTTTACGAAATCAACTGATATTTTCTACAGATGATAATTAATAGTCGATGCTACGTACCAAATTTTGTAATGATCGGTAAAGCGATTAAGATTTTACGTGATTTTGAAATTTTGAAAAAAATTATCATTTCTTTATAACTCAGGTCAACTAACAATGAATGAATTAAAACTTTTTCGAAATGATAAATACAGATGAAAAATATTCACTGTTGCTATGTACCAAATTTGATGAAGATCGGTAAATGGGTTTTGATTTTGGAGCAATATGAGATTTTTCATGTTTTAACGGATTACATTTCCATTTTTCACAAAGCTCTATGAGGAAGCTAAAATTAATAAATAAGCTTCCTCATAGGAAGCCAAAATTAATAAATAAGCTTCCTCATAGAGATCGCTTTGTGAAAAAAAGAAAAATGAATGAGGAAGCAATGTGCAAAGTTCAAATTTGCAACTTTTTTTTATTTAAAAAGAATTTACAATTTTTTAAATTCTTAATTGTAAATTCGTAATCTTCTGTCATTCTTTAATTCGATTTCAAATTCCATAAAAAAGTTAATATTGTTATAATCACTGAAAAGATCACATTTTTTTTTTATTAGAATCTTATTTTGCATTGTTTTTATTTACAAAGAATGTATTTATAATTTTTTTAAAATTGTTCCTTCAATTAAAAACATGATTATGACATAAATAATATGGCCCTTATTTCATGTAACGCAATTTAATTTTTAAAATAGTACTAAATTTGTTAAACATCATATCAAGCATATTTACCCAGTTTAAAGGATAAAAGTATTAAATTTCTACCAAGTACGCCCCCTTTTATCTTACCAAAAAAATTCACAAAAGTGTTGTATCAACAATCCGAAATTTTCTCTCTAGTGCCACAATGAAACCACAATTTTTCATATTTAAACAAAAATGTTGTAGTGTTTTTTTTCAACGATTTCCTTAAAGTTAATTTTTGAAAAATGTATAAAACAAGATCGATTAAAAAATTGACATTCGATGTTTAATTAACTTTTAAACAAACAGCACGTATTTTATGTATCTTTTTTAACATAATAGGTTACAAATATAATTTAGCAAAAACAGAAAATGAAATAATACAACACAATAAAATGTTGTTTAAAATAAAAAAGATTGACATTTTCGTTACTGCAACGTAATTATTTCTTATTTAAAAAAACTAAACATTCTCGATACGACGCTTATAAATGTTAACACTATTTTTACTCGAAACTCCGTTGCATGGCAAAATAATTTGCCAAATTGTGCGTCGGAATCATGTTTTTACTTGAGATCAACATTTTTATAAATTGCACATTTAATTTATTTTTTTTAAATGACGAATAATAAAAATAATAATCTAATAAAATTCACAGCAGTAATTTTCAATAATAACTATGCGTCGGAATCATGTTTTTACTTGAGATCAACATTTTTATAAATTGCACATTTAAGTTATTTTTTTTAAATGACGAATAATAAAAATAATAATCTAATAAACATCACAGCAGTAATTTTCAATAATAACTATGTGTCGGAATCATGTTTTTACTTGAGATCAACATTTTTATAGATTGCACATGTAATTTATTTTTTTTTAAATGACGAATAATAAAAATAATAATCTAATAAAAATCACACCAGTAATTTTCAATAATAACAACAGTATACTTTCTTTTTTTTAGAGGAATTGGAGATTCAGATTTCAACCTGAATGATTTACCATAGAATGCCCCATATTTATACATGTATACGACAGAACGCAAGTACACGGAGCTCGCGTCACTATTTTCCGTAACAAAAGATCACTCGTCACTGCGGCGAGAAGGTGCATTGTGTGAGCATTGTTACGGTCCTTCATAGTGGCTCGATGCAACAGTATCACGGTCTGCTGCGACCAAGGTGCATCCCTTTCTGCTGATACTCAAGTCTACTCTGTTTAATATAGAAAACGTGTTCGTGGCTACCTTGAAGAAGGAAATGAATGGCGTGATACGAAAGAAAGAAAGTTGCAGAATATCGTGTGTATTAAAGGGAGGGAATCATCTGGCACAGGATTGTCAATGAATGATCGAGCGTGTGGCTCGACTCTCTGTGTTATTATTAACACAGCGTGCGTGTCTTTAGCAATTGATTGAATTCAATGACCGCATTGAGAATCACTGCAGGCGCCAGTCTCTGAACAACGTTTCTTACGCGGCGCCAGTTACAAGATTTATGTGTATATACAGTTTGTCATTTCCAGAGACCAGACATTTCCTTTCGTCACTATGAAACTATATTTTATCAAAATTATACGGTGTCCGATTGACTTGGTGCCGAAGGATGCTGATTTACTTTTTTATATCGTTTAACATTTTATATAGGGCTCCTTGTTTTTTTTTTTTTTTTTTAGTGTTTGGTCTTTACGAAAAAAAAGTATTAACGACGTTTTTTTCAAGCAACTCACTTTTTTACCCAATACTCGCCAATAAATACTTAACTCGTTCATTGTAAATAATTTCTTGATTCATTTTTTCACGCAGTCAAATAAATATGGATTTGTTGTAATTTATGTGGGCTCTTCATTATCATTTTATTAATAATAGTTACTAATAAATTGAAAAATAGTGTATTCTAAAATATACTTATAAAATATTCTGACTCAAGTTCAGTCTATTACTGGTGTACAGTTTACAAACAACAGCATTTTTTTTGTTTAATATCCATTATGTTGATTCAAAAGATAAATAATTGAAACTGTAATTCGATTTAATACTCAAATTGGTTTTATCAAATGTAATAAATATTATCCTCAATGCATGATAAAAAACATATATTCTTGGCTCGAATGAACAGATGGAATTCAATAAATTTAAACAAGTACTATATTAAAATGAAACTTGTATATTACTTAATTTATGACAGTATTTATAAAAAACAAATAAATTATCGGAACATATTTTTAGAAGTCTAATAATTAGAATCGAATTGCAAGAAAAAAGTTTCCAATAAAATTAATTGTATATTGAACACTGTTCACATGAAAAAATTGCTTTTTATGAAATAGTGTTTGGATAAATAAATTATC